>OY829538.1:32038835-33238835 GCA_963691705.1 Viola odorata
CTACTTCGGCCACTGAGCCAATTTCCTCCACAAGTGAAGATCCTACTCAAGCGTCCTCTTCTCGACCTCCAATTGCCAAGAGGAGGAGAATGACTATCCGTATTCGCGTTATCGCTCCTGCTCGTCCTTCTACTCCGGTCCCCGAGGTTGTTCTTGCGAGTTCTTCTCAATTTATTTAGTCCACTTACTTGTCTCTTTATTCTCTCCATTTTTCTTCGCAGGATACCGCTGCTATCCCTTCTACTGTTCCTTCCCATGACGGTATGGACTTGACACATATTCTTGGTCCTAAGAGGCTGCGCCTTGGTGGGGATGCCCCTTCATCAGATGGTCCCGCCATCGACCAGGAAGGGCAAGGAGGTGTCGCTAGTATTGGTCCTCCCCTAGGCGATCAAGCCTTTGAGCTATCGGGGAACAGGGCTGCTTCCGCGCCATTTCCTCAATTTTCTTCTTCTTTCGGCGCGTCACCTCCTCCTACTGGCCACCCACTGAGCTTCATAGGCGACCTGTCAGAGAGTGACTTTCCATCTTTCCAGGCCGATGGCTTTGGTCTCAACATAAGAACGTCCTCTCGTTTCCCTCTGTCTCCTCTTAATGTCTTCTTTGTCCCCGCGGCTGCTCCGACAATCTTTCCTTCCCTTGCGGCCGTCGAGACTCCCTGTTTGGTGGCTAATTTAAGCATAGGGACTTCTGTCGGGCCCGCCACACACCAAGTTGACTTGAGCAATATTCGCCGAAGTGGGTTCCCAGCGCTGGGGGTGACAGTTCTTTAGCGACATCCGCTTACCTAGCCTCACATATGTTTTCGCTTGAGGAGGAGGAGCGAGCTTTCCTTTCTCATGGCAATGGGGACCGATTACAGCAGATACGCACTCAACTATTCTCTGCTCTTCAAGACTTCCACTATTGGTCAAAAGATGTGAAGAAACAAGTGGGCTCCCTCAGCTCTTCCTCCGAGGAGTGGCGAAACACTAATCGCCAACTTCTGGAGGAAATTAATAGGAACCAGGAGGAGCTTGGTAGGAACCGAGAAGAAATGAGAGAGTCTGCAGAAGAGCGGCGGAATGTAGAGGCCAGCTTGGTGGCTATGAAAAAAGAGTTAGAGGAGGCTAGAGGGTGTGAAGCTGCCAAGGATGCCGACCTGCAAGCAGAGCGGGATCGTAGTGCCGCGCTTGAGAAGGAGACGGCAGACAAATGTAAGTGGTTCTTGGAGCAGACCGCGAGCATCATGGCTGACTGTTTTATTGAGCATTATGGCCGAGACAAGTTTGATGCCGGTGCTAACATTCACCTCTTCAAGGATAAGTCAGGAGGCCTTACAGAGGATGGCTACTATCGAGCGAAGAGGCCATGGGGGAGTGAGAAGGATAGCAGTTTGCCAGGGTCATAGGTTTTCTTGTTTTTCTTTTCGTATGTTGGGTGTCCTCCCCCTTTTGCTCTTTTTGTGCTTCAAGGCTTCTGCTTGTGCCAGTCTCCATTCTTGTACGAACAGCGCATATATTCTAGTTGTAGTTTTCCTTCATCAATGGTTTTTCTTAGTTTGTTGTTGTTTATTCATAGACTTGTGGCGCCAATATTGACAGAGTGATGTCGAATGTGCAATCAATCCTTCTTCGCAGGGTCATGACATGTAGTGTTCAAAGGGATGTCGCGCTTTTCTCCTTTTTGTGAGGGCTCCTGCGATCAAACATAGATGACGTTCCGAGGCATTCCCTTCTCGAACTGCGTTTAGGATAATAAGGCGTCTGTCATTCAGTCAAGGCACTTCGCCTTTCCGCGATGTCATCTCTTTTTCGAGTCTATTGTTGTCTCTATGTTTTACCAACTTTCGTGTACATTCCCACTTATTATTTGTGTTAGTAGCGACATTTGACAAAGTATTTTAATTACCTTGGGGTGTTTCCGCGTACTCTCGAAGCTCGCTTGGCTCAATCCCACCAAGGTGTCGCTCGTGTCACATACTCATCCAGCCATCTTCACCGGGTTTGTTCCTTCTGGTTACTCGCTGGGGTATCGTGGCTCCTTATATTTCCTCCATTAGCTAGGAAGTGCCTCATCTCAGTGAGCCGCCTGATCAAGGCCAGTCATCACGAGGGTAGGATTTTTACTTCTCAGCGTTGTCACCTCGCACCTCGAAGCGTGCCTCGTCTTAACGATATGCCTGTGTTAGCACCACCATCGTAAGGGTAGGATTTTCACTTCCGGGGTGGAGTTTTTATCTTCCCTGGGGTCGTGCCTCATCTTAGTGATCAATCGCCTATGTGAGCACGAGTTGTCACAAGGGTAGGATTTGCACTCCCAGGGGAGTCGGGGCGTGCCTCGTCTCGGTATACAGTCTATGTGAGCACGGGTATCCCAGGATAGGACTTTTCACTCCCGACAGTGCTGGAGCGTGTCTCATCTTAGTGAGCCGCCTAATCAAGGCTGGCCTCACAAGGATAGAATTTTCACTTCCAGCACCATATATTTCTAGGTTCGTCGGGGCGTGCCTCATCTTAGTGGCCCGTCTGTGTTAGCCTGGTCTGGCACAAGGTTAGGACTTTTCACTCCCGACACCCTTTCTTCCGTTATTTGCACACCACAGACAACCAAAAAAGAACACAAGAGATATCTCCAAAATAGTTGTTAGAGCATGCGCCACGACATGTCAAATTCTAGAATGATATAATTTCAAGCGAGCAATGTTCCAAGAGTTAGGTAAGGGGGTACCGTCAAGTATTTCCAGGTGATATGCCCCCTTCCCGATAACGCGGGTGACGCGGTATGGGCCCTCCCAATTTGAGCTGAGTTTCCTCATCCGTTGTCCCATAGCTCGCTTGTCCCTGAGCACCAAGTCTCTCATTTTGAGCAGTCGCTCCTTAACACGTCTGTTGTGATACCGCGCCATTTTCCTTTTATAGTGAATTGTTTTCAAGAGGGCTTCCTCGTGTAGCTCAGGTAACGCGTCGAGGTTAGCTCGTAAGCTTTCTCCGTTTAGCTCTTCCTTGAAGTATTCGACCCTTAGACTTAGGGTGCCGATTTCCACAGGCGTGACAACCTCGGTGCCAAAAGCCATCGCAAAGGGTGTTTCCCCTGTGCTAGTTTTAACAGTCATGTGGTAGGCCCACATCACATAGGGTAGTTCGTCAGCCCATTTCTTTTTTGAGCCCTCCAAATTTTTCTTGATGCCGCTCAGGATGCTTCGGTTGGTCACCTCTGCCTGGCCTTTAGTCTAGGGATGCACTACGGAGGAAAACCTTTGTTCAATCTGGAATTCCTCGCATTGTTCCTTGAAGAAGTTGCTGGTAAATTGCTTCCCATTGTCGCTGACCAGCACACGAGGTACCCCGAACCGCATGATAACTTGGCACTTAAAGAAGCGCCATACTTTCTCAGTCATAATGTTGGCTACCGCCTCCGCTTCTGCCCATTTTGTGAAGTAGTCCACGGCCACAATTACGAATTTCAGTTGGGATCTTGCCTTAGGAAAATGGCCTAAAATGTCGATTCCCCATTTAGCGAAAGGGCAAGGGGCCACGATTTGAGAGATTTCTGTGGCAGGTCGCCGGGGGATTTTAGCAAACTCTTGGCATTTGTGACATGCTTGCACGAAGTTGTTACAATCCCTGCGGATGGTAGGCTAGTAAAATCCTGGCCAAAATATTTATGCGGCCATGGTGTCACCCGATACGTGCATGCCACGGATCCCTTCATGAATCTCTCACAGGGTGTGGAGGCCTTCCTGTTCGGTTATGCATTTTGCCGCTGGGTGGGAGAAACATCTCCGAATTAGCTCACCATCATAGTAGGTGCATGATAATATCCGGACTGTTGGGGAAGAGGAGTCGAGATTTGTGGCTGTCTAGAATCGTTGTGATAGTTGTCCGTCATACCTGCAGGGCACCGAAGGGGGACTCCATCGTAGACACTCCGAAGCTTAAGTTAGTACGGCTGTGAAATTTGGCAGAGATTTTGGTAGAGAATTAGCCCTTACCCTCAATCTAGAAATGTGTGGTATTTATAGCCGAAAAAAGAAAGGTTGTTACCCCCAGGGGTGAGCGTTATCAAGGGGGAGATAACGCCCAGGATGATGTCAGCACACGTTAGCTGGTCCGTACAGGATGACGTCAGCAGGTGGATATCGTTGTCGAGATATCGCCTGTGGGTACTGTCGGGATATCTTGGGATGGGATGATCCCGAGTGGGTCCCCCTCCGCTGATGTCGACCATCTCAGGGTCCTTGGCCCAACGGGGCGGCAGCCGGGTGCCATTTGTTAGTCAAGGTCTACAGGAATCCAGTTTTGACTTGAGGTGAGAAGACGAATGTACCCTTGGCGTTTCCTTAATTGTTATCATAAGCCTAACTGAAAACGAGCCCGAGTGTTCACCAAGGGCTGCCTCTCTCGGCCTTTGGAGGAATCGTTACTCCCTTTGTGTCGTGTCAGCTTTGGGAAAGATTACCGGGTTTTTCTGATTCCTTTGTTAATTCTATTGCCCCGGACATACGATAGCGAAACTGGGAAGAGGGTCCATCCGCTAGCGATAGCTCAGGTCTTCCCCGAGGCTTCTGCTATCGTTCTGAGGGCGATATGTTCATGCTTTTCCTGCACATTCTCACATGTGGTGTTGTCATGTTAGCAAAAATAACAAGTAATGACAAGTACTAGTTACCCTTAGGGGTTTTCACCCACTCATATCGGGGTATTTTTTGGTGTTGCCGTTTCCCTTCAAACTAGTATGATCTGGCCATGCGGCAAGCTGCCCCACGATATTGTCGTGGTCTTACGCCAGGAGCTACTTACAGTTTGAGCGGTCTTACGCTAGGGCTATCGGCAATATTGACGCGGTTTTACGCTACTAGGAGCTACCTGTAATATCGGCGCGGTTTTACGTCGTAGGATGTCTTCAAGTTGTGAGGTCTTACGTTGCTTGATACATATTCAATTCAAGCATCTCGGGCATTCACCAGGAGTCCGCGTTAGCCCTTCCCTTCAACTGCTTTGGGATAACAGTGCGGCTCAATTTTTGGGGTGCACGTCTTGGCGCGCAGCTATTACTTCGGGTCTATAAATGTGATCCTTTTCTGCAGATTCTTCCCATCCTCTCTGCCCTCCCTTTGCCATTTCTCATGGAAGATCTCACTAGAAAATTTCTGATCTCCAAGGCCCAAATCTTACCGAGGGTGATATCAGTTTCCTAGAGAACATGATGACGAAGTCCGACGAGGATATCCTGGAGCTCCGAGGAATGATGACCCCAATTCAGGCCAGGATCGGGGCTGCTACCATGGAGGATTTCAATCCAATTGGGAATGTCTCCAAGTTGGCCATCGCCGTCGGCCGTATTGAGGTAGCTATCGCCATGCTGCAGTAGAGGAAGGATCTGCTGATCTGCTGCCTGAAGAGTATGAGGAGCACCTCTTCTGAGCTGACTTTAGTGGAAGAGACCTTGAGGGATATTCCTACCCTGCTGGTGGACGACGACAACAACGTCGGGTCCCGAGCTTGAATACTTGCCGCTCCACTTTCTCTTTTGTTTTCCCTTTGTATATTTTATGTATGCGGGCGTATATTCAGGTTGTTAGGCCGTAATGAAACTTCTTTCCGTTATTGGTCCTGTGATCTTTTTTCCTTCTTTTCAAGGCGTCAGCTCTTGGTTTAATTGAGGGCTATGCCAGCCCAACTGAAAACGAGTCTGACATGGATCAGATATTTGCAGTATTTATTCTCTTTTATCTGCCAGGTGGCGATGGTTGCTTAGGCAAACTGTTCTGCTAATCACGCGCCGTCCCTTCAGCAATAACTGATTGGGCGATTTTTTTGTGCTTCTTGATCGTCGAGAGATTTCAACAGGCGTGATCAAAGAATTTTGAATTCGCCATCATGGTTGATCTTCTCAAGATGCATTAAATTATCCTTTTCTCACTTGAGAAATTGGAAGAGTCTCACCATTTTATCTATTTATGGGGAGTTCTTCTCCTTTTTTCCTGTTCATCTTCTTCTTCATATTTTCTGCTGCTACTGATTTTCTTCTCCCATGGCTGATTCATATGATCAGGTCTCTGATGAGCGAGAATCTTGCTCGACTTCTCCCACTACCCCAGATTCCGACAATCCCCCTTCGCCGCCATGCCGGAAGAGGCGGTTGCCACGTTGCAGAGGTCGGAAGAAGTCAAAGAAGAGAGCACATTTTGATACTACTGGCTGGTATCCTTCTTCCTCAGCCCTTTCAGTTTGTGAGGGCAAAAGATTGTTTCCTCCCGCTGACTGGTTTGAGGAGGAAATTCCTTCAAGCGATACCGTCGCAAAGGCGGCATCCTCTGCTGTCAAAGAAGAATCGAAACCACTGATGCCGAGTCCAGGGCGAAAGGCTGACAAATACCCTCCTTTCGCTGATGAGGAGCTTGCTCCTTCAGACAAGGAATACTGGTACTGGCCCTCTTACTGGCCTGACGATGATTGATTTCGCCCTTGGCAATCCCTTGTAGATGTCGTATGACTTATTATTAAATGAAATGATGCTTTGCCTTTTTAGTTCTGGATGCTCGGGCGTTAGCTCCTCTTTGGATGGCTATCGCTAAGAAGATGATTGTTGCTTTGACGTAACCGTTCGCAACTGATTGTCAGTAACTACCCCCTCTAAAAGATATAAATGCCCGGATATAAATATCCTTATGAGGTCTTTACACGTGTCACTTTTGCTTTGGGGCGTGTCCCGCTTTTACAGGCTGTTCATTTCTCGAACTTAGCCTTTAAAAGGGGGCAACTGCTTTCTTTTAATACTCTTTGCTTGTGCTTCGAAATTTCTTTCTTCTCTCTCTAGTTTTTGTTCTCAAAGAAGCTACAACCACCGCTCATCGGCGCCGATGGTTTCATCCACCGCCTTCTGCTCAAGGTACTTCGCTTCTTTTCTTCAGATTTCCTTCTTGCTGATTCATTATGAGTACATCTAGGATGCCCAAAGATTCTCAGTGGCCTTTGGCCACAAATAGGTCTCTGATGAGTCTTTAAATTTTTCAGCAGCCCATAGATTTAGAAATTGAGAGAACTCCCAGTATTTTTGTTGACCAAGCGGTATTGGAGGCAGAGTTGGAGGAAAATGGTATCGTTTTCCCTCCAGGTTACTCCGTTAGGATCCCCGATGCCGGTTGCCGGCTTCATGATCCTTTATCGGGGGCCGATAAGATGTTATACTTTGACATGTTCCTTTATGACTTTCGCTTTCCTATCCATGAAGCGGTGAAAAGATTATTAGTTCGATATGACATTAACCCAGCTCAGCTTACGCCTCCTTCTTGGTGCGGGATTTCGGCCTTCATTCGTATTTGTGAGTTGCGGGTTATCCTTGTCCCGTCTATCAATTTATTCCGCAAATTTTTTAGTTTTAGGTGCCGCAACTGTATGGTAGATATCACCCCAAGATGGAATGACGCGCTGGTGCAGTCATTCTGGAAAAGCGGTTTCTTCATTGTGAATTTACGTTTCCGTCCTTGGCCTAGGGGTTTCAATCGGTGTCTTAACGACTCCAATTGGACGAACCCGTCAACAGTATCTAAGGAAGAGTTTCGACAAACAAATGTGCTGCTGGAGCTGAAATCGTCTTCTCGCATTCGGGAGTTTGACTTGTACAGGCTCATAGAGAAGTGTACTATAAGTAAGTTTCTTTTCTCTCGTTATTGTCTCAGCTAATTCACTGTTCTGATGTGTTTTGTCGGCAGGTGACACTGGAAACCAACCGTCGGGCGATAAAGACGTTCCTTTAGATGTGAGGCCACTTCAGTCACTGCCGCCATCTCCTCCGCCTGAGAGTTCCAGTCACCCCGCCGCTCCAAAAAGAAAAAGATTCAAGACTGTCGCCAAACGCGGCATCTCTAACCGCTCCTCCCGTTTTCTCGAGAATTGGTTACCCATTCGGCCAGGAGCGACTCCAAATTGCCTTAAGACTGAAATACCCGACAGCGACAGCGAGGACATGGATAATGATTCTGGGCTTCGTCACGCTTCTGCATCCTAGCGGAAGAAGCTTCGCATGGGATGTAGCAATCCAATCGCCGCAGCTACTTTGAATAAAGCTGGCGAAACCCTGGCTACTGGGGCTGGCTCTTTTATCCCCGACGTTGCCGCCTCAAATCCTAAACCTGCCGTCACCGCTGACCCTCTGTTAAATGGCTTTCCGCCATTATTCTGTACTTCTATTTCAGGAGCTGGGGGTTCCGCTGGAAGCCGTTCTTCTCCCTTTACTGCCAATCTGTCTCCTCAAGGCCCTCAAGGAGCCACCTCCTATCTCTTGGATCTGTCTACCTTTGGCACTAGCGAACTTCGTGCACTGGGAATATCAGATCCGTTATCCCGGAGTGAGCCGGTGGGTTCTGTTGTGGGTGCGATATTTGGGTCTGCTGAAGATAGGGAGGAAACATCAGAGCTTCCTCTGGAGGTCCATCGCGAACGCGCTTTGAATGACATGTTGGCCAGCTTTCGCATGTTGAATTACTTTCTCGGTATCCAGGGTGACAAGGCTCGAGGTTCCCCCTCCAAGGCGGCGGAGCTGACGCAGTTCCGAAGCGATACCAAAGCTGAGCTTGACGACTGCCGTGCTGAGTTGGCCAGAGAGAAGTAGATAGGGAAAGCTAAGATAGAACTTCTGGAAGTGGAACTGGTGGCTGCCTACAGAAGAAACTCTCTCCTCTGCGAGGAGATATCGGCCCGCGACGCAAAGCTAGCGAAGGTGCCTGATGAGATGTCACGCTGGAAGGACAAGGCGATACATGCCTTTGCTGCTGGATTTCTGGATTATTATCGTAGCAAGGCTTTCAATCCCGCTAAGATAGCTGACTATGCCTTCGAGAAGCTGAAGGATATAAACGCCGGGGGCGATAAAGGAGTTCTTCTGTGATGGAAGCGAGGCAGCATTTGAAAATGTTCATTTTATTTTCCTTTCAGCATTGGTTTCATTTGGCTTGTAACAACTGATAACGCTTGCATAATAACGACTGTCATTCCGCTCTAGATAACTATTAATTTACTTCTTGGCGCTATCTTTGTTGATTACGTCATCATGCTTGACCTTTTTCTGATAAAGTAACTCTGCTTTTTCGGAGCATTTAATGCTCAGAATCCCCTCATTAATATGAGCGAAGGGTCATGATTGTTCGAGGACACGTGTCTGCTTATTAGGACGCTAGGGCTAGCGTGATTTGATAGGACCAAAGCGTCTTCTCTCCTTTCTAGGGTTATACTCGTTGCTCTCGCCTGTCACGCGCGTCACGACTGTTCCAGCAGTCATTTCTTTTAGCCTCTTAGGGTTATAAAACCCCCCACTTTATTTCTTTTTCTACTTTTGACAATCTATTTCTCTGCATCCCCTCAAATCATCTTGCATTTCTGGTTTTCATCTTCTGGGCATTTCAATTTTCTTCTAAAAAGGTACTTCTTCACTTCTCTTACTGCGCTCTTCATCTTCATTTCCTTTTTTCACCATGGGAAAAAGAAAAACTCGTGCCTCTGGTTCTAAATCAGTTGACGAAGAAAAGATAGAAACCATAGTATGTACTATTACTTCTTCTGCCATTCTTGATAAACATCTGTCAGATCATGGTGCCACCCTCCCTGAGGGTTTTAAGGCCATCGTCGCTCCTGAGTCTTTACGCCTAAATAGCGTTCTGACCGGTAAGCGCAGAATTATGTATGCCCAGATGTTCCGTTATGGTTTCCGGTTTCCGGTTGACCCATTCATTAAAGAGTTGCTTACTTCTCTGGATCTGAACCCTGTTCAACTGGCCCCAAATGCTTACTGTGGCATTTATGCATTTCTAGAACTCTGCAAGTACAAAGGAATTGCATCTCCTTCCCTTGCATTACTGAAGTCTTTGTTCAACATGTATAATCGTCGGGGTGTGATAGAGATATCACCCTGTTATACTGATGATTCGCTCCAGAACTTTACCTGGAAACTCCTTCACCTGGAGTCTTCCGTTGATAAATGGAAAGAGCAGTTTTTTTGTGGTTGAGACTCCTGAACTTCCGGAGTCATGGTGGCGGTCTGGTTTCAATCAGGACATTAAGGACAAGGTTTGGTGTCGAGAGGCTCTTGATGAGACAGATCAGGATGGGTTTGATAAATTGCTGAGTCTGGACATCAGCGTTCACACCCACCTTTTGGCTTGCGGGACCGATATTAGAGCCTACGTTAGACGTGAGTATCGCGTCAATCTTTAACTTTTAGTATCAGTACTAACGCTGACGTTGCCTTGTATTTTTGCAGCGAATGATCCGAATTACGTTCCAGAGAGCGTTAGGAGACGCCGAAAGAGACTTCGAGATAGGGAAGCGGCCGCGGCTGTTAATATTGCCACCGCTTCAGCTACCCCTTCTGTCACTGTCTTAGTTCTTCCCCCAACAACTTCTACCTCAGCTGATGCGGAAACCGACACCATCCCGACTGGTGTTCCGGTTATATCAATCGTTGTTCCTCCACCCCAATTAGTTGCGCGCAAGGCTTCCGGGAAGGGAAAGAAGAAAAGGAAGACAAGGAGCGTTGCTACCTTCCTTCCACTAATTCCGCCTTCTTTAGATACGGCCGGCTCCTCGGAAGCAGCTAGCGCTGAGGCGGTAACAATTATGTTGTCTTATTCTTTTGTGCTGCTCGTTTAGTATTTTTCTGTCTTTCCTTTAGTTTTTCTTTACTTTTCTTCATAGGTTACCTCTCGTACCTCTACTCCTGCACCTTCACGAGGTAATATGGACTTGAGGCGTATTCTTTCTCAGCTAAGGAAGAAGAAAAGGTCCAATGAGGTAGGTCTGGCCCCTTCCCCGACTCAGGTGGATCTCTGGATGGGGTCTCAAGCCGTCCTTGTTTCTTCTGCACCTCCCACGGGTCAAGCTGGTAGTATTTTCGAGGGAGTGCCCATGCCTGGACCTTTCGAGAATTCCCCACCTTCATTCGGCTCGGAAGTACCTCACTATTCCTCCAATGTGGTCCATGCTGATGATCTATCGGGTTTCTCCGCCTATCAGTCCCAGGGATCATTCATGCCCCAGGGAGGTTCTACTTCGGACCAGCCTCGTGAAGTGGTTGGGCCTCAGGGGGGTTCCCCTTCGAATCAGCCTTCTTCTCCACCTGCAGTGGTCTTTGTTCCTTCTGATGTTTCCATGCTTAAGCGCTTCGGGGAGGGGACACTAGTGTCCACTCTTATGGCCGATGTGAGCTCATATAACGCCACTGGGCCGATCACCCATCAAGTGGATATGACTTCGCTTCGTAGTTCAGGAATTTCGGCCATGGGGGGTGATAACTCAGCCATTACTGCTTCGTTCTTAGCTGCACACATGCTAACGTCCCCTGAGGAACGAAACGCTTTCGCCTCTAGGGGAGACGAAGAGCAAGCCGATTTGTTGCGCACCAAATTTTTCACTAGGTTCCTCGAATTTCATCACTACACTGAGCGCGCATCGCAAAAGACGGCGGACCTTGCCGCTTCCGAGGCCCAGCTTTGACAGGAGCGAGAGGAAAAATAACGGCTACTGGAGGAGCAAGATAGATATATAAAGGCCCTGGAGGCAGCCAAGGAGGAGGCAAAGGAGGCAAAGGAACAGCTGGCTAAATCTAACGATGCTCTGGTGGTTGATCGGGCAAAGATTATCGCTCTCAAGGTAGAGAGAACAACCTTAGCGGAAGAAAATGTAGCTTTGGTAGAACAAAAAACAGTGCTTGAGGCAGAAACACCAATCAAGTGTCGGTGGTACATTGAAAAGACTGCCTCTATCATGGCTAACAGCTTTGTGGAGATTCACGGGGAAGAATTTTATGACGGGGACGCTATTTCCAACATTTTTCATGAGAATTCTTCCGGTCTGAATGATGAAGGCTTCGGCTTGGCCAGGTCGAAGGGCTACCCAGAGGGGGGGATTATCGAAGACGAGGAGTAGGTAGGGTGTTATAGCTCCATTCTTTTTGCGAGGATCGAGTGCTACCCCTTTTTGTATATCTTTGCATACTTTTGTATCCCTTCATGGGTATTTGATTCTAAACAATGATACTTTTGCGACATCGGCTTTACCAGGGCCATTTCCCTTTCCCGTATTTTTATTGCCCTAATCCGGCCTTGTCATGCTCATCTTAACCGCTGCCCACTGCTTGGCCCTGTCTGGGAAGACATTCCTGAAAGAAGAATGTTTCTTTCCTTGATCAAAAGATATAACGAATAGGGTCTTTAGGCCCTATCCCTTAAACCGTGTCAACATCAGCGTATTTGGCTTCATGTCTATTTTGTCGAAGAGTTATACAACTCTTTTTATCAATTCGAGTGCCACGATCTCTTGAAGCCGGAGATATCTTGCACGCTCAATTAATATCTATTAGTAAGAAATAAGCGATAACAGACACGAGTTTCCCGTACGAGCCGATTCGCCGTCATTCTAGGGTATCGGTGTCGCTTGTTATCGCTTTCTCAACCAGCTCACTTCACCAGGGATTCCGCATTTGGTTACTCGCTGGGATTTCGCGACTTTTCGCATTTCCACGGTCAGCCGGAAAGTGCCTCTTCCTAGTGAGTCGTCTGATAAGGGCAGGCCCTCACAAGGCTAGGATTTTTCACTTTCGGCGTTATCCTCTCATCCTGGAATTGTGCCTTCCCTTGGCGAGCCATCTTCATCAGACCGGCCGCAAGGATAGGATTTTCATTTCCAAGATGGAGTTATTATCTCCTTAGGGTGTGCCTTTCCTTAACGAGTCATCTCCACGAGAATGACTGTCATAAGGATAAGGTTTTTTCCCCTTTAGGAATCCTGGGGCGTGCCCTCACTCAGTGAGTCGGCGGATCCAGACCGACTATCACGAGGATATGACTTTTCACTCCCAGGGGTGCCAGGGCGTGCCTCATCTTATGGCCCACACGCGGCTACCACAAGGATATGACTTTTCACTCCCGACGTTTATTAGATGCGCCAGGGCGTGCCCTCACTTAGTGAGCCATCGGATCAGGACAGGCCATCACAAGGATAGGACTTTTTACTCCTGACGCTAAATATTAGGTGTGCCGGGGCGTGCCCTCACTTAGTGAGTCGTCGGATCAGGACAGGCCATCACAAGGATAGGACTTTTCACTCCTGGCAACCTCTTTTCCATTTTTCTTATCACCTACACACACACACGTAGCCACAAAACACAAGAAAGCTCATTACTCGAGCGTTAGCAGGGGTTAGGGCTATCGTTAGTGAAAAGGCACAGGGATAAATCAAAATCTAGCATGATATAATTTCAAACGAGCGATATTCCAGGAGTTAGGTAAGGGGGTACCGTCGAGTGTCTCCAGATGGTACGCTCCTCTCCCGACAATACGGGTAACGCGGTACGGCCCTTCCCAGTTTGGACTGAGCTTCCCCCGGTATTGACCAGTCGCTCGTTGATCCCTGAGTACCAGGTCACCTTCCTTTAGAAGTCGTTCTTTGACACACCTATTATGATAGCGTGCCATCTTTTCTTTATAGTGCGTCATTTTCAGAAGAGCTTCCTCTTGTAATTCGGGCAGCGCGTCAAGGTTCGCACGCGGCCTTTCCTCATTTAGCTCTTCTCTATAATAAGCCACTCGTAGGCTCATGGTACCAATTTCCACGGGCGTGACGGCCTTAGTGCCGAAAGCCAGTGCGAATGGTGTCTCTCCTGTGCTGGTTTTCGTGGTCATGCGGTATGCCCACATCACGTACGGCAGTTCGTCTGCCCACTTCTTTTTAGATCCCTCTAGGTTCTTCTTAACACTGTTAAGTATGGCTCGGTTTGTCACCTCAGCCTGACCATTAGTCTGTGGATGAGCCACGGAAGAGAATCTTTGCTCAATTCTGAATTCCACACATTGGTCTCTAAAGAATTGGCTGGTGAATTGCGTTCCGTTATCGCTGACTAGTACGGGGGGAACTCCGAAGCGCATGATAACTTGGTGTTTGAAGAAATGCCAGATTTTTTCTATTGTAATGCTGGCAACTGCCTCAACTTCTGCCCATTTGGTGAAGTAATCTACCGCCACAACCATAAATTTTAATTGAGATCTTGCCCTTGGAAACGGCCCGAGGATGTCAATTCCCCATTTTGCGAAAGGACAGGGAGCAATAAGATCATAAATTTTTATGGCAGGTTGTCGAGGAATCATGGCGAATTCCTGACATTTTTTGCAGGTCCACACGAAATCATGGCAGTCTTTTTGGATAGTGGGCCAATAGAACCCCAATCTGAAGATCTGTGCGGCCAAGGTTCCGCTAGATGCATGCATGCCGCAAATTCCTTCGTGGATTTCGCGGAGGGTATGAAGGCCCTCCTGTTCCGTTATGCATCTGCCAGCCGGGTGAGAGAAACATCTCCGTATCAACTCTCCATTGAAGTACGTGCACCGCGCCGCTTGCTTAAGCACCTTTTTCTTCTTAGCGTTATCCGTTGGCAGCTCGTCATATTTCAAGTATCTTATGGCGGGAATTCTCCAGTCATTTTCACTTTCTTCCACACAGAGTGTCTCCTGCTCTTCCATAAAGGAAGGCACGGGTAACTCGCGGTAGTACACCCCTTTCGGTATGGATGCTTCCGGATTTGCTGCGAGTTTGGCGAGGTTATCCGCTTCAACGTTATCCTCTTGAGGAATATGCTCGAAGCTAACCTGTATGCCGCATTTCTTGATTTCTATCAACTCGCGTTTCACCTTACCCAAGTATTGTACCATGATGGGTTCTCTAGCTTGAGAGTGTCCCAGCACCTGATCTATTATCAACTTGGAGTCTCCACAGACTTTTAGCCGCAGATCTCCCAACCTTCCTGAGTCATGAATTCCTTTTATGGAGGCGCTTTTCCCCATCCTGAGTCCGGATAATAACGCTTCATATTCCACGGCGTTGTTGGACAACGGCTGCAAAATCCGGATGGCAAACCGCACATGGATGCCGTGAGGCCCACTCATAAAGATTCCGGCCCCGGCAAGCTCTTGATTTTTAGCGCCATCCACATAGATGACCCACATGTCAGTGTAGGTTTCGGGGAAAGGGAGATCCAACTCTTCTTTTTCCTTTTCCATCAACTTCGTCATTGGGTCTGGCGTAAAGGTACATTCCACGATAAAGTCCGCTAGGATCTGAGCCTTTATGGACGGTCGGGATTTGTAGTGCAAACCATATTGCTCAAGTTCGATAGCCCAAATTAGCATTCTCCCCGAGGACTCAGGCTTCCGGAATATCCTTTTTAAAGGTTGATCCGTAAGCACAATAACGGTATGAGCTTGGAAATACCGATCCATTTTCCGTGTGGCTTGCACCAATGCGAACACTATCTTCTCAATTCGAGCGTATCTCAGCTCGGCATCTTTCAGGATGTGACTGATGAAGTATACCGGGCGGTGTGTGTGATTATCATATCTCACCAGGACCGCACTGACCACCTCGTCTGCAACTCCAATGTATAGGTACAGGATTTCACTAGGCTCAGGTCTCGTCAATACCAAGTCAGACGATAAATAGATCTTCAGGCTCGCAAATGCTTCCTCGCATTCTGCCGTCCATCCGAAGACAACTTTCTTGCATATAACCTTGAAAAAGGGAGGCACCTCTCCCCTTGCTTAGAGATAAATTGTCCTAATGCGATAACACGTCCTGTTAACTTTTGGATTTCTTTTACAGTCCGAGGGGATATCATGTCCTGGATAGCTTTGACTTTTGACGGGTTAGGTTGAATGCCCTTTTGGTTACCACGTAACCCAAGAATTTACCCATTTGGAAGGCAAACATGCACTTTCGAGGGTTCAGCTTCATCTGATATTGCCTCATTACTTCAAAAATTTCTGCCAGGTCGGCCAAGTGCTCTTTGAAGCTTCGGCTTTTGATCAATATGTGATCGACATATGCCTCTACATTTCGTCTGATCTGCTTCTCAAAGACATGGTTCGTCATTCGCTGGAAGGTGGCTCCTGTATTTTTCAGCCCAAAAGGCATCACCGTGTAGCAATAAGTGGCCTTGGGAGTGAGGAAAGCAGTCTTCTCTTCATCCTCCTTGGCCATGGGAATTTGATGATACCCCGAGTTAGCATCTAGCGAGCTCAAATATGCGTAACCGGCAGCCTGATCAACTAGCTGGTCGATGCGAGGGAGTGGGTAACAATATTTGGGACAGGCATCATTTAGATCTGTGAAATCGATACACATGCGCCACTCTCCGCTAGGCTTAGGAACCAAAACAGGATTAGCCAACCAGGTGGGATATTGCACTTCTCGAATAAAGCCAGCGTCGAGAAGCTTAGCAACTTCCTTTTCGACCGCTATTGCTTTTTCAGCAGAGAAAGCACGTCGTTTCTGTTGGACTGGTCTTGCATCAGGGTTGACATTAAGTCGGTGTTCTGCCACCTTCCGCGAGATACCAGGCATGTTGGAGGGTTTCCATGCAAACTCTCCTTTGCATTTGTTTAACAGCTGGGCTAATTGACAATTTTCGTCGGGGCTAAGGTTATCGCTGACTAGAAATACGGCCCCATCTATTCTATTAATTGGGATGTTGGTCATTTTGTCCATAGGTTGGGTGTGTTTTTCTTCATTTTGTTCGTAAGGGTCCGCCGTCACGCACGCGTACCTATCGCAACTCTTCTGAGTCATGAGCAGGTAGCATTCCGCCGCTAATTTCTGATTTCCTCGGATTGAGACTACACCATCCCAAGATGGATATTTCAGCTTCAGGTTTTTTTGCGATATCGCTGCTCCAAAACAGTTGAGGAATGGTCGTCCCAATATGGCATTATAAGGCAGGTTTAAATCCACCACCAGGAAGAGAAGTCCCTCCGACCGTTTGGAGGTATCTTCCTTAAAATATACAGGTAAGGTGGTTACTCCAGTCACTGGAATGGGGACTCCGTCAACCCCAATAATGGGTTTTTTGCAGGGTGTGAGCTCATTATCTGGACGCTTCAGGAGGTTGTAGGCTTCCAATGAAAATAAGTTTACGACGCTTCCGTTATCGACCAGAGTTCTCCTAACTCCATGGCTAGCAATGATGGGTGTAACCACTAACGCATCGTTGTGCGGATATACCACACCGTTCTCATCCTCTTCTGAAAAGGACAATATCCTACGGTCCAGGGTACTTATCGCTTCACCCTTGACTGTCATGCCTGCTCACTTCTGCTTGTCCCCTGGCGCGGGTGCCAATTGTACGGACTCATCTTGGTAAGGTGTGCCTCCAGCGATAATATTAATGATGGGAACATCCTCGTCATCAATCGTAAGCATTTCTCGGCCTCCTCCCTTAGGACCAGTGTCATGGCTTGGGGGGCGGGAAGGTGTCGCTCTGCCATCGGCTACTCTGCTTGTTGGGTTACTTTTTGCCTCTTCCCGTGATTTCACAGCGAATTCCCCCAGATAGCGTTCCTCCACCAAATGCTCTATTGCTGTTTTGAGTTCCCGACACGCCTCAGTTGAGTATCCTTTAGCTTTGTGAAATTTGCAGTAGGCATTTTCTCTTCTTCCCAGGATTACCCCCGGTCTTATAGGGGCGGGATAATGGATGGGCAGGTCCTGTTGCTCCACTATCGCTAGTATTTCTGCTCTAGGTAGAACGAAAGAAGGAAGGTCTTAGTCATAAACTCGTCCCTTAGGAGGATCACTTTGCCGTTGGGCTGAAGGATCACCGGACTTTCCCTTCGAGGAGTTGCCTCTCCTCCGATTAGGTATCTTGGGAATGTGATCCTTTCGCTGAGCATAATCATCTATAAACCGATCTTCAGAAGTAGCGGGAACAGGAGTTCTATGGACTGGAGGCATAACTGGCGGCATGTTTCGAATCATATCCCTGGTCTCTTCCTCTTCCATCCTCGCATAATTATGGGCCTTCAGCCTTAACGCATCCAAGGTTGCCGGCGGGTCAACCATTAAAGCATCTCTGAGCTTTCCATAACCATAGTTTTATTTTAAGGCTTCGATAGCGAAGTCAACCGTTACACCTGGCGTTAGGGACATTTCGGTGTCAAAATAATGGAGGAAACTCCTCAAAGATTCCTGAGGTTTCCTGCGCAGGTCAAATAAGGCAGCGGCTGACTTCCTGATAGGGACTGCGGTACTAAATCGACTCCGGAACTTGGACTCCAGCTGCAAGAAGCTGTCAATAGACCCACCTGGAAGACCTTCGAACCATAAGCGCGCAACTCCTAACAGGGTCATTACAAATATCTGACACAAAGCAGCATCATTGTGGGTCTGGAATTGCACGAAGTCCTTCACCTTGTTAAGATGAGAGATAGGGTCCTTAGTACCATCATAAGATTCTGAGGGGAGCTTCACATGTCTACTAACTCTGTGACGTCTTATACGCTAGCTAAAGGGGTGGCCAGAAGTATCATCAAGAATTTCCCGTGCGTGTCGAGGTGGGGATACCTCTAGATGACGCCTGCGAGCTTGCGGATTTTGATCATGATGCCGCCTGGGAGTCGGACTGCGGCTCCTTGGTGAACGGGTTCGGTGCCTCCTACTACTGGATCTCTCACTCCCTTCAGGGGACCTATCTCTATTATTTCCGCCCCTTCTACCGTCCCAACGACCTCTATCCTCCTCCCGCCACTGACGTTCCCCTTGGGGATTAGGAAGTATAGGCACCTGCGATATATACGGCTCCACCGTCCTATGAGCAGACTGTACAAGGCTGACTGGTGTGCTCAACGCAGACAACATTAAAGGGGCGTTCACATGCGACGGAGATGACAGTGGTCGTTCTGTAATAATGAATGGAGTGAAAATAAATTGAGATGGGATGCCTGATCCAGAAGCACTTGGTGTGAATCTAGCAGCCAGCTCCGTTAAATGGTCTAACTGGGCACGGAGAGCTGAAATCGAGCCCGCGAATGGGTTATTTGTGTCATCTATCACGGGTCCTCTCGACTGGGGAGTAAAATGACTGGGTCCCACTACTTGGGACGAAGGAGCATACGGCTGGGATACAAATGTTCCCACTGCTTGATCAGGGGACAGGTTTGACATTCCTGGAAGAATCTCTTGCACCGTGGTGGAAGCATCAGACGTGGCAAAAGTGAAAAGTCGCCTGCGGGTATCAAATGGAAGGCTGGAGGACTGAGTCAATGGCGGATCTGATTCAGAAGCCATAATCTTCCAATTCCCAGAAGAACAGAGCTTGGCAATTAAGGATGCTCACTTAATTAAAACCAAAGCTCTCAATGAAAGCACCAATTTGATAAGATCCGGACTGTTGGGGAAGAGGAGTCGACATTTGTGGCTGTCTAGAATCGCTGTGATAGTTGTCCGTCGTACCTGTAGGGCGTCGGAGGGGGACTCCGGCGTAGACACTCCGAAGCTTAAGTTAGTACGGCTGTGAAATTTGGCAGAGATTTTGGTAGAGAATTAGCCCTTACCCTCGATCTAGAAATGTGTGGTATTTATAGCCGAAAAAAGAAAGGTTGTTACCCCCAGGGGTGGGCGTTATCAAGGGGGAGATAACGCCTAGGATGATGTCAGCACACGTTAGTTGGTCCGTACAGGATGACATCAGCATGTGGATATCGTTGTCGAGATATCGCCCGTGGGTGCTGTCAGGATATCCTGGGATGGGATGACGCCGAGTGGGTCCCCCTCCGCTGATGTCGACCATCCCAGGGTCCTTGGCCCAACGGGGGCGGCAGCCAGGTGCCATTTGTCAGTCAAGGTCTACAGGAATCCGGTTTTGACTTGAGGTGAGAAGACGAATGTACCCTTGGCGTTTCCTTAATTGTTATCAGTGCATCTTGCCGCTTGTTTCAACACTTTTTTTCCTTTCTGCGTTATCGCTCGGCAACTCGTCGTGCTTTAGAAATTTGACCATAGGGATTCTCCAGTCCTTTTCAATTTCTTCTACACACAGCGACAACTGCTCCTCCATGAAGGACGGCACTGACATTTCCTCGTAATACACATCCTCTGGTATGGTCGCCTCCTGATTGCCTGCCATTTTGGCAAGGTTGTCTGCCTCGGCATTGTCCCCTCGGGGAATGTGTTCAAAAGTGACATGCATGCCGCTTTGTTCTATTTCCATCAAATCTCATTTTACTTTCGAGAGGTACTGCACCATGATGGGCTCTCTGGCTTGGGAGTGTCCCAAAACTTGGTCTATCACTAGTTTGGAGTCGCCACGTATTTTCAATTGTGGGGCAGCAGGTCGGCTTTGGTGGAGAGATTTCTTCCTATTCTAAGCCCGGCTAATAACGCTTCATACTCTGCTGCATTATTAGATAGTGGTTGTAGGATTCTGATGGCATGCTGCACCTGTATATCGTGTGGCCCAATCATATAAATACCGGCTCCTGCCAGTTCTTGATTTTTAGCGCCATCTGCGTAGATAACCCACGAGTCCGCGTAGGCCTCCGGGGGTGGGAGCTTTGCACTATTCTCTTCCTCTTCAAGCGGCTCTGCCACAGGATCCCTGGCAAAGGTACAGTCGGTGATGAAGTCCGCTAGGACCTGGGCTTTTACAGATGGTCGAGCCTTGTATTATAATCCGTACTGCTTAAGCTTGATTGCCCAGATCAGCATCCTCCCAGAGGACTCTGGTTTCCTAAAAATTCTCTTCAAGGGCTGATCTGTAAGTACGATAACTGGGTGGGCCTGGAAGTACCTATCCATCTTTCGCGTGGATTGTATCAGGGCGAATGCCACCTTCTCAATGTGGGCGTATCGGACCTCAGCATCCTTTAACACATGACTGACAAAGAAGACGGGGCGGTGGGCGTGGTTGTCCTCCTGTACTAGAACAGCAGTGACTACTTCATCTGCAACACCGAGATATAGGAATAGGGTGTCGCCTGGTTCTGGTCACGTTAGCACCAAGTCGGACGATAAGTAGGTTTTCAAACCTATGAACGCTTCTTCGTATTCTTACGTCCATCCAAAAGGAGCCTTTCTGCATATGACCTTGAAGAACGGCAGGCATCTCTCGCCCTGTTTAGATATGAATTGTCCTAAAGCGATGATGCGTCCTGTCAATATTTGGACCTCTTGGATGGTTCGCGGTGATGCCATGTCATAGATGGCCTTAATCTTTGACGGGTTTGGCTGGATGCCTTTCTAGCTTACCACGTACCCCAAAAATTTACCTGTCTGAAATGCGAACATGCATTTGCGAGGGTTCAGTTTCATTTTTTATTCCTTTAACGTGTTAAACACCTCTCGTAAGTCTTCCAGATGGTCACTGAAGCTTCGGCTCTTGACCAGTAAGTAGTCCACGTAGGCTTCTACGTTTTTTCCGATTTGCCTCTCGAACACTTTGTTTGCCATGCGCTAAAAAGTTACCCCAGGATTCTTCAATCCGAACGGCATCGCCGTGTGACAATAGGTAGCCTTTGGGGTTATGAATGCCATTTTTTCTTCGTCCTCTTTAGCCATGGGGATCTGATGGTATCCGGAGTTGGCATCCAAAGAACTCAAGTATGCGTATCCAGCAGCTTGATCAATTAACTGTTCAATTCTAAGGAGTGGATAACAGTCCTTAGGGCAGGCGTCGTTTAGGTCAGTGAAATCGATGCACATGCGCCAGTCTCCGTTGGGCTTCGAAACTAGGACGGGGTTGGCCAGCCAGGTGGGGTATTGAACCTCTCGAATGAATCCCGCGTCAAAGGAGTTTTGATACCTCCTTGTCAATAGCCATTGCCTTCTCCGCGGAAAATGCTCGCCGCTTCTATTGAACTGGCGTGGAACGCGGATTGACATTAAGTCGATGTTCTGTTACCTCCCTGGAGATGCCAGGTATGTCCGCTGGTTTCCAGACGAACTCTCCTCTACACTTGTTCAACAGTCGGGCTAGTTGTGCACTCTCCTCCGGAGTCAACTTTTCACTGACCAAGAAACTTGCCTCGCTATTACCGTTGACGAGGACGAGCACCATCGTATCTACCGGTTGGGTGCGCCTTTCATCCCTTTGCTCGTACTGGTCACAACTTTTCTGAGTCATGAGCAAATAGCACTCGGCGGTTAGCTTTTGGTCGCCCTTGATTGACACCACTCCTTCCCAAGAGGGATATTTTATCCTGAGGTATTTTTGAGATATCGCTGCCCTGAAGCGATTGAGAAATGGCCGCCCTAGAATGGCGTTATAAGGTAGAGTGAGGTCTACGACCAAGAATAACAACTCTTCTGATCGCTTGGACGTGTCTTCCCTAAAGTACACAGGCAGCACTGTGACTCCAGCTACAGGTATAGGAACACCGTCCACTCCAATGATTGGTTTCTTGCAGGGTGCCAATTCATCGGCAGGGCGCTTCATGAGGTTATACGCTTCTAGTGAAAATAGATTTACCGCGCTGCCGTTATCGATGAGGGTTCTTCGAACCCCATGGTTACCGATGATGGGCGTGACTACCAACGCGTTGTTGTGGGGGAACACGACACCCCTTTCATCTTCTTCTGAGAAGGATAGCACCATCCTGTCTAGCATATCTATCGCTTCTTTTTTTGCGGGCTGGCTTTCTCATTTCTGCTTCTCTCCAGTACCGGGTATCGCTTGGGTGGGCTCCTCAAGGTATGATGTGCCACTGGCAATGATGTTAATGATGGGAACGTCTCCGTCATGAATCGTTAACGCTTCTTTCCCTCTTCCACCAGAGGTCCCGCTGCTTCCAAGGGGGGAGGAGGCACTTGTTGGTTGCCTGACGCCCCACGCATGGGGTTGCCTTTGGCTTCTTCTCTTGCTCTGGTGGTGAATTCTCTGAGGTAACCCTCTTCTAACAAACGCTCTATCGCTAGCTTCAATTCTCTACATACGTCGGTGGAGTGTCTTTTGGCCTTGTGGAATTTGTAGAAAGCATTTTCCCTTCCTCCCATGATCACTCCCGGTTTCATAGGGGTTGGATAATGGATTGGCAGGTTCCGCTGCTGAATAATTGCTAAGATCTCTGCCCGCGGAAGTTCGGGGTCGCAGGGTCCGCTTGTCGCTGAGAAGAAGCCACCGGTTCTTCCTCTAGAAAAGTTACCTTTCTGTCGATTCGATACCTTAGGGATGTGATCTTTTCGTTGGGTGTATTCGTCACCAGGGTGAGTGTCGTGGGTCACACTGGCCTGAGTGGCGGGGACGGGGGGCGCGCTCCGCAGCATGTTTCGCATTCTATCTCTGTATTCCTCCTCTTCCATTCTCGCATAGTTGTGAGCCTTCAGCCTTAACGCATCTAAGGTTGCCGGGGGATCCACCATTAACGTGTCCCTCAACTTTTCATAGCCACAGTTTCGCTTCAAGGCCTCTATGGAAAAATCAATAGTAATACCCAGTGTCAACGATATTTCCATGTCGAAACGACCGAGATAGCCTTTTAAACATTCTTCTGGCTTCCTGTGTATGTCGAACAAGGCTGCGGCAGACTTCCGGATAGGGATAGCTGTGCTGAAGCGACTCTTAAATTTAGCCTCTAGCTGTAAGAAATTATCGATCGACTGGGCAGGGAGTCCTTCACACCAGAGGCGGGCTACCCCTGACAATGTTATGACGAATATTTGACACAATATCGCATCGCTATGCATCTGGAATTGCACGAAGTCTTTCACCTTGTTGAGGTGGGAGATGGGATCTTTAGTGTCGTCGTACGACTCTGTAGGGAGCTTAACGTGTCGGCTGACCCTATGGTGTCTTATACGATGGCTAAACGGATGACCTGAGGTGTCGTCTAGGATTTCACGGTTATGACGAGGCGGAGAAATTTCAAAGTGGTATTTGTGCCCTCGCGGCTCGGGAGGACGTTGTTGCCTAGGGGATCGACTGCGACTCCTAGGTGAATGGGTTCGATGTCTTCTACTGCTCGATCTTTCACTTCGCTCAAGAGACATCTCTCTGTCGGCCTCCTCTCTCCTACCGTCCCAACGTTCTATATAGTCATCCTGTTGTCATTTTACTTGGGAGATGGGAACTCGCGGCACTTGCGGTATGTAAGGCTCTGCCCGTCTGTCGGCGAGTTGTACAAACCTGAATGGCGTACTCGACACAGGTAAAGTTAGAGGAATGCTCACCTGCCGCCGAGGCGACATCGGTCGATCGGTAACGATAGATGGGGTGAAAACAAACTGAGAAGGCGCGCCCGATCCAGGAATACTGGAAGTAAACCCTGCTGCTAGCTCAGTTAAGTAATCTAGCTGAGCGCGAAGGGCCGAGATTGAACTTGCCAAAGGATTATTGGCACCACCAATTCCGGAACCTGCAGGAGGGGGAGTGGAATGACTAGATCCAGCCACCTGAGAAAATGGGGCGCCTATTTGGGAAAGCGACGTGTTTCTTATCAGTCAAAACAGGAGGTCCGTCTGCGCCGAGAAAAGCTCTATGCGATGTGGTGAAGATACTAGACGAAGACGTAGGAAAAAGTTCCCTGCGAGTGTGGGTACTGCGAGAGTGAGGGGGTGTAGATTCTAAATCTGAGGCCATGATCCTTCAATTCCCAGAAATAATAGAGCTTGGTTATTAAGGAAGCTCACTTAATTAACCAAGACTCTCAATGAAAGCACCATTTGATAAGAGTCCGAGATTCGTCGAGTAGGATCGGCCAAAGCGGGGCTGGTCGGGAACACTGTTTCGGTCGTCTTGGTCACTTACAAAGCGCCGGAGGGGGTCTCCGGTGTAAACACTCCGATGCTTAAGTTAGTACGAGTGGTGAAAATAGTAGGGGTTCAGCACGCTGTCTTAGGCTTACCCTTTTGCTTTGAATGGTGGGAGTATTTATAGGCGAAGGAAGGGCCTTGCCGACAGGGGGTAGGTGTTACCTTTAGTAGATGTCGCTCAGGTGCTAGGGAGTGACGTAATACAAGGTGACGTCACACGGAGTGACGTCACGTGTGACCAGGGATGGGATGACGCCGTGCCGATATCGCGTGAGATCCACCCCGTTGATGTCGACCATCCCAGAACTCGCTGCCAGGCTAGGGGCGGCAGGAACAGCACCATGTCCCTGCAGATATCTACAGTGCTCCGGCCATATCGCCGGGTGAGAAGGCGGGAATGCCCCTAAAGTCGTGTCAATAGTTATCAAGCTGGAAGAAGGAAGATCCTGTAATTGACAGCCTTCCCTAACCTTTATCAAGGTTAGAGTCCCCACCAATTACGTTCCTTTCCAAATTCCAAACTTCAAAATGCCTAAAAGATAGGGATAAAATCCCAATTGTTTGAATTTAAAATAACATAAGATAAATATCTAAACAGGTTATTTTTGTTCTTAAAAGATTACATCCGAGATTTCTTCAAAGGGATGTAACAGCCAGCTGGTTCCCTTATCTACTCCGCCTTCCGTGAGTCCAAGATGATCACGCCTCTATCTCTGCAATCTTGGCCAAGCTTGCGGCCAAGATTCCCACTTTGTCGCCCAAGGTGCCCGTTTCCTTCAATTCTGCTCTTAGCCAAGATTTCCTTCAAAAGACCACAAGATGACGTGAAAGAGATTGATTTTACCATAACCAAGGTGGTTTTAGATGGTAAAATCACATGAAAATAAACGTCAATCAAACCTCACCACACTTGAACAATGCTTGCCCCCAAGCATACTAGTCTCTTAGCTAAGAAAAGAAAATGACAGACTCAAAAGTGACTCAACAAACAGTAGTAAATTTCTGGACAGACTACCCTTAACCAATCCCTTTACACCTTTAAACCTGTGACAGTTAGCATACTTCTCAATGGATCCCAACCCTTATGAACATGGCCTATTCAACACCCCAAACATCCGAATTCCACATAACCATAGCATCTTCGCATTCCACAACAGACTCAACAAGACAAGACATTTACCGACTTGGATTTTCTCCCTCTGATTCTACTGCTCAACATCATCGCTCAATTACCTTGCCTGAAGTTTCAATTTTTTTTTCTATGCTAGTATTGCTAAAAAGTTTCTTGAGTATTTCTGCTTAGTGAGGCAGAAATATCAAGACATTTGCATACTTTTTTTTTTACATTGCTCTAGCTGAAGTTTCTTGAGTATTTCTGCTCAGTGAGGCAGAAATATCAGGACATTTTATTCATTTTTTTTATTATTTAAGCATGCAATTTACTGGGCATAAAAGTAGTTCTCTATATTAGAGCAATTTCAGCTTAATTACAAGGCATCAAACTCCATTATCCACTTAGCAGTTTTCCTTAGGGGGATCGTAAGTATATTTGGTGAAAGCTTACCTATGTGTCATGTCTGTTACACAATGCTAGACCCTATGATCATGTATAATAAGGATGTTTTAGGTGTTGAACATGCCTTGCTCATATGTTATGGGGTCGCAAGGTGAAGGATGCTAAAGGTCAAGGTTAAGACATTTAAGAGAAAGGCATTAGGCATAGTCCAGATATTTGCCGACACTCAAACAAAACACAAAACACACATTCCTAAAAACACACATTAAAACAAGAAAAATCCATGCATCAGACTCTGCTAGACAATCTAGGCCAACTATCTTAACCTAGATTCACGAAACATTTCATGCGATTAGAGAAAATCACAGAAAAACACATCAACACATCACGAACATGTATATACATCACAAACAACCTAGAAACACCCTCACCACACTTAGAGAACACATTGCCCTCAATGTGTAAATGAGAGTAAAAAGACTCAAAATATGTAAAAAAAGAAAAGAAAGAAAGACACGACCTGGGGGCGTTTACTGTGATGTGGGAGGTGGAGGTGGCTGCTTGGGGTGTTGCACAGATGGTGCTGCATCATCTTCTTCATCAGAGGAGTCATCGCTGCTACTGCTGAAGTGTTCATCCACTTTGTCTCTAATGTGCGCTACAGCCTTGTCCATGGCTCGGACGAATTTGAAGGTAACGTCAAGGTGGGTCTGGATCTGTTGGAACCTGATCTCCTGCTGCTCCAAAAACTTATCTAGCCGCTCCTGCTGGCTCCTCTCAATGCTCATAAATAGAGCCTGCTACTGATCTATAATCTGTTGTATCTGCTTTTTAGCGTTGTCTTGTTGTTCATGGAACAACTTCTAGTTGGTAGTAAAGAATAAGATCTGATCATTGATGACCTGCAGGAGGGTGTCAGCCCATTCGGGAAGCCTTGGATGGTTTGGATCCATGCCAAATTTGTTTGGAAACTGCTCGGCATCTTGTCCAAGATTGGGTTCTTCGTCTGCACCATCAAGCTAGATTGGCTGAATCTTGAAGTTCCCATTGATTCTCTTCCCATAGAGGTGATCTGCTACTTGCGTAAAACCTGTATTAAAATAGAGATAGCCTTTTTCCTCGTGGAAATGACCCATTTGGTCAAAAGCCTTAAGATCCATGATCTTAACGGCACAGGATTTATGTATATTCAAAGTGGATAAGTCAATACCCCTAGCAGTATAGTAATATGGGAAATGAGAGTTCCTAGGATCAGCTTAGGGAGAGAATCGCATGCCTTGATTTGCCTAACTATCCAATAACCCAAATTAACCTTTTTATTATGAAGCATACACTAGAGCAGAAAAAATTCTAACTTAGAGATGTTGCCTAAAACAGTAGTTTTGCCAGAAAGGTTAATGGATAAGATCCTTTGGAGCATCCTCAAGGTAGGATCTCGGATTTGATGGACTTTTGCATTTTTATCCAGATTTCCATTAGGGTCACCGATCAACTCTCCATAAGCTGCTGACTTATCCCTATCCGGGGGATAATCAGTAAGGGCATTCTTATAATCATCAGAATTTAGCCCTTCCTCAGTCACAAAACCAAGCAATAGATTAAATTCATCAATGGATAAATGACACCACATATCAAGCAACCTAAAATTCACAACATCAGACGTGCCAAGATCAGGATTGGCTCTGCCATTAGCATACAACATATCCTGATCTAACCAGAAAGAGGCATGGAATTCCATGCACAATTCAGCATAAGCAGGCAACTCAAGGTACATAAAATATTCCCACCCAAGATTGGTTATGTACTGCCTAATCCTATTACCCACACCCAAGGCATCAAGAAAAGAGAAATCAAGAACAACAAATTGAGTAATCTCGCATGCATGCTTGTCATTCAGTCTCACCCTATGATCAGGGGTATTAGGCCTCAAACATCCATTAAGTGAGTTCAAGGGGGGAATGAATACCTTGGCAGTCTTGGCCGTAGGCTTGGCCAAGACTGCAGCTACATCATCATCTGAGCCATCTTCCTGATCAGCCTCCTCAACTTTCTTCTTTCCTTTTGCAGCCGCGGATCGAGTCCTCTTGGCTGGGGCTGAATCACTTCCCGATTCTAACTTTCTCTTCCCTGCTCTCTTCTCTTTCGCTAAACCTTCTTCACACTTCGGTTCGGTCTCAGCTCCCTTGCTCCCAGCCTTCTTACGAGGCACTCGCTTGGCTATGACCGAGGGCTTCTCATCGGATTCAATTTCTAAAATCACCTCTACCTCTGCTTGCTCTGGTTGGCTAACCCTAGATTGGGTTTTTTGGTCTTTGGGAAGATCAATCTTCCTTTTGGCCTGGAGGGAGCCTTGAAGAGATTCAGCGGTAGGAACTGGACGAGGAGTAGAAAGATCTTGCTTTTGGGAACCAGAAGGGGTGGCATCCAAGGTCATGATTTTCCTCGCTATACTGAGCACCTCGTTGAGACTTTGGGGCAGATCCTTCTCTGGATTTGAGAGAGAGGGAGATTGAGAAGGCATGGGAGATTCTTGCCTAATAAATCCAGCCTAGATCAAAAAGGCTTAGCCAAGATCCCTCACCATACTTAGTTCCTCTCAACCACTCTAGAAAATTCCAAAAAGATCCTGAAATTTCCTGCAAGAGAAAATTTGTGAGTGATTCTGGAACTATTTTGAACAAATAATTTATTTTGCTAAAATTTGAAAAAAAAAGGCATGGGTTGCCTCCCATGTAGCACCTTAGTTATAGTCCTAGGCATGACTTTTCTTCTGCTTTTCACTGAATCTCAGGTGGGACTTCAACCTCCTGACTTTCTTCGTAGGTTGGAAATCCTTCTAGGAACGGTTTGAGTCTTTGTCCATTGACTTTGAACTCAATACCTATTTTTTCATTCTTAATATCTACTGCACCATGAGGGTAGATGTTAGTGATAATATATGGACCTTCCCATTTAGTCTTAAGCTTACCAGGAAAGAGTTTGAATCGTGAATTGTATAGAAGAACCTTCCCACCAATTTGGAGGTTTTTCTCAACAATTCGCTTATCGTGATATGTTTTCATCCTGATCTTAGCTAAGAGCTGATTATCATATGCTTGATTTCTCAGTTCTTCCATCTCATGGATTTGGAGCTTTCTTTCCTCGCCTGCTTGGTCGTACCTTAGATTGCACTTCCGGATTGCCCAATAAGCCTTATGCTGCATACCTACAGGCAGGTGACAGGTCTTCCCATACACCAATTTGTACGGAGTCATTCCTATAGGAGTTTTATAGGGACCCTGTATGCCCACAATGCATAATCCAACCTTTGGCTCCAATCTCGCAGATCTAGGCCAACTATCTTAGCTAAGATCGACTTGACCTCTCTGTTTGACACCTCCGCTTGGCCATTTGACTGGGAATGATAGGCAGTGGAAACTCTGTGTCACACCATATTTCCTGAAAATCGAAACAATAATCCTATTGCAAAAATGTGTTCCACGGTCGTTAATGATCCCCCTGGGCACACCAAATCTGTTCAAAATGTTAGTTTAAAAAAATGAAACAACAATTTTAGCATCATTGGTCCTAGTTGCTTTCGGTTCTATCCACTTGGACACGTAATCCACAGCAAGCAATATATATTGTTTCCCATTAGACATAGGAAAAGGTCCCATAAAATCAATACCCCATAAATCAAAAAATTTGCAATTTAATATAACATTCATGGGCATTTGATTTTTAGCACTTATGTTTCCTATCTTTTGGCATTCAGGGCATGTCTTACAAAATCTATAGCTATCATGAAATAGAGTTGGCCAATAAAATCCTGACTCAAGGACTTTTAAGGTTGTCCTCTTAGCTCCAAAATGTCCACCACATGCATAAGAATGACTAAATCTTAAGACCGATGGAATTTCACTTTCAGGAATACACCTCCTAATCAATTGATCAGATCTTATTTTCCAAAGATAAGGGTCATCCCAAACGAAATACTTACTGTCATGCTTGACTTTTACCTTTTCTTGAGCCGTTATGTCTCCATGATGCTTACCCGTAGCTAAGAAATTGACAAGATCAGCGAACCAAGGTCTTACCGCTTGGACAACATATACATGTTCGTTTGGAAAATTATCTCTGATTGGTTTTGAATCGGCCTTCACAAAGCATCTACTTAGGTGGTCTGCAACTAAGTTCTTCTTTCCTGCTTTGTCCTTAATCTCCAAATTATGTTCCTGGAAAAGTAAAACCCAGCGAATCAGTCTTGGCTTAGATTCTGCTTTTGTCAAGAGGTACCTTAAGGCCACATGGTCAGAAAAGACTATGACTTTTGTTCCCAACAAATACGATCTGAATTTGTCCAACGCAAAGTTGTTCGCGAACAATTCCTTTTCGGTTGTGGTGTAGTTCTTTTGCGCATCGTCAAACATCTTAGAGGCGTAGTAGATCATGTGTGGATCTCTACCATTATTCTGGCCTAGAACTCCACCAACGGTTGAGTTGTTGGCGTCGCACATTAATTCGAATGGAAGGCTCCAGTCCGGTGCTTGGATGATTGGGGCTGATATGAGTTTCTCCTTAATTTTGTCAAACGCCACTTGGCAAGTTTCCTCAAAATTGAAGTCTACTTCTTTTTGTAAAAGCTTGCACATCGGCTCCACTATCTTTGAAAAATCCTTAATAAACCTGCGGTAAAATCCTGCGTGGCCAAGAAAACTTCTAACCTCGCACACACATGAGGGGTAAAGTAAGCTTTTAATAACATCAATCTTAGCCTAGTCTACTTCTATGCCTTTCTTAGAAACCACATGGCCTAAGACAATTCCCTGTTTTACCATAAAATGGCATTTTTCAAAGTTCAACACAAGATTAGTGGCTACGCATCTTTTCAAAACATTTTTCAGATTAGTTAAGCATTCATCAAAATTATCACCATAGATGGTGAAGTCATCCATGAACACTTCAATACCTTTTGCTACATAATCTGAAAAGATACTAACCATACACCTTTGAAAGGTGGCTGGTGCGTTGCATAATTCGAATGGCATCCTCTTATATACAAAGGTTCCGAAGGGACATGTGAATGTTATCTTCTCTTGGTCTTCTAATGCCACTGGGATTTGATGAAATCCCGAATAACCATCCAAGAAACAGTAATAGGACTTCCCAGTCAGTCTTTCAATCATTTGGTCAATGAATGGTAATGGAAAGTGGTCTTTCCTCGTGACTTGGTTAAGTCTGCGGTAGTCTGTGCAGACTCTCCATCCATTCTGAATTCTTGTGGTCCTTTTTACTCCATCTTCTCCTTCAGTCATGGTAATACCTGTCTTCTTAGGTATAACCTGCACAGGGGGAACCCATGAACTATTAGAGATTGGGTAAATAATACCAACATCAAGCAACTTAATAATTTCTTTCTTGACAACTTCCATCATCGGAGAGTTTAGCCTCCTTTGGGGTTGTCTAAATATTTTCTAATCCTCTTCCATATGAATTTTGTGGGTACAAATGGTCGAGGATATCCCCTTGATATCTGCTAGAGTCCATCCTATAGCCTCTTTATGTTCCTTCAAAATGGGCGTCAATCTTGCCTCTTCCTCTTCGGAAAGCTTAGCTGAGATTATTACTGGCAGAGTTTCGTCTTGGCCTAGATAGGCATACTTAAGGTGTTTTGGCAACTCCTTAAGGTCAAGCTTGGGTGCCTGCACAATAGATGGTAAAAATTTAGAATCAGACATACTAAACAATGGGCAATTTAACGATTCTTTCAATGGTTCAGTCTCGTGAAGATCTGTTAAGATCTTCTCGGTTTCCCACTCGGTCTTCCAATTCTGTCAGTGTCTTAGCTGAGATACTTCTGCTTAAGACAAAATCAAGTGGGTCAGTAGCACTTAAGTCTGCGGTTTCTTCTTCAATAGGGTATAAAATATCAAAAACGTTAACATTGTGTGTCTCATCCTGATATTTTAACCCCTCCTTTATAAAGAACTTAATCGTGCTCCCAAAGAATTCCAAAATGATACTTCCTTCATAAACATCTATCTTTGCTCTAGTTGACCTAAGAAAAGGTCTCCCTAGAAGCACATCTGTTGTACACGAAGGCAAGTTAGAATCCATCTCAACGATATAAAAATCCACAGGGTATATAAAATTATTGACTTGGATAAGAACGTCCTCTACTACTCCCTTACGATGTATTACGGTTCTGTTAGCCAATTAAATCACCACTTGTGTTTCCTTCATTGGTCCCATTTGTAATGTCTCGTATTCTTTCAAGGACATCACGTTGATTCCAGCTCCTAAGTCGCAAAGAGCTTTTTCCACATTTTCGTTCCCTATCTTACAAGGGATAGTGAAGGTACCTTGATCTCCACACTTCTCCGGGAGTTTGCTCTGAAGTACTGAGGAAACATTCTGTGTAAGATTCACTCTTTCCATACCTGCAAGTTTTCTTTTGTTAGTACAGAGTTCTTTTAAGAATTTTGCATAAGATGGTACTTTAGAAATTAAATCTAGCATAGGAATATTCACTGCCACTTTGCCAAAAATGCTCATGAATTCCTTAGCCTTGTCTAATTTCTTCTATTTGGAAGACTTGGGAGGGTAGGGAGGTGGAATCTCCACTGGTTCCAGAGGTTTTGAACTCTGATCATCGGTTTTAGCCGCTGGCTTGGCTAAGATCGGTTGCTCTTTCCATGCTTCAGTCGGGACGTCAGCTTTAGTCTTAGTCTTAACCAAGATTGGTTCTGGCTGAACTTCTGCTTGAATTTCTTCATCCACATCGACGTCTTCATCCTCGAAAAGCTGATTACGTATCTCCTTATCTGACTTGGCTCCCTTTCTTTCAGGTAGGACGCTTCCACTCCTGAGATTAATAGCACTTACATTGTGCCTTGGATTATTTTCGGTGGTGGAAGGTAATTTGCCACCTGACTCAAGTTGCTGCGTTTGTTGGGTAAATTGGCTGATTTGCTTTTGCATTTCAGCTAGACTAGATTGGGTGCTCCCGTAATCTTAAGCGGTTGAGGTGCAGGGGGTAACAATGGGACATTGCTCTGATTTGCTCCAGGTGGTCTAGGTACGAAGTGTTGGAAATTTATGGGAGATTGTTGTGGTTGTTGTTGGTATTGTTGTTGTTAATTTGGTTGGCTAAGCTGAGGTGTATCTTTTCTCCACCTTAGATTGGGATGTTATCTCCATGAGTATTGGTTATTCTCATGTGGGAATCTAGGTTATCCACTAGATTGTCCTTGATTGTAACCATATGTTGCATTTACTAGGATTGGGGCTGGATCACCCGGTTGTTCCACCATGTAACAACTATGGGTTGGATGATCTAGTTGTTGGCAAATCCCGTAAACCGAAGGCATAGGATTAGTTGTTGCTACTGTAGTTTGTGCTTGAGGTGTGGTACCTGTAGAAAGATTCATCAAAATGTTAGTAATCTTATCAAGCTTATTTTCAACATTTATAGCATTCAAAGAAGAAGGTGTAGAATTTCTCTCTGATGAGGCGTTGTTTTGGCAATTGTCAGCCATTGTTTGGAGAAGTAATTTTGCTCTTGTTGGTGTAAGATCTTAAAGTGCTCCTCCAGCGGCCGCATCTAATCTTTCCTTATCCTTCACACACATTCCATCATAGAAATATTGGATTAGGAGATGGTCAGCCACTCCATGGGTAGGGCAAATGTCTTGAAGGTCTCTAAACCTTTGATGATACTCGCTCAAACTCTCTCCTCCCCTCTGCTGAACGGAAACTAAACTTTTTCTTACTGCCCCTGCCTTAGTCGCGTTCCAATATTTGTTCAGGAAGGCAGCGGATATGTCTCCCCACGTTGTAATGGTGTTATGGGGCAAGCTATAAAACCAATTCTTAGCTGAGTCTTCGAGAGACCAAGGAAATGACTTCAATTTGGCTCCCTCGATTGTTACTCCCACTGGTTTTAGGGTATCACATTGGAGGTGAAGGTTCCTCAAATGGTTATACGGATTCTCGTTTGAGTGGTCATGGAACTTGGTTAAGTTGGCTATGATGTTTGTCTTTATAGACCAATCATTAGCCATCGGGGGTAGATTGATACAGGAATATGTCACTCATTCTGCCCCCCTGTTTTGTTCCCTCATCGTCTGTTCTTGTTGGTTTTCCTCCATGTTTGGTAATGGGTTTTCAACTGGGCCTGAATCTTGGCCTAGATTGTTGCTGGGACCAGATTCTGTTTGTGTCCCTGAAAATTCACCGTTAGTCTTTCTCTTGGCTTTCTTTCTATTTTGTGCTTCAGCTTTTGTAAGTTCCGGATTCAAAGGTAGTAAATCTTCCTTTGAGTACCTCGTCATCAACTGCAAAAGACAAAAATAAAAACAAAACTACAAGAAACACCGTCAAAAGATCCCCAGCAACGGCGCCAAAATTTGATTGCGTGTCGAGGGCATCAAATTTAGTTGTAAAAAAGATATAGAAATGGGGTAGGAATACAACTTATCACTCGTCCACAAGGGACTCGTAGGTCATGATAAGAGGTTCGTCCATAGAGATCTTATTGGGGTTTCGTAGTCTTGACTCGACTTCCTCGTCACTGGAGTTGAGGGGGTTTTGTTCCTGCAATTAAAGTAAAGAAAGCGTAAAAGAGAACAAGCAATAATAACATAAATAGGCAATCTTAAGCAGAAGGTGATCTTAGCTAAGATTGCAGATTGAGGTTGGTTGTGAACTGATGTGAGGTAGATTCCTGGTAAGGGCGAATTCGCGAGCACTTTACTTGTTTATTCGATCATTGACCTTAGATTTTCTCCTTCTCTTTCATAACTCTGCTATAGATTTGGAGGAACTCCTTTCCAATCCTGCTCTCCTCCTATTGAAACCACCTTGGAGGAACTCCTTTCCAAGTGATCCTAGCCAGTGGACACCTTGCTGGTTAAAGGGTTTATCCAATTGGCTGCTGGCTTGAGGCACATGCGTTTTCTCAATGGCGTAGGGAAAGACAGAGTCTAGGCCAAGCTACTCCCAACTCGGAGTCCTAGGTTGTCAATCTAGTTAGGCCTATATCGATTCAAGTTCACTAACCCCCGCGAGGTTAGCTGCCTACTTCGTCACTCCGGTTTCGCTCGTCTCCTTTATGACTGGCTACAGATCCGTCGTCTTGCCTAAGATCAATCAAGTCTTAGCCTAGACGGGAACCAGTTTGTTAAAACAGAACTTGAGTCGATTATGAGCGAGAGGATAATAAGAATGATCGGTCTCATGAATCACAGGAATGCTCACTCAACCCTTACCAAAAATTAGGTGTTTAGCTACTAGACATAATAATTAAAGAAGAGAATAGTTGAAGAACATGAATTAAAATTAAATCTATGATATTCAAAACCGAATAATCACATAGCAAATGTTTACAAGAACTAGAAGCTGGAAGAAGGAAGATCCTGTAATTGACAGCCTTCCCTAACCTTTATCAAGGTTAGAGTCCCCACCAATTACGCTCCTTTCCAAATTCTAAACTTCAAAATGCCTAAAAGGTAGGGATAAAATCCCAATTGTTTGAATTTAAAATAACATAAGATAAATATCTAAACGGATTGTTTTTGTTATTAAAAGATTACATCCGAGATTTCTTCAAAGGGATGTAACAGCCAGCTGGTTCCCTTATCTACTCTGCCTTCCGTGAGTCCAAGATGATCACGCCTCTATCTCTGCAATCTTGGCCAAGCTTGCGGCCAAGATTCCCACTTTGTCGCCCAAGGTGTCCGTTTCCTTCAATTCTGCTCTTAGCCAAGATTTCCTTCAAAAGACCACAAGATGACGTGAAAGAGATTGATTTTACCATAACCAAGGTGGTTTTAGATGGTAAAATCACATGAAAATAAACGTCAATCAGAGTTTCCCCCCTGTGGGCGTACGAGTTACTACCCGGTAAGCATGCAATGCGAAAGGAAGCATATCATGCCAATCTTTGTAAGTGACCACCATTTTTGGATGATTTTCTTCAAGTTTTTTGTTTGACAGGTTTAAACTCAGGTTTTAATGGGATGCGATGCTCAACTATCCTGGGATCAAGACCTGGCATATCGGCGTATGACCATGCAAATACGTCCGAGTAATTTTTGAGGAGAGAAATCAACCTTTCTCTCTGAGTGGTGTCCAGGGTAGTTCTGATTTTAACCAGCTTCTGATTCTCATCGCTTGCCCCCAAATTTACCTTTTTCAATTCCTCCTGATGAGGGGTTATTTCCTTTTCCGAACTTTCTAGTAAACGGGCCAATTCGCCGGAGATTTCGGCCTTGTCTTTAGTTGTGATGACAATTTCTTCGCCAGTAAAGACATAGGTTTTATCAAGACAATCCGAACTAACATTCATCCTGAAATTAAAAATGCGAAAAGAAGAGATGCGTAAAATAAAAATTGCATATATATTGATTTTTAACAAAGAGGAACATGAGTCCCTACAAAAATGTTTTCGTAAGAAAACGTGCAAACATATATATTTTTTCAAAAGGATTAATTATGGAGAGACATCCGAAAGCATGGTGATGGTCCCGTTGCACACAGACTCCCCTGACTTCTTTACGAAAATGACTGAACTAGGTGACGATTCTTCTTCTCCCAGAGCATCAATACAGGAATCTGAAGCTATACTGACCACGGTAGGATTTATATTGACGATTTCGACTATGAGGGAGAATGTGGCTCTAATGTGGGGATACCTATCTTATCCATTGGCGTCAAACGCCCATACACCTCGGCCAGCTCTTTCCTTTCTTTATCGGGGAAACATTCTGCCCTCCATGTCATGCCCCCAGTATCAACAAATTCACCTGTTACTGGCCCAACTTGAGACATATATTTGTGGGAACAAAAGGTGGGAGGACCGTTATTGATGGTGTCAACTGTCTCTACCTCACAAGTCTTATTCTCAACCTTTTCTATCGAAATAGCATTCATACCTTCACCACTTGAGGCGCGATTTGGGAGAGGGTCGATGGCCGTATTAGGTCCTTTTGCTAACCCTTCGAAAGATACCCATCCACTTTTGATCAAGTGATGGACTTTTGCTTTGAATGCGAAGCAATTTTCCAGAGTGTGACCCGGGGCTCCAGCGTGATATTCGCATCTTGCGCTGAGATCATACCATTTTGGGTAAGGAGGCATTTGAGGCTGAGCTGGAACTAGTACGATCTGTCCGGCTGCCAAGAGATGTTTGTAGATTTCTCCCGCAGGAAGAGGAAGAGGAGGCAAAGGCTCTCGGTTCCACCGATTGTTTGACGTGTTTTGGTTATTTGGGTCTTTTGGTGGGTTATATGGCTTAGGTTGCAGGGGTTGTAATGTTTGTACTGGAGGTGGTGAGAGATGTGTAGGATTTTGAGGCGCGATATTAGCAACGGGTGGCAAGGTGAAAGGAAAAAAGGTGGGTTGATATAGTGATAGCAAAGGGTAGGGCGATGGCGATAAATAAAGCGGAGGTGGTGGAAATGGTTGCCCATGATTAGCTTGGGGAGCGATAAATCCAACATCTCTTTTCACGACGGACGCTTTCTTTGGCACAGACTCTGGTGCCGGAGGTATGATTCATCCGAACTTAATCCCTTGCTCGACTCTTTCGGCAATTAGGACCATGTCGGAGAAGTTGTTTGAAGGATTCGAGATCAGGTAGGTGTAGTAGGGATCTTTGAAGGTGTGCAAGAAAATTGACAAGAGTTCCTTGTCGCTTAAAGGTGGAGAGATTCTAGAAACTGACTCTCTCCATCTCTGAGCATAGGTCTTTACGGACTCGCCGATTTTCTTTTCCAGATTTTGCAGGTCGGCGCGGTCGGGAGCTACCTCCATGTTGAATTTGTATTGTCTGTAGAATGCATCAGACAGATCTCTCCACGTCCTGATCCTGGCTCTGTCTAGACCCATATACCAAGTTAGGGCATGATTGGCCAAGCTTTCTCGGAATAGATGAATCAATAACGGCTCGTTGTGGATCATCTCTACCATCTTGTTGCAATATGCTCTGAGATAGGTCTTTGGGCACTCTACCCTGGTATACTTTTCAAAGTCGGGGATCTTGTACTTCGGTGGTATAACGATCCCGGGGACCATACATATATCGGCGGGGCCAGTAAGGTCGAATGGATCAGCTCCTTCGATCGCTCGGAGTCTTTCTTCGAGCAGATTCAGTCTGTCACTTTTTAGTTTCTCTGCCATAACGGGGTTAGAACCGAAGGGTAACAGAGGTTTCGACGAGAACTGAGGTTGTGCTAGGTTAACAACAGGAGGCTGAATCCCCACAGGTCCGAGAACTGCGCTTGGAAGAAGGGGGGGGGGGAGATACGAGGTCTCTAGGTGAACCTGACTCTTGCCGGAGTCTACAGCAGGGTTGGTTGAAAGGCGCTGAAGTGATGTGGCAATTTCTTCACCCGTATTAACCAGAGGGGTTGCTATGGGGGGGACAGTGAAGGGACTAATCCATCTCCACTAGCCCTCGGGGACAGAAAGTGGCGGAGGTACTGAAGGTCCTGCGACGGCTAACGAAGAGGGAGGTCCTACTATTTGAGTGGGAAAAAACCCGGTGGGAGTTCGGTGGTAGCTTCGCCTCTCTCCTTTTCGGCCCTGGCGGCCCTTTCTGTAGTAATCCTAACTTGTTCCTCTAACTCTGCAATTCTGGCTGTTAGCACTTCATCGGCCTTAGCCTGTTCAGTCATTTTTCATTTTTGAAGTCTAGTTACGGGGAGCCCATGCGAAGTAGTTTGCTTTCGAGGAGCTATCGTGAACCTGAAAAAAGAAAAAACACAGAAAAGAGTAAGTGCAAGTGATGTGCAATCCCGAGGCCTCCACGTTGCTCATTCGCTTTTTCGGCTACACTTTTACTTGATATTTTCAGGGCGGTCGGAGAGGCGAGATATCCCGGTTATTGACAAGATACGAAGGAAGCCTCTATTCATTCCAACGATGTGAAGCAATCTGAGATGCTATCTGTGAAACCCAAATCAGCAGGGGCAACCAATGCCGCCATGCTAGGAAGATCTCTTTTATACCATGCTTTCAAACGATGCAAGGCCTGATGCCTGGTGAACCCAACCGAGGGGAGGGACGACGATCTATACCATGAACTTGGAGTTTTTGTGATAAGCTAAGAGGACATGGCCATGAGTGAGCAATGCTCGGATGTTTCGAGTATTTGATATGATGATTTTTTTTTAGATTTTTGGTGAAACGATTGTGTTTATCCCGGAGGGGTTTTCTCTCTCGCTCTCTTTGTGATGGTCTTTCGAGTTGTATTGGATGGACAATTGATGTGGAAAGTTGAGGTGCTTTTAATAAATATCCGAAAGAGTACAACTTTATTAAAAAGTGTGTACAAAATATGGTAAACTTGCCAACTACCTAAATTCATCAAAAATGGCTAAGATAGATGAAATCAGGGATCCTAGCTACACGAAAAAGAAAAGGGGTTGCTGATATTCGAGTCTTCCCATGAAGGTGTCAACCTTGGAAGTCGGAATTCTCTTGCTCTTGCCAAAGGTATTCTATTGAGGCCATCTCCCTTTTTTGCATTTCTATCTCGGCCTCTAAAGCTGTAATCCGGCTTTGTAGTGCCTGGCTCTTCCTATCCCCCAAGTCTGTGTGAGTAGTCAAAACCCTTATCGCCGAATTTTTGTCTTCAATTATGGTACTGGATGTTTCTTTCTTGCGGATTTCGCTGTTCAGACATTCTTTAACGTCCCTGAGGGCCACTTTCTATTTTACTGCTTGTATGCAGATAATGTCCTTGCTACACCTTTCCAACTCATTCATCTGGACCTCCAGGCCACATTGATGGGCTTCGGCGATATCCCTTTCCTCTGTCATCAGATCTCGTTCCTCTTGCGTTGCTCGCATTTGTTCTACTACTTGAGCGTAAGCCATGACATCCATTCCTTCGCTCACTTGAGATTCCCCTTCTTCCATCGGTTTCTGATTTTCTGGGCGAGGTAAGACATTGTCGTTGACTCGTCTTAACCTCCACTATGGATATTCCGATATCGTTGCTGCAGGGGCGATGCGTCCTTTGACACAAAAGGGGCGGGCCCAGTCTTAGGCGTATATCTGAATGTTTTGGTTTTCCCCGGTGTGTGGCAGGTTTGACCTTGTCATGCCGAATGTCACAGGAATTATTTGCGTTATGCAAAATTGTCTGAGGACGAGGGCGGGGCAATAGTGAGCGCAGCCCCATGCTCCGATCAAAGGAACCCAAGGTAAGGGACCACAGCAGACGATGGGATTGGAGGTCTGCAGCCATTTGGCATGCCAACTGAAGTCTTCTTCCGAGAGGTTTATGAATCGGTCGATCCAGACATCCTTATTCTCCATCTCCCATTTATCTGTGGTCGTTGCGTTGATAACCCTGAGTAAAGGGCACGATCTTATGTAGCTTTCAAAGAAAATGGACTGATCAGGAGTCTGTTTGAAGTGGCTGACCAACCATACTGTCAACAACTGGGTGCAACAGGTAAGTCTCCCTTTTCCTTTTCTTCGACAAGAGTCTAGAGAGTGAAAGGTCTCGGCCAAAATGGTTGTTGTAGGATTGATGGCATTTATTTCCATCTCGTAAAAGATGTTGGTTGCTGCAAAATCGATGGCGTTCCTCATTTTCGGAAAGAGGAGAAATCCTACGATAGAGAAAGCCAGAAACCTTAAGCATTTTTTCCCGTTGGACAACTGAAATCGTGTCTCAATATCTGACCAACACCAAAAGTAGTCACCTTCTCTGACATGAGTAGTGATTCCTAACAACTTATCGAGCCTTATTTTGACACTCGAGGAGTCGAGTCAAACATTCTGGTATATGGCCGATATAGAAGATGTGAGGCACATCAGAGCTGAGTACTCCTCTAGTGTGGGAGTCAAGTCTACTCCTTTGTCGAAAGAGAAGCAACGATAATAGGGATTCCAGAATTTTAGGGCTGCCCAGATGCAACCCCAATCAGTCTTCATGTCCACCAGGGTCAGTAGCTTTCCATAACTACCCTCAAACTGTGTCTCCTCGTCTTCAGTCAGCTCATTTCTCAACTTCCGAATCCTAGTTAAGTCGAAGTCTATGACTTCTACTTTGACCTTAGTGGTAATGTCAGGGGTGAACCCACGTTCCAACAGATCTCCTCGCGCAGCCTGATCGTCGAAACTTCGTCCCCCGAAAATATCAAGTGAAAGTAGTGTAGGTACCGACATATCGAATGAGCAAAATGGGCCCTATGGGATAAAAATAAAATTTTAAATGCAAAGTAACCTGCACGTGTAAGAAATTTACAGTTCGTATAGAAGACAAGATTATCATGGCAACAAGATAAATAGAGCCACGACAAAGCAGGTATAATCATGATGCACGTGTTGGGGCTCTGATTCTGACTTTTCTAACTGGCTAGAATGGTTCCCGGATGATACCATGAAAAGGTCCCTAAAGTGTCGTCCAGTGTCCTGATTCCTTGCGAAATCGTGTAACCTTTCGATTAGCTTTAGGGGTTCATCCGAGTTGGGATTGGTGAACACTACCCGGTACATATGTCCTAGGGCGTCACTACTACCCTCTTAATTTGGTAATTGTCCCTAGGGTGTAAGGCATTATGAAATGCATATGACAATTGATAAAGCAAATAAATGAACAGATCAGCAATTTATCAAAGCAGGTAAATAGACAAATAAAACACCTCTCGAAAATGAAACCAGCTCCGACCCTAAGAGTCCCTAGTGAAGTCGCCAAACTGTCGCACCCCCGAAAATAAAAAAATTCGCGAGTGTGCAACGAACTTGAGACCTTACGATGCTCGGCGTAAAATCACGCCTCGCAACATGCAAGGAAGTCACCACCCTAATTTTGTCGCTAGGTTCACCTTAATCGTCATGGCATAAAAAATAAAATAAATAACAAACTAAAGGCACAAAAAAAGGGTCTGAACCCTAAACAAAGGTTCGGGGTCGTATTATGGTCTCGGGAAGGTGTTAGGCACCCGATCCGAAAATGGTTACTGGTTGATGAAAGAGGTGTTTAAAAGGTGTTTGATAAAATGCGTTTTGAAAGGGGGTCCTTAGAGGAATCGTCACTTTGGTCTTTTCCATGATCGGGACCGTTCAGGAATAATTAATCGTTGTACGGGGTTACCGTTTTAAAAATCTTTCAGATGGGGTTACCGTTTTTCAAGACCGATCGATTATTCCTGACCGTAGCGTGATGGGACTGAATTTTCCGTAAGACCGAATGAGCGCCCTCTATTTCATCATCGTACTATGCATGATTAAATTAATTACTACATGATTCTATCATGGATAGCTTAATAGAGTACAGATTAAATGAGAGGTTTTGAAATGATAAACTGATGTGGGATCGAAGCCACCACGTACATGCAGTCAATACAAGCGAAAAGTTAAAATCAAATGAACATGGCATTTTTAAGCAAGCCGTTAAACACGTTGTTCATGTGGGTTGATTTTAAATCCTAGAAATTCTATATATCATGCGTACGATTGATATTTACGGAAAGCATTGAATAAATAAAAAGGGAACGAAAGGCGTACTTTAGAGCGAAGCTTGAATTAAACCTACAAAGTGAGAGTGTTAGTGATAGCTCGAAAAATAAATAAGCAATTTTATGAATGCGAGCATTTAAATAATGACTTGATGCATATGAAAATTTAAACGCTGATTTGATGTATGCGAGAAATGGTGATTTGACGCATACGAAAATTAAATGATGATTTGATAAGTGCAGAAAATTTAAATGCTCATTTGATAAGTGCAGAAAATTTAAATGTTGATTTGATAGGGTGCGAAAATTAAATGATGACAGTTGATAAGTGCGAGAATTTAAATGCTGATTTAATGTATGCGAGAAATGATGATTTGACGCATACGAAAATTTAGATGATGATTTGATATGTGCAGAAAATTTAAATGCTGATTTGATAGGGTGCGAAAAATAAATGATGACAGTTGATAAGTGCGAGAATTTAAAAGATGATTTGACGAAAAATTAAGTGATGATTTGCAGAAAATAAAACAATTGATGATTTGCAGAAAATTAAACAGTTGATATTGCAGAAAATTAAACAAGTTGATATTGCAGAAAATATAACAAGTTGATATTGTAGAAAATTAAACAAGTGATATTGCAAAAAATTAAACAGGTGATATTGCAGAAAATTAAACAAGTGATATTGCAGAAAATAAAATAGTTGATATTGCAGAAAATTAAATGCAGTTTATATTTACGACCGACCATGTAGGCGGTAAATTGAATTTAAATTGCCGAAAGTAAATTGTGGAAAATTAAAGTGCGAAGAAATTAAACAGCTGATAGGTACAGAAAATTAAAGTGTTAGTACGAAAAATAATCATACGAAACATACGAATATTTTACGAAAAAAAGCGCGATCCGAGATCTCGGAAAAAATGAAGATGGGCTAGGCCCATTTGAAAAAAAGGCAAAGGAAATGGGCCAGCTATTCCTGGCCCAAGAAAATGAAAGAATGGTGATGGGCCAAGCCCATCACCTTTGACGCGTGAATAGGCCATTATGGCACTATTCACCGTCTTCTTCCTTGGTCGCCGGCGCTACTGCCAGCGGCCAAGCTCTGGCCACCCGTGGCCGAAACGAAAAACCTTCGTATCGAGATGCTCGTCTCCTCGACGGCTTCTCGACCGTACGAACCTCGAATTTTATTTTAAACCGTACCGAGTTTAATTTCAAAAAAATGACGAAATCGTTAATAAAACTAATTAATTCACACGATTTAGCTAACGATTAATCAAATTAAAAACATGTATTTAATCTACAGCATGCATACGAATTAAAGGCATAAAAACTAGCAATTTATTTGATCCAAACAATGCTAAACGAATTAAAGAAATAAAAATGCATAAAAATGAAGAAAATAAAAGCTTGAAGAAGCTTACTGCCAAGCTTGAATTGTGACGATCGATGCTCGATATGAGCTATCAATCAATGAGGGAGAAGAAGCAAGGTTGCTTGAGTGAATTCGGTGCCCGTTTAACGTTGAATGGAGCCTCGTATTTATAGGCTTGGGATCGCGGGGTGGTTGGACGCGAGGGACGCGAGTGGAGGTCGAGCGGTCGTGCTGGCGGAGCTAGGCTTGCAAGGTGGCAGCTACAGCGACTGAGGGGATGGCTCGAAGTGACAGGAAGTGACGGGAGCAAGCTGCTCGGTGGCCTGCTCCGCTGCCCCGTCGCTTCCACGGTGCATGTGCACCATGCACACTAATTCAAGGGTCGTTGATCTGGTTGACTTTCCTTGGTTGACCAAATCAACGGTCATTATCAAATGGCCCTTTAAGTTTATTTAAATAGCCTCGAGCCAATTTTGCGAATGAACTTTCCGAATTTTTTAGCCGAAAGTGCCAGCGCGTAGAGAAAAATAAGGCGAGTTTAACCGTCTACAACGAATGATGAGAATTTTTCGTTTAACGTGTTTATTTTCTCATTTGGAAACATGAAATGTTCGGACAAAAAATAAATGACGTTATGACGAAAATTACGTGAAACGCTGTTGGTCGGTGTGAACGAAAAAAAGAGTAGGAACTAGTTGATGGAAAACATTCCGAGTTCGAGCTATTATCCGAGCAAACTTACTCGGGTCCAATAAAAGCTCGAACAAAAATAATAATAAAAAATAAAAATGCTAAAAATGTGATAAAATACTAAAAATCCTAAATTTCATGCGATGACCTAAAACGAAGAAATAACTAGCAAATGACTAACGGATAATTAAAAATGTGATTTTAAGGCCGAAAATATTAACGATAATAATAATGAAAATACGTGACAAACAAATAAAAATGCGATTTTGAATGCTGACGATGGCAATGACGATGATAAAAATGCGATGGGGATTAAAAAATGCAAATGACAGTAAATTAATTAAAAATGACGGAAATGCTAAATTTAATTAAAAATTGCGTCAAAATTCGGGTATCAACATAGGTGAAGTAATTGAGTTAAGCTCCATTAAGTCTCTCACTAATATAAGAAATGGGTATGCCCTCTTGAGTGAGCACAGCTCCAATTCCTACTCCATTTTCATCACATTTAAGCTCAAAAGTCGTGGCAAAGTCCCAAAGAGAAAGAATGAGACTTTGCCTCTCTTGAGCTCTTGGAAGGCTTCTTCTTGCCTTCCCCCTCCCCCCCCCCTAACAAACCCAACTTATTTCTTGGTCAACTTATTGAGGGGAGCGGCGATTGTTGAGAAATTCAGCACGAACCTCTGGTAAAAGCTAGCTAGGTCGTGGAAAGACCTAATTTTGTTTACATTGGTAGGTCTTGGCCACTCCTTGATTGCCTTCACCTTTTCCTCATCTACTTGCACTCCACCTACACTTACAAAAAAATCCAAGAAAATGCACACTATCTAGAGCAAACTCACACTTGGTTAGCTTAGACAATAATCTATGTGCTCTAAGTGTGGTGAAAATGGTGTGCAAATGGCCATGATGTTCCTCTAATGTTCTACTATACACAAATATGTCATCAAAGTAAATAACCACAAATAAGCCAATAAACTCACGTAAAACATGGTTCATTAAGCGCATAAAAGTACTAGGGGGATTAGAGAGGCCGAAAGGTATTACCATCCATTCATAGAGGTCATGTTTAGTCTTGAAGACCGTTTTCTACTCATCCCCCTCTTGCATCCAAATTTAGTGGTAGTCGTTCATCAAGTCTATCTTGGAATAAACTTTCCTCCCACTCAACTCATTCAACGTATCATCAAGCCGAGGGATTGGATGCATATACCTCACAGTAATTTTCTTGATGGCTTGGCAATCTAGACACATCCTCTAAGTGTCATCTTTTTTTGGCACAAGGATCACAGGCACCGCGCATAGAGACATGTTTTCCCAGATGTAGTCCTTGCTAAGGAGCTTATCCACTTGCTTTTGAAGTTCCTTAGTCTCAGTAGGGTTTCACCTATAGGTGAGCCTATTAGGCAATGCTGCATCGGGCACTAGGTCAATTCGGTGTTCAATGCTTCAAATAAGAGGTAGCCGACTTGGCATCTCGACGGGGAAGACATCCTCAAAATCCTTCAAAAGAGAAATAAGAGGAATAGGTAGAGAAGAAGAGTTAGTGGTGTTGCTTTGTAAACAATGTTCCTTGTACCTTAGCACAAGGCACACTTTATTCACATGAAAAATGAATCTCAAGTCTCAGACCTTAGCACGCACACTCATTTTCTTCAATTTTCTCTCTTGCTTTTCACTCTAACTCTTTACGCCATGCTAACTTTTTTCATGCCTTGTTTTTCCACTCTTGCTCATATTTTTCTCTCCTTCACTCCTCACTTTTTTCACTCCACTCAAACCCTTACTTTTAGACAATTGACGCATCACATGGAACTCGACATTAACATTTTCCCTTGCCCTTTGATCTTCATAGACTTGGGTTGGTGACAAAGGATGAATGTTGAAATTTTAGCCTTGGTGTGTGAGCTTGTAATGGTTGGTGTAGCCATCATGGATGGCTCAACGATCAAGTTGTCATAGTCGGCCGAGGAGAATGTGGCTCGCATCCATAGGCACTACATCACATAGTCGTACGTCCTCATATTCGCCAATTTTGAAGTTGACCAATGCATGCTCTTTCACCTTGACCTCTCCTTCATCATTGAACCAATGAAGCTCATATGGTTTAGGGTGTTTGGTGGTGACCAAACCCAATTTGTGTACAAGAATGTGGCTCGCGGTATCTACAACACTTCCATTGTCAACAATCAATGAGACCACTTTGCCTTGCACCTCACACCTTGTGTGGAAGAGGTTCCCCATTTTCTCACTTGGTTCAGCCTCCACTTTGGTTTGGGAACTAAAGCTTCTCCTCACAACCAAAGAAAAATCCAAATCCACCTTAACTTCCTTTTCTTCCTCACTTATGGTCTCCCTTTTCTCCTCACTCTCACCTCCATTTGACCCCTCTTCCTCCTCACTTTCGAACTCATAAATCCCATTACGGATCATAATGACCCGTCGGTTGAGGCACTCAGATGTAATGTGTCCCCTCTTGTGGCATTTGAAGCATTCAATGTTACTTGAAGTTCTTCTTGGTTGGTTCGGGTTTAGAGTGTATGGTGTTTCGGTATAGGGCAATTTTGTGTAAGATGTAGAAGGAACATTTTTGGTGTATGGTGAAAGTAATGGTGTAGGTTTTGAGTCCTTAGTGTATGACTCCTTCCATGGTGTTTTAGTTGGATAAGTGTTTAGACTAGGGTAGCTCTTGGTGTATAGCTTGGTGTCTCGGCTAGGAAATGATTTGGGCTCACGTCTAGAAGAAAAAGACTTGTGTTTGGAAGCTTCATGCTTCTCCACCTTAAGCGCAAAATGGAGCATGTCCCTCAAGCTTGTGAACTCATGAAGCTCAAGTTTGTATTAAATCTTGGCATCAATCCGTTCACAAATCGAGCGATGGTTGTCTCCTCATTTTCTAGTGTGTTGGTCTTGGTGAGGAGAGCTTCAAGCTCATTGTGATAGTCACCCACGGTTTTAGTGCCTTGCCACACCCCTTGCAACTTGTTTTTCAAGTCTCTCCAATAGGATGAAGGCACAAATCGGTCATGCATCACTTGCTTAATTTCCTCCTAAGTGGCCACTTGCCTTAGACCTCTTCTCGGCCTTTCCCTTGACTCCCTCTCCCATCAACTCACGACATCGTCAACAAACTCCATCGATGCCACTTTGATTTTCTTCTCCTCTGAAAAGTGATGGCACTCATAAATTCGCTGAATTTTGCCCTCCCACTCTTAGATACTCATCTGGATCATTTCGGCCAAAAAATGGTAGAATTATGGTTTTGATGTTGTTGAGGCTATTATCAAGCCTCGGCTCCTCTCTCATGGGCCTTTGGACTCACCCACCTTTGGCTCCATTGTAGGCATTGTATTCCTCAAAGTCCTCATCATTCGAACCACCGTATTCCCTCTCAAGGTCTTCACATACGGGTGCTTGTGGAAATTGCACACGCGCACCCACATTGGCTGGCGGAAGGTGCATCGAATGGTGTGGTCACTCGGCCATCTCTTCACCATGATCCCGAGGCGGCCTAGTGGTTTCTTCTAAGCCAAAGTGGTGGTGCTTGGTTATTTTCTTTTTGAATTAATATACACTTTTTCAATCAATTTAAAATATTTATTTTCACATACTCGAGTACAACAACGTTAAAAAATTCATTTCTTTTAATGAATAAATCAATAATTAATTCATGATGATAAGATGTGATGTGACCTTCTATTTTGCATTTATAGTAGAGTTTGAGTGAGTAGTATAGTATTTGAATTATTATCCTGAAAAAGTGGATGTCCATTTCCTACTCCTAGGTCCATGTGTAGTATACATATAAAAGACACTAATACCAGTAAAGGGAGAGTAAATAAAAATGCACAATTAAGTTGGTTTAAAATTTAAATTATCATTTTAAGAATTTGTATTTGAATTTTAAAATAACCGCTATTTTAAAATTTATAAAATATTATTTAAATCAATTTTTAGGCCGTAACATAATGGGGTATAAATTAATCTCGAAAAAAAAATCTAGCACACTACTATATAAGAAAACGGTAAAAAAAAAAAAAAATAGTAAATGGAGGGTGAGACAAATTTTCATGACCACCAGCGCATATGGGCTTCCTCGAAGTCAACTATTTAATTGCGGTTTGGCCCACTGCTGACTCACTTTGGGCCCACCATATCCTTCATTAACAAGCATCACTTGTTGTTGGTGGTTTGGCTGGTTGTAGAGAAGTGAAGCAGCTGAGATGCGGGGAGTGGAAATTCATGCCATTTTCATGGAATTTCATTGTCATATTTTACATGTTGATTCATGCAAGTGGCGAGATGAACTAATATTATCTCATAATTAAATGGAAAAAAAATTTATTCACTTTTAATTCTGGATTAAAATTCAAGTCTAAAATTATATTGGTAAAAAAATCAATCATATTATTAGTTGTTTTTTCGGTGATAAAAATATCAGTAGAAATTTAAACTCAAATTTGAATTTGACATCCACCTATTAAAAAAAATTAATCATATTCAAACAAAGGCGGAGCCAAATCTTTTTTTGTGGGCTAACATCAATAAATAAATAAATATTATAATATATAATAATTTTTAACTAATTAATGAAATACTTAATAATTATACCTGTATACTAATATTTTTTATATCAAATTTAATGAAAAGAAATAATAAGACAACTACACCAACACGGTTCTTCTCTCTTCAAAATAAAATACCGGTTACGAAAACTTTAGATCTTTAAAATAAAAATAATATTTTTAATTTGATTTAAATATTGAAACTTTTATTTTTCTAAAATTCTAATTATACCAAATAAGTATATATTATAAACATAGTAATATTCTTTTTTAGTAAAAGTATAACTTGTTAAGATATATACCAATATTTTCTTACTATTTTTGTAGATTTAAATTTTTAATCTTTTAACTTTCATTACTAATTAATTAATTATTAATAAATATAAAAATAATTAGTAGGTATATATATATATATTTAAAAAGTTGGACAGGCGCTAATCCACCCCTAACTCTGCCTCTGTATTTAAACATGATTATTTTCTTAACCAGAAGGACCAAAGAGAATTTTTAAAAGATTGAAAATAGAACCGTTAATCACTATTATTTAAATGAAGGTAATTAAATTACAACATTAGATTAAGATAATATAAAATGGGGGTAGCTTGGTAGCCTTGTGCGCGTAAGTTAAAATTTTAAGCTACCAATTCATATAAATTATTTGGAGTGTTAGTTTAGCTCAATGCTAATACTTCTTTGAAGTTTGGAGCTATGAAGCTATGAATAAATTGAATTTAAGATTTTAGGAGTGTCTGTCTCCAGCTTATCAATATATATTTATATTATGTTCCCATTTGCATTATTAGTCTCTCTCTCTTTTTTATAGGCGGTTTGCATTATTAGTCTTGGTCAAACTTGGAGTCAATATTATTTTTCTTTTATTGTGAACGTTGACGAAAATGGTAGTTATAATATTTAAAAACTTGTCTAAAACTTAGCTTACTCTTGACTAATAATATAAATTAGCATACGAAATTGTAGCACAAATAATAAATGTATATTTTTTTAATAAAATAGGCCAGGGTGTGATTCATGGCAAAGCTTTTCTTTTAATGAAAAAAGTATAATAACAAAAAAAAATTAGTAATACAAGTTGACTTGTAAATATTTTAAGACAAAATAAAAGGAAAACTAAACTTAACTATATGTGATCGAATATAGTTTCCATAATAGTCATTAAATTCTAATATTTGTACATAATTTATTATATTTATGCAAAATTGTTAATATTTATTTGTAAGAACAAATCAAAGAAGAAGGATTTATCAAACCATAATAAAACATTTTAAAATATGAAAATTTATAGACTATTATGGTAGATTTCAAGGAAGTTTTTTTTTTTTTACTAGAAATGGAACGACAATGATATATATGATAAAAGGTGGAAAGTTTAGTGATGCCAAGGATACAAGAAGTTATTTGGTGACAAATATGAAAAAATATGGTACACATGGATGGTCTTAGCATCAGTGTCGAAACTTCAAGAAAAAAGAAAGAAAAATAAATGTTGAAAGGTCGATTTGGTAAAAAAAATATTTTTACCACAAGAGGTATCAGACATGTTAATCCTACCACTTAGTCAGGGAGAGGCGAATGATACTTTTATGTGGAAATGTATCTCACATGAGAAATACTCTATTAGAAGTGACTATCATTGTATGTCGGCGTCAACTGCCTCCCAAGCGAGGGAGGAGGATGGAAAGGTGTGGTAAAAATATATATAGGCTTTAACTATTCCTCTAAAATTCAGGAACTTCATATGGCTAGTGGGTCATGACTCCCTGATGGTAGTTGAGACCGTCAAAATAAATCAAGTTACAATTTACCATGCACGAATATAATTTAACTGCAGCAAGTGGTAAAAGGATCGTTCCTCAAAGATTCGGTGGATTAAAATCAACTCTTTGTATTAATTCAAAAAGGTGGTAAATACCAATATGAGTTGTTGGTTGGTTGCAAACAATTTAGATTGACAGAAATAAACAAAATGGAGGACGCAGTGAGTGATAGTGATATTAACAAGTTGATAAAGACTTCCCAGTAAGGACTTCTTATAGCTCATGATTCGAATAGGTTGATCATAGATGCAAGAATATTAAACACTAAACTTATAAGAAGGCTATAGAGACCAGGTATTGGTCATCTAGATCTCCTACTTTCCTCCTACACAAGACTTCCAAAGAGACACTCTATTGGAAGTCCCTAATCATCCTAACAATCCTAAGAGACACTCTATAGGATTTAATCAGGGCAATTGATAGACGCAGGGAAAGACCTAATCCCAGGCCTGGGATAGAGAATCGTGTCTATCCTATAAACCAGATCTGATCCTTCTTCTAGCTGTCACCAGCTAGTTGCCTTCGTATTTCTCTTGGCAATGTAGACTCCAAAGCCGCCAGAAAAGACTGTAATCGTTCCAAACCTTAAGTGAAGTTGATCAGGCTTTACTAAGAACAAGGGCAAGTTGTCATGCAAACAAGAAGGATAAGAATACAAGTACAGAGTGTGTGAAGTGCGATTTGATCTCACAACCTAGGAATCATGGCTTTGAATCCTTACTAAGAAGAAGGCGCTTAGCCTATAACAGACATAATATAAATAATAATAAATAACATAATATAAAAGAAATCTAAATTGTATTGAAGATGAGAGAATAGTTTAAGCTGCAACAATGGTAGAAAATCCGAGAGAGAAGTTTCCGACCTCTTCTTCTCAGCGGCAGCTTTAAATAACAAAACCTATCTCTGGTTCAAAATTCAAAAGACGAAGAGAAGATCGAAATCTAATCTTGCGGGATTGTTTATTTAAATACAAAAAGAGGGAATCAATCATGCTAATCGATTAAGGAGTTCTAAGCACAATCGAACTTCTTTCCTTCTGGAAGACGGCAGCTCAATTCTAGGGTTTAAGCTCGCGGCCCATGGATAATTCTCGCGGCCCATGGTTCAATTAAGTCGGTTGACTCTGGTCAACGCATCCAGTTTCTTGGCTTATTCCAGGCCTGGGATTGAATAATTCTTTGATCAGCAAAACAGCTCTGATAGAGGCTCTTCTGGGCTCCTTTTGATTAATTCTGCTTCTCAGCAGCATATCTGTAGAAAAGGAGGGAAAAACCAACAATTAGCAGTGTCATCATCCCAAAACAGAAGTAAAAGGATGATGAAAAGATGACATTTTAGCGTTCTATCAAATCCCCCACACTATCTTATGCTTGCCCCCAAGCATTTCTAACCTAACACAAGACTCAACAAATCAAAGCACATACAAACAGAGATCATTCAGTATCGACTTCAGAGCACCCAGTTCATCACATAAGATCCACAGATACTTAAGCTCATAGCTCAATCCAATATTACCAAGGCTTGACCAAGACCCGAAACTCACCTGATCTGATATAGTCTCATAATCGAGCGCTTAGCGATCAAACGCACAGAACAATTCCCATTTCCTTCTACCACCCCTTTCACATTGACTGGATTGAAGATTTTCAGCCTACCCCCTAGGCATTTCCTATTTTCTTTTCTTAACTTATATCAGCTGAAGTTTCTTGGTTACCCTCGCTTAAATTAGGCCTGGGTACCAAGACATTCAAAATTTCCCTTTTTAAGAGCTGATTGTAGTTCCTTGGATATTCTTGCTTAAATGAGGCATGAATACCAAAGCAGCAACATAACATTTTTATTCGTAAAATTTTTTTCATAGCTGCTAAACTTCTAAAAATGATTTCAGAGGTAGGCCTATAGAGATAGTCAATGTGTCAAAGGCAGCAGGGTAAAGAATGCCAGTTCTGCATGTTTCCTCTCTTAAGATTCAATAATAAAGCCCAAGTATCATGACCCTTTGTAGATTAAGTGAGTTTCACAAGTATTGGAAAGATTATACCTTGGTAATAAAACATGGATTTATGAACTCAAGCATCTTTTGTTTCCTATGTGATGAAGTGCATACTCTGAAACTGATTTTCATGATCTTTGTTCGGACACACAAAATTTATCTACGAACATGCAATAAAATCAAAATAAAGCTTGCTCAAGGCAAACAGACATGACATGAAGGCAATAATTGAAAAACAGACTCGATTCTAACTGACTCAAACAAGCAATCAAAACATAACAAAAATACTCCCCCACACTTGATGACACTTTGTCCTCGAAGTGTGAGAAAAAAAAACTCAACGTTAATTAAAATAAAAAAATGACAAGGAAAGATAATACCTGGGGCAATTATGGGTTGGGTAGGAAGGTGTTTTGCATGAATTTTTCCAAGAGTTGCTATTGTATAGCATTTGAATGCTGTTGGTCCTCAATCAGCTTCTGGATCTGAGATCCTTGCTGCTCAACAGTTTTCTGCAAAAGCTCCTGGTTAGCCAAAAGCTGGGTAATCATTGCTGTTATGTTTTGCATCTCATCCCTAGGAAAGTAGGCTCCTGGTCTACCATTTGTAGGATGGAAGCATAAAATTCTAGTGTGAGCTCTAAGAAAGTAGGTTGTTCAAGGAAAAACAAAGGCTCCCATCCTACATTCTGGATATACTTAGTGAGAGGATCAATAAGATCAAGATCAGACAGCAACTGATAATCACAACGGGCGTATGCAATCACATCATATTCATATTTAATGGCTAAGCATTCAATAGATTCAAGATCATCAAAGTTAAGCCAACCCTTGAGATTTTCAAGGGTTGGTACCTGTTTTGAAGCTCTACCTCCTTTAGCTCTGGACTTGATTCTTACATGGCCCTTCTGCTCCATCTGGGCTGCTTGCTGAGAAGGCATCCCAGACTTTTGTACCCTGTTGAGGGGTATGTGGGTGCTCTTCTGCTCAGGCCTGGTATTGGATGCATTGGCCTTGGTTTTGATCCTCTTGGCTTTGGTCTGACTGCCAATGGCTTCATCATCAGGCCTGATGGAAGCTACTTTTTCTAGGGCCTCTGGGATTTTGCCTTCTGGCTCTTTCCTCTTCTCCCCCACACTGACCTTCTCTGGGACGACTTCTCAAGAACCTAGTGTTGTTTCCCTTTTCTCAGGCGAGATAAGGGGATATCATCAGATTCTTCCTCGGAATCGTCAACGACCTCTACCGGTTTGATTTTATAGGTGGGATCAGAAGTGGTTTCTTCACCGGAGCTAGTGGAATTATGCTCTGGTGACTCAACCGTCTGATCAACGGCCGACTCTGCTTGGGCTGCTCCCTCTGGAATCGATTCTTCTACCTGACCTGATGGGTCTGGTAGAAGAATCTCAGAAACACGCTCTGCAACCTGCCTCTTCTGCAAACCATCGACCACTGGAGACGACGGTGGTGGCGACTGTTCTAGTGGACCAGGCGAGGCAATAAGAGTGGGGTTTTCAGGTTGCGGCGGTGGGGTAGTGATTTTGGTTGAAGGAGGAGATGGCGGCGGAGTAGGGTGTTGTTTGGCCGGAGTAACCTGGGCTTTAACAACTGCCGCCCTCTCTGAACTTTCAATCAGCGGTGATGATGGAGGAGTCTCAATGATAACGGCCTTTGGTTTTGCTTTTGGCTTGGATTTGGTTGTTCGCTTGGTAGCTTTGCTCGAAGAGGGCTTTGTGGATCTGCCAGCTCTGGTTAGAACCATTTTGAAATTCTAGGAATTCAGGGTCTGGGATAGATGGAGAAAGAGAGAAGAAGAAGAAAGATGATGACGATTGCTCTTGATTAGGGTATATTTAGGAAAAAGAAGGAAGAGTTTTAGTTTAGTTGTGATTTTTGATCGGATTCAGAATAGGGGAAGAGTTTTGGTTTGGGTGAACAACGGTTATATTAATTAAATAATATTACCGTTGGAAAAATAATGATGGGTTTATCTGGAATCTGCTTTTTACTTTTTGCGCGAATACCCAGACTTATCTTTCAAAGGCCTTTTCCCAGCCCTGGGATTAGAGCAAATTCCACCAAAACCATAACTCAGAAAAATCTCTTATCCCCGACCTGGGATAAGATCAACTTGAACTGCAACCGCCTCCTGACTTTCCTGATAAAGATAATCAAACGAAATTCCATCAGATTCTTTTTCTTAAGTTTTATTCAAATTAAATACGATAATTAAAATGAAACCAAGGCATGGGTTGCCTCCCATATAGCGTCCTTCTTTTCTGTCTTGGACTAGACATGAAATTCCTCATTTGTCTGGACTTGGGTGGACTTGAACTTGTTCCACCGTGTAGCTCTAAAATCCTTCGTGGTAAGGTTTCAGCCTCTGTCCATTAACTTTGAACGTCATTCCCTTCTTCGCATCCTGTATATCAATAGCACCATAAGGGTAAATGTTAACAACAATATATGGACCCATCCATCTAGATTTTAACTTTCCAGTGAAAAGTCTAAATCTAGAATTAAATAGTAACACTTTCTGGCCCACATGAAATGTTTTATCCTTAATGATACTGTCATGATATTTCTTAGTTTTAGCTTTAATGAGTTGGGAGTTCTCATATGCATCTATGCGCATCTCTTCTAATTCTTAGAGTTGTAGTTTCCTTGCTGTTGCGTCTCTTTTTAGCTCCAAGTTGTATTGCTTAATCGCCCAAAAGGACTTGTGTTCTAGTTCGACAGGAAGGTGACAAGATTTTCCATACACTAGATTGTAAGGAGTTGTGCCGATGGGAGTCTTAAATGTTGTCCTGTACGCCCAAAGAGCGTCGTCTAATCTTTGACTCCAGTCTTTTCTGTCCGGATTAACTGTCTTTGCTAGAATAGCCTTTATATCTCTATTTGAGACTTCTGCCTGCCCATTGGTCTGGGGATGGTATGTTGTGGACACCCTATGATTGACCTGATATTTTGCAAGTAAGGCAGTGACTACCTTGTTGCAAAAATGGGTCCCTCTGTCGCTGATTAACACCTTGGGTACTCCAAACCTGTTAAGAATGTGAGACTTTAGAAAAGAGACCATAGTTTTGGCATCATCGGCTGCAGTAGCTTTGGCCTCAACCCACTTAGATAAGTAATCAACAGCAAGAATGATGTACTGGTTTCCCCCAGACCTGGGAAAAGGACCCATAAAGTCGATTCCCTAGACATCAAATACTTCACAAGAAAAGATGGGGTTTAAGGGCATTTCATTCCTAGCAGATATATTGCCAACCTTTTGACAATTAGGGAAATTCTGGCAATATAGATGGCAATCTTTAAAGAGTGTTGGCCAATAAAAACCACATTCAAGGATTTTTAATGCTGTTCTTTTAGGTCCGTAATGACCTCCACATGCCTCTGTATGGCAGAATCTTAAAATAGATTCAAATTCATTTTGGAGAACACATCTCCTCAAAATTTGGTCTTTACCAATGTTCCACATGTAGGGTTCATCCCATACATAAAACTTGGAATCTCTTCTTACCTTTTCCCTTTCTCTGTATGTCATGTTCTGGTCAAACTTACCTGAATGCAGGAAATTGGCTATATCCGCATACCATGGTCTTTCCACCAGGGCAAGGATAAGGCTTTCATCTGGCCCTTCTCCCAGGGCAAGGAAAAGGGCTTCGTCTGGAAAATCCTCCTTTACTGGTTCATGGTTTGGTTCCACGAGTAACCTACTCAAGTGATCTGCTACTAGATTCTCTTTGCCGCTCTTATCTTTAATCTCTAGGTGGAACTCCTGGAGTAGTAAAATCCATCTGATCAATCTCGGTTTGGCTTCCTTTTTGACTAGCAAATAGCGTAACGCTGCATGATCAGAGTAAACAACAACTTTAGTTCCCAATAAGTATGCTCGGAATTTATCTAAAGCAAAAATTATAGCAAATAATTCTTTTTCTGTTGTTGTATAATTTTTTTGCGCATCGTCAAGCATGCGGGACGCATAATATATAACGTGTGGATCACGTCCTTCCTTCTGTCCTAAAACAGCACCAACAGAATTATTAGAAGCATCGCACATAATTTCGAATGGTAAATTCCAATTTGGAGCTTTAATGATGGGGGTTGTTGTTAATTTTTCTTTCAATGTGTCAAAAGCAGCCTCACAATCAGAGTCAAATTTAAACTCTGTTTCCTTCTGGAGCAACCTGCAAAGTGGGGCAGCAACCTTCAAAAAATCTTTAATAAATCTTCTATAAAAGCCTGCATGCCCTAAGAAGGAACGAACTTCACGCACGTTAGTAGGATATGGCAAAGAGTCAATAACATCTATTTTAGCCTTATCTACTTCAATTCCTTTTTGAGAAACTATGTGTCCCAAAATCAGACCTTGATTAACCATAAAATGACACTTCTCATAGTTTAAAACAAGGTTTGTTTGTAAGCAGCGTTTTAGAATTTTCTCAAGGTTTTCTAGACATTCATTGAAAGAATCACCATACACAGTAAAATCATCCATAAAACTTCTATTCCTTTTTCAATGAATTCAGAGAAAATACTCATCATACACCTTTGGAAAGTTGCAGGTGCATTGCACAATCTAAAGGGCATGCGTTTAAATGAGAAAGTTCCAAATGGACATGTAAAAGTAGTTTTATCTTGGTCCTCAGAAGTGACGGGTATTTGGTGAAAACTGGAATACCCGTCAAGACAACAATAGTGAGACTTACCTGACAGCCGTTCAAGCATTTGATCGATGAAAGGGATAGGAAAATGATCTTTCCTGGTCGCTGAATTGAGTCTCCTGTAATCGATGCATACTCGCCATCCATTTTGTACTCGAGTTGGCACCAATTGCCCTTCAGCATTTTTCACTACTGTTATCTGATGCGTTCCTTGTAGGCTAGAACGCTCTCTTTTGATCGTTGTCCAGCGATGAGGGTTTCAATGCCGAATTTAACTCGAAGAAAGCACGTGAATCTCCAAGGTAAGGTGTCCTTGGCACTCCACGCCGAATCCCTTGAGGATCTTGTGTCAAACCGATGAATCTCCGTGGTAAGGTGTCCACGGCACTCCAAAGACGAATGACTCAATAGATAGTGCTTTCAAGTTTTACTTGACAAGCTAATCGAATGCACGAAACTCAATTAGTTGCAAGGTTCATCAAGAACAAGTGGATTAAGATCCAAAGCAATCTGCTTTCAATTATCAAAATAGTCTCTTGAAAAATAACATGGGCGGCTCCTTTTTAAAGAAGCACCAAACCCTAATTCCAAAAATGGAAACTAGTTTAGTTTCTAAATAATGACTTAAACGAAAATGGCAACAAGCCACCCTTCCAAATAAGTTCTGAAACCCTAAAATAACATAAATAAAGTCTACTAAATAGGATAGAAGTGCAGGCGCCGCCGTTTAGGTCAAAAGGCCCAAGTGGCTTTGCTTGCGGGTCCGCCGAATCACATTTTAAGGAAACAAGGCGTTTTCTTTATTCCCTCGAGCGTTCCCACTTAAATTTGGAGGGAAACTTCCTAACACATATATTAAGTGCTGGGATGAATATTGTTCGAGGAAATATGCTCCAATCTTCAAAAGGCTCGGCGGTGGCTTTCGTTGTCCAATGCGGGCTTATGATTTGGGCCTGTCCCAAATCCTTCGGGCGTTTCTCCTGATTTTTGGCATGGACTCCTCTCTTGTATTATAAATGGTCATGACCTGGTCAAAAATAGGAAAAGGGTGCTGGTGGACATAAAGGTCCGAGGTGGCCATGTGTAGCCCATCCGTAGGCGCGGACGCGGTGTGGATTAGGGTTACAAGGCGTAGCCGGGGCGCGCGCAGGTTGGCTTCCTCCGAGGCTGTCTCTGCCTTCAGTTCCATGTGGATGAGGCTACTAAGCCTCACTTGTAGGGCTCAGGCCCTGGCATGAGTGATCGGGCCCGTGGGCGGCAATGGGAGGCTCGCGGCTGCATCCTCCAAGGCTCGGGCCTTGGCGCGGGTGGTTGCGCCTGTGGGTGCATCACTAGGGTTGGCTCCGTCTGGGATCGTATCATCCCCTCCATCTTGAGAAGGATTCGCCCTCGAATCCAGATCAGCAACATCCTCATCACCTGCATCAAACAACCGTAAGTCATAAATATTAAAGGTTCCATGAATCGAACCATACTCACTTGAAAGGTCGAGGCGGTAGGCGTTGTTGTTGATCTTCTCAACAATCTGAAACGGGCCATCTCCCCGTTGGGATAATTTTCCTTTCCTCTTCTCTGGAAATCTCTCACGTCTTAGGTGTAGCCACACCCAATCGCCAACTTGAAAGGACGCGGTCTTGTGGCCTTCATTGTGCTTGCGCACTAGGCGCTCATTAGTGCGCTCAATGTTTGCCTTAGCCTTCTCATGTATCTGTTTGATCTGTTCTGCCCGCTGTTGTCCATCTAAGTTAGAAACATCACTCAAAGGCAAAGGGGTCAAATCCATGGGAGTTAGCGGATTAAAGCCATAAACTACTTCAAAAGGTGAACAATTTGTAGTAGAATGGATTGAACGATTATAAGCAAACTCCATGAAAGGCAAATGATCAGTCCATTTAGAAACATGCTTGGTAACTAAAGAGCGTAAAAGAGACCCTACAGTACGGTTAACTACCTCAGTTTGGTCGTCGGTTTGAGGGTGACAAGAAGTCGAATACAGTAATTTAGTTCCAAGGCGACTCCACAACACTCGCCAAAAGTGGCTCAAAAACCTTCCATCACGGTCACTAACAATACTAATAGGCATACCATGGAGGCGGACTACCTCTCCAAAGAATATATTAGCAACCTGAGACGCATCACTAGTATTTTTACAAGGCAAAAAGTGCGCCATTTTGGAAAATCGATCCACAACAACAAATATACCATCCTTACCATCCCAAGATTTAGGTAAACCTACAATGAAGTCCATGGACAGATCGGTCCAAGGTTGGGAAGGTACGGGCAGCGGCATAAACTCACCATGACTAGCTAACCGAGATTTTGCCCTTTGGCAAACTACACATCTAGCAATCACACGCACAACATCACGTCTCATTTTAGGCCAATAAAAGTGTGATTTCAGCATGTCATAGGTTTTATTAATGCCAAAGTGGCCCATCAATCCACCACTATGTAATTCATGCACAAGTAATGCATGCAAAGAACACTTAGGAATGCAAAGGCGCTTGCGCCGAAACAGATAGTTTTCATGCGTAGAAAATTTTACATCAGCCATGGAATCACAAGTCTTATAGATCTCACCAAAATCCAAATCAGTAGGGTAGAGTGGAATTATTTGAGAAAACCCTAAAAATTTGACACTTAACGAAGAGATCAAGGCATACCTCCTAGACAATGTGTCGGCCACAACATTGTCTTTTCCTTCCTTGTACTTGATGTGATAAGGGAAAGCTTCCAAGAACTCCAGCCACACGGCATGTCTCCTATTCAACTTCCCTTGTCCCTTAAGGTATTTGAGGCTCAAGTGGTCGGTGTGCACCACAAATTCCCTCGGCATCAAGTAGTGTTGCCAAACCTCGAAAGCCCTAACTAGTGCATAAAGCTCTTTGTCATACGTCGGATAACGCAACTGGGCATCCTTGAGCTTCTCACTAAAGAAGGTTATTGGCTTCTTCTTTTGCATCAAAACAGCACCTATACCGATTCCACTCGCGTCGCACTCCAACTCAAACGGTTTGTCAAAGTCGGGAAGGGCTAACACGGGTGCGTTGGACAGCTTGTAGGAATGGCAATTGGGCGGGTATGGGTATGTTAAAGCGGGTATGGGCGGGTATGGGTAAATACCCAATTCATACCCGCTTTAACATACCCATTATTACCCATACCCAATATACCCAATACCCAATTGGGTATGTAATGGATATCCAATTCAATAAATTTTTTTATTTTTTTATAATTAAAGAAAATTTCACTATTTAGGTTCGTTTTCACCATTTTGGCTCGTTTTTTTTTGTTTTGTCTCGTTTTTTTTATTTTGGCTCGTTTTTTATCATTTTGGCTCGTTTTTTACCATTTTGGCTCGTTTTTTTCATTTTGGCTCGTTTTTTACTTTTTTCTCATTTTTTATCGTTTTGCCTCGCTTTTTTACCGTTTTGGCTCGTTTTTTCCATTTTGGCTCGTTTTTTTACTTTTTTTCTCATTTTTTATCGTTTTGGCTTGTTTTTTTTACCGTTTTGGCTCGTTTTTTACCATTTTGGCTCGTTTTTTCATTTTGGCTCATTTTTTGACCATTTTTTTTCATTTTTTATCGTTTTGACTCATTTTTTTACCGTTTTGGCTCTTTTTACAACTTTGGCTCGTTTTTTTACCATTTTTCTCATTTTTTATCGTTTTGGCTCGTTTTTTTACCGTTTTGGTTCGTTTTTTACCATTTTTGCTCGTTTTTTACCATTTTTGCTATTTTTTTCATTTTTGCTCATTTTTTTTACCGTTTTTCTCATTTTTTATCATTTTGGCTCGTTTTTTGACCATTCTTGCTCTTTTTTTCATTTTGGCTCATTTTTTTACCGTTTTTCTCATTTTTTATCATTTTGGCTCGTTTTTTTACCATTTTGGTTTGTTTTTTACCATTTTGGCTCGTTTTTGACCATTTTTGCTCTCTTTTTTTCATTTTGGCTCATTTTTTTTATCGTTTTTCTCATTTTTTATTATTTTGGCTCGTTTTTTGACCATTTTTGCTCATTTTTTCATTTTGGCTCCTTTTTTTACCATTTTGGCTCCTTTTTTTTTGCATATTTAATAAATACATATCTAATCAATAATTAGAGAAGTTGAATAAATAAAATAGTCGTCCCTACTAAATAATTCTTCACCCATCATATTTACCATACAATTTACATTGCTGTGAACTGGACAAAGCACCCATCATATTTTTCAATCTAATGCTCAGCTTGGCAGTAACTTTTCTTTCCAATATTATCTAGCGACTAACACGCATGATGCACGAAAGTATAATATATTTATTTATTTATTTTTAGACAATGATATATAACTATTATAATTAAACATATGTAAACTCGTAATTTCAATCTCTTTTTCTATATTAAATTAATTGTCCCGAAAAGGTTACAGGTAGCAATTAATTATGAAAATGAAACATGACCTCAATTCTAATATAGTAGCCAAAACTTCAACAAATTGACCTGAACAAGTCTTCATAATTCATGTACTTGTATCTGGATCCCAATCCTTAAAAGCAGTAGCGTATTCTGTTGAAGACATTTTGCCACCATCTAATAAGAGAAAAATCAATTGTGTAAGAATATAGTTACAAACTGAAATAATTTAAATAATTAATGTGTTAAAAATACCTGCCCATAACCAGCTTTGAGTACACATCAATGCCTCCACTGTATCTTCATGTAGTCTGCTGCGATTAGGACTTAGTAGTCTACCACCAGCGCTGAAAGATGACTCAGAAGCTACTGTAGAAACAGGAATAGCAAATATATCTCTAGCAATCGCCTGAAGTCTCGGATATATTGTCCCATTCACTTTCCACCAAAGCAGGATATCAAAATCTGTAGTTCTTGGCAACACATCCATATCCAAGTAGATATCTAGCTCATTCCTAACAACAGATAATCTAGGCCTCTTTGAAACTCTCAATACAAAGGAATCATACTCGGACATACTATCTGCAGGAGGATCAAGATCTACTTGAGTAGAAGACTCACCAAGAACTTCATTACAAGTAACCATCTTGTTCCTATATTCATCCACCAAACTATAACAAACATCACAAATCTCTCTAACTTTAGCTGAACACTCTTCCCCGTAGATCTTAAAAAAGAAAAATTCAAGCAATTTAAGCTTATATCTAGGGTCTAAAATAGTAGCTACCCCCATCAGCTTATGAATCTCATTCCAGTACTTGTTAAACTTTGACAACATGCACGGTGCCATTTTTTGCACTACCTCCACTGGTGAGCTTAACCACTCATGCAATGCTAACTTTAGCTCACAAATCTTTGGAAAATATATATTAGCAGTTGGGTATTTAACACCTGAAAATAACTCCGTAACAGTGCAAAACAATTTCAATTTCTCACAAATTATTTTTGCAATTTCCCAATCACCATCACAAGGCAAGCATGTATAAGTGTTATCCCTCTGCTTGCACCGAATAAAAACATCCTTATACCTTAGAGCATTGTCAAGCATCACATAGGTGGAATTCCATCTAGTCGGACAATCAAGAGACAACTTTTTTGAATATGTAACACGCAATTGTCTACATGTTTCTTCAAACTTTTCATCTCTTTTAGGGGAAGCAGTCCAAAATGCGACACTTTGACGAATCTTTTCAATCCCCTCCTTAATAACCTCTAACCCCTCTCTCACTACTAGGTTCAAAATATGAGCACAACACCTCATGTGAATTAAAGAACCAGATAATATCAAAGACCCTCTATCCAAATCAATCAATAGTGAAGAAATTATCGCATCATTAGTTGAACAATTATCCACTGTAATAGTAGATAATCTCCTATCTATGTTCCAGTCCATCAAGCAATTGAATAACACTGAACAAAGTACTTCTTTAGTGTGAGGAGAAGGCACATATGCAAACCTAAATTAATAATAAATTGAATTACAATCGGTATAAGCCAAATTAAAACATGTAGAGTTATTTATAAGTTAAAAAGTTACCTCAAAATGCGGCTTTGCAACTTCCAATTGTTGTCAATGAAGTGAGCAGTAATTGCCATATAACCTTTCTTTTGGTTATCTGCTGTCCACATGTCTGTAGTAATTGCAACTCTACCTCCACTCTCGTCAAAAACCTTCATAACTCGCATCTTTTCTTCCATAAAAACACTCAATATATCCTTCTTAATAGTGTTTCGGGAAGGGCATTTAAATTCAGGTTGAAGTGAACTAATAAATGTCCTAAACCCAACATGCTCAACAATAGACAGGGGGTACTCATGCATGATTATCATATTTGCTAGTTCTCTTCTTGCAATGCCATGATCAAATAAAAAGGTTGAACTTTCTACCTCTTGATTACTACCTCTTTCTCTACCTATCTCTCTCTTCTTAACACACGTTCTGAGATGTGCATGCAAATGAGAAGTCCCGGCTATACTAGTTCCAGCATAATATCTACCACAATAAGTGCACTGTGCTTTATAAATCCCCTTAATTTTTACTCTTAGAAAGTGTTTCCATACAACACTTCGTAGCTGGGATTGAAAAATTTCAGCGGCAATATCAGTGACAGAAACTGAGACTTCGTCACTTTCTTCAGTAAAAGTGACTTGATCCGCGCCACTAGTAGCATCCATTGTCACTTGAAAATCTGTGACAGATGTGCACAATACAGGAAATCAGCTCTCATTAATCAAGTAATTAATTCTGTGACGAAGCAAATAAGCTGTACCCAGAACCCGGCCTGCGCTACACGTCATATGCGTTTACCCAGAACCCATTCACAGTCTCTCTATTAATTCTCTCCATGGATATTTACATATAAGTTGTACCCAACATGTACAAAATACCCATGAAATACCAAGCAAATTAGGATAAATGTTCGTAGTAGTACTGTGCATTACACATTAAATATACATAAAAGACATGCTCTACTAAGGTACGTGATCTCCAAATTAAGGATGGATGCAGCAAGCTAAGCTAGCAATTGAATAGTAGGCAGCTAGCTAGGGTCGATGATGGTCTTTCATCAACCGCTGTCTCCTACTTTTCTCATGCTTAGCCTCTATAAAACCATATGTATGCCTCTAATTAGCAACACCATATATATAGAGAGAGGTTGCAAAATGAACTCAACACCAATACATATATAGATTGCAATAAGTACAAGAGATTAGGTCTCCAATAGGCCAAGTGTATATTTGTATCTAAACAATGTCAGGCCATAACCCTAGCTAACCTTACCCCAACCAATCAAAATCTTTATCAATACATAATAACATTTCAATCAAATTAAGAATAACCCTATGTAGCTGATGAGCTTCATGCATATTTATAAGGCAGGCAAAAAGACTAGTCATCATTCCACATTAATTATGATTAAGGCTCGATCTGCATATATATCAAGAAACTAATTAACAGAAACAGAAAAAGAAAAAAAAAACTATTTCTCTTAGTGTGATGTATCATAGCAATTCACTCTTAGTATTAGGTATAAAAGTCATCTCCAAAGATATACTACCGGTTCTTGTTCGTATTATAACTTTTATTCATCAACTTATAAAAATGCAATCTAGTGATTAGTGCAGAGATGAACTGGCAAATGAATATTTTTATATACTGAGTCTTGTATGGCAGAAACAGGACAGAGGAAATCCTGGACAACTGCTAGAAAATGTTGTCAGGCAGCACTTAGACAAGAATATATGAACACCAGTAAGAGACCAGCTCTCCTACGAGTGATACTATGAGCAAATCTCATGTTCCTAACAAGTTTTCCCCTTCATCTTCTACACACTTGATTCTGGAATTTATCAATTTTGTCACAACAAGGCTAGAAAACATTCACAGGCAGCACTTAGACAAGAATATACATCTGAATTGATACCATTACCAAGGGGATAAGAAACAGGGTCTTTATATCTGATGAGGAATTAAAGTCAGCAGGAGAAATAAAAATTGGACAACGGCAAACCAACAACATTTTTGGCAAAATTTAGAGAATTGGACGAAAATAAAAATGGCCCAATCAGCTGAACAGATACAAGCAGGAAACAAGCTGCCAATGATAATGAATGCAAAAGAGATGGACAAAAAAAAAGGAAACGCAAGAACAACTTCTATTGCATTGTAAATTTGTAACGAAAGCAAATAAGAGAAAATGGTATGGCATGAGAATATACCTGGTGTGGGTAGAGTTGTTGCTAATGGCGGCAACGGTGAAGGAGGGATGGGGTTTTAGCTTGAAGACGGAGGGTTTGAGGGTTTCAGAGGAGTAGTAGGGTTTATGCTTCTCTTGGAGATCGCGAGTTGGAGATCGCGAGGAGGAAGGAGGAAGGAAGGAAATCCGAATTGATAAATGCAGAGATGGAGAGACGATTGGGGCGAGGGAGAGAAAGAGAGAGCGGGGAAGATGGGAGAAAAGAGATAAATTAGGTTATACCCGAACGGGTATACACCGGGTATCATACCCGGCCATACCTGAATTTATCAATCCGGGTATTACCCGTACCCAAACCATACCCAGTCAAAGCGGGTATTACCCGGTCAAATGGGTATGGTTACGGGCGGACATCCGGGTACGGGTACCCATTGCCATCCCTAACAGCTTGTCCTTCAACGCTTGGAATGCGACCTCTTGAGGTTCCTCCCACCTGAAATCAACATGTTTCTTAGTTAGGTCATTAAGTGGGGCAGCAAGAGCACTAAAATCACAAATGAAACGTTGATAAAAGGAAGCTAAGCCGTGAAAGGAGCGGATGTCGCTTGCTGTTTTCGGCGTAGGCCACTCCTTGATTGCTTGCACCTTCGCTTCATCCACCTTCAAACCATCCTTGCCCACAAGAAATCCTAAAAACTCAACTTGTTCTAAAGCAAAAGAGCACTTGGAGAGTTTAGCATAAAGCTTCTCTTCACGCAAGGTTAGAAAATTTTCCTTAAGGTGTAAAACATGATCATGCAAAGACTTGCTGTAAACTAAGATGTCATCAAAGTACACAACAACAAATTTTCCTATGAAATGCCTAAGAAGATGGCACTCCAAAGACGAATGACTCAATAGATAGTGCTTTCAAGTTTTACTTGACAAGCTAATCGAATGCACGAAACTCAATTAGTTGCAAGGTTCATCAAGAACAAGTGGATTAAGATCCAAAGCAATCTGCTTTCAATTATCAAAATAGTCTCTCAAAAAATAACATGGGCGGCTCCTTTTTAAAGAAGCACCAAACCCTAATTCCAAAAATGGAAACTAGTTTAGTTTCTAAATAATGACTTAAACGAAAATGGCAACAAGCCACCCTTCCAAATAAGTTCTGAAACCCTAAAATAACATAAATAAAGTCTACTAAATAGGATAGAAGTGCAGGCGCCGCCGTTTAGGTCAAAAGGCCCAAGTGGCTTTGCTTGCGGGTCCGCCGAATCACGTTTTAAGGAAACAAGGCGTTTTCCTTATTCCCTCAAGCGTTCCCACTTAAATTTGGAGGGAAACTTCCTAACACATAGATTAAGTGCTGTCCTGAATATTGTTCGAGGAAATATGCTTCAATCTTCAAAAGGCTAGGCGGTGGCTTTCGTTGTCTAATGCGGGCTTGTGATTTGGGCCTGTCCCAAATCCTTCGGGCGTTTCTCCTGATTTTTGGCCTGGAATCCTCTCTTGTATTATAAATGGTCATGACCTGGTCAAAAATAGGAAAAGGGTGCTGGTGGACCTAAAGGTCCGAGGTGGCCATGTGTAGCCCATCCGTAGGCGCGGACGCGGTGCGGATTAGGGTTACAAGGCGCAGCCGGGGCGCGCGCAGATTGGCTTCCTCCGAGGCTGTCTCTGCCTTCAGTTCCATGTGGATGAGGCTACTGAGCCTCACTTGTAGGGCTCGGGCCCTGGCACGAGTGATCGGGCCCGTGGGCGGCAATGGGAGGCTCGTGGCTGCATCCTCCAAGGCTCGGGCCTTGGCGCGGGTGGTTGCGCCTGTGGGTGCGTCACTAGGGTTGGCTCCAACTGGGATCGTATCATTATCCCCGTCTTCTTTGGGACTACCTGTACTAGACTAACCCAAGTGCTATCTGATATGGGATATATCACTCCAGCATTTAAAAGTTTTAATACTTCCTGTTTGACGATGTCCATCATAGGAGGATTAAGTCTCCTTTACGGTTGTCTCGCTGTTTTGCAGTCTTCTTCTAGGTGGATCTTGTGTGTGCAAATGGCAGGGGAAATCCCTTTTATGTCAGCTATAGTCCATCCTATAGCTTCTCTGTTGTCCTTCAAGACTCTCAAGAGTCTGTCCTCCTCTAACCGAGATAGTTTGTTTGAGACAATCACTGGCAGGCCTTCTCCCTAGCCTAAGAAACAGTACTTCAAGTGACTAGGCAGTGGCTTCAATATCAGGTCTGGGGCCTGTAAAACAGAAGGGACTAAAGAATTATTAGTCACAGGTAAATCTATAACTTTCAGGTTACTTTCTATTAATTTAGCCCCATCCAACTCATATACTGCTTCCTCAATCTCTTCCCTAACTTCCACCTTACTTTCTAGCTCCTCAAGTTTAAAGTAATCAATGCTTCTTGTGAGAACGTATATAAGGGGATCTGTATTGTCAATTTCATAAATATCTTCATCATCCAAGTCAATAACATTAATAAAATTTAGACAATGCAAATCCTCTATGTATCGCATAGCATCGTACATGTTAAAAGAAATTATTTCTCCCATGAATTCTAAAGTTAAACAGCCCCCAAAGACATCAATTTTAGCCCGAGCAGTCCTCAAGAAAGGTCTGCCCAATAATATCTCAGTAGATTTGGAGGTATGTTCGTTACCCATGTCAACTATATAGAAATCAGCAGGAAAAACAAAGTCATTGACTTGTACTAACACATCTTCTATAACACCAACAGGATAAATTATAGATCTATCCGCTAACTAAATCACAAGCCTAGTTTCCTTTAATTCTCCAATGTTCAAGCTGTTAAAAATTGTTAAAGATAACACATTTATGCCAGCTCCCAGATCACACAAAGCCTTCTCGATCTTCTGTTCTCCAATTTGGCAAGGTATCACAAATGTCCCTCCGTCTTTACATTTGTTCGGTAGCTTCTTTTGGAAGACGACTGAAACATGGTCATTCATGTTTATTCTTTCTACCCCTGCAAGCCTTTTCTTATTAGTGCATAGCTCCTCTAAGAATTTTGCATATTTTGGAACCTGTGCTATCATATCTAGTAAAGGAACATTAACAGCAACCTTTCGAAATAGATCCAAAATTGCTTTTTCTTCCTTAACCTTCTTGGTCTTTTCAGACCTGTCAGGGAAAGGAAGGCGAATTACCTGGTCCTTCTTTATGGTAGCTGCTTCAGGAGTAGGGTTTTCATGTACTAGAGTTTCTGGGATTACCTCAACCTCTGCTTCAATTTGGTCTGGTATGGTAGGAGCAGATTGCTTCTTTCCCAGCCCTGGGGTTTCTGTGCCGCTCCTCAACGTCATGGCTGAGACGTTGTGCTTTGGGTTATCCACTGTTGACGCTGGTAACCTGGCTCCCTGCTCATTGTTGTTTATATTCAGTTGTGTAATCTGTCTCTCAACGTTCGATAGAGATGCTTGGGTTGATTTCATAAACTGGCTAAGAGTTTCCTTTAGCCCATCCACGGTTGTTGCAAGTGGCTGTTGTGGAATTAGGTTTTGGGGAGCATTGGGTCTGGGCACGAAATTTTGTAAATTCATGGGGTTCTGGCTATAGTTAGGCTGGACTATGTTGTTGGAATTTGTATTTTCTTTCCAACCTGGGTTGTTGTTATATTGATTAGGATGGAACCTTGGCTGGTGAGGTGGGTACCTCTCATACTGTTGATTGTACTGATTTACTACACTGACTTCTTCGGGTGTTCCAGCAATTAGTACGCATTGATCCGTAGAATGTCCTTGCTGGCAGCATAAACCCCATGCGATAGGCTGAATTTGTTGTACCTGAACCTGTTGACCTGCTTGGAGATCATCTAAACGGTTAGAAATCTCAGTAAATTTTTGCCAAAGAAAGATACATTACTTGTGCCTCTATCTGCTGGTCCATTTTGGTAGCAATTTTCTGCCAGTGTCTAGATTAGATTGTTGGCTTTCGTCAACGTGCAATCTTGAAGGGCACCTCCTGCTGCTCCATCTAACATCACTTTGTCTCTGTGGATCATACCATCGTAGAAGTACTGGATCAGATTTTGGTCTAGACTCCATGGTTCGGACAAATCTCCTGTAGGTCCTTATACCGTTGGTAATATTCTCCAAAATCCTCACTCGGATCCTGATGAATTGATACGATGTTCTTTCTGGCATTCCCAGCCTTGGTGGAAGACCAATATTTATTGAGGAACACGGTCAACATTTGAGGCCATGTTGCGATAGAGTTGTGCTGCAAGCTTAGGAACCAATTCCTAGCCTTGTCCTCAAGAGTCCAAGGAAAAGCTCAAAGTTTGGCTCTGTTGATATCCACCCTAGGTGGTTTGAGTGTTTCACACTCCCAATGGAGGCTTTGAAGGTGTTTAAACGGATTCTCACTTGGCAGGCCATAGAATTTCTTAAGGTTGTGGATAGTATTGGGTTTTAAATTCCAATCATTTTCAGCTGGTGGGTACTGGATACAGAAATAGGTATCAGGGGCTGGTCCATCGTTGTGATACTGTCTAAGAGTCTGTTCAGGTGGTGGTGGTGGTGGAAGAGCATGGATATCGGGATTAGGATCTGGATTCTGGTCAGGGTTCTCCATTTCTGGTTGGTCTGGGACAGGGTTATTTCTAGGCACCGATGACGAACCTTCTCCCAGGTCTGGGATAGGGTTGAACGAGTGCGATTGCTCAGAGCTGACTTCTGGCTCAGACCTCTATCTCTTAGTTCTCTTCCGATATTGCGTTTCCTCACGTGTAATTTCTGGGTTGTATTGGATTAATGGCTCACCTGAAGACCTGGTCATAAACAAACAAAGAAATTTTTTTAATACCGTTGAATCCTCGGCAACGGAGCCAAAATTTGACGGTAGCCGAGACCGTCAAAATAAATCAAGTTACAATTTACAGTGCACGAATATAATTTAACTACAGCAAGTGGTAAAAGGATCGTTCCTCAAAGATTTGGTGGATTAAATTCAATTCTTTGTATTAATTCAAAAGGGTGGTAAATACCAATATGAGTTGTTGGTTGGTTGCAAACAATTTAGATTGACAGAAATAAACAAAATGGAGGACGCAGTGAGTGATAGTGATATTAACCAGTTGATAAAGACTTCCCAGTAAGGACTTCTTATAGCTCATGATTCGAATAGGTTGATCATAGATGCAAGAATATTAAACACTAAACTTATAAGAAGGCTATAGAGACCAGGTATTGGTCACCTAGATCTCCTACTTTCCTCCTACACAAGACTCCCAAAGAGACACTCTATTGGAAGTCCCTAATCATCCTAACAATCCTAAGAGACACTCTATATGATTTAATTAGGGCAATTGATAGACACAGGGAAAGACCTAATCCCAGGCCTGGGATAGAGAATCGTGTCTATCCTATAAACCAGATCTGATCCTTCTTCTAGCTGTCGCCAGCTAGTTGACTTCGTATTTCTCTTGGCAATGTAGACTCCAAAGCTGCCAGAAAAGACTGTAATCGTTCCAAACCTTAAGTGAAGTTGATCAAGCTTTACTAAGAACAAGGACAAGTTGTCATGCAAACAAGAAGGATAAGAATACAAGTACAGAGTGTGTGAAATGCGATTTGAACTCACAACCTAGGAATCATGGCTTTGAATCCTTACTAAAAAGAAGGCGCTTAGCCTATAACAGACATAATATAAATAATAATAAATAACATAATATAAAAGAAATCCGAATTGTATTGAAGATGAGAGAATAGTTTAAGCTGCAACAATGGTAGAAAATCCGAAAGAGAAGTTTCCGACCTCTTCTTCTCAGCGGCAACTTTAAATAACAAAACCTATCTCTGGTTCAAAATTCAAAAGACGAAGAGAAGATCGAAATCTAATCTTGCGGGATTGTTTATTTAAATACAAAAAGAGGGAATCGATCATGCTAATCGATTAAGGAGTTCTAAGCACAATCGAACTTCTTTCCTTCTGGAAGACGGCAGCTCAATTCCAGGGTTTAAGCTCGCAGCCCATGGATAATTCTTGCGGCCCATGGTTCAATTAAGTCGGTTGACTCTGGTCAACGCATCTAGTTTCTTGGCTTATCCCAGGTCTGGGATTGAATAATTCTTTGATCAGCAAAACAGCTCTGATAGAGGCTCTTCTGGCTCCTTTTGATTAATTCTGCTTCTCAGCAGCATATCTGTAGAAAATGAGGGAAAAACCAACAATTAGCATTATCATCATCCCAAAACAGAAGTAAAAGGATGATGAAAAGATGACATTTTAGCGTTCTATCACTCCCTCCCCAAGAGAGAATCTAGATAGGCGTGGCCTATAGGTTGATTCTGTGTGTCCGTGTTGTAACCGAGAGACGAAAATAACTGTTCATCTATTTCATACATGCCAATTCGCTAATAAAGTCAGGAGTCAGTCGCCACTCAAGGGAAGGATTCCGAGGGATCCATGGGTAGCCAATCCTGAAGTGGTTGGTAGAGGTCAGCAAGGGATTGAATGAGATCGAGTATGAGAAATTCATTTCGATTCTCTAGTCAATCTAGACATCCAGGAATAATAGAATTTTCTGACAAACAGACAAAGCCCCGCAGACTGTCATGATCAGAGGCGACAAGTTGCTGACTAACTTCAAGGAGGCATGGTAGGTGGAGACTGCTCTCTATACAATTACAATGGACGTTGTGGTACTGAAGTGGCAGCCCCTTCCAAAGGGAGTAATTAAGATTAATACGGATGCGATAGTAGGGCTTGTAGCGTCTGGATTAGGGTTCATTGCGAGAGATTCTAGTGGCCATCCATTATTTACAGGGTCTATTTTTTTAGAGCATTGTCCGGGGGTGGACACTGCCGAAGCCCTTGCAGTACGGGACACTCTGACCCAGGCCAAACTGTGGGGGTTGAAAAGAGTTATTATTGAAATGGACTGTCTGTCGAATATGGTGACTCTCAATTCCAAGGAGTTTTTATTTATTTATATTGGGTTGGTGCTAAAGAACATGGCTGAGATGATGTTGTCATTTGAAAGTCATTCCTTCTACAATATCAATAGGTCATTGTAATATCCTTACATATGAATTAGGTTAACTTGCTTTAATTTTCGGTTCTGGAAATATTTGGTTAGAAAAATGATCGCGCTTTTTGTTATTGCCGATTCAAATCTACGAAATTTGCTCCTCCTTTAAAAAAAATAAACAATTATCTAACCTAACTTTGATGGTAGTAATTTATAGGGGAAATAGTTTAAAATACCCCTATACTATCGTCAAAAAGCAACAACCTCCTCTGTACTTCATTTTGTCCATTACGCCTCCCCTGGAGTACATTTTTCAAGCAAATTGCCCCCTTCCGTTAAATTTAACTGTTAAATCTAACAGAAATTTATTGTTTGACCTGCTATTACAGGTTATATCCTAATTTTTTTTGTTTGACTTGTTATTACAAGTTACATCAAAAAAATCTATTTTCCTTTCCTTCTCTTTTATTTTCTTTTTTTTACTTGTTAAATAATTAATAAAATAGAAAAATAAACCATCCGACCATCCAACAAAATAATTTAACAATTTTGATAATTTCTCTACCTATTAAATAAAGGATAAATAACTAAATTAACACATAACTAAATTAACAAATAAATAAATTAAATAAATAAGTAAATTAAACAAGAAACTTTGATGGATTTAATGAAGATCCTGATGCTGTCTCGGGTGCCCTTCCATTTTTCGTTGTGAGCGGCGCAAATCTACTATAGGAGGTGGTGACGGTGGCTAGTTGTGGACGACGGTGGTGGAGAAAGAGAGAGGAGAGAGAGAAAGGGAGAAGAAATTTGTGGCCGACAGGTTGCAATTTTCTATTTGATTTTTTGCAGGTTGCAATTTCACTAACATGAAACCCACAATCTCCTTCACCAACCCACCTTCGATCCGCTAACACCATCACCGCCACGCCTAAGCAACCTTGGATCTCACGTTGTAGATCTACTAACGATAAAGACGAAGACTGGCGGTGCAACCTTAACATGGCACTCCTCTCGGGAGACGCACCACTCACCATCGCTGAGGAGATCCTCAAGCCACCTTGGCGGACTTCAATCCGCCACTTCCTCGTCGGACCACCGCTGGAACTACACCACAATTTTTTATTTATTTTATGAATGATTTTTTTTCTAATTAATCCTACTACCATTTTTCACTCTCTCCTCTCTCTCTCTCTCCACCACCGTCGCCGACAGATCTGCTTACTACAACCAGATCTGCCAGATCTACTTACCATCTAAGCTATTGTTCTGACAGATCTGCTTTCTCCTCTTTTCTCTTCTTTCTCTTCTCTTGCGATTGTTCTTTTTCTTTTCTATTTCTATTTCTTTTCTATTTCTTTTCTATTTCTTTCTCTTCTGAGATGGGAAGAAAAAAAACATGCTTGTTTGCTTTTGAGAAGAAATACAAAGAATTTCAAATTCCAAAAGTTCTATTTTTTTCAAAACAAATTAAAACTCTATTTAATAAATTACTGGGTGCATTGAGAACAAAAATATGACTGACCGACTATAGGGAGTATTTTTAACAGATCTATTAGTCAAAGTGGACGGAATGGGCTTTTTGCCTGAAAACCGTAGTCCAGGGGAGGCGTAATGGACAAAATGAAGTACATGAGAGGTTTTTACTTTTCGACAATAGTACAGGAGTATTTTAAACTATTTCCCCTAATTTATATCGTGGAGCAAAAAGGTCATTTTGGTAATTGGAGCGACCAAAACCAAAAAGGCTAAACCGCACCATGGTCTCTGCAGCGTTTTTTACACCAACATACAGAGACAGCAAGTCGGTATGCAACAGTAATGAGTAAAACTTGGGTAGATCATGATCTACCTACATCATGATGTAGGATGATGACACGTATCCAAAAATGTCAAGAATAGTGGTATTCTAGCACTAATTGGGGCACGTGTCATCATCTTAAATCATGATGTAGGTAGATCATAATCTACCCAAGTTTTTTCTAAGAGTAATACATACTCCTTAATAAACAAACAAGAAAAAAAAAATTATTGTAACGGTTTTTCCGCTTTTATTATTGTAATTATTATTATTATTATTATTGAACAGCAAAAACTATCCACATCCACAGAAAGAAAAGCTCCCTCACCATTTTTCCCTCTACACCTTCCGTTTCGCCCGGATCTTAAAAAGCAAACCCATCCTCCCTTGTTTCTTTCCATTTCCTTCCCATTTCCCTCCTTTCCTTCCTTTCCCTCGGCATCGAGAGCTCGTTGTAGAAGCTCTCGATCCTTCCTCCCCAAAACGACGACATTTAATGAATTCTGTGTAGCCGCCACCTCCACCCTCGACGAAATATACATATTCCGTCTCCTCCTCGTCTTTGTCGTCGTCGTCCTTCTGCAAAAGTGATAAAATCCATTCGATTGGATCAAAGATGGAAGGCATTGCGTCGCAATTAAAGCGTGGGATTTCCCGGCAGTTCTCCACCGGATCCTTGCGGAAGAGCTTCAGCCGGCAGCTTTCCCGCCAATCCTCGCTGGATCCGAGGAGGAACAACATGCGGTTCAGTTTCGGGAGGCAGTCGTCGCTCGATCCTATCCGCCGGAGCCCGTTGCACGACGAGCCCTTGTCCGTCCCGGAGAATCTCGATTCCACGATGCAGCTGCTGTTCCTTGCGTGCAGGGGTGACGTCAGAGGCGTCGAGGATTTGTTGAACGAAGGTGTCGATGTTAACAGTATTGATTTAGATGGAAGAACGGCGCTGCATATTACGGCTTGCGAAGGACACGTCGAGGTTGTTAAGCTTTTGTTGAGTCGAAAAGCCAATATCGATGCTCGCGATCGTTGGGGAAGCACGGTAAATTTCTCCAATTAACTACGCACCTTTCCTTCTTCGGGTATTAGCTAGTCCTGTCGACGTTGTCGTTTTCTGTTTAGGAAATAAACAAATTAGACAGCGAGTCGGTTTTCTATTCTCAAAAGGAGTTAGTATCTGCATTTCTGCGCCTTACCTTTTTAGGTATTATATAATTACCTTGGAGTATAACTATAAACCACGTGAGGAAGTTTCGAGAAAGTGTACCAAATGATTTTTTGTGCCGGTTGGTTTTTATATTAATTTTCTGGTTGGTACTGTTGTTTTTCCCTTCTTTTTAGAGATTTGTCTACACAAGCAAAACATGAAGGCTATCTATCTGGCTCTGTAATTGGTTTGTACAGAGAATTGTTTCTTATTTCTTTTTTCTTCCTTCAACAAAATCACATTTGGCATTTTCCTGTCGGCAGCTAAATTGGCTAATGTGAGTTCAGATAATGCAGGAAGGTACTTGTCTAAGAAAGTTTAGATCAATCGAATTAAATTTGAACGCCATTACTACTCTAGCTGGGACTACAGTTTGTTTTGATTGCTAGATCACCACTTTTCTTTAGTGTTCCTTTTTCCTTTGCTGTTACTTTTACTATGCGGGTGGAAATTATTGCAGCAGTCTTGATATAATATACTGTAACCCTTTAAAGAATTGCATTGCATCTTGTACAGGCATGTGCTGATGCTAGGTATTATGGGAACATAGAAATTTACAATATACTGAAAGCCCGAGGAGCCAAAGCCCCGGTAAAATCTTTGAACTTTTTTTTTTAATATCCACTTTGTGGATGAATGTTTTGTTAGTATGAAGATTAATGGTTACATGTGTCATTATTTTAGAAAACCAGGAATACACCAATGGCTGTCTCAAATCCCCGAGAAGTTCCAGAGTATGAGCTAAATCCACTTGAGCTTCAAGTACGAAAGTCTGATGGGATCACAAAGGTATGCTCCTATTCCCCTCAATTTCAGTTAATTATGCATGTTCTATGTAAGAATCAACGTTTAAAGTTAATGGCGATTTACACTGGAATTTGTGGATTTTTTTTTGTCAATTCATCGTCAGACTAGTTAATTATCAGCTATTGAGGAGTTGGTTCTCTTCCCAGTTAGCAATGCATGTTTTATAGCTCAAATGAGTTTTATTTTTCCTTTTCATTTTTTCCCGTCATAAAATGAGATTATGCCTTGGCATGTCAACACGTTTAAGTTTTTTTGGACTATTTACTAAGACCTTGACAGAGTAGAGATGTGTGACTGCCTGTCCTTCCCTTGTAACAGGGAACATATCAAGTAGCTAAGTGGAATGGTACCAAGGTTTCGGTTAAGATCCTTGATAAGGACTCGTACACAGACCCTGAAAGCATGTTGGTGCTCACTCTCCCTATTATTTCTCCATATTATTCTGCTTCAGTTGCTGCTCTGCAGCTGTCATTTGACCTTCGTTCTATGGAACAATGGAATTAATTATGCACAGCTTTGTTGTAAGTGCTAATTTCTTCAGTTTTTCTTTTTCTTCTCTTGGCGAAACAGAAATGCTTTCAAACATGAGCTGACCTTATTAGAAAGAGTACGACATCCTAATGTAATTCAGTTCGTTGGGGCTGTTACCCAAAATATACCCATGATGATCGTGGCAGAGTATCATTCAAAAGTAAGTGTTCACCACTTTCCGTCTCCCTATAAGCACAATCACATTCAAGAGACATCTGATATGCTTCCTGTGCTTGTGGAATGCCAAAGACTTTAATTTCTCAGTCTTAACTGTAAGATTTTCTGTTTCTCAGGGTGATTTGGCCAATTATCTTCACAAGAAGGGGCGCCTTTCTCCATCTAAATCTTTGAGATTTGCTCTTGACATTGCCAGGCAAGTGGAATTTTTCACATAAAAAGTCTTGCTCACCTGATTATTGAAGAAAGAATACTTTGCTTTAGCAAACACAGCTGAGAATTATGAATGCCTAACTCCAGGCTTGTTTCACAGCCGTTATCGTTAACTTCCTGCTTGTTCATCCCTAACGTCTTTTGATTGACAATTTGTCTGCAGGGGCATGAATTACCTTCATGAATGTAAACCAGATCCAATAATCCATTGTGATTTAAAGCCAAAGTAAGACAAAAAATGCAGAAGTTAACATGATATGTGCATTAATTTTAGCTTTGCACTCCCAAGTACTATTCTTTAATATTTGAAGTTTTGGTAAGGTGCCAGAAATATTTTGCTGGATAATGGAGGCCTACTTAAGGTAGCTGGATTTGGATTATTGAGATTGTCAAAGATGTCACCTGACAAAGCTCAGTTAGCTCCGGGGACTCCTATTGATCCTTCAAGTAAGTGGTTTTGCACATCTCTACCTGCTGGAAAGAAATTTGGATACTTCTTACATATATGAATCCACAATATGCACTTCAAACAGAAATAAAACACACATTGTGCACTGACTCGAATTTTCTCATTTTCATTCTCTGATTCCTTTGTTTTAGAAAAATCTTTAGTTATTCTGTTCTCATGTAGCTCAGTCACACAATGGAAAACTGCTGTTATTGTTGCAGCTCATTCTTGACTTGAGTTCAAGTAACCATATTGCTTTTTGACTTTGTAGATTTTTATGTGGCACCTGAGGTTTACAACGGTGAAATATTTGATAGAACTGTTGACACATACTCTTTTGGTGTAATTTTGTACGAGGTACGTTTGTTTTCTTACTCTGTCATGATTGAACCCTAAAAAGTTTAAATAGTTTAATGCCTGTCCACTAGCATTTTGTTTTCATCATGAAGGTTACCATCTCTAATAAGCTTGCATTCATTTGGTTCCAGTCCTGAGTGATCCCCTTGTATTAGTATGTTTTAAGAGTGTAAGAATTATTCTTTTGAATAATTTAATCAATAAATGTTGGCATGTTCCAATCGAGTAATCTCAATTGTATTAAGTTTCAACATTTGTGTTTCTATGGTTGGTCCTTTATTAGATTAACAGACTTGTGTTAGTTGTGACTAAGTGCTGATCACTTCCTCTTTTTCCCCTTTCCTTTTGGGCTTTAGATGATTGAGGGAGTTCAGCCTTTCCATCCCAAGCCTCCTGAGGAGGCCGTGAGATTGATGTGTATTGACAAACAGAGACCATTATTCAAAACCAAATCAAGGAATTATCCTCCAGATCTTAAAGAGTAAGTTTAGTTTTTGAGATACAACTCCATGATATGCAATTTTTTATACAAAATGGATGGACATAATTGATAGTTAATTCTTTACCTTTAACATTCAGTTGACCTATAATTTTTCTCCTAATAGAAGGACTCTCATAGAACTGATGCTTTGATCACCTTAAAAATGTGATGTGAATATTGAGGATTGCTTACATTGAAATATAATATTGTTCGTATACAGCACCTGTTGAACAGTAAACCTTTCTGTCATGAGATTTGGGCTATACAATGTTCTGATGATGTTTTGATATACTATATTGATACACATCCAGGTTAATTGATGAGTCTTGGCATCCAGAACCGGTTTGTAGACCGACCTTTTCTGAGATCATTGTACGATTGGATAGAATATGCAGCAACTGTACAAGACAAGGATGGTGGAAAGATACTTTTAAGCTTCCTTGGTATGCTTCTATTCCTTAATCTCTAATAAGCTGCATAGTTGTTTCGTGCATTAGATAGAAAAATAAGAGATGATCATTAGACAACCAAGTCAACCACTTGCTAGAATTTGTGGTCATGCATTGGTGAGTTATAGCCCAGATAACAATTTGTGCCATGATTTCTCTTGGATATATTGTATAAACATGCAAAACTGATGCGGCAATAGAGCGCTGTGGAATAGTTTTTTCTGTGTTGTAATGTATTCATTGTCGATTGGCTTGTGCACAGGAAATAACTGGAGTAGTTCCATCCATTCCACGTGAGGAAGGTAAGAGGACAAAGTTAGGGGAATATCAGCAAACAGTTTTGGAGCTTGGAGTTGCAGCGCATAAGCGATAATCGAACGAGAATGGATGTTGGGGTGATGGTCCTGGAGCGTCAAGTTAGATCCAAGGATTGATCTGTGGTTAGTCATTAATCAAAAATCAGTGGAGAGTTAAGTTTTGTTAACCCCATGTTCATCTTGAGAAGCTGGAACCCTGGAAATTCCTTTCATGTATAGTATATATTATGGGCAACAATTTTACTTTAGTCTTTTTTCTTTTCCTTTATTTCATAATTCAAAAATGAAAAAGCAAAATTATAATTACCCAAAGACGGTTTTTATTGTGTCGCTTAAATTATCTAGGAATTCTTGAACCCAAGAATTAAGAATAATAAGTTTGTATTGCAAACATATATATTCACGTACCAAAGGGACCTAAAGAAGGTACAAATTAATTCAAGGCTTTTCATACTTCATACTCGTTCACTATCTAATCACACACCCACCACTAATTAAAACGTCCAGAGGTTTTGCCTCAAAACGGGACACCGTTTTTAAAGTTACTAGTTTAATAGGGCATTAATTTATCAGTTCCATTAAAAAAATGTCAATCTCAAACAGCTTGAACATATTTTTTTATTTTATTAAGAGATGGAGATTTTAATTATTTTTCTTTCGCAATAACAAAGTATTATTCCCACTATATTTATTATATAATCTATTTCTTTTTAACTTTTCTATACCAATTATGTGGTTTAGTACATTGCATTATTTAATACATAACTTAACTAAAAGTAATTGTTTTCTCAACAAAATCTTACTCACTTAAGTAACTTGATGAAAAGAAGAAAACTAACAAGATTCTTGCAAAGTGCTAATATAATCAAAGAAGCATTGATATAAAATTCATTATTCTTCTCTTTTCGATGTTTAAATATTAATATAATATTTCTATTTTTGTTGAACATTATGATTTTGTTCAAGAGTTTGAAGCAATGGGAAATTTGAAACAATAAATTAATTAAATGTAAGAAATAAGCATGAGAGTACTAGCTGTTTTGAAATCACTAACCTATCATCGAAGGCCGACCATCAAAAGATGGTGGGTTATGTTCAAGAGTTTGCAGCAGTGAGAAATTTGAAACAATAAACAAATTAAATGTAAGAAATAAGCATCGGAGTACTATCTGTTTTAAAATCTCTATTTGTTTTAAAATCGGTACTACCATCAAAAGCCAACCATCGGTAACATGATGGGTAATGGATTCGTTTGATCAAAAAAATAATTTAGAATACCACATTTTATATATATATAAAAACTCCCATATAAAAATGTAACAAAGATAAACTTATTTTATAAACTTTAACCACAAAAGTATTAATTTGAGCTAATTGGTCATCCACTTTGTAAAAACCGAATAAATTGACCATTTTGTATGGATCCTTTTAATAAATTTGGAAAAATTGGTCCTTGTACTCATTAGTTTTAATCTTTTGGCTCGAAAAATAATAAAAAGAGTACAATGTTTTACCCCTTAAACTATTCGCGAAAAACAAACACCTCCCTAATCTTAAAAAACACATATTTACCTCCCTTTAGATATTTTTTAAACATATTACCCTTTTCATCCATTTTATGATATTATACTAACAGACACGTGCTGAATTACATGTTGGTGTTTGTTGATGAAATGACGTGTAGGTAATACTCCCTCCGAACTTGAATGATTTATGTCTGGGAATAGTGCCAACTTTTAAGTTAGTATTTTTTGCTGTTATTATTTTTTTTTTCAAAACTACTCCTATTTTCTTAATAAATAACCTGCCAACCAAGTCTGACTTAAATAATGAAAGAAACGCATAAAGAGGCATGAGGTAATTGGGTTTGGTAAATAGGGCAAATGACTCTAGATTCTCCGCCCAAATTTGAGGTTAGAAATTTTGAAATTAAAATGAAAATTTTCATTTCCCCACATGTTTCCTAATTTGAGTTTCTTAATTCTACCAAATCATTTCCCCCTCATTTCAATCCCAGTTTAACCAAAATTTATTTGCCCTTCTTCCTCTATTTTCTCACAGAAATAATGGAGGATTTCGAAAGTGATTCATTTAATTTCATCCCACATAATCCATTCAATATTCCATCACCTCTAATTCCCGACTTAGCTGATGAAAATGAAAAAGTTCCCACACAATTTTCAGACTTACATGATGATGATGAAGAGATTCGTATAGACATTCCAGATTTAAATGGGGAGGCAGAAACTCAATCTAAAAATCAAAGTTAGTCTATTTACATGGGAGGATTAACAATTCCCACAAAATTTTAAACTCTGTTCTATTCGTCTTTCACTTTTTATATGCAAACTGACAATCAACCACCGGCCACCGTTAACCGGAAGGAGCTGAAAGATGATGAACGCCTTCTTGCGTATTCCATGCTCCTTTAAAAAAGCAGTGATAGGAAGCTTAACAAGACTATGACAAAGGAGGTAGCTCTACTCTTTAATGTCTCCATTAGATCAATTCAACGTTTGTGGAAACGAGGAAATGATTCTAGTAACCACAACATTTTAAAAATCAGTGTGAGAAATTGTGGGAGAAAGAGGGTTCAATGTGATTTAGAGAGGGTCACAGAAATTCCTTTGAGGAGGAGGACAATGTTAAGGTGTCTTGCTTAAGCTTTGGGTATGTCGAAGAAATTATTGGTTTTAAAACTAAAGACCGGTGAAATAAAATGGCACACTAATTACATCCATCCATCTCTAACAGAGGGTAATCGTTTGGAAGGATAGAACATTGTCTATCCATGATAGACTCAGCGACTATTCCAACGAATCCTACATTTCTTCAAATGGAAAATGTTGTTCACATCAATGAGAAATGGTTTTGCATGACAAGGAAGATTCAGACATACTACCTCTTGCCAGATGAAGAAACACCTATGCGAACCTGCAAACACACCAACTTCATTCCAAAAATCATGTTCCTGGCAGTTGTTGCTAGGCCCAGGTATGACTCTAAAGGAAATTGCACCTTTGATGGTAAAATAAGGTCTTTTTATTGGTTGATGAGGTTGCTGCAATTAGGTCTAGTGTTAATAGAGTAGCTGGGACCTTAGAACTAAAGGCAATCCCAAAGATTAACATAGATGTGATTAGAACGTTTATGATTCCAAAACATTTGCCCGCAATTCAAGATAAATGGCCTAGGGATAACGTAACAGAGCGAATTCTAATTAAGCAGTATAATGCTAAGACCCATATCTATGAGGATGCTGTTGATTTCTTACTAGCAGTACAAAATTCAAGATTGAATCTCAAGATATTATGTCAACCACCTAATTCCCCTTGATTTGGTATTTTTTAGAGCAATTCAATCTTTGCAAGAGAAAGAGTGTGCAAACTCAATTGTGCAATTGATTGCAGCTGTTGAGAAGTTATTTTATGAGTTTTCAGATAAGAAATCAAACAACATTTTCATCACTCTTCAGTCTTGCATGATTGAAGTACTTAGCAACCTAGGTTCCAATACATACAAAATCCCTCACCTAAAAAAATAATAAGTTGGAAAGGCTAGGCATTTTACCATCAAGACTTCCATGCGATTCAGTTGTCATTGATGTTGTAATTGCTCATCTTCCTCAATAATCATTGTAAATTTCAATTATGAAGTATCCTGTACTCTTACGTTTTCTATTATTTCATGTTATTGTCTACTTGATTTCTAATGTTTCTTAGGTTTTCAGAGGGGGGATTATTTAGGCTTAAGCTGTGATTGAAAGAGGGATCTTTAGTCCGAGAGCCATTGCCAATAGTTTTGGCATTTTTGTGTAAACCTGGTCAATCTGCTACAAGTTATAGGGTATATGATGATGTGCTCTAATATGGATTTGTAGAAACAGATTAGTCTTATTTTGTGGGAGTGATAATAATTTGTCTTCTGCCGAAGGATGTATGGCGGAGCAGCTCCTCTCAGATCAGTGTACGCGACGGTCCACAGTACCTGCAATGCGCCGGAGGGGGTCTCCGGCGGAAACACTCCGATGCTTAAGTCAGTAGGTGTACTGAAATTGGCAGAGTTTTGGCCAGTCAAGTCCGCTTACCTGCCTCCTTTGTGGGGGAGGTATTTATAGAAGAAAGGGGGCATTCCCGCCCGAGTAAACGGGTACGGAGCTATCGCTCGCGTTAGGGTCTGTGGTTCGCCCTTATCGTGATACGCTACCTTGGCGGTAGGTGTTTTAGGTAGATATTGTCGCGGTAGGATAGTGGCCGGAGCGTTAATCCTGATGCGTGGTTTCCTCTGGGGGTGAGATAACTCCTTGAGCCAAGCAGGAGGTCCGTGAGAGGAGCCGGTAGGGCCCCGTTAGCCTCTGTAGCGTTAGCCTTTGGGGAAGGTAGCAATCTTGTCCCTACCGTGGTGGTGTGAAACAGTAGCTATGCCTCTTCCCACCGGGTGATCAGAAGCCCACCTGAAAATGAGCCCGAGTGTTTACCAAGGGCTAACGTTCCTTCTCTCACTGAGAGTCCCTTTATGTACCGGGGCGGTTTTGCCTCAGAAGATGGTCCTGACGGTTTTTTGTCAGGATCTATAAATCAGAGGTTCCTCTGCGCCAGTTTCTTCGTATTTTCTCGTTCTTTCTTTTCATATTTCGTCATGGATGAACTGACTCACAATTTCCTGATCTCTAAAACTCTGACCCTGAAGAATCTTACTGAGGGTGATATCGGCTTCCTGGAGAGGATGATCACCAAGACTTCCGAGGATGTCCTGGAGTTGCAGGGGGTGCTAACCCCTATTCTGTCTAGACAGCTGGGAATAACTCTGGAGGATTTTAATCCCCTAGAGAGTTTGGCGAAACTGGCCACTGCCAGTGCTCACCTTGATGTGGTGGCCTCGATGCTGCAGCAGAGGAAAGATCTGCTGGCCTGCTGCCTAAAGGGCATGAGAGCTTGCTCTTCCGAACTGACCTCCGTCGCTGACGCTTTAAGGGAGGTTCCCGTTGTGCCATGGGAAGATGATGCGGGGTCCAATATGATATGATCCCGGACCCTTCCAACACCCTTATCGACACTCAAGATGTGTACCCTCAATGTCCGATCACACGAAGCAAGGCAAGAGGTTTGTCCTTATGGTTGGAAGGCAAAATGAGAGAGAACGGATCCCCACAAGTCAAGGAAAAGCCGGCCTATGTGATTTTCCATCGAACCAAAGAAGATGCATTACCGTGATCACGGTTCGTCCTAACCGTGAATCACGCCTGGAGATTTTTGGGTAACGTGATCACGGTTAGGCCTAACCGTGAATCACGCTACCTTCTGATGTGGGAGCTGATCCTTGGGTGCTTTACCGTGATCACGGTTCGTTCTAACCGTGAATCACGGTAGGAGTTGTGTCGAGCGTGATTCACGTTAAGGATTAGCAGTGATCACGCTAATGAGTTTTTGGCTAACGTGATCACGGTTATCCCTAACCGTGAATCACGTTAGCGTCGGATTTGTTGCCTTTTTGCTTACTTGTATAAATAGCTCTTGTTTCATTTTCTTAGGCAGTTTTTGGACTTGAGTGATATTTGATAAGTTGAGAGCACTCCTTAAACTTATCACCTAGGTCATTAAACTCTTCAATCCTTCTTGGAGAAAGATCGCTTGAGTAGAGAACACTCCTCCCGATCTTCCTCCGGGAAACCTTTGTAATCGAATTTGTAACAAGTTTGGGTGACTCAAATATATTTGAAGCTTTGTTTGCTGGATTGGTTTGAGCTTGTCAAGTGGTGCATTTGTTCATTACTTCCGTTTGGTCCATCTAACAACATTCAACACTCCGGTACTTTGTTTCTTCCTTTCTACTCTATATTTCCGCTGCAAATCCGTGTCTTTGTGTGTGAACTTCGTGTCTTTCTTTCAAGTCTTGTTGATAACTCCATCGGCTAGATCCTCCTCAAGCTCCATATATCATTCGGCTTACTTACACTAGGCCGGATCATATCACAATATCTGACCGCTGGCTCCGCTTCTTCTCGTTGCTTTTCTTATGTTTCTTGTACATATTTGAACGCTAAGGCCACCTGGCCATAAATAAATAACTGTCTCTGCTTTTTCCCAAGTCTTCTCTTTTTCTTGTGTGGTTGCTTGCTTTATTGGTTGGAAATATTTGTCATGAGCCCAACTGAAAATGGGTCTTCCTCGGGACATTATATTGCAGTGGTCGTGTTCCGGGGATTAGCAATGAATGCTCTGTCTTGACTGTTACAGGGCCGTCTTTTCAGTGGCAGGTGGTTGGGCGGTTCTTTGGTGCCCTTTGATTGGTGCGTTCAACGAGCAGATGCGCCTGTGACGGATCGGATTCTGCAATTGCAGTTATTTTTCCCAAGCGTCTTAATTGATTTTTCAGGGATCGAAATGCTCACTCGGCTATATAAGGGAGTTTGGTTTCCCTTTCCTGTTCATCTTCATCCTTTTCCTTCTTTTTGCTTTTGCTTTTGCAGGTGGTATGGCAGATTTTTATTTCTTAAGTTCCATGGATCGTGACTCCTTGCCGACTCCCCCGACTTCGCCGGATTCAGATCATCCCCCTCCTTTGCCACCATGGAGGCCTCCAGTCCACCGAAAGGGTCGTAAGAAGCAGGGGAAACGGACTTCCAAGACGCCCTTTGCGACGTTGGCTTCTTCTGGTTCTGCTATTCAAGAGGGTGGCAAACGCTTTTCTTCCCCTGATTGCTCACTGAACGAGGATTTTCCCATCAGTACTGGTGCGGGGTTGGCAGATTCGAGCGCCAAAGGAAAATCATGCCCGTCAGGGTCCTGCCCAGAAAGGGAGGTAGACCAGCCGGTCCCGAATGCTGACGGGAAGATGTCGTTCCTTGATGATGACGGGGTTTATCACCACGGCATTTATTGGCCTGATGAGGATTAGCCGTTTTGCATTGTACCCGCCTATTGGCGTTTTATGAATAAAATAATGCTTTCTACTTTTCCTTTTTTGTCGTTACTTCTGTTAGCCTGCTGGTTCTTGGTGATAGCTAACGCAAGCGGTTGGCCTGACTGAGGCAATCGCTTCGCGGTTACTCTGACCGGGTCAATACTGTCTCGCCCCTTTGGGGAGTCTCGACGAATAACTTCTCTTTTTTCAAATTTCTTTAATACGCTTCCACGTGGCCAACTTCTTTTACACGCGTCTTCGCCCGATTGGTGACTCAATTAATGCGGTGGCATTTTTATCCTTTAAGAAGGGCCATTCTCCAATTTCTCAAAACTTTTGCCCTCACTTCGAATTTTCCTTTTTGTCTTCCTTCGTCTTCTTCTCCGAATACCTTTTCGGCCGCTCGTCACTGTCCGCCGATTTCTCTGCGATTCTTCTCCTTTAAGGTATCAATTCGTCCCTTCTCAGATTTCCTTTTTTGTTGGTTTGCTATGGCTAGGAATAGACCTTGCCAGATTATCTCTAGGCCCATGGATCCCGAGGTTGCCCAATCACCGAGTATTTTTACCTGCGATGTGGTTCTGAAAGCCGAATTGGAGGAACATGGTATTACCTTTCCTCGTGGGCATGAGCCTTCTATTCCCGGAAGTGATATGCGGCTTCATAATCCAGGGTGGGGCCACAGTAGGCTTCTTTATTTTAAAATGTTCCTTTATGGTTTCCGCTTTCCCGTTCATGAGTCGATACTAACTCTGCTGCGGGAGTATAGCCTTAATCCTGCCCAGATAACTCCTTCCTCTTGGTGTGCGGTTTATGCTTTTCTTCGCGCTTGCGAGTTGAAGAACATTTTTACCCCATCTATCAATTTGTTTCGCAAATTCTTTAGCATGATTTGCTACAATTGTTTAATCGAGATTACTCCCCGGTGGGATGATGCGCTCGTGCAGTCGTTTTGGCAACGTTTTCACGGCTTCAAGAAGGGTGTAGCTGATTGGAAGAGCAACTTCTTTGTTCTGGAGCTACCGTCACGTTTGTGGCGTATCAATTTCAATCAGGAACTAGCAGGTCCCGTTTGGACAAATCCCGCGATTTTGTCCAGAACTGAGTTGGACCAGGCTAACGCTTTGTTAGACGAGAATACCCACTACCGTATTCGTGCCTTTGCTCTATCCAAGCCTCTGGAAGAGTGCGTTATTGGTGAGCTTATTTCTTTCCATATTTTCTTTACTTTGGTCCTCGCATGCTTTGTTTGCTATAAGAAGCTAACGATTGATTCCCAGGTGACGCTGGTACTCCTCTGAACGTAATACCGCTTCAAACTTTACCGGCCTCGCCTTCGGCCGAGGGCTCAAGTCGGGGTGGCGTTCCTCCTTCGAGGAAGAGAACTAAAACGGTTGCCCGGGGAGGGCGAAGGCCCGTTAGCTCTGTACGAACTTCTCGCTTTGTGGAAAATTGGCTAGCGGAGCGTCGCACGGGGACGGACTCCAGGCCTGTCGCAACGATGGTAATTACTAGCGATGATGAGGATGCAGATGCTAAGTCAGACCTTTGCCATGCTTCTTCCCTTGCTGCTTCCCAGCGTCGGAAAAAACTTCGAGTGGCCTCTAGTGGACAAGCTACCGGGACATCTCCTGTGGATGTGGCAACTGTTTCTACGCCTGCTGTTTTGTCTGAGGCGGGCGCCTCTCAGCCAACGAGAGTCGCTGAGGCGTTGGAAAAAACTTGTTCTTCTGAGGGAGAGGGCCTACCGATGGAATGTCCTCCTCCCATATCTGACGCTCCCGATTCTCCGATTGCTCATTGTATTCCTGACGTAGTGGTCACACCTCCTGTGGTGGATTCGACTGCTGAGCTACCGCCTAAGGTTACTCCGCAACTGTTTTTTACTCCTTTCAAGAGTACTTTTTCTCAGGGCTCTCCTCCACCTCCCTCGATTAATCTTGGTCCTGACGGGGTCCCAGCCTACCGTATGAATCTTGCAGGGTTTTGCTTTGATACCCTTCATGCTGTCGGGGTTCCCCAACCTTTTTCTCGAGATGAGTTTACTGCACCCTTGATAGGGGAGATGCTGAGTTCCAAAAAGGAGAAAGAGGAATTTCTTCAACTCCCTCCCTCGGCACGCTTCCGCCATGTTCTGAATGATTCTCTGGACTTCTTCCGCCATCTGAATTATCAATTCGAAATTCATGATCGCGAGTCACGTAATTTTTCCAGTGCATTGTGTGTTGCAAGGGTGCAGCTTGAGAAGGCGGTGGAGCACTCTAGGTTGCTGACGCGTCTTTGTGAATTGTCCCAAACGGAATTGGACAGAGAAAAATCTATCGGGAAAGCCAAGATAGAAGTTCTGGAGGCGGAATTGGACAGAGAAAAATCTATCGGGAAAGCCAAGGTAGAAGTTCTGGAGGCGGAATTGGCGCTAGAAAGGAAGAAGAATCTCTTTCTCCGCGAAGAGGTACTCGCTCGAGATGAGGGGTCTGCTAGGGCGTCATTAAAGGAAGAGTTATGGAGGAAGAGGGTTCTGGAGGCCTTCATTTCTGGATTTGCGTCTCGTTTCAAAGGTAACCCTTCGGATCCGGCCCAGGTAGCTGATTACATATCTATCATGATGGGAGAGATTAGCAAAGGTGACAGCGGTTCTTCTGGTCCTTCGGGGGAGAAAGTCTAACGCTAGCGATGGTGCCTGGGCCTTTCCTTGTTTTTCTTGTTGTTGTCTTTTGTTTATTTCTTGAAAATCATTCGAACATTGTTTCTCTTGTAATAATGCTGACGCTTTGTATCCTTTGTCGCACTGTATGATATTACCGTTTATTCCTTCTTTATCTTCTTTGTACCATCGCGCCGTTTGGCAAGGCCAGCACTGCTTTTTATGTTTTTTAATCAATCCCTCTGTTCCTCATTTAATGCGACTTGAAGGGTAATGATGAAAGAAGACACGTGTCCTTCCTCAGAGGGGCGTTTGGAGCAAGCGTCTCCTAGGGAGTTGCGAATGCAGAGGCGTTTCGTCCTTATTTCAAATTTGCACCTTCTGGCGCGTGCCTTACTTTATGACGCGCTGCTTCGCCACGTGTCTGCTGCTGACTGGTCGCCCTTTCAGGGTTATATCTATTGTTTCTTCTACCCCTTTTTCTTTTTCCATCTTTCCCTTATATGCTATTTCGTCTTTGGATAAATACTTTGCGCCGCTCTCTCTTTCTGGTTCAAGACTCCTCGCATTCTCTTTCACGAAGGTACAAGGTACACATCCTTTTTCTTTTCTCTTTGTTTCTTCCTTGTTGGCCATGGCTAGAACTAAGAAATCCTCTGAAGAAGGAGATCCTCAAAGGTCCTCCGGGGAAGAAGTAATTGATACCACTCCCACTTCTTTGTACACACTGCCCTTAATTAACCGTAGACTTGCTGGGTTTTTTGCACGATTTCCCAAGGAATATCCCGTGCATCTTGCTTCTGAGTCACTTCGACTGAACAACATTTTGCCCGGAAATAGTAGAATGCTGTATGCTAAGCTCTTCGATCATGGGTTTCGTCTCCCTCTTGACCCGCTTGTGAAATTGTTGTTGGCTGATTCTGATTTGGCTCCGGCTCAGTTGAGTCCTAACGCGATTTGCGTTGTTAGTGCTTTTGCCGCACTGTGCCGTTTCAAGGGAATAGAATCTCCCACCTTAACGTTGCTTCATGACATTTTCCAATTGTATTCCCGTAAAGGGGTGATATCGATATCGCCTCGCTATGAAGACGGTTCTTTGAAGCCCTTTACTTGGAAACTAATGGGCATTGAGTCTTCCATTCCTCACTGGAAAGAGGAATTTTTTATTGTTGATCTGCCTGAGCCGTTGTGGAGGGCTGGCTTCAACGAAACAATTAAAGATGGGGCTTGGGGTCATCGGAAACCCCTTTCCGGCCCGGAGGATGGCTGGTTGAAGATGCTGCTTCAATTTGATTTTAGCGTTGATGCCCGAAAAGTGGCCAACGGGTTGCCCGTGGAACAGTGCAAGAAGGGTGACCGTTTGACCTTTTTTCTTTTGCGTTGTCAAGAAGTACTAACGCTAACATTTTGTGATTGTGCAGTGCCTCCGCCTGGTTGGGAGCCCGAGTATTTCCGAAGGAGGAGGAAACAGGAGGCGAAAAAGAAAGTTGCCGCTGAAGCTAGGGCTGCTGCTACCGCTAACGTTACGGGCCCTCGGGTTGTAAGACAGAAAAGGCCTAGGAAAGCACGTGCTGCCCCATCCGTTTCGTCCCAGACTGTTGTCTCTTCAGAGGCTACGGTTGATCCGATTCCTGTTGGGATTCCTCTTGTGTCCTCCACCACTCAGGTGAGCATTTTTAAAACTTTTGTCTTTCTTTTTGCACGGTTTCCTTATCACGTTCTGCGTTATTTAGGAAGTCGTTGCTGCTTCTGTCCCCTCTACCTCCCAGGGAGATATAGGTATCGCTGATGTCCTTCGCGAGCGTCAGAAGAAGGCTCGTTATGATCTTCTGAATAGTCCTTCTTCCTCGGCCGCCAACCGTAGTTCGAGTGCCCTTGGGGGCGAGGGTGCGTCTGCTGATCAATCGGAACCTGTTGATTTTGGCGATCAATTTCCTTCGCTCTCAGGTGTTTTCTATGCTTTGCCATCTTCACTATATGGATGAGGAGAATGTCAGAGTTGCAGCTAACGGGCAAGGAGAGGTAAACAGGCTGCTGGAAGAGCGACATCGTCTTGAAAATGCCCTTGCTGTTGCCAACGAAAGTATGGAGACTGCTCAGGGAGAGGCTATCGCGGTTAAACAAGAGTTGGAGGCCGCTAAGTTAGCTTTGGAGGAGGAGAAGCGACAACGCGCTGATCTGACCATACGCCTCTCTCAGGAGGAGAGTAGCTTGCGTCTGGAGAGACAGAGGAATGCTGAGCTTTCTGCCGATTCCTCCCTTAACACTGAGAAGAACCGTTGGTACTTAGAGTAGGGTGGGGGAATCATGTCAGAAGCCGTGATGCATCATTATGGAGTTGAGGAGCTCCGTATTGAAGGTCTCTCTGCGTATTTTGACAAGAGAGCCTCCTCCATTACTGATAGCGGTTTCTATCAGTGGAAGGCTGCTCAGCCAGGAGGGGTCAACGCGCCGCCCAATCTTTAGACTTTTTGTTGTTTAGATGTTTTACATTTTTGTGACTGACGGGCCCGTCTATATTTTCTACTTTAAACAATGTCGGCCTTGACTTGGCTAATCCACTCTTTTTGGATAGAAGTTCTTTATCTGCTTTTCTTCATAATGCCGTTTGATCACTTGTCCGCATGGGACGTTTGGCGTTAGGTTTCCATAGACGCATAGTTTCGCGTTGTATCCCGTTAGCTTTTCATCAGCTGCATTCAAGTAGCACGTCCATTATATCCTCCGATAGCCTTTCTGAGAGTAAATCAGCGTTGCTTCCGTATCTGCTGCACTCATATTCCTGCCATCCCTCATTGTCAGGGGGGGCTTTACGTCTGTTTCAACGTTGTTGTTGCAGTATGGTCACCTCTCTGTCATCGTTTCACCGGGTATCAACCGCGCGGCTATTAGTTAGGATTTCTTTTGTTTCTTTTCGCCACAGATAGGCTCCAACATCGCTTCGCCGGGTATCAACCGCGCGGCTACTAGTTAGGATTTCTTTGTTTCCTTTCCGCCACAGATAGGCTCCAACATCGCTTCACCGGGTATCAACCGCGCGGCTACTAGTTAGGATTTCTTTGTTTCCTTTCCGCCACAGATAGGCTCCAACATCGCTTCACCGGGTATCAACCGCGCGGCTACTAGTTGGGATGTCTTTGTTTCCTTTTCGCCACAAATAGGCTTTGGGGAGTGCCTCGTCTTAGTGAGCTGTCTGATCAGGACCAGCCATCACAAGGATAGGACTTTTCACCCCCAAGCGTTGTACCTCTCGTCCGTGGAATCGTGCCTCGTCTCAATGGGCCGTCTATGTGAGCACGGTTACCACAAGGATAGGATTTTCACTTCCAGGACGGAGTTAGTCTCTCCTTGGGGCGTGCCTCTCCTTATGGGGTTACCACAAGAATAGGATTTCACTCCCAAGGATTCCGGGGCGTGCCTCATCTTAACAGGCCGTCTATGTGAGCACGGTTGCCGCAAGGATAGGATTTTCACTCCGGGGAGCCGTTTGGGGTCGTGCCTCGTCTTAATGGGCCGTCTATGTGAGCACGGTTACCATAAGGATAGGATTTTCACTCCCAAACGCCTTGTTATGCCAGGGCGTGCCTCGTCTTAATGAGTTGTCTGATCAAGACCAGCCATCACAAGGATAGGATTTTCACCCCTGGCATTCTTCGCTACCTGCATATTACCAGTAGCAAACGCACGGTGAATATCTCAATATTCATTTATTAGAATAACTTTGATGTTACCCGATTAGCTCCTGGCGTGGTATAGCCTCAACCGAGCGATGTTCCAAGAGTTCTACAGGGGCGTTCCCTCGAGCGTTTCCAGATGGTATGCTCATTTTCCCACAATGCGGGTGACACGATACGGTCCATCCCAGTTTGGACTGAGTTTTCCCATACGTTGTCCTGCTGCCCGTCTGTCTCTGAGCACTAAATCTCCGGTTTTGAGCAATCGCTCCCTCACTTGCCGGTTGTGATATTGTGCCATTTTCCTTTTGTAGTGCAGGGTTTTCAGGAGGGTTTCCTCGTGTGTTTCTGGTAGAGTATCGAGGTTAGCTCGTAACCTTTCTTCATTGTTTTCTTCTTTGAAGTGAGCCACCCGGAGGCTCATCATGCCAATCTCGACTGGTGTGACAGCTTCGGTTCTGAATGCTAACGCGAACGGGGTCTCTCCCATGCTGGCCTTGACAGTCATGCGGTAGGCCCATAGTACATATGGCAATTCGTCTGGCCATTTCTTCTTGGACCCTTCCAAGTTTCTTTTGATGCCACTAAGGATGCTGCGGTTAGTTACTTTCGCCTGGCCGTTGGTTTGGGGATGTGCCATAGAGGAGAATCTTTGCTCTATCTGGAACTCTGCACATTGATCCCTGAAGAACTGGCTTGTGAATTGTGTCCCGTTGTCGCTAACTAGCACGCGTGGTACTCCAAATCGCATGATGACTTGGTGTTTGAAGAAACGCCAAATTTTTTCGGTGGTGATGGTAGCTAACGCCTCAGCTTCGGCCCACTTTGTGAAGTAGTCTACCGCTACGACCATGAATTTTAACTGAGATCTAACCTTTGGAAACGGGCCCAGGATGTCAATCCCCCATTTTGCAAACGGGCACGGTGCGACTATTTCTGAAATTGGCACAGCAGGTTTTCGAGGAATCTTAGCATATTCCTGGCATTTCTGACAGGTTCTCACGAAGTTATGACAATCTCGTCGAATGGTGGGCCAGTAAAATCCCGACCGAAAGACTTGGGCTGCCAGGGTGCCGCTAGCAATGTGCATGCCACATATCCCTTCGTGAATTTCACGTAACATATGTAAGCCTTCTTGCTCCGTTATGCATTTAGCGGCCGGATGGGAGAAACATCTTCGTATTAACTCTCCGTTATAATATGTGCATCGTGTTGCCCGTTTTAGGACTTTCTTTTTCTCTGTCTGGTCTCCCGGTAGTTTATCATGTTTCAGATATTCTATCACTGGGATCCTCCAATCATTTTCCATTTCTTCCACACAGAGCGATGCCTGCTCTTCCATGAAAGAAGGTGTAGGTAGTTCTCCATAGCGCACGTCACTGGGTATTGAGGCTTCCGGATTGGCTGCCATCTTGGCGAGGCTATCGGCCTCTTCATTGTTTTCTCTAGGAATGTGCTCAAAGGTGACCAGGGTGCCTTTTTCCTGTATCTTTGATAGCTCATGCTTCACTTTGGCTAAGTATTGGGCCATGATGGGTTCTCTGGCTTGGGAGTTCCCCAGAACCTGATCCATTATTAGCTTGGAATCTCCTCGGATCTTTAAACGTGTTCTGTCTTCCTTCTCCCCACCGGGAGTGGTTCCGATAGAGAAACTGTTTCCAATTCTGAGTCCTGCCAGCAGCGCTTCGTATTCAGCCGCATTGTTGGACAATGGCTGCAGGATTCTGATGGCGTATCGCATCTCCCGGCCGTTTGGTCCGACTAAGAAAACTCTTGCGCCAGCTAATTCTTGATTTTTTGCTCCATCTACGTGAATGACCCATGTATCTGTATATGTCTCCGGAGACGGTAGGCATGGACTTTCTGCTTCTTCCTCCAACAGATTTGTCTTTGTGTCCTTTGTGAATGTGCACTCAGCTATAAAGTCAGCTAACGCTTGGGCCTTAACGGCTGGTCTAGCTTTGTATTGCAACCCGTATTGTTCGAGCTCGATAGCCCAAATTAGCATTCTTCCTGAAGATTCAGGTTTTCTGAAGATTCTTCTCAACGGCTGATCCGTGAGTACAATGACGGGGTGGGCTTGGAAGTATCGATCCATCTTTCTCGTGGCTTGCACTAGAGCGAGTGCTATCTTCTCGATAGGAGCGTATCGCAGTTCGACATCTTTCAATATGTGACTCACGAAGAATACAGGACGATGCACGTGCCCTTCACTTCGCACAAGGACGGCGCTGACTACCTCGTCAGCTATTCCCAAATATAGATATAGTTCGTCGCCGGGCTCAGGCCTCGTCAGCACTAAATCTGATGATAGGTAAGCTTTTAGTCCTGCAAACGCTGTCTCACATTCCTCTGTCCATCCGAAAGGAGCCTTGTTGCGGATGACTTTAAAGAAAGGCAAACATCTCTTGCCTTGCTTAGATATGAATCATCCCAACGCAATGATGTGCCCGGTTAACTTCTGTATCTCTTTGACAGTTCGCGGGGATATCATATCCTGGATGGCTTTTATCTTTGACGGGTTGGGTTGGATGCCCTTCTGGCTGACCACATAGCCTAGGAATTTTCCCGTTTGGAATGCGAACATGCACTTCTGCGGGTTTAACTTCATCTTGTGTTTTCTCATCACATTGAAAACTTCTTGCAAGTCAGCGAGGTAATCTCTGAAACTCCGACTTTTGATCAGGATGTCGTCTACGTAGGCCTCTACATTTCTCCCGATTTGATTTTCAAAAACTTTGTTTGCCATACGCTGAAATGTTGCACCAGCATTCTTTAGCCCAAACGGCATTGCAGTATAGCAGTATGTAGCTCTAGGAGTGATGAAGGCAGTTTTTTCTTCGTCCTCTACGGCCATAGGGATTTGGTGATATCCGGAATTCGCATCTAGGGAGCTTAGATAAGCATACCCAGCGGTTTGATCGACTAACTGATCTATTCGCGGAAGGGGATAACAGTCCTTGGGACAGGCATTATTTAGGTCAGTAAAGTCGATGCACATGCGCCAGTCCCCGTTAGGCTTTGGGACTAACACAGGATTAGCTAGCCAGGTCGGGTACTGGACTTCTCGAATAAACCCCGCCTCTGTGAGCTTTAGCAACTCCTTTTCGATGGCTGCTATCTTTTCTGATGAAAAAGCACGTCGCCTTTGTTGAACAGGCTTGGCGTCAGGACTAACGTTCAGCCGATGTTCTGCGACTTCCCGAGAGATTCTAGGCATGTCTGCTGGTTTCCACGCAAACTCTCACTTGCATTTCCTCAACAGCCGGATTAATTGCGCGTTCTCTTCAAGGCTTAGTTTCTCACTGGCTAAGAGATTCGTTTCACTATCCTTACCGATAGGGATTGATACCATCTGATCTAGCGGCTGAGTGCGCTTTTCTTCTTTATCATCGAAAGGATTGTCTGCCACGCAAACGTAGCGGTCACAACTCCTTTGAGTCAAAAGTAAGTAGCATTCGGCTGCCAACTTTTGGTCCCCTTTGATTGAGACCACGCCGTCCCATGAGGGATATTTCATCCGCAGGTGTTTTTGAGATATGGCCACTCCAAAACGATTAAGGAATGGTCGCCCCAAAATGGCGTTATACTGTAACGTTAGGTCTACGACCAGAAATAGTAGCTCTTCGGAGCGTTTGGATGTGTCTTCTCGGAAGTACACCGACAGGGATGTTATTCCGGCTACCAGAATTGGTACTCCATCAATCCCAATAATTGGCCTCGTGCAAGGCGATAGCTCACCGTCAGGTCGTTTCATCAAGTTGTACGCTTCTAATGAAAATAAATTCACTACACTCCCGTTATCGACAAAGGTCCTTCTTACCCCATGACTTCCAATGACGGGCGTCACAACCATCACGTCATTATGCGGGAAGACGATGCCTTTTTCGTCCTCCTCTGAGAAAGACAATATCATTCTGTCTAAGATGCTTATCGCCTCGATTTTCGTTTGCGCGCTCTCTCATTTGCGCTTTTCTCCTGGGTTGGGCGTTTGCGGCATAATTTCCTCGCAATAGGGTGCTCCCCCTGCAATGATATTTATCATGGGCATTTGGTCGCTATCGATAGCGAGCGCTTCCCTATTTGGCCCGAGGGGAACTGCGTTAGCCCCTGTAGCGTGCGAGGGCGCTTGCCTCTGCTCAGCTGTATTTCCAGTTGGGTTGTTTCTGGCTTCCTCCCTGGTCTTTGTGGCAAATTCCCCAAGGTAGCCCTCTTTGACCAATCGCTCTATAGCCGATTTTAACTCTCTGCATACATCTGTTGAGTGTCCCTTGACCTTATGGAATTTGTAGTATGCATTTTCTCTTCCTCCCATGATTACTCCTGGTTTCACGGGAGCTGGGTAACGGATAAGCAAATTTCTCTGTTGGACTATTGCTAAGATCTCCGCCCTTGGGAGTATGAGAGATGGGAGGTCAGGATCGTATATCCGGCTCTTTGGCGGGTCTGTTTGCTTCCGAGTGGGGGATCCTCCAGGTCTTCCTTTTGAGAAATTGCCTCTCTGTCGGTTAGAGGTCTTGGTGTTATGTTCTTTCCGCTGCCCGGGATCCTCGGTGGGTTTAGCGTCAGGGGCATTGCTGTTCAAGACGTTAGGGGCCACATATGGGTCCGCCGGCATGCCTCGGATCCATTCTCTATTTTCTTCCTCTTCCATTCTCGCATAGTTATGCGCTTTCAACCTCAATGCATCCAGGGTCGTTGGGGGGTCCACCGTTAGCGTATCTTTCAGTTTACTGTATCGACAATTGCGTTTCAGGGACTCAATCGCGAAATCGATAGTGACCCCCGGCGTTAGGGACATTTCAAGATCAAATCGACCTAAGAAATTGTTCAACGATTCTTGTGGTTTTCGATGGATATCGAACAGCGCAGCTGCTGACTTTCTGATAGGAATAGCCGTGCTAAACCGACTTTTGAATTTTTCTTCCAACTGAGAAAAATTATCGATAGACCCGGCGGGGAGCCCCTCGAACCATAGACGTGCCACTCCTGACAACGTCATTACGAAAATTTGACACAATGCTGCGTCACTGCGCGTTTGGAATTGCACGAAATCCTTCACCTTATTGAGGTGAGAAATGGGATCTTTTGTGCCGTCATATGATTCTGCTGGGAGTTTCACATGTCGATGGACTCTGTGGTGCCTGACACGGTAGCTGAACGGATGACCCACGTTAGCATCGGGGATCCTACGAGGCTGACGCTGATGTGGAATTTCAGCGTCGTATCTGGGATTTTGAGGGTCATATTCCTGATGTCTCCTAGGAGAACGACTACGGCTCCTTGGAGTTCGAGCTCGTCGACTTCTGCTGCTAGATCTCTCGCTGTATCTAGGAGATGGATCTCTCACTATATCTCCCCGTCGATCATCCCAGGGCTCCCTATATTCGTCACGCTGGCGGACTGCTTCGGGGATAGAGATTCCTCCCCTGTATTGTCCAGAATGGTCGGCAGGTCCGCGCGTGAATGGTGGGACGTTTATGGGGGCCAAGGGGAAAGGTAAGGAGGACGGGAGTGCCCTAGACTGTTGGGGCGATAAGGGTCGTTCGGTGACAAGGGACGAGGTGAAAATTACTTGGGAGGACACACCAGGTCTTGAGGCATGAGGAGTAAATCCAGCAGCCATCTCTGTCAGTTGATCCAGTTGAGCTTGGAGAGCTGCTATTGAATTCACGAAAGGGTTGTCCGCTTCTCCCATCATAGATCTTCCCGCTTGGGGGGTAGGATGGTTGGTTCCTGCTATATGGGAGAAGGGAGAGCAAATCTGGAATGTAACTTCTTCTGAACTTGACCCGCAAGGAAGATCTAACTCTCCTGCAGCGACGTCCTGCCCTGGGGTGGGGGCATCAGAGGTAGCGAAGGGAAACAAGCGTCTGCGGGTGTTGTATGGGATGTTGGAAGTTCGGGACAGCGCCGGATCTGACTCCGAGGCCATAATCCTTCTAGCTTCGGGGAGGAGGAGCTTGGTTATTAAGGATGCTCACTTAATAGAACCAAAGCTCTCAACGAAAGCACCAATTTGATAATAATTTGTCTTTTGCTGAAGGATGTATGGCGGAGCAGCTCCTCTCATATCAGTGTACGCGACGGTCCACAGTACCTGCAATGCACCGGAGGGGGTCTCCGGCGGAAACACTCCGATGCTTAAGTCAGTAGGTGTACTGAAATTGGCAGAGTTTTGGCCAGTCAAGTCCGCTTACCTGCCTCCTTTGTGGGGGAGGTATTTATAGAAGAAAGGGGGCGTTCCCGCCCGAGTAAACGGGTACGGAGCTATCGCTCGTGTTAGGGTCTGTGGTTCGCCCTTATCGTGATACGCTACCTCGGCGGTAGGTGTTTTAGGTAGATATTGCCGCGGTAGGATAGTGGCCGGAGCGTTAATCCTGACGCGTGGTTTCCTCTAGGGGTGAGATAACTCCTTGAGCCAACCAGGAGGTCCGTGAGAGGAGCCGGTAGGGCCCCGTTAGCCTCTGTAGCGTTAGCCTTTGGGGAAGGTAGCAATCTTGTCCCTACCGTGGTGGTGTGAAACAGTAGCTATGCCTCTTCCCACCGGGTGATAGACGAAAATACCCTTTCTTTTAGGTGGATTGTTATCAGGGAGTATAATTTCTTATAATTTTGGATGGGTAGATCAAACTCTGTCTGATAATTTGGGTAATGAAGGTGACTGGAGCTTGTACTAATTTTGGATAGTAGACATGGATTTGGATATAGTCATTGCCTTTACTTATTTTATCTATGTGTGAAGTCTTGTACTTTACAAAATTTAAACATCTTTTGTTCTGTGTGAAGTCGTCTGCTTAGTTGAAACATGACTCTTTTGTGTATGGATTTTGTTGTAGTCATTGGCATGATCTATTATGTCAAGTCTTGTTGTCTGGAAACTTGATTCATCTTTTGGTGTGTGTATGTGTGTAGTCGTTTGCAAAGTTGAAACCTCACTCTATTGTGTATGAATTTGGTTGTAGTCATTGGCATTAATTGTTGTTGTGTCAAGTCTTATTGTTTAGAAACTTGATTCATCTTTTGGTGTGTATGTGTGTAGTTGTTTGCAAAGTTGAAACCTCACTCCGTTGTGTATGAATTTGGTTGTAGTCATTGGCATTAATTGTTGTTGTGTCAAGTCTTGTTGTCTGCAAAGTTGATTCATCTATCGTTGTGTGGGTGAAGTCTTGTAGTTATTGTTGTTCATCTTGAGATGACTTGCCGTATATATAAAGCCAAATGGTGCCAGCCTTTTACATTCCCAGCTGTAGCACTGTTTGAAACGTTTCCTTGTATGTAGACTCCTTTTGTAATATGCCTTCCCTATTTAAAGTGATCACAAACCCTATTTTTCTGTTGGTTTTAAGTGGTGTGTTATTCTGCAAAATCTGGACTTATTTTTTGATATTTCTACTCTTAAGAAAAATATTACAGGAGCTTTGTATGTAGCAACTACTACTGTACTTTTTCAATGCAACCCATACTTTTCTGTACCAGCAATCTCCTAACACCACATATACATAGAATACAAAATACAAAATAACAGTACATTTAGCTTTATACTTTTAACAGTATTTTGGAGTATAAAGCAACAGTGCATACTTCAACACTCCTCTTTGACACTTTTGCTTGATACTCCAAGCTTTGCACGAAAGTTTTCAAATTTATCTCTTTGTAGAGCCTTTGTCAAGATATCAGCAACTTGCTCATGTCCATAGCAATGCTGCAGATCAACTTCTCCTGCATTTTCAACTTCTCTTATGAAGTGATTGACTTTAATATGCTTAGTTCTCCCATGCTGAATTGGATTTTTGGCAATAGCTACAGCTGACTTATTGTCCACAAAGATAGGAGTTGCACTATCCTGTTTCAGCTGCAATGAAACACTGCTACTGAAGCTGCAATGTATTTAGCTTCAGTTGTGGATTGAGCAACTGTCTCTTGTTTTTTTGAGTTCCAAGTAAACATACCATAACCAAAAGAACAAGTGTAGCCTGAAGTGCTCCTCATATCTTCACACGATCCAACCCAATCACTATCTGAATAGGCATGTAACTTGAAATTCGAACACTTATTGAACTAAACTCCATAATCTATGGTCCTTTTGACATACCTTAGGACCCTTTTAACAGCAGCAAAATGATTAGAGCTTGGAGATTGCATGAACCTTGACAAATAACTTGCTACAAACAATAAGTTTGGTCTTGTTGCTGTCAATTACAACAAACACCCAATGACACTTCTATACAACTTCCCATCAACCTTTTTTGCATCATCTTCCTTTTGCAGCTTCAAATTTGCAGCAAGTGGAGTTGCAGCTGGTTTGCACTCCTCCATTTTGAATTTTTTCAAAATTTCTCTCGCATATTTGGCTTGAGAGATGAAAATTCCATCATCACTTTGGCTGATCTCCATGCCCAGAAAATAGCTCATTATTCCCAAATCGTTCATCTCAAATTGCTCCTTCATCTCCTCCTTGAAAGCTTGGACCAAAGCAGGATTGTTTCCCTTCACCAACAAATCATCAACATACAAAGAGACAATCAAAACATCATTCTTTTCAGATCTAACATACAAAGTTGCTTCGCTAGAGCTTCTGACAAATCCTTTTTGAGCAAAGTAAGCATCAATTCTATTATACCATGCCCTTGGTGCTTGTTTAAGCCCATAAAGAGATTTTTTCAATTTGTACAGCTTATCTTCAGTCCCCTCGACTTGAAAACCATCTGGTTTATCAATGAACACCTCCTGCAAGTATCCATTTAGAAAAGTTGACTTGACATCTAATTGGTGAACTTGCTAGTGATTTTGCGCAGCCAATGCTAGGAGCATTCTTATTGTGTCATGTCTTGCGACTGGAGCAAAAGTGTTACCATAATTAACTCCAGCTTCTTGTGCATACCCCTTCGCAACCAACCTGGCCTTGAACTTGTTCACACTTACATCCTAATTCTTCTTAGCTTTGAAAATCAATTTGATGCTGATGACTTTCTTATCCTGTGGCCTGCTCACCATCTCCCAAGTCTGATTTTTCTCTATCATTTTTAGCTCCTCCTTCATTGCACTCTTCCATTCATCATGCTGCATAGCTTCTTCAACACAAGTAGGTTCAATGCAGGCAAAGTTACACCTCTCATAGACATTAGAGAGAGATCTAACTTTCCTTAGTGGGCTGTCAGAATCATAATCTTCTTCATTGAGCTGATGCAACTCGCCAACTCCAGGACTCATGATTGCATAATTTTTCCTTTCCACTTTCCGCTCACTCCAATTCCACATAGGTTCTTCATGAAACTTCACGTCTCTACTTGTAATCACCTTCTTGGTTTGAAGATTGAACACCCTATAGCCCTTTGATTATGAGCTATAGCCGAGGAATACACCTTTCTCAGCTTTATCCTCCAGCTTGTGCCTTTTTTCTGCTGGAATGTGAAAGTAACACACAGAACCAAACACTTTTAGGTGTTTAGCACTTGGTTTCGCCCCGATCCATGGTTCAATTGGAGTGACACCTTGAATAGCTCTTGGAGGAAGTCTGTTAAGTAAATATACAACTGTAAAGACAACCTCTGCCTAGAATTTCTTCGGCATGGATCTCTCCGCAAGCATGTACCTCGCCATCTCCATGACTGTCCGGTTCTTCCTCTCAGAAATACCATTTTGCTGTGGCGTATAGGGAGTTGTAAGTTATCGATCAACACCATGCTCTTCACAAAACTAGTTAAATTATGATGATGTGTACATTGAGCATTAATTTCTCATACTTTTACTGTCTAATTACTTATAAATTGGGCAGTAAAGCTATTGATTTCTATGGATTCTCCCTACTTTTGCAGAAATTGCTTAGAGGCTGATAAAAAAGAGAATATCACCTGCGGAGCATAAAAATCAGACATCCGAAACTGTCTTGGTCTCAGGCTTAGCCAAGACAGACGCGATAAAGACAGTCCATAGCGGTAGACTTTGGGTAAAGCACAAGGATGTGAGAATTACTTGGAAGCGCAACAATTGAAGGACAACAATAACAGAAGATGAAATATGGCATTCAAATCTGTCTTGGCCGCGGACTTGGTCAAGATAGTCGACAGAGGTAAACTTTGGTAGGAGACTCGGAAAGTGAGCGAAAGGATAAAGGATGGCAGTTGCGGTGACAAATGAAAATTGAGGGGTTTTCTATCAATATCAGACGTCCAAGCAAGAATCCTTATCGGATCTCCCTCATAGATAATATTTGATTTATTTGAACAATATTTTATCTTCTTTTGAAAGAGGTTGTGTTTAAGTAGGACTAGGAATGTAGCTAAGCTATTTAAGCTACAAGGACTCCTTGGAAATTATCATCTCCTCCCGTTTTCAATTTTACAGAATTAATAAAACATTTTTCTTCATCTAGCTACATCCTTCATTCTTGGTAAGAGCTTAAGAGCTATATTTTTTTATATATTCGTGAGATATAAATTATTCTCAATAATCTTTGTATTCGTAATCACTTTATTTTCTGATTTAACAAACCGCTTACTTGCTAGAAATTAGACCTGATCATTCTTAAATTTTAGTAGAGAAGACTTACAGTTACCCTAGAAGGGGAGAAGCGAAATTGGATAGGCCAACTAGACAGCCAGTCTCGCGAAGGCTGGTAGGAAATAAGTGATATAGTTCAAACCAGATTGACAACCTAGGGCCTCGACCGGGAGGTAGTTTGAACTAGGTGTTGTCTTCCCCTAAGCCATTGAGGAAGCGAACAACCAATCGAGACAGCAGCCAAAAGAGTAAACTCTTTAGCCAGCAAGGTGCTCTTTGGTTAGGATTACTAAGAATGAGAGCACCCGCTAGGTAATTAGAAGAGGAGGGAAACAAGAGTGTACATGAGTCCTTGCACTCTATAACAACACTATGAAAATAAAGATAAACATCAATGAATCAATGATCGAATCATAAGAACATAGCTCGCTCATGCTCTTACCAGGAATCTTCTTTTAACTGTTTTTATTCCTGACCACTTGTCTTGGCCAAGCCTCCAGCCAAGACACATTTTCCAGTTTTATTTTATTTTTGCAGTTTTATTTCCAACAACCAAACCCCCAAAGCTGTGACTTAAAGTCATCACAACCGGTCACCAAAGGAATCCACATCTCACCAACAGAGTCTCTGCGGATGATCCTCTTACCACTATCTACAAGTCCCTTGTGGATGGTTTTAAGTTGTAATTTATAACTATTTTTGACGCTCCTGACAAGCGATCATCTATGCCTTCGTCAGACCTTAAAGTCTTCAATTTGCATCCATTTTGAGTTTCAATAAGAGCTTTGAACTTCTTAAAGACAGTAAATACATCTGATTTCTGTCTTAGGAAGTAAACCCAAGTCATTCTAGTCAAATCATAAAAAAACAACAGAAAATACTTATTTCCACACATTGATGAAATTCTTATTGGTCCACAAAGATCAGTGTGAACCAATTGCAGCTTCTCAATAGCCCTCCAAGAACTTCTAGATCCAAATAACTCCCTATGCTACTTGCCAAGTTGACAAGGCTCACAAATTTCCTTGCTAACGTGAATAATAGGTAGATCCCTAACCATACTCTTTTGATGTGCTAGCTGCAATGCATGAACATTAAAGTGTCCACACCTCCTATGCCATAAACTTGACTCATCTACACTAGCTTTACATGCACTTGCACTAGGAAAATTACATTCAATTGGAAAGATATTGTGTCTCATTAAAACCTTAGTGACTTTTCTACCTTGTGAATCATAAATAATGCAGTGATCATCTTTAAAATTCAGTGAATAACCCTTCCTCATCATTTGACCCACACTAAGCAGATTATTCTTCAAGTTTGGAACTAAAAGTACATCCTTGATTAATTTTGTACCTTTTTTGGTTTGCATAGCTACCGTTCCTTTCCCTTTCGAATAGACAATATCTCCATTTGTGAGCTTTACGTGAACTTTACTTATTAGGTCTATCTCCTTGAACAAGTTTGAGTCATTGGTCATATGGCTAGAGCAACAATTGTCCAAATACCACATTTTGCAGCAACCAGAATTTGTTGGAGCGTTGACTATAAACACAAACTCTTCTTTCTTCTTCTCTTCTGTGAAGTTTCCTAGTTGGTTCTGGTTCTGAGCTACAGGTCTTGGCTGTTGAGCATGTTGTTGTTGTCGTCCTTGATTTTGCTTAAATCTGAAAAATCTTTCTATGTGGCCAAATCCCTTGCAACCCCTACATTGAATCTTCCCTTTGTACCAACAATTTTTCTCTAGATGGTTGGTCTTTTTACAAACAGCACAAGGAGGAAATTTTCTTTTTTCTTGTAATTTACAACAGCTCCTGAATTTTCTTCATCTCCCTTACAACCACTAATACTTTCTTCACTTTTTTTCTTCTCACCTTCCTTGAATTTGGAGTTGTGCCTTGCTTGGAAAACACCTTCAGTTATGCTTTCTGACCTGTGCAGTAGCCTTTGTTCATGAGCTTGCAAGGAACCTATTAGCTCTGTAACAATGAACTTAGATAGGTCCCTAGCTTGTTCAATTGCAGCAGCAACCAAATCAAAATTTTCAGGAAGTGTAATTAACACTTTCTCAACAATTCTTCTTTCTTCAAACTTCTCACCATGCAACTTCATTTGATTTACTATCTCAATTACTCTAGACGAGTAATTTTTTATACTTTCTGTTTCTTTCATGTTGAGGCCTTCAAACTACCTCCTCAAAGTCTACAACTTGATCGATCGGACCTTCTCTGAGCCTTGATACTCTTCCTCTATGATTTTCCACGCTCGATGAGCTGTTGTGGCGCCAACAAGCCTTGGAAATATGGATTATGATACACATGAATGCAGAAAAAGTGAGAGCCTTCATGTTCTTGGTTGACTCCTCTTTTTCTTTCTTGATTTGAGCAACCGTCATCTTAGCTGTATCTGCTGGTACATAGCCATTTTCTACTTACTCCCAAAGATCTTGAGCCATAAGAAAAGCTTTCATTCTTATGGACTAGAAATCATAACTTTCTCCGTTGAAAATTGTTGGTGCTGGCAAACTCATGTTGGTTGTCATCTGATTTTCTTGGTTTCAATAGACCCCTTAAGATTAAAAGAGTGCTCCGCTATCAATTGTTAGTTTTGAGTGGTGTGTTATTCTGCAAAATCTGGACTTGTTTTTTGATATTTCTACTCTTAACAAAAATATTACAGGAGCTTTGTATATAGAGAAATTATGCAACAACTATTGCTGCACTTTTTCAATGCAGCCCATACTTTTTTGTACCAGCAACCACCTAACACCACATATATACAAAATACAAAATATAAAATATCAGTGCATTTAGCTTTATAGTTTTTATAGTATTTTGGAGTATAAAGCAATAATGCATACTTCAACATTTTCTCATTCACCTAACTTCTTCTTCTATCAATTTTTTTTGCTTTCTCTCAATTGCTTCAGATTTAAGAGCAAGGATCCAAGGGAAAAACAAGCCCTCCTCAATTCTGTTGGGGTTTTCAATACTCATCTCCATGATGACACTGTTTTGTTAGAACACAAGATCCTGCAAACCCAGACTGGCATTCAACGTCTACGGGCGAGAGTCGAGGAGCTGAGGTAGAGGCATGAGGGGATCTATGCAGAAGAAGAAGGGGATGAGGCTGTTTCAGCCATGAAATCCATTGGTGCTTGCCTCACCCACCTCGGTTCTGCTTTGGCTCACATGGAGCAGAAGAGGGTTGTTTTACAGTTGGCTTTGAAGTTATCAAACCCAGAATGCAAACTAATGAAACTGAGAAAGCAAAATGAACTTGAACAGAACTCATCCAACAATTTAAGTATGCTAAAAGAAATCAATTATCAAACTGATCCAAGAAGTACATGGATTATGCTTACATAAACTGGAGTCCAATCCCATATCAGACAACATACAAAAAGGCACAAAAAGTATTCCATTCTAGTTTACACAAAAGGTACAAATTCTTTACTCCAATCCAGCTTACACAAAAAACTACACTAATCATCTGGTAAACAACTAATAATATTTGGATTGATAGATGCGCAACATCTCAATGAAACTTTTCTCTATGGAAGAGTTAGGGAATTTCTTAAGATCAAACTCTTTATCTCCTTTACTATTGGTTGCCAACAAAACATCTTTAACAAAGGGCTGATTCAAATTAAAATTGCAAGGAAATGTAGTGGAAATGAGCCCCTTCTCCACAATCCTTCATAACGATTACTTCCTTATCATTCACCACAGTCTCTTCATCATCAATCATCACAATCTCTTCATCATCATTCACCATAATCGCTTCATCCTTCACTTTTTGCTCTACATTTCCCTATTGGCAGCCACAGATTGAACCTCTTCTTCTTCAACTGTTACAATAGAGACCATCTTCTCATCACTATCAAATGTATCCTCAACAATCATACATTCTACCTCGACAACTTCATTCCTTGCTTTATCTCTAGGATCCTCTTCAACCACATGCTCTTCTTCTTCTTCGTCGAGACAAATCGAATCCTTTACGAATGGCTTCATGGAAGCATCGTATTCCACCAAAATATCGTATTAAGAATCTGCCCAATAATCGACGTTTTCCATTTGCAATTTTAGACATCAATAAACCATAATTTTGGTCGAATTGAATAGAGTAAAAATAGCAAACAACTATAAAAAATAGATAAAATAAAAAATGATATAAAATATAAAAATAAATGTAATTTTTGAAAAATATATTTAAAAATATTAAATAATCCATAAACATAAAAAATAATGAAAATTTCAAAAAATTCAAAATAATAGTGAGCTCAATGTACCATTAGTTAGCGAACAAATTGCTTCACCATCAGATCTCCATTGGTTGCTGCAATGTTGCATGTTTCTATGAAGTGAGCAATACATTGCTTCCATTTTCCTTTCCCCTCGAACTTAGGAGTTTTTAAGGAAAATTAATAAAAAAAGTAAGAAGGGATTTGATTAGAAGTTTTTAATGAACACATGGATTAAATTAATCATAAAAGGGGTTTGATTGAAAGTTCTTTACGAACATGGTGACTAAATTAATCATAAAAGGCTTTGTGTGGAAGTTTTTTACGATAATAGAGTACCGTTACAGATTTTACAACTCAGGTATTCTTAATTAACTTAAAATAACGTAATTACGTGATTAAAGTAGATTTCCGTAATTACGTAATTTAAGTAGCTTTGCGTGAATTGTAGTTCAACAGTACGGATTATGAGTACTTCCGTAAATAAAACTTCATAATTACGTAACGCGTAACTAAAATTTACGTAAAACTACTTAAAGTACGTAATTACGGAAATCTATGTTAGTTATGACTTCTACAACTCATGTATCCGTAATTAACTTAAATTTTCGTAATTACATATTAAATAGTTTTACGTGAATTTTAGTTCATCGTTATGGATTATGAGTACCCTCGTAAATGGAACTTTATGATTACTTAACAATGAACTAAAATTTACGTAAAGCTATTTAAATAACGTAATTACGAATATTTAGTAACGTTACATCTTCTACAACTCAAGTATCCATAACTAAACTTCGATTTATATAATTACGTAATTTAAGTAGTTTTAGCTGAATTTTAGTTTATCGTTACAGATTATGAGTACTTCTGTAAATGAAACTTCATAATTACGTAACCCAAAACTAAAATTTACGTAAAACTACTTAAATTATGGAAATGTAAGTTAGTTACAGGTTCTGCAACTCAAGTATCTGTAATTAACTTAAATTTACGTAATTATATAATTTAATTAGATTTACGTAAATTTAAGTCCATCGGTACAGATTATAAGTACTTTCGTAAATGAAACTTCAAATTACGTAACGTATAACTAAAATTAAAGTAAACTAACTTAAACTACGTAATTACAAAACTTTAGTAATGTTACGAATTCAGCAACTCAAGAAATTGTAATTAACTTAAAATTACATAATTACATACTTTTAAGTCTAATTTTACATAATTATTTAAATGAGTGAAATTAAATATTTATAAATTAATTTAAGGGACGAGAAAAATATATATTACCAAACATACATATAAGACAAATAATATATATATTTTAATTGGATATGACTTTTTTAAAAAATAGTTAAAATATCCCTTTGAAGTAACGGTAACTTTTAAGTCGTGTTAGAAAACACCAATTTTTTTGTCATTTCTTACTTGATATTTGGCTTAGAATGGCTAATATATATTATTCCAAATTAATAGTTTTTTATCTTATAAATAGGTAAAGTTTCTAATATACATTTTTGGGTAAACTATAATAAAATCTTTCATTTAACCCCCTTAGTTTAAAAGTGTGCACTATAAACTTTACAGTTTTCTGAAAGTTACAATCTTAACCGTTTAAGTACATAAAAAATCCAAAATGAATCATTAAAAAATGAGAAAAATGTAAAATTTGGAAAAAAATGTAACTAATATAGTAGAATGTAATATAATGAAAAGAAAATAATTTTTTTTATTGTGTTTTTGATTTGTTAGTTTTAAAAATATTTCTTTATTATTTATTTCAATTTTTAGTGGAGTAAACTCTCTCATATTTATTATAATGTCTATCATTTTTTCATAAATTTTGACTTAATTTATCATTTATTTGGAATTTTTTAACTAATAGAAAGTTTAAAATTGTAATTTTTGGAAAATTATAAGGTTTATATTTGCAAGCTTTTAAATTATATGAGGTTAAGTGAAAATATTTTATAAATTATAGAGTTTTTTATGTGGTCTATCATATATTTTTCGTATAAAGTTATTTTTTATTCTTATATAATAAATGATTTATTAGTGTATAAATTTTGTTATTTTCCGGGGCCCAAAGTTTTTCAATATTTTTCGGTGCTTAAAGTTTCTTACGACAAACATATTTATATTTTCTTCAACGTGGAAAGATTTTTATTATTTTTAGGCATACAAATTCTGTCTTGCTCTTCAAGAATTAGTACAACACATCTGACACAAATCACACAACTACTCGCTACTTCCTTTTTTTTTTTTTTTTTTTTTTAAAGCTCGCTACCTTCTCTACCACGCCAGATAACCCATTTCCTTGACGCCTACTGGCCAATCGTGTAAGCGAAAAGAGTTCAGACCACCTGAAAACCGTGCACCCGCGCTACACAGGAGTTTTTCTCTTCCTCACCACACCAACAAGCCACAAACCTCCCTAAAACCCTCTTTCTCGCCTCGACTGTACTGCTCCTCTTCAACCCTGTCCCTTTCATGACGAAAGAAAATTAACAAATTCTTCTCTCTCTGTCACGATTGCAGCGCTGTTCCATACTCAAAACCGTAAGTTGGGGATAAATAAACCGTTTATTTCCTTTATTCATCGCTCAAGCTCACTTTGCTCTTCATAATCACATCCCGTAGTGTTTCCTGTATCTTATATTCTTCTATCTTTTGTTGTGTTTTTAGCATTTTGAGGAAGCGGTTTGTATGCGTTGTGTCAGTGTGCTTGTGAGTAATATAATACTTGAAAACAGACGAAAATGGCGAGCAGGGTTATACTTAGGAGGAGGAAAGTAGTGTCGGATTATTTCAATTCGTCACCTCGCTCCATCTACAGCTTCCAATCTCTCGGGAATGCAGGGCGGCGTTTTGATTCCCGTAGTTTGTACACCTCTGGTTGTGCTAATCGAAGCAACGATGATGAGAAGGAACCGGCAAACAGCTTGGTTGTTTCTGGTGTGCCTGGCCATGGTTGTTTTAGGGGTTACTCTAGTGCTTCCGGTTTAGGTTTGGGATATGTGAAATCAGAGTTTTGTACTCCCATGACCGCAGTGTCGATGCTGTCTGTGCGTTATGCATCCACTGCCGCAGCTAAGCAGCCTGAGATGGGGAGCGATGATGAGGGAAATGAAGGTATGGTTGGTAAAAGGAGGAAGGAGGCGTCACCCGAAGAATGTGATCAGGCTGTTGAGGGTTTGAGCTCTGTGAAAGCAAGAGCAAAGGCTAAAAGGTTGCAGGAATCAAAGAAGTTTGCTAAAGCTATCTTGCGAAGAACGTGGGATATCCTTCTTGGAATTGGTCCTGCTTTAAGATCTATTGTGTCTATGAGCAGGTTAATAAGTTTTTTTTTGGTGTTAGGTTTAAGTTTTAATCAATTATGATTGATGTGTTGTGTAATTTGTTTCTTGTTCTGCAGGGAAGATTGGGCTAAGAAACTTGTTCACTGGAAACATGAGTTTATTTCTACATTGCAACATTATTGGTTAGGTACTAAGCTTCTGTGGGCCGATATGAGGATTAGTTCAAGATTGCTTTTAAAACTTGCTGGTGGGAAGAGCCTATCTAGAAGGGAGAGGCAACAGCTAACTCGAACCACTGCAGACATTTTCAGACTAGTCCCGGTTGCAGTTTTTCTCGTTGTTCCATTCATGGAGTTTCTACTTCCTTTTGCTCTGAAATTGTTTCCCAATATGTTGCCTTCAACTTTTCAAGATAAGATGAAAGAGCAGGTATTTATATTTAATGGCCAATTCCACTTTCTTTCTAATTAAGTGGGAGCACTGCAATTCCCCTTGTTGCTGTTTTTCTTCTTCTGGAAATATATGAGCAAGCTAACATTGGATGCTGTATCTTTTGAAAATAGAGCTTCACCTTATTTTGTTCCCCCATAGTGTAACATTCTTAAGTTAGATAATCATTGTTTGATACTGAAATAGGTGTGTTTTGGCTTTATTTGTTGTATTTTGGTTTTCTTAGCCTGATTAATGAATTTCATTATGAGCATCTTCTTCATTGTTAACTTATGAAGGTACTGTAAGCTTGTCCTTTGAGAGGCTCTAATTAGATTAATATTCAACATTGAATGACTTTAAAAATAGCAGCATGGAGGCACCAAAGCTTAGCTCATTTTGACTAGTTCCTAGCTTCTCAATGCTGATTCTCATATCCAGGGTCATTATATTTCTGGCTTCTCCTAACTAGATGGTTATTTCTTGTAATTATTCAATGTGCAGGAGAAATTGAAAAGGAATCTAAATGCAAGGATAGAATATGCCAAGTTTCTTCAGGATACTGCTAAAGAAATGGCCAAGGAAGTACAAAAATCTCGGAGTGGAGAAATTAAGAAAACAGCTAAAGATCTTGACGATTTTTTGAGCAGAGTAAGCATGTTTAGTTCCAACTCCTCTTTGATTTACTTGTTTTGTTTATTGTAATGTTCATTTTTACCAATGTTAGCTGCAAAAATTTAGGTTAGAAGGGGTGCTGGTGTTTCCAATGAGGAGATTTTGGGCTTTGCCAAGCTTTTCAATGATGAATTAACATTGGATAATGTCAATAGGTTGGTTTTGTTCCCTGTATTCTGTTACGTTTTTCTCATGATTATATTAGTTGCTTGTGATTGTCATTTGTGCTTTTCTGTTTGATTTTCTCTTCTCCAGGCCTCGATTAGTCAACATGTGCAAGTATATGGGAATCAGTCCATTTGGAACTGATGCATATTTGCGTTTTATGCTCCGGAAAAGACTCCAGAGGTATATGTTTTCCTTTCTAAATAAATTAATGCATTTCAAGTTGAGTATGGACACATGGATTGTGTTCTCCTCAGAATGATACAGAATGTCATCTGTCACGCCTATGTATTGAAGGATAAAGAAGGATGATAAGATGATTCAAGCAGAGGGAGGTGTGGAGTCTCTGTCTGAGGACGAACTTCGTGAAGATTGTAGGGAAAGGGGTATGCTAGGACTCCTCTCAGTTGATGAAATGAAGCAACAGGTTTTTGGCTTTGAACTCACCTAATCTGATTTGTAGGCTTCATTTTCTTTGGTTTACTCGGATGTGAGAAACGAAAAAATAGTCTGCTGGTGTTCATTCACATCTTCATTTTTCCAACTTTTGCACCCATCATTTTCCAAGTTTATGCGTAAAATTAGGGGTTAAGAAAAATACACCATAGTCATACAAGATTGAAAAGACGGAAAAAAAATATAGTTTCTGAAACAAGATTCTTTTTCAGACAATGAAATTATTTCCTTTGTTCTTTCAGTAAAAAAAATTAATAACAAGGAAACGTTTAATATTTTGGTGTTGATTACATAGGAGTCATGAGATTATGATTGTCGTGGTTTGCTAACTTTATGAAATCTCTTCACAGCTTCGTGATTGGCTGGATCTTTCTCTCAATCACTCTGTGCCATCTTCCCTTTTGATCCTTTCAAGGTGATCATCAAGTGTCCCATTTAATTTTGGCTTCACTCATGTATGTGTTTGCAACTTCACATCTACTTAGATTTGAAGTTGAATGTGAGTTGTCTAATCTGAGGACTGATGTGCAGGGCCTTCACTGTATCTGGAAAGTTGAAACCAGAGGAAGCTGTTCGAGCAACACTTTCTTCTCTTCCTGATGAGGTTGTGGACACTGTTGGCGTCACAGCCTTGCCTTCAGAAGATAGTGTTTCAGAAAGGAGAAGGAAGCTTGAGTACCTTGAGATGCAGGAAGAACTGATTAAGGTAAAAATTTATTACAATTTTCTTCAAGTTATTGGTCACCCAAGTGCTTCCTTTACGTCATTAAAGATTTTCTTGCTTGAGTTGATGCATTTTGTTTCATATTAAGTCAACTGAGATGACGGAAAACTGTGGTTTCAATGTTGTGATCATCTCTTAACATGTCTGGTAAACGAGGTTAAAAGCCAAGGTTTATGTGCGATCCACATACTGAATACCTTAAAAATGAACCCAAAGAACCTTTTTGAGACTCGAGCTCTTTTTAAATACCTTATTTATTTCTGAAATAAACTTCTAGGAGGAGGAAGATAAAGAGGAAGAAGAGCTGGCTGCAATGAAAGATTCTACAATTCCTGAAGAGGATTTGGCGCTTAAAGAGAAGACCATACGAACTGCTAGAGATGCACAGGAACAAGCTAGGGCCAGAGCATTTGAGAAACAGGAGCAGCTGTGTGAACTTAGTCGTGCACTGGCTGTTTTAGCTTCAGCATCTGTAAGGATTATAACTTTTCAGTAATTCTGATGTTTTATTTATTTCTTTACTTTGAACGGTGATGTGTTCTGTCTGCTAATTTTCATTTGCTGTAACCTTGTAGTCAGTGAGCCGAGAGCGTGAAGAATTCCTGAGCTTAGTCAATAGGGAGGTAATATCAACCTTGCACATTAATGCATTGTGAATTTTCTTTTAGTCGTGCTGAATATTTACATGCCCACTTCATATGCTTGTTGATGACTAATTTTGTTTCGGAAGTTTAGCAACTGTGTACTAGTTGCTATATTTTCCACATGGAAAGCCCAGTTTGATCTCTAATTAAGCACAGCAATCACAAACTAACTTGTTTGATTGCCTTACATCTTCAGATAGAGCTATACAATAGTATGGTAGAAAACGAGGATATAGATGGCGAAAAAGAGGCTATGAAGGCATATAGAGCTGCAAGGGAGGATGGTGATCGTTCTTCTGAAATGGAAGAACGTGAAGAGGTCTCTTCTGCACTTATTGACAGGGTAAGATTCATATTCCAACATTTCTTTGGCTCCTATTAGACATCCTATATATCTCTATAGCAGTGGTTATTAATCCCTTTACTATATTCAGGTTGATGCCATGCTCCAAAATCTTGAGAAGGAGATCGATACTGTGGATGCTGAAATTGGTGACCGTTGGCGACTACTGGACAGGTGCGTCATTTTTTTTCCTCTTCCCGATAATGCCTCATTCTCTCTATTATGCATGTGGAAATCATTTATCAAGACTTTTATCTGTTGACCTGGTTTTTCAACTGAAGATCGTTGTGTCCAATATGTTAACTTAGGGACATGACTTTGACAGTTGAAGTAAACCTGATGACCGTGTTAGGGGAACTGCCAGAACTAGGCTTGACTACTCTTTCAGAAGATAGGCTTTAGTGGCTATTTTGCACCTGGAAGGGATAGGATTGTAGTAATAGAAAAGATGCAATTTCCGTGAATGATAATAGCTAATATCAATTGATATTATATGTATGCAGGGATTATGATGGGAAAGTAACTCCCGAGGAGGTTGCTTCAGCTGCTGCGTACTTGAAGGATACATTAGATAAGGAAGGCATCCAAGAACTGATCAGCAATCTTTCTAAAGATGGAGGTCAGTCAGCTAGTCATTCTTTCATTCCCCACACACATGCATCATTATGCTAGACATGACTAAGTAAATATTCAAGTGATTTTTTTGTAGAAAGATGCCATTGTTTTAACCTACTCCTGGGCTACTTGGCATAGCAGAAAACATCTCTTTTCTCAATTATAATGCAAACAAATGTTCCTCGTGTTTAACCTGAATCCAGGACATAGAAATCAGATCCCAATATGTGGTGTTATTCTTATTATCCCTTCTTAAAGGGGAGACTGAGATTGTGTAACAAGGACAGGAAAAGTAGTGGTAGATCATGAACTGCTCCTTTCTTTGATTATATTCCTTTATCTTGAATCATTTACTTTGTCTTATTTGTATTATGATGCAACACCTTTTTTTAGTTTGGAATTTATGATGTTACACGTTTGATTACTCTACTGTTGCAAGTATCCGATCCTTGTAACTAACTGGTATTTTGGTCCTTATAATTGTAACAGATGGGAAGATTCTCGTCGAAGACATAGTGAAGATGGGCAGCAGCCAGACAGAAGATAGCAATCCATCTGAGGAGGGGAATTGATGAACACTTGTCCATGATTCTAACCATTTTTAGTTAGCTACACAATATTCTGTTTGTCATTAGGAACCTGCAGTGTGGTTTGCCATATATGAGCGAAGCTTGGAATGCTTCAGGTGCCATCCATCAAGTTTTTTGGTATTGACCTTTAAACCTACCTGGTCCGAGTGCTTACGAATGGTATATAACGTAACCATGGTTTTAGCTATCGTTACTATTAGTATTGCTGTAAAAGGGGAACGTTGATGCCTAGAAAGTGATGCGCAGAGAATCAAATCTAGTGAACTTTCTAGCTATATATTTTGGACTAATTGGGTTATAAACTATTGATTTGTGCATGTATTGGTTTCCATATAGAAACCTTAGACGCTGCATGTTTCCAACATCTTGGAGCATTTCGTTGCCTTATATATTTTAGGAATCTCCACATTGATCTCTAATAGTTTTGAAACTTCCAAAATAAACCTACAATTTTAGTAGAGGGCATTGAGGGCATGTGACGTGTCTGTCTATTTTACGAAAAAATCAATAGTTTACAAATAATTTACCGGTACATTAGTCACCAACCTTAGTAAAATCTAACCGGCTCTTGGTCCCACAAATAAGTTGCAACCCTATTCTAGGTTTCTAGCATACTTCCAGTCTGGTAACTTACCAACTTGGACACCAATTTCTTAATGTTCTCATCTGAAGAACCACTTTGACTAACAGCTTTTACCGCCAATTCTCTCCATTTCTTACGATTCTCCTTAATTTCTCCTCCCTTTTCACCTTCCATCACCTCTTTTATACACCTCTGAATCTCCCCTCTTCTAACAATCCCATCCTCATCAACCTTGACCCTAATCCCCACTTTCCAAACATCCTCAACCATCTTAGCATTCGGTGGCTGATCGGTCCATTGCGGCATGGCCACCATTGGCACCCCTAAACTTATTGCCTCAATTGTTGAGTTCCAACCGCAATGTGTTAGAAAACATCCCACGCTTTCACTAGCTAGCACTTTCACTTGAGGGCTCCATCCCACAACACAACCTTCCTCCCCTAACTCTTGCACAAATGTTGTTGGGAGTTTTGCTTGTTCAGTCGCTCTTATTACCCACAAGAAATACATATTGGTGCTCTTTAGGCCACAAGGGAGCTCCTCCATTTGCTTGAGGCTTAGATCAGAGATGCTGCCAAAGGCCACATAGATGACTGACTTTGGTGGAAATGGAAAAAGCATCTGATTTGAAGAGATCAAGGCCGTAATAGTATTAGTCATCGTCTTCAATGCGTTTGTCTAAGTAAATGGAAGGAACTGTTGGCCCAATTGTTAACACTGGACAGGCTTTTGACATTGCCTTTACTGCCTGTTAAAAACAATCAGAGAAAAAACAGAAGATAACTTTAGTAGCGCAATTGACAATTGAAAAGAGAAAAAAATAAATAGAAATCAACTAATTAAGTGACGACGTTAGTCCTCGTATCTCATTTCCAATAAAATGGAACCAAGTACTCCAAACTTAAATTTCAGTGACTAAATTGAGATATTAGGGTGCTATGGTGGCTTTTTTCAAAAATAAAAATACATTAAAATGCATACTTAACTTCACGTACTCAAACGAAATTTATTCTTTCCTAACAAAAAAACTAAATGAAAACATGTTCTAAGTTGAACGTTATTCTATAAAAAAATCTCACATAAAAGGAAAATCATAAAAGAAAAGCTATATATGTGTAGATGGAACAAAATAAGCTAAAATATAGTACCAAAAAAGAAAAATAAATAAAAAAACGTGTATACCTCAGCTTCTAGCTCGTAGAAAGTATTGATAAGGACGTAATCAACTTTGTGGGTATTGGAGAATTGGTTTAACAACATCTTGAAGTAGGCTGGATAGGAACCAGGCACATTGACGAACGACGGCATCTCTCTATACTTGAGTTCCGGTAAGCCGGGAATTCTCACCGGCGAGGAAGAAATAGGCAGAGTTAACAACTTATGTTGAATATGGTAATTAAAAAAATCAACCACACAAGGCTGGGTAAAAAAAGCAGCAGCCATGAGCCCAAATTGCTAGGCCACATCCAAGGCCCAATGGCAAAACGGCTCGTAGACCACACAATCAATTGGGCTGGGCGTGGCCTTATACTTGGTGATAAGGTTAGAAATGGATTTTGAGCCTTCAAGCTCTAGGTGAGCAAGATAGAGTTCGGAGTCGCCGGACCTAGGGAACCCTTCATCGTCGAACCCATCGGAGATGACATCGAGGTGGACAGGGCCGACGGATGAGCTGAGGTGCATGGCCTTGGCTAGGAAGACAGATGTGACTAAGGTGGATTTTAGGCCTAGAGAGACCAGCCTCCTTGCAAATTGGACCATTGGATTTACATGTCCTTAGCCTGGATAAGGGATTAGGAGGACATGCCCTTTAGATCTACTTTCCTCATCCATTGTGTTTGAACTCTATCTTTTAATGCAATATCCTCTTCCTTTACAAAATTGAGACCAAGTAATACATATATATACACATTATTGGTGCCGTGGTAAGTGAATAAAAAGCACCAAGAGGATATTATTGGGATTTGGGACACGTGCTAAATAGGAAAAAATATTGAGTGATCCGCTGTCAATTCACACTTTGCAGCAAAGTTATTAAAATTGAGCTGGATAGTGAATCGTTTGTATATTAAACCGCTCAGCTCATGATTAATTGATTCACAAATTCAACTAAATTGAACCGATTGATTTCTTAAAAATATAATATACATACAAATTTATACAATATTTTTTTATTAAAGTAAATAACAAGTTAAAAGTAAGTATTAAGAAATAAACTTAGTTATATAATAATTAATAATTAATGTAAAAAAAGAGTTCATGGTTAGTTTCTCTAAGTCAAGAACCAAACCATAAAGTCAAAAAAATCACAGTAATAACAAAAACGAAAGGTGCATGAGTGCAGTCATGCCATCCAAAGACTACCCATTAATATACTCCAAATTGGCAACTTGTATTAAAATTACAAATCCATATAATCCAAATTCCAAATTAGTCATGAACATAATAAAATAAACATCCAAAATGATTAAACATTACATTTGCGATAAAAAAAATTAATGAGCCACAACACTTTGACCAAACACATAATTAGTTCAAAATAAAAAACCAAACACCCCAAGTGCAAATACTTATTCCCATTCACTGGTTCTATTTGTTGAGATTGTACCATCCCCTCGGATATATCTTCATAACCATGTTCACTTTCAATACCGAGCAATTCATTTTCATCATTGTTTTCATCATCAATGTCCGTATTCTCAATATTCAACTCCGGTATTATCCAACATTACAAAAATACAAGTGATAATTAGTTAGACATTAGTTTTTTTTTATATTAGTAATACGTTAAAGTTAATAAACATAAGTTGAGTAATTAGTAATAGTAATTACCATCATTTTAATATCTTCAATGTTACATGCTTCCATATCTCCTCGAAAGCATCCAATTCATCATTTGTTAAACCTGGTAGATTTTCTAATGTGCAAATATCATTAAATCTAAACTCCTCAAAATTGATAGGTCATAATTTCTTCCCTTAAAAGACCTACAAAAATAATACAATTTTAAAAGTCTTTTTTCTAACAAAATAAATAGTTTATACACAAAAATAAAGGTTATGCAAAAAATTATAATTAAAAACAATCAAAATACTTTTGTTGGAGTGCTAGATTGCAATGAACAAAAACCAAGTCATTGAGCCTTTGATCCTCCAATCTATTTCTTCTCTTGGAGTAAATATGCTGAAAAATGCTCTAATTTCGCTCACAACTAGAGGAATTACATGTTTGGCTTAACACTCGAATATCCAATTTCTACAAATTTGGTGCAGCACTTGCGTAAGTGTGCCACCACTCATCTACATAAACAATAAATATTAGTTAAAACTTAAAATGATTCATTATGTTTTTTTATTATAACTACAAAAAGAATAAGCATTATGGTAAAATAATTTTACCTGGAGGCATAACAACACTGTCATTAATTGCAGTAATACGACCAAAGTCACCTTTCCCACTTTTGAAAATCCTCATCTCACTTGTCAACTTACTTGACAAAGCCTCGTTTCCATAATCATTGTAGACACCAAAATTTCGGCTCATCTTAAAATATTCGGTCCAGTTTATAAAGAACCACGAAGCCCATTTACCAAAATCCATGAACTTTATGTGCTCGAGCCCATCAACAAGTTCATATTTGGATGGGTCAAAACCCATCTCATTTTTATTTATTAATTTGATTAAATATCAAATTAATTAATATTTAGACCAATGAGATGAAGACACGTGCCGTCTTTCCAATTTAGAATCACCCTTATGAGCCTATAAATAGAGGCCTCATCAGAGGGTGAAGGGGGGAGATTTTTGGAGACAAACTACTGCAAAGATCAAGACCAAACGTATGATCCTCAAGAACTAGAGAAGAACTACAAGCTGATTTAAGGCCAATTCTTTCTCTCAAATCAAATCAAATCAAGGAGAAGCCACAACCTGATTCAAGGTCGGTTTCTTCTCAAAACCGCAAGCTACAAGCTAATTCAAGGCCAGCCTATTATCCATCAAATTTAAATCCAAGCCCAAATTCGGAGTGAAGATCGATTCATTAATTAGAGGAATCAAGAGATGAAGAACCACTTTATATTTTACATTAATCATTTGTAATTTGACACGTGTAATTTTCCCTTGTTAAGGAGGAAATTTGTGTGTACAAATTTCTGGCACGCCCAGTGGGACACTACTCTCCTCTCATCTCTTGAATCACACTCCTCAAATCAAGATCTAACAATGACTTTAAGTCAGACCAACGACTCCTTCCTGAAGCACTTCAAGATCTTCAAGAAAATCTTCCAGCAACACGTGCTCGCACTAGAGCTAGAAGAGCCCAGTTGGTGTCACCATTGAAGCAATTTCCCCGTAGGGGAAAATCCAGAAGAAAGGTCGCCAAAGAAGTCCAGACAAGATCTTAGGGTTACTACTGATACGATCCTTGCTACACTTGATGCGATCTTAGATAGCTAGGACACGTTGAATTGACGATCGTTGTTGAAAGGTCTGAAGTTACGCGGAATTTGACTCAATCTACTCTTCTCTTCGATATAAGGAACGTTAGGAATCCACCTAACTCCGCCAATCTCCAAGTCGAGGTTGAACAATGCCTGCTGATGTAAGGTACGCTAGGAGTCCACCTAACACTGTCGATCAACAAGTGAGGTTCGTAGGATAAGGTACGCCAAGAGTCCACTTGACATTGCCACCTAGGGTTTTTGTTCGAGTCCACGAATATTTATAGAGCAAGGTTCTCTCAAGACAAACGTCTTAACAATCGGTTTGATCAAAAATAGCTTATTTGATTAATGAAGCCAATCGGTTATATATAGGCAAAGCCTAGTACAAGTTTAAGTAAAACTAGAAATTCTACTAAGACTATAAGTTCCAATTACAATAGGAATAGAAGTTCTAATTAACTAATAACTCTAATAATTAATTAAATAATTACATCCTAACTATTCTAGAACTTCTGGATGTTCTCCAACTTCAGCTCCCTCAATGGCTCGGTCGCGGCCTAGCCATGGCCTAGTCGCTTGACCCTTGGCTCAGTCAATGCGCACCAAAATCCTCTCTCGAGCCATCTTGACTTTTACTCGGGCGTTTGGGATGAAACTTGGCCCAAACCTTCCTAACATGTTAAAATACATGTCACAAGATTGGCTCCTTGAAATAACCTCACCCGGACCAACTTAGCTCCAACGGACGCGCCTGTTGCGCTTGTATACACCCTTGGTGCATGCGGCTAAGTCCCTCCGAGCGATCTCTCTATCCAGCCGTGCGTTTATCCTTAAACTTGGCCAAGACACTCGTAAGACACCCCTCTATCTTGTATTTATCATAGATCAATGATCTGAACCCTTCTTCCTTGGTTTAACTCAATAGGACTCTCCTAGGGTTAGCGTGTGTGCGTTAAGGTGCGACGCATGTCCCCCTCAGCCTAAGGTCTGCTCCTTTCATGCGATGACCTTCCTCTGAACTCCTTGAGGCTATTTTAACCTTGCTCAAGTCGCTACAACCCTCTTGGCTCAATGCCAAGGCCCGATTGGCCCTCTTGCTAGAATCGTATCATTCTCTCCCCCTTGAAAATGATTCACCCTCAAATCTATTTCCTGAACTCCATCAACTGCCAAGATCCGCCCCAATCCTTCACTCTCATCACCCTCTTTTTGCAGCCCTAAAGAACGATCACAAGGAAAAGTAGAAACAATTAAATTAGGGTTAGGCACAAGTAACATGTTTCTTCTTCTCTTATTCAACGCATGCTCTCTATTTTCATGCGGGAAGTTTTGCTCAAGGACTTTCAGTTCTTTCAAGTCCTTCTCTTCCTTTTCCCTCACAAAATCACTATATGACTTAGTAAGCCATACTTGATTCTTGTATACTTCTGAAGGTGATAAAGGCTCCAAGATGTGTTTTCTTCCATTCTTCTCAACCATGTATCGGTTGTTCTCGCCTTTGTGGACTGCTTTCACATCATATTGCCACGACCTACCCAACAAAATATGGCTCGCGCTCATAGGTAACATGTCGCAATATACATCACAACCAAAGCTCCCAACGTTGAACGAAATTAAGACTCGATGAGTCACCTCTATTTCTCCTTCATTCGTCATCCATTTAGCTTGTAAGGCTTCTCTCACTTGATCAATGGAAGGCTAAGCTCACTCACAAGCAAGTCGCTCGCACAATTGGTGAAGCTTCCATTATCAACAATCACGACACACACTCGCCCATTCACACAACACCTTGTGTGAATCAAATTAGTCCGCTGCTCCAATCCTTTCTCCTCGACTCTAGGTTGTGCGCTTAAGGCTCGCTGAACTACAAGTGAAATCCCACCTTCGTCGCCTCTTTCAATCACACCATCGTCCGAATCACTATCTCTTTCAATCTTCTTATTTTTATGCATCTCGGACTCTTGTTCATCTTCGCTCTCCCACTCGCAGTTCTCCTTCATCATAAGCACACACTTATTAGGGCACGCCGAAGCAATGTGTCCTCAACTGGAACACCTAAAATAAATAATATTTCTCACCCCTTAAGGATTTTTGGAAGAACTACTATCACCAATAATATTTTTAGGCACATTAGAACTCTTAGCCTCTTTTGCATTCGACGCTTCATTCTTTTCCTTTTTCTCCCAAGTCAACTTCTTCCAAGCCAACGCTCTACTTCGCTCATCGCTAGGGTAAGACCTCATCTTCCTTTACCTCTCGATCTTGAGCGCCATATGCAGCATATCCTTTAAAGAGTTGTATGTTGTTAACTCCAAGCGATTAGATATCTCTCGATTTAACTCATTCAAAAACCTCGCCATAGTCGCCTCAACATCTTCCACGACTTGCGCTCTTGCTAGGGCAACCTTCATATCGTTAAAATAATCACTAACGCTCCTAGAGGGAACTTGAAGCAACATATTGCTTATTTCATAAAGATCTGCAACAATGCAGGAACTTATGGGGATCTGATGGTGAAATAATTCGTTCAGTCATTGAAAAGCATGACCTTTGAATGGTACACTGATAACAGGCATGGGTCTATTGATAGTTGGGACCAACTGGAAAGAGACTTCCTAACTCGCTTTTACAGCACTCGACGGATTGTTGTCCTACCTGAATTGGCTGGAATGAAATAAAGGAAAGATGAACCTGTCATTGAATTCATCAAAAAATGGAGAAACTTGGTGCTTAATTGCAAGGAAAGGATCAGTCATCTTCAATTGATATGTGTGTCCAAGGCATGCAGTGGGGACTACTCTATAATTTGCAGGCGAACATGCCATGCACATTTGAAGAGCTCGCAACAAGAGCTCATGATCTGAAAATTAAGATCCAAAGGCACGGGAGTTACTTGCCAAATGACTCTCGTGAAAATAAAGAAGTCAAGAAAGAAGTTAGGAAATACCCGAAGACCAGCAAAGGGAAGGAAAGCATGGTAGTTACCACGATACCTATGAGGAGACCCAAAGAAAAGAAGAGGCAAAATAGGTCAAGACCGAGTACAAGCCTTTAAAAGTTCAAAGAAGGACCCTGAAGGACGTGAAGAAATGGGATATCCCTTCTTAGACTCGGAAGTCTCTGACATTCTGGACCAACTTCTTGAACAAAAATTGATCGAGCTTCTGCCATCAAAGCGCCCAGAAGAAGTGAACCAGATTAACAACCCTAGGTATTGTAAATATCATATGATCATCAGCCATCCGGTAGATAAGTGCTTTGTCCTTAAAGACCTCATTGTTCGTTTGGATAAGGAAGGCAAAATAAAACTCGATAATGGAGATGTTGTAGATGCCAATTACATCACAACCATCACAAAGAACGATGCTAAACCAACTATTATTGCATTCAGGTCATTTGATCCTATTCCATTATCGCAAGCTTTGGGTCAGAAGCTAGTAGCCTCTCATCCAATGGTACTGACAGCTGAATTATCGAAGGGGGCAATCCCTATAAAGTTCAGCACTAACGGAGAAGTCAAGGTTACCTATGCTTACCCTGGGATGTCAAAGATAGGAAATCCTTATGGGCCAAGCTTGTACAAGTTGATAACTGATGACTTAGATGTTTGGCAAACAAGCTCTGAGTTCGAGTATGAAATTAATGATGGGTGGTCAACCTTTAGAAGGAAGAAGAATAAGAAAGTTCTTCTAAAGAGAAAGTCATCCTCAAAATACCCTTATGGTGTCTCTAGCCGAGATCACGGCGTCCAGCAAGAAGGGTGGGGTTTTCCAGGTGAACAACCAAAGACCTCTGAAGAAAGTTGGAATGCTGCCAAACCTTGCAAGGGAAAGGTTAGTAAGGCTCCGATCCATATGCTAGGAAAGCCAGAAAGAACACCTAATGAGGCTAACACGAATCCAATGTCTAGAAAAGGAAGAAACCACGCCTTCAAATGCTCAACACTTGGGTTTGATGTTTCTTCATCTAATCCAAAAAGGACAGTAACTCTTAAGGAGTATTTCCCAAAAGAACAATCTTATGAAGATTGTGTAACAGTCCACATGGTCAGTGTGGAGCAAACTGAAGAGTCTGACCAAGAGGATGATAACGTTATAAAAGATTGAAAGGGGTTCTATCAAATATCTCTTTAGCCGAAACCCTTAATTTTCCCTCAGAAGTCAGGATGTCACTTGTATAAGCACTTGTAGATCCAACCAAATACAAAGAAAGATTGTTGAAAGTTGTTGATCAACCATCTTACGTCGAGTATTTTAATGCAATCATATTCACAAATGATGATTTGCTACTGGGATCTCGTTTGCACAACATGACCCTTTATGTTGTAGGTTACATTCGAGAAGAAAAGGTCAGAAGAATACTTATGGATCAAGGGTCAGCAGTCAGCATCATGCCTATCTATACAATGAAGAAACTAGGTATCACCATGTCCGAGCTTTCCAAAAGTAAATTGGTTATCCAAGGTTTTAATAAAAAAGGTCTGGCTGCCAATGACGCGATCTGAGTGAAATTAGAGACCAAAGAATTGGTATCTACTGTATTTTTTCATGTAATTGATGCCAGAACATCCTACTAGTTGCTCCTTTGAAGGATTTGGTTACATGAAAATGGAGTTATCCCTTTAAGCTGGCATCAATGCCTCAAATACATTCGTAACGGAGAGGTAAAATGCATTAAGTGAAAAACTAGTCCATTCAACAAGGAAGAATCACATTTTACGGATGTAAAATTCTTCTCAGAAGAAAAGATTCCTTCAGAAGCCTTTCATATCTCTGCACCAGAATGTAAGAGGAATGAAGAAAGCTCCTCTTTCGCCATAAGGGCAGCACCTGTATTCATAAAGGCTTCACTTTCCAAAATTTCCATTACCGGGGAAATAAAGGTTTTAAAGAAGACCATGGCTCTCCCTATTCCCATGATTTCAACATGGGTCCCAAAACCATCATGGATGAAAGATCCTCAGGAGATGAGATCTAAGGATACGAGTGAAGGATCAAAAGGACGCCATATTCCTATGATTTTAACATTGGTCCCAAAACCATCCAAGTTGGAAGCTCCCTAGGAGACAAGATCCAAGGATATAAGAAACGAAGGATCAAAAGGATGCAGCCGAGGATGGTATGACCCAAAATTCAAAAGACTCTTTGAGAATGCACCTCACCAACTTAGTGACTTGGATGCAGTCCTTTCTAGCAAAAAACCATCTACAGAAAGGCAAAGGTTTAGACTCAGTTTTCTACAAGATCGTCCAGCCAAGATCAAAGTCAAAAAGGCCTCTACTAACCCAATTATGATACAAATATGCGAAGTTGACAAAGAGACCTCAAAGGAGGAGAAACTTCCCGTATTTAGACGTCTCCAAGGAGAAGCAGCTAAGGTCTCTATTTTTTACAGGTTAGGAGACACCGCCATAGAAGAAGTCCATCTTCACACAGCTAGGGAAAAAGTGTTAGACTACAAATCTTCTACAATGCTGAAGACATGGAGGTTGAGGATGCTAATTGTGCTTCCGTTGAAGAGAGTCCAGAATAAAGATGAACTAGAGCTAGCTCTGCAAACATTCGAGGAAAGGGGGCAAGCCACGATTGATAAACTGAAAGAAGTCAACGGATTATACATCAGACCCATTAACAGAAAGTCCTTGAAGCGCTTCTATGCCTAAAAATCATCACAATACTCCTGGCCTGCAAGAGTATAAACTGTGCACGGCCAAAAAGAGAAAAAGTCATTGCAATACTCTTGGCCCGCAAGAGTATAAACTGTGTATGGTAAAAATAAAAAACAAAAAGGAAAAAAAAAATTCATTGCAATACTCCTACCCCGCAAGAGTATAAACTGTGTACGGCCAAAAAGAAAACAAAATCACTGTAACATTCATGGCCTGCAAGAGTATAAATTATGCACGACCAAAAAGAGAAAAAAGTCATTGCAATACTCCTGGCCAGCAAGAGTATAAACTGTGTATGACCAAAAAGAAAACAAAATCATTGTAACACTCATGGCATGTAAGAGTATAAACTGTGTACGGCTAGATAAATGAACAAAATAAATATGTTCCCGGAACTAATCAGTCAAGGGAAAGTAAAAGTTTTTTCCACAATTGGATGGATCATCATCATATCAGTTCATGCTCAAGCGGGAAAAAAGGGATAGAAAACAAAAGCGCTCATTCTATGCATGGGAAAAGTATCCACTGAAACAAAAAGAGACTACATTAAAGTTGTCACTGTCTTCCAAATCTGCCATCTGAAAGAGAGTACATCTAAGTTCTTCTCTCTCACGATCAATCGCTTTAACTCCAGCTGCAGTGACACTCTTTTTCCTTTTCCATTCTTCTTGTTCTGCAGAAAGCTTCCGGATGTTCTCATCAGTGCCTTGAAGATCATCTCGCAATTTGTCAATCTTGGAGGCTAACCTACCCTTCTCCTCTCGCAACCGACTGATCTTTAAGTCCAAGTCTTTCATTTATGCTTCTGAACTCAACAAAGCATCCTAAAAGGAAGAACTCTGTATCTGAAAGGCGTCAAGCTTCAACTTTAACCTATCAATTTGCTCGGGTGAAGGAAGACAACTAGTGTCTCTCTCTCTCCTTGTGAGGTAAGAATCAACTCGAGTCAGAAAGTCCCCAACTTTCAACTTCAATGGAGTAGCGTTAGACATAAATACATCATTAATGACATCCTCAAGAATAGAAGACTTCCTTTCCCACTAAGCCTTCAAATTTGAAAAGCCACCGCTAAGAGCAATCTAGAACTCATTTTTAAGAAAACCAGAAAGCTCACGAATAACAAAAGATCTACATAAAGAAAGCTCCTCGGAACTGATGGGCGGACTAGGACAAACCGATTTGGTAGGCATTGGCTCTCGAACAATCATCACCGACTGATGTAAGCTAGAACGATGGGCAAAAGAAGCAACAACACTTGTAGGTCTGGTAATTGGAGACTCTCTTGTCTTCAATGAGTCCACCTCTTCTTCTTCATCCGTAGGAATAATGCCTCCATCTATGGTACTAGGGAAATCGATGTCGTTGAAGTGATTCATGGAAATATCGACATCACCTTCATCAACACCATTCAATGCTTCAATTTGGTCTTGCTCGACGTCTGAGTTAGGACGAGAAGTAGGGTTTAAAGCATCACTTGCGACTACACAAATTTAAGGAAATGCAGGAAGAAAATAAACATAAGTATTATAAGAAAAACTAAAACAAGTGGAGAATAAACTGGTAGATACCTTTGTTCCCAGATTCGATGGGCGTCCCACCATCTGTAGCCAGTCCACAGTCCTTCTGAGGGATACTCTTCTTGGATAACACTATCTTTGAAGATCTTTCAGGTGTGGCCCCAATATTCTTTAGGTTGTTCTTCCTCACAATAACATCCTATGAAAAGATGAATGAGATCAACGATGAAGAATTCAAAGGAAAAGTAAAAAAAAATGATGATAACATACCTAATCCTCATTATCTTCTTCATCATTGTGTAAGACTTCCTTTCCACGAGACTTGCGAGCAATATGTTTTTTCCTCTTCTATCTCAGAACATCATCAAGAGAAGGCGCGACAATCACACTAGAAAGAGGTCTCTTCAAAGGAGCCTGCCTTGTTGTCTCAGACGTGTCGTTTCTCAAGACCTTTGACCCAAACCCCTCTCGTTCTTGACAATCTCTTCCTGAGTCTCTTGACTTGGAACTATCATCCTTCGGGAGGTCTTTTAAAAGAAGTCTTCCTCTTGGATTAGCTACCGCTCTTAGACAATCTTTCAGCCAAAGGGAGGAGCTCGTAGTTGGGACCTTCACTAGACTGCAACAATATGATAGAGACACTATCTAAAATAGTAGTAGACCCTCCAGTCCACCATGATACGTAAGTGTCAAAACTCTCGAGCTGAATGTTGGGGCTAGGTAGTCGAATAGTGAAACATGCGTCGCTACAGATTCGTGTCAAGGACAACCAGTAAAAAAGATGAGCATGAGAGCTGAGCTTGTCTTCAGACAAAGCTATGGATCCTGGAAGGCCTTGTCTATACCCTTGTTGCCTTGCAAAACAATGGGGGTAATACCACTCTAAGATTTGGAAGGTCCCATTTAAACGAGAAAGTTTCCTCGGGCGAATGCTCACCATAAATTTGAGAAATTCAGTCAAAAGTGTCCCGTCATCTTTATACACACCAGGAGGCGAAAAAAGATAGATAGGGGTCCAACAAAAATTGGCAACATCTCGAATGAGATCTCTCCCATCGACGAACCCAACTTCCCATGGGAAATAAGCATTTATTGAACCTCCATACCTGTGAATGATAGGTACCATACCTGTCGTCAACATGTGAGTATATACCTCGCGTAAAATAGGTAGCTGCCCAAGCATAAAGAAAATGACCTGGGAAGGAAGTAGGGACCAAGCCAAGCTCTCCTCTATCATTCACATTAGCAGTTTGACTCAATCCTTTATAAATCATGGCAAGTATAAGAGGGACTAGACTATAGGTGACTCCATGGGCCATCCTAGAGACAATTATAAATTTCATTGGTCGAATATTAGTCTCGCTACTGGGAAAGATAAAGTGACACAACCAGAGAGACAGATATGCTGCAATCTCTATCGAAGCCCCTTCGGCTCAAGAAATGTCTAACACTTATAGAGTATCCCGCGGAAGATCTCTATGAGTGTCATCTGGAATAGGGAATTTGGAAGGTCTCCTAAGAATGATCTTTTTGATATACCTCCCATTGTTGATCACTAGCTTCTGTCGCAACATCTTCTTGTAATCACTAGACAACTGCGGGTTGCCAACAAATAATTGGCTACTCTTCTTAAGCCAAAATGAGATCCATTCTGCATAGGAAATGCGATTTGCGCTCCTGTTTTCAGCTAGGGTCTTGAAGGCCTTGAACAAATACGTACAACACCGAGAGACATCACTATTGTTTGACAACTCGAGAAGTGTAGGGATTGTTTCTTCATAGTAGGCTCCAAGAATAGGAAGTCCAGTAATCTCTCTCATATCCCATAATGATATGCCAACTTCTCCCCATCTGGTCACGATGGTGTTGGTAGAAGGACACCATACCTCACATAAAGCTCTGTAAATGGAGACGGGATGCTGATAGTCAAACGCCGTAGCATCAACTTCTTGTGAAAGTTCATGAAGCCCTTTGTTCCGAAGACCCCTATAAGTCTGAAGTGACCACTCCCAAAAGCCTTGAAGATAAGAGATTTCTCCTCGAGTAACAAGTGGCGATCCCCATCTACAACGCTTTGCCCTGATCCTCTCGGCAATCTCTGGATGTGGAATATAGTCTTCAGTGCCACAAAAAGAGGGAATAGGCATGGTGGGGCGAAATCTTGAAGCTTCTACATCGGTTGGGTCAGATGAAGTACTTAAAAAGGACTGATCCAGACCCTTAATGAGGTTTACATTAGGATCCTTTATTGACCGACTCACTATGGCGATCTTCAGTACTCCTCTCCCTCTAGATTGCGAATGATGCTTCACTTCGGTTTCCGAGAAATAAAAGAATCGTCATTTTTTCCCTTGACTTGAGCTCTCGCCAATCCAGTTCATATCGAGAGGTTGCAATGGAGCAACACCAGCAGATCGCGACTAAGATGAAGTCATCTGTTAGAAAATAAAATACAGCATGGTGATTTATTAATAACGTTATGGTAAAAAAAAAAAAGAAAAAAAATTGGATTCTTTTCGTCTAGTTCAAAAGTGTAAGAAAGAAAACGCTTGGTTGCTCTTTTGTTGGCGTCCCTACAGCAAGAAGAAGAAAGGACCATCGCCATGCAATTAAACACAAAGTCGAAGGCATAAAGTGCAAGAAAAAAAAAGGGGAAAAGGATGCTTGATCGCTTATTGTGTCCTGTACGAAAAAAAATCAATAAATTGCAACAAGGTGTGGTATGATAATATATTTGCATGGACATGTTAGAAATCAAAGAACAAAAAATTGCGACTTGGTGCGGCATGATGATTACACACGGACATGTACAAGAAATTAAGAAGGACCTATCACAACTACAGGAGTAAAAGTATATATATAATTGTGCAATGAGAATTAAAAGATAATGGCAAATATTGAGATCGTGGCAAACAAGAAACAAGGAAGCCATGCATATACATGCAGAAACAATAAAGCATGAAGAAAAAATCAAAGAGTTACCTCCTCTCTTTTGATGCTGCAACCAGGGAAGAAGGAAAAACAGAATGATGTTGGAGGCTATCGTTACGTTGTGTATCTATATGCACAAGGAAGACAAAGTAGGGTTTTAATTATGGTAGTTTATCATTCTTACTCAGAACTAAATTTTCTGAGTTTGGGCAATTCCCACAATTTCCTGCCATAATTTTGGTTTCTTGCCTTCTATTCATATGCGGGAACCATTGGGCTTGAATGAATATTAATTAATTGGCTTGGTCCATTAAATTAATTAAAGGCTCAATCATAAGATTGATTTATGGTAGTTATCAATTTATTAGTTGATCTACTGAATTAATTACTGCATATATCTATCCTAAAAAAATATATATAAAAAAAGATTTTTTTTTTGATCCAAGGCTGCCTAACCTATGATGTGCAAGAATTAATCCAAAGGCTACGGATTATGTTGCATAATCAATTCAACCTAAGTGCATGTTGTGCAAGAACAAATCCAAGACCATGGATTCCTTTGCAGAACCAATTCCTTGGTACAAGTTCCAAAGAAAATGTACATTCAATGGCAAGTTTCTCCGAAGTTAAAATCGGTCTGTGACAAATTTGGACCTACAATAAAATAAATTAAGTTCACTCGAGAAGAAGAAAAGTTCAAGATTAATTTACTTCATCAAGTAAAATAATCTTGAAGGGACATTTGTAGACACCAAAATTTTGGCCCATCTTAAAATATTCGGTCTAGTTTATAAAGAACCACGAAGCCCATTTACTAAAATCCATGAAGTTTATGTGGTCGAGGCCCAGTAGCAAGTTCATATTTGGATGGGTCAAAACCCATCTCATTTTTATTTATTAGTTTGATTAAATATCAAATTAATTAATATTTAGACGAATGAGATGAAGACACGTGTCATCTTTCCAATTCAGAACCACCCTTATGAGCCTATAAATAGAGGATCAGAAGGTGAAGGGAGGGGATTTTTGGAGACAAACTGCTGCAAAGATCAAGACCAAACGTATCATTCTCAAGAAAGAGAGAAGAACTACAAGCTGATCCAAGACCAATTTTTCTCTCAAATAAAATCAAATCAAGGAGAAGCCACAAGCTGATTCAAGAAAGGTTTCTTCTCAAATTAACCGCAGGCTACAAGATAATTCAAGGCCAACCTATCATCCATCAAACTTAAATCCAAGCCCAAATCCGGAGTGAAGACCGATTCATTAATAAGAAGAATCAAGTGAAGAAGAACCACTTTATATTTTACATTAATCATTTGTAATTTGACACGTGTAATTTTTCCCTATTAAGGAGGAAATTTATGTGTACAAGCATATCTTTCAATTACTTCCATGAGCCTAAAAATTGCAAGTCTACATTTATCCGTCTCACTAGGATTATATTGAAACTTAGGATTGAGGCAAAATGCAGCAGAATGAAGATTCTTGCACAATTATAGATCCCACCGATTATCAAGGATTTTAATGTAAGGATCAACTCTCTTCTTTATTCTTTGAAACTGTCTTAACATTTCTGTCCTAGCTACATGAATAGCCTCATATAGAAAATACATTCTCGACTTATTCTCACCATCAACAATTTGTAAGACATGCATCAAAGACTCTATAAGTTGAACAATAGTAGCACATTGATAGCATGTTTCATGGGCATGATTTTATCCTCTTTTCTAGCCTTTTCGGGGGCATGATTCTGCTATTTGACCCTTATTTCCATCTTTATTGCAGATCAGCTCCAAAAGGAGAAAAAGAGCGAAAAGATGCATTTTTTAAGGAATTCTTGGGATTTCAAGCTTCAAGGACCAGAAGATCGGAGCGTCATCGTGACCTCAACGCTAGCCAGACCAATGAGCAGTCTCATGCCCGTGACGTATCCACATCAGATCAAGATCGAAAGCCAAAGAAAGGAGTCCCCGAAGATTCGCACGGGATTCCTTGCGTTTCTAGAAGATTCCATACGCATCTAGAAGATTCCAGAATATTCCAGCACACTCCATGTGCTTTCACTCTCTCCCCTTAGCTGGAATTTGTCTTTTTGTAGTCTCTTAGCTGGATTTTGTCCTCTTGTGGGCTGGACGCTATATAAACCTTTAGTTTTAGGGTTTTAGGATGATATCTCATTTTTAGTTTTAGGCAGCCGCCTCTTAGGTTTCTTTTCTGGGAATTTATTCCTCCCTTTTGTTGGAGCAGCCGCCACCATTAACTCTTCTTCAAACCGGAGCTTAAAAGCTCCGGTCGGTATTTATTAAGCTTTCATTTCCTTTCTTGTCTCTTTACTTTTATGTTATTTATTAGATTTGTTTTTATTACTTGTTAGCATGAGCGGCTAAGCTCTGCTTCTTAGTAACGAGTGTTTCAAGGGTTGCAAGGATTAGTTAAGAGGCCTAAATGTGTTTAATATACTCTTATTTCGAGCATTATCGTGCCCTCAACACCTTTTTAGCAGTGACAGTGTGGGGAGGTGTCTGGGAGGATGATGAAGTGTCTAGGTTACCTCTTTAGCAGTGACAGTGTGGGGAGGAGCCTGGGAGGATGGCGAGGTGTCTAGGTCATCTCTTTAGCAGTGACAGTATGGGGAGGTGATAGACCCCTATAGCATGTCTACGGCATGAGAATAAAATATCCTTGAGCCAATGATTATCTAGCCCTAGACGCAACCCAAGAATACCCCTTTGCTAAGATCTCGTCTCATCTGAATTAATATCTTCATTTATAATCTTTCTTGTCATCTTGCCCTCAACTGCTCTTTACTTTCATTCCCTTGATTATTGTTTATTTTCATGCCCTTGATTTATGCTCTTAATTAATTGTCTTGTTAGCAACCAACTCTGTGATTGATCTTTTAGGTCAATCGACCAAACCCCCCCTTTTAAGTTACTGTTCCATTTGGCTGCATTTATCCATTGTCATACATATTTTAGTGAGCTTTTTATCCTTCAATCTCTATGGTTCGATGATATGCGTGTGTTTTCTAGATATTTTCTCTCTAATTTTGTATGTTTTCCCCTCCTTGATGCTACTAACTTGCTCTGTTTTCAATACTTTTTGCCAGATCCAGCCCTTGAGGAGAAAAAGACAGAAAGCACATGTATTGGGATGGAATTGAGCAGCTTTGGAAGTCTCCCAGTCTTTGTCACAGCCTAGACGTATTTCCTCAGTCGAGCCCTAGATGCGCGCATTCGTGTCCAGTCCTGGACTATCTGTGAATCCGAAAGGTGCTGCGCTTTGCCCTCGATCAGAAGCCGCACGTGCTTGCAATCCTCCTTGGGGCGCACGAAGAGAGACGCCAGCAAGATTCCTCTCTGATCCCTTTTGAGCGTCCTAGGAATATTCTTCCTAGGACACGCTTTACAGTCCAGCTGTCCCTTTCCTCCCATTTTGTCTTCTTCCCTTAGCTGGATATGTCTTAAAGGGGTTGTTGAGCAACCTCCATGATAGCGTGCATTTTATGCGTCTTTTTCCCCTCTTTCTTAGTCTTATTTCGAGCATGATACTGCTTATTTGTCTTTGAATTCATCTTTTTTGCAGATCTAGGCTTAAGGAGAAAAAAATGCTGAAATATCCCTTTTTGGTGGAATTTAATTTTGTGGATCTCAAAGCGTAAAGACCAGCGTCGAGGCCTAGCCATTTACTATATCATCGAGCCCTTCCTGCGGATTCATCCAACCCAAGGAGTCGTTTAATGCCTGAGCTTTACTGCCGCACGTGCATGTTTTCCCTCCAATGACGTGCGAGAGAAGATCCACCTGGGATTCCATGCAAATTCCTTTTAGTCATTTTGGAATATTCCCCTCAAGGACACGCTCCTTCCATGTTTTGTACCTCTATTAGCTGGATTTTGTCTTCTTGTGAGCTTTGAGGATATTTAAACCTTTAGTTTTTAGGGTTTTGGGGGATCTCTTTTTTTTTTACATTTTTTTTATATCTTTTAGTCTGGTAGCCATCATCTCTCTCTCTCTCTCTTTTAGCAGACATTCTCTCTCTCTTACATTGGGATCTATTTTTCCTCATTTTCCTCCATTAATGTTGTCAAGCACTTTGTTATCCGGAGTTTTAAGCTCCGACCGGTATTTATTAAGTATTTTTATTTTATTTATTTCTTGTTTCTTGTGTATGTTATTTATTAGATATGTTGCTTATTTACTTGTTAGCATGAGCGGCTAAGCTCATCTTTCTTAGCAAGGGTATTTCAAGGATTGCGAAAGGGTAGTTTTGAGGCCTAATTGTTCTTCATATATTCTTATTGTTGTATTTGCTTGATTCCCGATTTCTTGCCATTTTATTTGAGGTTTATTAGAAGCTTGATCAACTCCTAGTTTATCTCTTATAAATACTATCATCCATGTAGTAATAACTAACGTGAGGCTGCATGGTAGAGTAGATAACTAGATCAGAGTCATCATATCAGTTGGTCCAATCTGACTAGGGCAAGCTACCAATTAGGGTAGAGTCTTCGTGTCTTCCCCTAGACGTGTCTTTCCTCTGCTTAATGGGCCTATGAGTATTGCCTCCATAAACGTACCTTGGAGGACAGCAGAGCGTCAAGGCTATCCCATAAACATACCTTGGAGTAGCTTCTCGTATGAAGGAAAGGAGGGGGCCTAAACGTACCTAGCCCCTATAGCACGTCTATGACATAGGAATAGAATATTTCTGCGCCGATGATTGACTAGGCCTCGATGCAACCTGAGAAGATACTTTGCTAAGTACCTCTCTCATCTAACTTTACCTCTTTTGTTATTTTGTTTACTTTTATCATTCTGCTTGTGTTATTACTCTTCTATTATTATTATTTATGTTTATTAATTATTTAGTGTTCAAATATTCCCTTTGGTCAACTCGTTTGACTAACTAAACCCCCCCGTGTTACTGTTTTGTGCATTTATTTCTATCATACATCTAAGGCAAGAGTCATCCTTTAATCTCATTGGTTCAACCCAATTACCGTTATTTGCAAATTAATTATACATCTATGCATCAGGTTTAATTATTTTTGACGTGTTTCGACGGCGAGGTCAAATTTTGGCGCCGTTGCCGGGGATCATTGGTACTGATTTCTTTCTTTTGAATGTATAACCAGGAGATCTGCACCTAACCTACTACCCTTCGATCACGAGCTCACTAGGATGGAAAGGGGACTTCATAGGTAGGTTAGAGGACCATCTATCAACCGTAGAGAAATTCCTACCCATGTTCTCGAAAGAAATCTCTCCGACCTGGATAATCTCGGTAATCTCTTTCATGAAGACCTCATTTTCTGTCATTGAGACCTCGACGACGCTGAGTTCGTCAACCCTAAGATACCCAACATGGCAGATCCACCCTTACCAAACGACCAGACCATTGATGACCTCAATGCTGCTCCTGAGTCACTAAGCAGTTGCATTATCTGGTCGGTTGTTCAGAATGATTGGACGCTCAAGTCCGCTGTCATGCACCATCTCCCTACCTTCCATGGATTACCTAAGGAGAACCATCACCGACATCTGCAACATCTCCATTCTGTCTGCAAAGCCATGAATTCGACCAATGTTGACATTGACCAAGCTAAATTGCGAGCCTTCATGTGGTCCCTAAATGGCGCTGCCAAGGACTGGTTCTATGACCTCCCTCCCAGATCCATCGCCTCCCGGGCTGAGATGTCTAAGGCTTTCACCGATAAGTACTATCCAGCGTCTACGGCTAGCGTCACCCGTAAGCAGTTAGTCTCCATTGTCCAAAACGATGACGAGAGTCTAGGGCAGTATCATGAGCGCTTCAAGAAAATGCAAGCCTTGTGTCCTTCACACAACCTCACTGATCACGCACTTATCTAATATTTTTATGAGGGCTTGACGCCAACTGACAAGGCCCTGCTGGATGCCGCAACTGGTGGTTCTCTTTGTGCTCGCACCCTAGCTGCCACTAAAGCTATTATTGAGCTTATGGCAAAGACCATCATCGCATCTGAAAAAGTGACAAACCACACCTAGGATGTCCGTGTTGCTGCTATAGAAAACCAGTTAACAACCATCACGGGCATGCTGCAGAATATGGCCGCAGGACAACCTATGCAGATCAAGGCCTGTCAGATTTGCAATTATGTAGATCATCCCACGGACGCCTGTCCCTATATTCCCGAAGAAATCCAAGTTAATGTTGTGGGAGGTTACAATGTACTGTATGGGCAGAACTACAATCAAGGTTGGAAGTATCCCAATTTCAGTTGGCCAAACAATCCCCAATCGTCTGGGCCTAGCCAGCCATAATAGCAGCATCAATATGGGAATCAACCTCAACCACCCTTCAATATGCAGAATTTCAGACTTAGACCTCCATACCACAACAACCAGGAATACCAGTATCAACCTCCTAAGGATCAGACTTTCACCGCTCTATCGGTTGATGAGATAGACAACTACAAAAGCATCATTTCAGACCAACAAAAGCAAATAAATGTCATGGCTGCTGAAATGAAGGAACTAAAGAATAGAGGCAGACTTCCTGGGCAAACAGAGGCAAACCCAAAGCACGAAGCATATGCTATGACCCTCCGTATAGCGGTTATGAATTACCTCCTCGAGTGCATCTAAGCCTCGACGTCGAACAACCAACTAAGCCCCAACCAGAGGAAAAGAGCCCTCTAGAAAAGGAGACCAAAGTCGAATCAGTCATGGAAGACCGTATCCGCTCCCCGCGAGGCTCCCCAAGAAAGGATAAAAACCCACCCGAGTTCACTCAAGAGTACATCCATAAGATCCTTGAGCCACCTTTCCTTCAACGACTAGTCAAGTCCAAGAAAGATAAGGAGGATCGCGAGATTTTCGACTTGTTCAGCAAAGTCATTGTCAATATCCCCTTATTGTAAGCAATCAAGAATGTTCCCCGATATGCTAAGTTCTTGAAGACATTGTGCACTAACAAATACAACTTGTCCGGGGTAAACAAGATAAGTGTGGGAGTCAATGTTTATGCCCACATCCAGCGAGAGATTCCCCCTAAGTGTAAGGATCAGGGTATGTTCATCATCCTTGTAAGATCGGGAAAATCGGTATCGGCAAAGCTATGTGCGATCTAGATGCAGACATCAATGCCATGCCCTTAACGATTTACAACAGTCTAGGCCTCGGCCTGCTCAAGAACATAAGACTCGCCATCCAACTAGCTGACCGTTCTGTCATATACTCTGAAGGTATTATCGAAGATGTGTTGGTACAAGTGGGCGACTTCTTATTTCCTGCAGACTTCTATGCCATTGCCATGGAAGATGAAAAATCTACTAAAGCCATAGACGTACTACTAGGGAGGCCATTCCTTGCTACTTCTAGGGTCAAGATCGATGTTTATGACGCCACCATCGCTCTTGAATTTGATGGCGAGATCATCAAATTCAACATGCTTTAATCAATGCGATATCCTTCTGAATTCTCTAGCATTAATTATGTTGATGTAATTGACCCACTTGTCGATGAAGTCGCTGACTTGAATTCTATTGATTCTTTGCAGCTTGCCCTAGACAGAAGTATAACACCAGCAGTGTTAGATGTCTTGGCCTCGACACTTGTAACACCACCAGAATTGCACTCAGTTGTTGCAGCGTTGGAAGAGCAACCTATTATCTCTTCAGACCCTCTTGCTATTTCCCCTTATCATGATGATCATACCAAGCTTCCCCCTTCTCTCGTGCAAGCACCAATCCTCGAATTGAAGACCTTGTTGTCACACCTCAAATGTGCTTACCTTGGTGCCAATGATTCACTTCCGGTGATCATTTCTAACAAGTTGGATGAACCAGAGGAAAAAGAGTTAATTTCCTTACTGAAAGAGTTTAAACAGGCTATCGGGTGGACAATTGCTGACATCAAGGGGTTGTCACTAGCTCTATGCACCCCCTGAATTCATCTAGAGGACGCTAGCAAGACTGTTTGGCAACCACAGCGCTGATTGAACCCTCCCATGATGGAAGTGGTGAAGAAAGAGGTGTTGAAGTTGTTGGACACTAGTGTTATCTACCCTATTTCTGACAGCCCATGGGTGAGTCCCGTCCAGGTCGTGCCTAAAAAGACCTGCATCAAATTACCACAGGGCAAGATGGTGTCTTGATACCGACTAGGATCTAGAATGGCTGGAGAGTGTGCATAGACTACCGTCGTTTGGATGCAGCCACCAGAAAAGACCACTTTCCACTTCCGTTTATTGATAAGATGCTAGAGTGCCTCGCGGGCAAGATGCATTATTGTTGTTTGGATGGGTATTCCGGCTTCCATCAAATTCCAGTTGCCTTAGAGGACCAGGAAAAAACCACCTTCACCTGCCTATTTGGTACATTTGTATATCGAAGAATGCCTTTTGGTCTATGTAATGCCCCCGCTACTTTCCAAAGATGTATGATGAGTTTTTTTTCAGAATTTGTTAAGGATGGCATCGAGGTCTTTATGGATGATTTCACAGTCTATGGTAACTCTTTCTCCGAATTCCTAACCAATTTGAAAAAAAATTACAACGTTGTATCGAGACTAATCTGGTGTTGAATTTTGAGAAATGTCACTTTATGGTAGATTAAGGCCTCATCTTAGGCCACATCGTCTCTAGCAAAGGCATCGAAGTAGATAAAGCCAAAATTGAGGTAATCGAATCCTTTCCTTACCCCTCTAGTGTTCAAGACGTGCGCTCCTTTCTTGGGCATACGGGTTTCTACAGGCAATTTATTAAGGACTTCTCAAAAATTACCTGATTGATGGTTTATTTTCAATGTTTTATCTTCTCTTTTATTATTAATTGAGATGATAATTATGCTACTTTGAGCTTGTTTCCTTCCTATTTTGCTTTTCAGGCTTAATAATCATTAATTGAGGAAAAGGAACGAAAAGCTTAAAGATCAGAGCCAAAAACAATCAATCAGAGTTGGAATTTTGATTTCAGCCTGCTGCCTCCCGAGTTTGGTCTCTTCGTCCCAGGGCCATTGCACCAATCTGCCGATTCCAGCTCTTCTCGAGGCCTTGACATGAAGCGAGCTGTCAGAGTTCCAGCCTGGACAGCACTGAGCGTACTTTTGTATTTTTATTTGTGAGTGCTGGTTTAACCAGCCTGGAACCTGGAGGACTTGAGCACGAGTATTAGTGCCTGGATTCTCTCTTCCACCTTGCAGAGGCACAAGGGGACATCAATGGAAGAATGATGAAACATTCCCCTTGTTTTATTCAAGATTATTCTCTCCTAAAGTAAGGTAGTGCCCAGCACCAGCCTGGTATGGCAGCACATGCTGCAATTATTTTATGGTGAAGGCTGGACCTCTGAAGTATATTTTGAGAGGAGGAAGAACCAGACCGTAGAAGGAAGAGAGGGAGAACAGTAGAGAGAAAATCAGCATTTTCCAACCTTTTTCCAGATTTTTCAGCTTTCCTTGCAATTTCAGATTTGAACTCCTTTTGTTTATTTTGATTATGTATTGTAACTAAACTCTAAGTTCCTGGTAGGGATCTAGAGATTGGCTGGTATGTTGATTGTGAGACTTGTTTAAGCTTCATAGAAATGAATTTCATATTTCAAACCTTCTTATTTTAATTTTAAACTTGTCTTTATTAATTTTTGAGCTTGATCACCTTGAATTTAATTCGGGCAAGTGTAGTCAGTTCCTTTGTGATTAAATCACTCTTAGAGAACGTTTGTAGACAAATCAGCAGGGCATGAGGGGCATTTGCTTGGTCTAAGCTGATAGAAGGAATTGAATTAGGCGGTCATCCCATCCCAAGGCCTTGAGAAGGGCCGACCTAGGTGACAGCTGGGTCAAATGCCAGACTAGACCAGACTTGAGGATGATGAAAGTACTCCCTTGTCTAGAAGAGGGACCTCACTGTTTTTAATCAATCTCTCAAGTGCTTCCATAAGTATTCTGATTCCTTTGTAGAAGGCTCCGCATAGCCAAGGCAAAGTGGCGGGTTAGAATCTTAGGATGAACTTAGGAAGATTAGGGTGTCTTAAATGATGAGATTCTTTTAAACACTTTTGTAGCAGGTTGGGAATCTAGCGAGAGCTGGTTCCACAACTTCTTCTATGAAAACCATTTCGAAAATGTATTTTGTCAATGATCAACAACTTACCAAAGCCATCTCGTTAAGATCTCTACCCGGAATCCTTTCTCGACTGTGATTCTCTCTAATTTACAATCATTTTTACTGCATGCTACTGGTTTTATTTGCTACTGTATTTTCCGTTTAATTATATCTAAACCCCCAAACTTGGTTTTTACTTGGTTATTTGCAGGAATATCAAGAATTAGACAAAGCTTGTCCTTGTGGGATCGATCCTCTTACCACTATCTGCATTAATTTGTAGCGTAGCACTGAGTTGTATTTTTATTTTATGCGGGACATGCGACGCACCCGTCATTACCCAACCCATATGCCGCTTGCTTCAAAAAGATGTGGAATTTGTGTTTGATGATAGATGCAAAGCCTCATTTGACATGCTCAAGAGCAAACTCATCATTGCTCCTATCATTCGAGCCCCTGACTGGTCACTCCACTTCGAGATAATCTGTGATGCGAGTAATCACGCATTTGGAGCTGTCTTGGAGCAGAAGAAGAACAAGGAGACTTATGTGATCTATTATGCTTCTAAGTTGTTGGATCCAGCCCAACAGAACTACACAACTACCGAGAAGGAGCTTCTAGCAGTTGTCTATGCCTTGGATAAATTCCAGCAATAACTCGTGGGCACTCATGTCATTGTCTACAGTGACCACACTACCGTTAGATGTCTCTTAACAAAGGCAGACGCCAAGCCCCGCCTCATTCGGTGGATCCTACTACTTCAAGAGTTTGACATCCTAATTAAGGACAAGAAAGGGAAAGAGAATTTGGTTGTAGACCATTTGAGCAGGCTTCCAGCCCAAGAGGATGATTCACAAGTGCCCATCCGCGATACCTTTTCCAATGAGCATCTTTGTCTTGCCCACATTGTCCATTTCCCTTGGTTTTTTGATATAGCCAACTATTGTGCACCGATTCTTTCCCTGCCGATGCCTCGACCTCTAAACATCACCGCATCAGGAAGCAATCCAAGTACTATGTTTGGGACAGCCCCAACCTCTGGAAGCATTGCTCGGACCAAATTATTAGACGGTATGTGACATTGGACGAAGTGTCCTCTATCCTAAAATTTTGTCATTCATCAACAGAAGGAGGACACTTCGCAGCTAAGAAGACTTCCTTGAAGGTTCTGGAAGCAGGTTTCTACTGGCCATCAGTGTTCAAAGATAGTTACATGTATTGCGCGTCTTGCCCTCATTGTCAAGCAACAAGTAATATAAGCGCCTGCAACCAGATGCCCTTGACAGGTATCATTTCTTGTGAAATCTTTGACATCTGGGGTATTAATTTTATGGGTCCCTTCCCTAATTCATTTGGAAATATTTACATTATTCTTGATGTTGACTACGTGTCCAAATGGATCGAGGCCAAGGCTACCCGCATTGATGATTCAAAAGTTGTTGTGGATTTTTTACGTACTCACTTTTTTAACAGGTTTGGGACACCATGCGCCCTCATCAGTGATCGAGGCACACATTTCTGCAACCGTATTGCCTCGTCTCTCTTCAACAAATACGGTGTAACACCGTGTATCAACAACTTACCATCCACAGACCAATGGGCAAGCTGAAGTGTCAAACCGAGAGATTAAATCCATCTTGGAAAAGACAGTCAATCAATCCCGAAAAGTCTTGAGCATGAAATTGAATGATGCTCTTTGGGCCTATAGGACAACCTTTAAGACCCCAATTGGAATGACCCCGTACAGACTCGTCTATGGCAAGCCGTGTCACCTACTAGTTGAGATTGAGCACAAGGCTTTCTGGGCTATCCGAAAGGTTAACATAGACCTTGGTGAAGCTGGAAAGCACTGTCGATGGCAAATCCAGGAGTTGGAGGAGCTTAGAGACGAAGCATACGAGAGTGCTTTGATCTACAAGGGCAAGACGAAAGCCTATCACGATAAGTTGATCTCTTCCAAATCTTTTGTGGTTGGACAGAAAGTTTTGTTGTACAATTCCCATCTTATACTTTTTGCAGGAAAGCTCAAATCCAAGTGGACAGGCCCATACGTGGTTACTATCGTTTTTGACCATGGCGCTATTGAAATCCAAAGCCTGGACACGGGAGTCCTTTTCAAGGTCAATGGCCATAGGTTGAAGCCTTTCTATGAAGGATTCAAACCTTCCACGGTCGAAGAAATGGAGGTGGCTAGCCCACCTGCCTAGTCCTCATCAGCTGTGAACGTCTAGGCCTAGACCTGAAACAAGGCACCATACTACGCGAGTCGCATCCCACGTGTTTTGTAATAAGTTTCTTTAATTATTTTCCAGAATTTTTGCTAGGATCGGATTTGTTACTTTATTATTTCCTTTTCCGCATGCTTGTTTTATCTTTCTTTATTTCTTACTTAATTTCTCTTCATTATGTCACCTCTTTATACTCCACCTTTCTCTCTCTGTTTGCCTTCCTTAAATTTTCTTGTCCCCTTCTTTATTATTATTATTTATTCCTTACTTTATTCTCCCTTTTTGTTTTATCTTCCCTAACCCCTTTTCAAATTTGAAAAATATTTCTTTTTGATAGTTGGAGCCGGGTTTGTTGGGATTTGGGAGTTGCAAATTCTCTCTCAGCCTGACACGTCACTAACAGACGAAAACAAATCATCCTTGATAGAGATTTTCTCTCTCCTTCCTTTTTCTACCACGCTATCTCCCCATCCCACACCTTTTTCATTTTTTCCATCAGACACTGCCATTTCTCCTACTATTGCAAGACCTGTCACTGTCATCTCCTTTTTCCTCTCACACTCCTTCTCTATTTTCTTTCTTCAGTCAAAACCCTCTCACTCCATTCCCAATGCCAAAGACTAAGAAAGTAGCTCACAAATCAACCAGAGGTCACCATCCCGATTCTCTCCCACACAACCCCATTTCCACTTCAAACTCTTCCACATCCCAGAGCTTCTACTCAGAAATAGAGTGGGAGGAACTTATTCAGCAACCACTTTCCGACGACGAAGAGGGGTACATAAACTCCCAAGGGAACGTCACTCGACGAGGCCCCTATCAGATGACGACCTTGAGATCCTCAGATCTATTCCAGCGACTACCACCATGACTAGATTTGGGAGGGCTGTTAAGAAAGCTCCCGTGGCCGAGAGAAGTAGGGCAAAAAAGAAGATGCCACTGGTGGTTATCGAGGAAGTGGAAACCAAGCCCGAAGACTAGGAGTGGCCTAAGGAGGAAGAGGAAGACCTACCGGAGGAGAATCCAGGAGAAGTAGAAGAACAAGAGAAAGCTGCTGAGGAGGCAGATCTAGAGGATAGAGGAGAAGAGGTAGCCGTAAATGAAGCGGTAGAGAAACCCAAGGAAATGGAAAAATCCACTCCTACCACCAAAAAGAGGAAGCATAGCTCCGAGGAGAAGGGTAAAACACAGGTGTCAACGTCTAAGAAACTGCAACGCACAGTGGAGCGTTCGCCTGTCGAGGGCAAGACGTCAACCTCCTCGTCTACATCCCAGGTGCCCTCTGACCCTTCTCATTTAAATGGTTGGTTGAACTTTGATGATAAATTTTCTTGGGATATGCTAATTGTGTTTCAGGCAAAAGGTGTTAGCCCCTGTTCGCACCTCGATTTGCAGTTTCTAGATAAAATGGGTATTGGAGTTCGGGTCCAAGAGTTCATTAGAAATATTGGGTGAGAAGTTCTTTTCTTCTTAGATCACCTAACATTTCTTGAGCTCTCCCTTGAGTTCTACACCACCTTTTGGCTTACCACATAGCACTTTAAGCCGAAAGGCAAATTAGGCCCCAATATGTCTGTACCTAATGTGGTTAATTTTTGCTTGATGAATAAATTGTCTATGTTGTCTATAAATGGTTTTAATTGCTTGTTGGGTTTTGTACGGCATAGTGAGTTAAAGTCTGATGTTTACAGAAATGCATTAACTATGTACCCCGCCAATTTTGATGCCCAAATTACTTTTCGTGAGCTTACCGGCAATTCCAATGTCGAGTTTAAGCCCAAATCTTCTAAGGGATATGAAATTGCCGACCCTTCTTTGAGAATCTTGCATCGATTCCTATCCCTTACCTTCGTAGGTAAGTATAATTCATCAGGCTAGCTATCGATGCAAGAACTATTTTTCTTGTGGTGTATGATGCATAAGCATAGGGTTAATCTAGGATACTAGGTTGCTACGATCATCACGAGCATCCAAAGTAACTCTCGCAGCCTAGTATTAGGCTCCCTTGTAACCCGTTTTGCAGTGAAAATTCATAGCTTGGATGTAAAAGCTTGCAACCTCTACTCACTTATTACTTTCAAACTTCTTGACCCCAAAACCCTTGATGGGATGGGGCATTTATGTATCTCAAAAGGTGTGTTAACTTTCAGTGCAGGTTGTACACCCGCAAAGGAGCAAGCTTTTGGAGCTAAACATGGTGGCAAATTCCCATATCCGAGTCTTACCCGCGGTGCAAAACCCAGCGACCAGCGTCCTGCCCAAACTAGCTCCTCACGCCCTGCTCAGCCCACCACAGAAAGTCTTGCCCAAGATGTCCAACCTCCTCCCGCCCACGATAATGACAGACTCGACAAGGCCATAGATGAGACCAACGCACTACTCTGAGCAATCCTCCATCAACTAAAGCTACTCCCTGACCAAATCGCCCAACGCAATGCCCAACTAGGCCCCGAGCCCAGCTCTCGATCCCATTATTCCCCCCCAAACTCTATTGCCTTCGGGCGTAATTTTGTACTCTCTTTACTTCCGGGTGAACTCTTTCATTACTTTTACGGCTTTAATTTTTATTGTTTGCTTGTATGCCCTTCTCACATTGAGGACAATGTGATGCCTAAGTGTGGGGAGGGTTTATCTGTTTGTGTGTTTATTTTGAAATTTTCTTGATTGCATGTTTATTTTTACACTTGTTGCATGACTGTGTGTTTCGTGAGATTTAAAAAAAATTATATATTCAGATTTTCTTTTTTTCGGATTTTAGGATTTTCTTGTGAAGTTTCGCACTGCCCCATTTTTAAAACTCCCTTATTTGGACACACTTTCTCTCTCTCTCTCTCTCTCTCTTACATTGGGATCTGTTTTCCCTCATTTTCCTCCATTAATGCTGTCAAGCACTTTGTTATCCGGAGTTTTACTCTCCGGCCGATATTTATTAAGTATTTTCATTTTATTTATTTCTTGTTTCTTTTGTATGCTATTTATTAGATATGTTGCTTATTTACTTGTTAGCATGAGCGGCTAAGCTCATTTTTCTTAGCAAGGGTATTTCTAGGGTTGCGAAGGGTAGTTTTGAGGCCTAATTGTTCTTCATATATTCTTATTGTTGTATTTGCTTGATTGCCGATTTCTTGCCATTTTATTTGAGGTTTATTAGAAGCTTGATCAACTCCTAGTTTATCTCTTATGAATACTGTCATCCATGTAGTAATAACTAACGTGAGGCTGTATGGTAGAGTAGATAACTAGATCAGAGTCATCATATCAGTTGGTCCAATATGACTAGGGCAAGCTACCAATTATGGTAGAGTCTCTGTGTCTTACCCTAGACGTGTCTTTCCTCTGCTTAATGGGCCTCTGAGTATTGCCTCTATAAATGTACCTTGGAGGACGGTAGAGCCTCAAGGCTATCCCATAAACGTACCTCGGGGTAGCTTCTCGTATGAAGGAAAGTAGGGGGCCTAAATGTACCTGACCCCTATAGCACGTCTATGACATAGGAATGGAATATTTCTGCGCCGATGATTGACTAGGCCTCGACGCAACCTGAGAAGATCCTTTGCTAAGAACCTCTCTCATCTTACTTTACCTTTTTTGTTATTTTGTTTACTTTTATCATTCTGTTTGCGTTATTACTCTGCTCTTATTATTATTTCTGTTTATTAATTATTTAGTGTTCAAATATTCCCTTTGGTCAACTCGATTGACCAACACCCCCCCGTGTTACTATTTTGTGCATTTATTTCTATCATACATCTAAGGCAAGAGTCATCCTTTAATCTCTATGGTTCTGTTAGGAATTACCTGAGTAGGAGACCGAAAGATAACCTAGATTGAGAAAGATAAACGACAATAGACAAGACAAAAGGATTAACGTGGTATCGGTCTAGCCGCACTCCACAAACCGCATAAATATTATTAGTCTTAATATTCGTTAGTTTTACAATTACAAGAGAGTCTATTTATAGGGAAAGAGCCGACCTCCATTCCCTATGCTAGCGATGTGGTATATCAGACTCCACATACCCAACAATCTCCCACTTGGAGACTGATCACAGGTCCACTCTCACTCATGTAACTCTAGTAAAACCCAACAGCATTAAGCAACTCTATATGTGCTGAGCCTTCTTCAACAGTCAGTTCTGAAGGCCAGTTGAAGCTATGCAAAACTTCAACTTCTCTTTAGTAACCACCTTGGTCAGCATATCTGCTGGATTCCTTGAACCAAGGATTTTCTTCAAGGACAAAGTACCATCAGTAATCAACTCTCTAATAAAGTGATATCTCAACTGGATGTGTTTTTTCCTAGCATGAAACACAGGATTCTTCGCAAGATGAATGGCACTCTGATTGTCACTGTACAAAGCGTTGTCTTCCTGTTTCTTGCCCAACTCCTCAAGAAAATTCGTCAACCAAATCATTTCCTTGCTGGCTTCTGAAATAACCATGTGCTCTGCTTCCGTGGTTGAAAGAGCAACACTCTTTTGAAGTCGAGACATCCAACTAACTGCTGTGCCACCCAAAGTGAAAGTATATCCCGTAGTACTCTTCCTTGTATCCTCGCAACCACCGAAATCTGCATCAGTAAATCCTTCCAAGATTACATCTTTCCTGTGGAAACATAATGCAACCTTAGAGGTACCTTTCAAGTAGCGTAGCAGCCACTTAACCGCCTCCCAATGCTCTCTTCAAGGATTAGACATGAATCCACCAACAACTCCCACTGCATGAGCAATGTCTGGTCTCGTGCACACCATAGCATACATCAAACTACCAACTGCAGATGCATACGGAACATTAGCCATTTCTTCCTTGTCTTCATCCGTTTGAGGTGACTGCTTCTTTGTGAGATTGAAGTGGGCTCCCAAAGGCATATTTCTAATCTTTGCATCTTGGAGGTTAAACTTATTTAACACCTTCCCAATGTACTTCTCTTGCGATAATTTCAGAGTACCTTCACTTCTGTCTCAGATGATGCTCATACCAAGTATCTGCTTTGAGGGACCCAAATCCTTCATCTCAAAATCTAGAGACATCTATCTCTTCAACTTGTTGATTTCCCTTATGTCAGATCCTGCGATTAACATGTCATCAACATACAACAACAATATAATATAAGATGAATCAAATTGCTTAACATAGTAACAATGATCCATAGTGCTCCTCGTGTACGCACTCCTCATTATAAAGCTATCAAATTTCAAGTACCACTGTCTTAGTGCTTGCTTCAAACCATACAAGCTCTTTTTCAGCTTGCAAACCATATCCTCTTTCCCAGCTACCAGGAACCCCTATGGCTGTGTCATATAAATGTCCTCCTCAAGATCACCATGTAAGAACGTGGTCTTCACATCTAGCTGCTTGATAACTATCGATACCATAGAAGCGGCATCTCCACTACCCCGTCGGGTGACCCGGCCAGTATACTGTACCCGTCGCGGGAGATGAGGCCTTGTTCATGCTGCCCTTAGTCTGGTGACCGACCCTAGGATGGTCGACATCAGCGGGGGGCTCTCATGCGGTATCCGCACGGCGGCATCCCATCCCAGGTCATCCATGACGTCACTCCGCGTGATGTCATCCCGCGTGACACCACTCTATGACACTCCAGCGACGCATATCACCCCAGCGACATCCACCAGGGACTGTTCCTACTCCCTGTCGGTACTCCCTTCCCTTTGTCTATAAATACCCCCACATTTCCACACAAGGGGGTAAGCTTAAGATAGCGTACTGAACCCCTGCCACTTTTACTACTCACACTGACTTTGGCATCGGAGTGTTTGCGCTGGAGACCCCCTCCGGCACATTGCAGGTGATGAAGGCCCCCAGTACAGTGTTCCCGACCGCCACAGATCAAGCCGATCCTGCTCAGTATCCCCCGGACTCTTATCAAATGGTGCTTTCATTGAGAGCTTTGGTTGATTAAGTGAGTTTTCCTTAGTAACCAAGCTCAGTTCTTTCTGAGAGTCAAAGGATCATGGCTTCAGATTCAGAATCCACGCCCCCTCATACTCGTGGCGGTCACGCGCGTAGGGAACTTTTTTCCACGTCTTCGTCCAGTACGTATGTCACATCACGTGAAATTTCTTCTGCGGAGACAGACTTTCTTTTCGGATTGACAGCTGGCACATCGTTTTCTCAACCGGGTACCCCGTTTTCTCAAACGAGTACTCCGTTTTTGCAAATGGGTTCCCTTGCTTCCTCAATGGGCCCCCCATTTTCTCACATGGGCGGATCCAGTCACTCCGTCCCTCCGCTTGTAAGTTCTGGGATGGATAGCCTCGCTACTCCCTCGGTAAGCTCGATGTTAGCTCTTCGTGCCCACTTGGATTATTTGATCGGGATGGCTGCAGGTCCCACTTCCAGCACCGTGACATCAAGTGTGCCTCCTTGAGTTATTTTCACTCCGTCTATTATCGCTGATCGACCAGTGTCGCCTCGACGCCAGACGAGTATCCCTCTGACCTCACCTGCGATAAGTACGCCATTCAGCTTTGCGCAACTGGCAGGCAGACAGGAGGAGCACTACATACCGCGGATACCGCGGATTCCTGTCTCTCAAGTAGAGCGGCCGCTAGATGAATACGGAGAGCGTTGGGATGGCAGGAGAGAGGGAGTCGGTAGAGAGGTATCTATGGAGCGGAGTGAGAGATCAGGCAGTAGGAGGCGTCGATCCCGTTCGCTCAGGAGTCGCAGCCGGTCTCCCCGGCGGCATCGCACCCCGGAGCCTCGAGGGCACAGGCGACACCTGGACGTGTCTCCTCCTCGTCATGATCGAGAGATCTTGGATGACACCGCTGGTCATCCTTTCACCCACAGTATAAGGTACCACAGGGTCAGCCGACATGTCAAGCTCCCCACGGAGTCGTACGACGGCACCAGAGACCCCATTTCACATCTCAACAAGGTGAAGGACTTTGTCCAGTTTCAGACGCACAACGACGCGGCGTTGTGTCAGATATTCATTATGACATTGTCATGAGTGTCTCGCCTCTGGTTTGAAGGGCTTCCCGCTCGATCAATTGATAATTTCCAGCAACTAGAGGCCAAGTTTAAGAGCCGCTTCAGCACAGCTATCCCTATTCGAAAATCCGCGGCAGCCTTGTTTGATATATGTAGAAAGCTAGAGGAGTCTTTGAATAGTTATCTTGGTCGCTTTGATATGGAAATGTCCTTAACCCCCCGTATCACTATTGATTTTGCTATAGAAGCTTTGAAGCGGAATTGTGGATATGGGAAGCTGAGGGATACGTTGATGGTGGACCCCCCAATGACCTTAGATGCGTTAAGATTGAAGGCCCACAATTATGCGAGAATGGAAGAGGAGGAGTATAGAAGCAGGATGCGGGATACGCCCCAGGGCGCCCTCCTGCTCCTGCGGCTCAAGCCAGTATGACCCACGATACCCGTCCAGGTGATGATTACACCCAGCGGAAAGATTACATTCCCAAGGTGTCGAGCCGTCAGAAGGGTAACTTCTCTAGAGGAAGGGCCGGCGGTCTGAATGTTCAGCGACAGGCGGATTCCCCTAAGGGTCGAACATACGATCCCGACCTTCCTCCCCTTACACTCCCGCGAGCGGAAATCTTAGCAATTATTCAGCAGCGGAACCTGCCGATTCGCTATCCCGCCCCTGTGAAGCCAGGGGTGGTAATGGGAGGAAGGGAAAACGCTTTTTGAAAATTCCATAAGGTTAAGGGGCATTCTACAGAGGCATGCAGGGAGTTAAAGTTGGCAATAAAGTGACTGCTGGAAGAAGGCTACCTTGGAGAGTTCGCCACTCGTATGAGAGAAGAAACCAGGAGCAACCCTCCGCACGGGACGTTGGGTGACCATCAATTGCCTCCTCCCCTCGGGAACAGCGGAGCTTTTGAGGCAAAGGGGAAAGAAGCGTTAATGATGTATGATGAGGACATTCCTATTATTAACATTATCGCTGAGGGCGCGTCGTTCCTGGATGAGATTACCCCAGCAACACTCTTGACAGGAGAGAAGCGAAAACGGGAAGGCCAGTCGACAAAAAAAGGAGCGATTGATGCGCTTGACAGGATGGTAATATCTTTCTCGGAAGAGGATGAGAAGGGCGTCGTCTTCCCTCATAATGATGCGTTAGTAGTTACACCGGTTATTGGGAGCCATGGGGTGCGAAGGACCCTCATTGATAATGGCAGTGTGGTAAACCTATTCTCGTTGGAAGCATATAATCTCATGAAACGCCCTGTCAGCGAACTGGCTCCCTGCAAGAAACCAATTATCGGAGTGGACGGCATCCCTATACCTGTAATTGGAATCACAGCGCTGCCTGTGTATTTCAGAGAAGTCGCGTCGAAACGATTAGAAGAATTGATGTTCTTGGTCGTGGATCTCATCCTACCGTATAATGCCATTCTAGGGCGGCCATTCCTCAACCATTTTGGGGCGGCGGTATCTCAGAAACATCTCAGGATGAAATACCCCTCGTGGGAAGGGGTAGTATCGATCAAGGGCGACCAAAAGCTAGCCGTCGAGTGTTATTCGCTCATGATTCAAAAACGTTGTGATCAATATGTGTGTGTGACAGCGGACCCCTATGAGCAAAAGGATGAAAGGTGAACCCAGCCAGTAGATGCGATGGTACCCATCCACGTTCAGGGCAACGAGGAAGCGAGCTTCCAGGTTAGTGAAAGGTTGACCCCTGAAGAGAGTGCTCAATTAGCTCGGCTGTTGAACAAGTGCAAAGGAGAGTTCGCGTGGAAACCGGCGGACATGCCTGGCGTGTCCAGGGAAGTGGCTGAGCACCGACTCAACGTCGACCCACACGCCACGCTAGTTCAACAGAAGCGATGAGCATTCTCCGTGGAAAAAGCAGTGGTGATTGATAAGGAGGTAGCGAAATTGTCAGATGCGGGATTCATCCGAGAAGTTCAATATCCCACTTGGCTGGCCAACCCCGTCTTAGTCCACAAGGCCAACGGAGACTGCCGTATGTGCATTGATTTCACCAACTTGAACGACGCTTGCCCTAAGGATTGCTATCCGCTTCCTCGGATTGATCAGCTAGTCGATCAAGCGGCAGGATATGCGTATTTGAGTTCCTTGGACGCCAATTCTGGATACCATCAAATTCCTATGGCCAAGGAGGATGAGGAAAAGACGGCATTTATAACCTCGAAGGCCACCTATTGCTACACGGCAATGCCGTTTGGCTTAAAGAACGCAGGGGTGACTTTCCAGCGTATGGCCAACGAAGTGTTTAAAAAGCAAATTGGGAGAAATGTAGAAGCATACGTAGATGATGTATTGGTCAAAAGCAGAAGTTTCAGTGACCATCTGGCCGATTTGCAGGAAGTGTTTGATACATTGAGGAAGTACCAGATAAAGCTGAACCCCCGCAAGTGCGTGTTCGCATTTTAGACAGGAAAATTCTTGGGGTATGTGGTAAGCCAAAAGGGCATCCAGCCGAACCCGTCAAAGATTAAGGCTATCCATGATATGGTATCGCCGCGAACCCTCCAGGAAGTTCAGAGATTAACAGGGCGCGTCATTGCACTAGGACGGTTCATCTCTAAGCAGGGCGAGAAGTGCCTGCCATTATTTAAAGTCATACGCAAGAAAGCTCCCTTCGGATGGACACAAGAATGCGAAGAGGCGTTCATGGGTTTGAAAGCTTACTTGTCGTCCGACTTGGTGCTAACATGACCAGAGCCGGGCGACACTTTATTCTTGTACCTTGGCGTCGCAGATGAAGTGGTCAGTGTTGTTCTGGTCCGGGAAGATAATTACGCCCATCGACCCATCTTCTTCGTCAGTCATGTTTTAAAAGATGCCGAGGTGCGGTACACCCACCTTGAGAAGGTGGCGTTCACCCTGATACAGTCCACGCGAAAGATGGACAGATATTTTCAGGCCCATCCGGTCACCGTGCTTACGGACCAGCCTTTGAGAAGGATTTTCAGGAAACCAGAATCCTCGGGGAGGATGTTGATCTGGTCAATTGAGCTAGAACAATATGGACTACAATACAAAGCTCGGCCGTCCGTAAAAGCTCAGGTTTTGGTGGATTTCATAGCCGAGTGCATATTTACTAGGGACAAGGCGGTAGAGCCGCTTGAGAGGAAAGGCAGTGATACAAAGATCTTACCCTCAGAAGCCCCCGCGGACACATGGGTCATCTATGTGGATGACGCCAAAAAACAGGAGCTGGCGGGAGCTGGAATATACATGGTCGGGCTGCACGATGTGCAGGTGCGACACGCCATCAGAATCCTACAACCGCTGTCTAACAACGCAACAGAGTATGAAGCGTTATTGGCGGGGCTTAGAGTAGAAAGGAATTTCTTCGTCAAAACTGAGAACGACCTGGTAGCAGGAGCCCCACGGTTGAAGATGCGAGGGGACTCCAAGTTGATAATTGATCAAGTCTTGGGACATTCCTAAGCTAGAGAACCGATCATGGCCCAATACCTCTCGAAAGTGAAAAGGGAGTTGGCAGAAATGGAACAAAGCGGTGTGTGTGTCACTTTCGAACACATCCCGCGGGAGGATAATACTGAGGCGGATAGTCTTGCCAAGACGGCAGCCAATCAGTAGGTCGCCATTCCAGAGGGCGTGTACTGATAACTATTGATGCCACAGAAGCGACATCTCCTCTACCCCGCCGTGTGACCCGGCCAGTATGTTGTACCTGCTGCGGGAGACGAGGTCCTATTCTTGCCGCCCCTGGCCTGGCAGCCAATCCTGGGATGGTCGACATCAGTGGGGGGGCTCTCATGCGACATCTGCACGGCGGCATCCCATCCCAGGTCATCCGTGATGTCACCCATGTGACATCACTCAAGGCCACTCCAGCGGCATATACCACCCCAGCGACATCCGCCAGGGACTATTCCCACCCCTTGTCGGTACACTCCTTCCTTTGTCTATAAATACCCCTACCTTTTCAGACAAGAGGGTAAGCCTAAGATAACGTACTAAACTCTTGCCACTCTTACTACTCATACTGACTTTGGCATCGGAGTGTTTACGCCGGAGACCCCCTCCGGCGCATTGCAGGTGACGAAGGCCCCCGGTACAGTGTTCCCGACCGCCCCGGATCAAGCCAATCCTGCTCAGGACCCCCCATACTCTTATCAGATGGTGCTTTCGTTGAGAGCTTTGGTTGATTAAGTGAGTTTTCCTTAGTAACCAAGCTCTATTTTTTCTTTCTGAGAGTCGAAGGATCATGGCTTCGGATTCAGAATCCACGCCCCCTCATACTCGTGGCGGTCATGCGCGTAAGACATTTTTTTCCACGTCTTCATCCAATACGTATGTCACATCACCTGAAACCTCCTCTGCGCAGACAGACTTTCTTTTCGGGCTGACAGCTGGCACATCGTTTTCTCAACCGGGTACCCCGTTTTCCCAAACGAGTACTCCGTTATTGCAAATGGGTTCCCTTGCCTCCTCAATGGGCGCCCCATTTTCTCACGTGGGCGGATCCAGTCGCTCCGTCCCTCCGTTTGTAAGCTCTGGGATGGGTAGCCTCGCTACTCCCTTAGTAAGCTCGATGTCAGCTCTTCGTGCCCACTTGGATTATTTGATTGGGATGGCCGCAGGCCCCTCTTCCAGCACCGCGACATCAAGTGTGCCTCCTCGAGTTATTTTCACTCCGTCTATTGTCGCTGATCGACCAGTGTCGCCTCGACGCCAGATGAGTGTCCCTTTGACCTCACCTGCGATAAGCACGCCATTCGGCTTCGCGCAACTGGCAGGCGGACATGAGGAGCACTACATACCGCGGATACCGTGGATTCCTGTCTCTCAAGTAGAGCGGCCCCTGGATGAATACGGAGAGCGTTGGGATGGCAGAAGAGAGGGAGTCGGTAGAGAGGTGTCTATGGAGCGGAGTGAGAGATCAGGCAGTAGGAGGCGTCGATCCCGTTCTCCCAGGAGCCGCAGCCGGTCTCCCTGGCCGCATCGCACACCGGAGCCTCGAGGGCACAGGCGACACCTGGACGCGTCTCCTCCCGTCATGATCGTGAGATCTTGGATGACACCGCTGGCCATCCTTTCACCCACCGTATAAGGCACCACAGGGTCGGCCGACGTGTCAAGCTCCCCACGGAGTCGTACGACGGCACCAGAGACCCCATTTCATATCTCAACAACGTGAAGGACTTCGTTCAGTTTCAGACGCACAACGACGCGGCGTTGTGTCAGATATTCGTCATGACATTGTCAGGAGTGGCTCGCCTTTGGTTTGAAGGGCTTCCCGCTCGATCAATTAACAATTTCCAGCAACTAGAGGCCAAGTTTAAGAGCCGTTTCAGCACAGCTATCCCTATTCGGAAATCCGCGGCAGCCTTGTTTGATATATGTAGAAAGCCAGAGGAGTCTTTGAATAGTTATCTGGGTCGCTTTGATAGGGAAATGTCGTTGACCCCCGGTATCACTATTGATTTTGCTATAGAAGCTTTGAAGCGGAATTGTGGATATGGAAAGCTGAGGGATACGTTGATGGTGGACCCCCCAACGACCTTAGATGCGTTAAGGTTGAAGGCCCACAATTATGCGAGAATGGAAGAGGAGGAGTATAGAATCAGGATGCGGGATACGCCCAGAGTGCCCCTCCTGCTCCTGCGGATCAAGCCAGTAAGGTCCAGGTGATGAATACACCCAACGGAAAGATTACATTCCCAAGGCGTCGAGCCGCCAGAAGGGTAACTTCTCTAGAGGAAGGGGCGGCGGTCTGAATGTTAAGCGACAAGTGGATCCCTCTAAGGGTCGAACATACGATCCCGACCTTCCTCCCCTTACACTCCCGCGAGCGGAAATCTTAGCCATTATACAACAGCGGAACCTGCCGATTCGCTATCCCGCCCCTGTGAAGCCAGGGGTGGTCATGGGAGGAAGGGAAAACGTTTTTTTGTAAATTCCATAAGGCTAAGGAGCAATCTACAGAGGCATGCAGGGAGTTAAAGTTGGCAATAAAGTGACTGTTGGAAGAAGGCTACCTTGGAGAGTTTGCCACTCGAATGAGAGAAGAAACCAGGAGCGACTCCCCGCGCGGAGCACTAGGCGACCATCAATTGCCTCCTCCCCCTGGGAGCAGCGGGACTTCTGGTGCAAGGGGGAAAGAGTTGTTAACAATGTATGATGAGGATGTCCCCATCATCAACATTATCGCTGGCGGCGCGTCGTTCCTAGATGAGATTACCCCAACAACACCCTTGACAGGAGAGAAGCGAAAACGGGAAGGCCAGCCGGTAAAAAAAGGAGCGATGGATGAGCTTGACAGGATTGTAATATCTTTCTCGGAAGAGGATGAGAAGGGCATCGTCTTCCCTCATAATGATGCATTAGTAGTCACACCGGTTATTGGGAGCCATGGGGTGCGAAGGACCCTCATTGATAACGGCAGTGCGGTAAACCTGTTCTCGTTGGAAGCATATAATCTCATGAAACGCCCTGCCGGCGAGCTGGCGCCCTGTAAGAAACCAATTATCGGAGTGGACGACATCCCTATACCTGTAATTGGAATCACAGCACTGCTTGTGTATTTCAGAGAAGACGCATTGAAGCGATCAGAAGAATTGATGTTCTTGGTCGTTGATCTCATCCTACCGTATAATGCCATTCTAGGGCGGCCATTCCTCAATCGTTTTGGGGCGGCGGTATCTCAGAAAGATCTCAGGATGAAATACCCATCGTGGGAAGGGGTAGTATCGATCAAGGGCGACCAAAAGCTAGCCCTCGAGTGTTATTCGCTCATGATCCAAAAAAGTTGTGATCAATATGTATGTGGCAGTGGACCCCTACGAGCAAAGGGATGAAAGGCAAAACCAGCCAGCAGATGTGATGGTACCCATTCCTGTCCAAGGCAATGATAAGGCGAGCTTCCAGGCTAGCGACAAGCTGACCCCTGAGGAGAGAGCACAATTGGCTCGGCTGTTGAACAAGTGCAAAGGAGAGTTCGTGTGGAAACCAGCGGACATGCCTAGCGTGTCCAGGGAGGTGGCTGAGCATCGACTCAATGTCGACCCACACGCCACGCCAGTTCAACAGAAGCGGCGAGCATTTTCCGCGGAAAAGGCGGTGGTGATTGATAAGGAGATAGCGAAATTGTCAGATGCGGGATTCATCCAAGAAGTTCAATATCCCACTTGGCTGGCCAACCCCGTCTTAGTCCGCAAGCCCAACGGAGACTGGCGCATGTGCATTGATTTCACCAACTTGAACGACACTTGCCCTAAGGACTGTTATCCGCTCCCTCGGATTGATCAGTTGGTCAATCAAGCGGCAGGGTACGCGTATTTGAGTTCCCTGGACGCCAATTCTGGATACCATCAAATTCCTATGGCGAAGGAGGATGAGGAAAATATGGCATTTATAACCTCAAAGGCCACTTATTGCTACACGGCAATGCCGTTCGGCTTAAAGAACGCAGGGGCGACCTTCCAGCGTATGGCCAACAAAGTGTTTGAAAAGCAAATCGGGAGAAATGTAGAAGCGTACGTAGACGATGTACTGGTCAAGAGCAGAAGTTTCAGTGACCATCTGGCCGATTTGCAGGAAGTGTTTGATACGTTAAGGAAGTACCGGATAAAGTTGAATCCCCGCAAGTGCGCGTTCGCATTCCAAACAGGCAAATTCTTGGGGTATGTGGTAAGCCAAAAGGGCATCCAACCGAACCCGTCAAAGATTAAGGCTATCCATGATATGGTATCGCCGCGAACCCTTCAGGAGGTTCAGATATTGACAGGACGCGTCATTGCTCTAGGGCGGTTCATCTCTAAGCAGGGCGAGAAGTGTCTGCCGTTCTTCAAAGTTATACGCAAGAAAGCTCCTTTTGGGTGGACACAAGAATGCGAAGAGGCGTTCATGAGTTTGAAAGCTTACTTGTCGTCCAACTTGGTGCTAACACGACCAGAGCCGGGCGACACTTTATTTTTGTACCTTGGCGTCGCGGACGAAGTGGTCAGTGCTGTTCTGGTCCAGGAGGATAATTACGCCCACCGACCCGTCTTCTTCGTCAGTCATGTGTTAAAAGACGCCGAGGTGCCGTACACCCACCTTGAGAAGGTGGCGTTCGCCCTGATACAGTCCACACGAAAGATGGACAGATATTTTCAGGCCCATCCGGTCATCGTGCTCAAGGACCAGCCTTTGAGAAGGATTTTCAGGAAACCAGAATCCTCGGGGAGGATGTTGATCTAGTCAATTGAGCTAGAGCAATATGGACTACAATACAAAGATCGGTCGTCCGTAAAAGCTCAGGTTTTGGCGGATTTCATAGCCGAGTGCACATTTACTGGGGACAAGGCGGTAGAGCCGCTTAAGAGGAAAGATAGTGATGCAAAGGTCCCACCCTCAGAAGCCCCCGCGGACACATGGGTCATCTACGTGGATGGCGCCAAAAATCAGGAACTGGCGGGAGCTGGAATATACATGGTCGGGCCACACGATGTGCAGGTGTGGTACGCCATCAGAATCCTACAACCGCTGTCCAACAATGCATCGGAATATGAAGCGTTATTGGCAGGGCTTAGAGTAGGAAGGAATCTCTTCGCCAAAGCTGAGAACGTCCTGGTAGCTGGAGCCCCATGGTTGATAATGCGAGGGGACTCCAAGTTGATAATTGATCAAGTCTTGGGACATTCCCAAGCTAGAGAGCCGATCATGGCTCAATACCTCTCGAAAGTGAAAAAGGAGTTGGCAGAAATGGAACAAAGCGGTGTGTGCGTCACTTTCGAACATATCCCGCGGGAGGATAATACCGAGGCGGATAGTCTTGCCAAGATGGCAGCCAATCAGGAGGCCGCTATTCTAGAGGACGTGTACTATGAAGAAAGGTCATTGCCGTCCTTCATGGAGGAACAGTTGTCGCTATGTGTAGAGGAGATCGAAAAGGATTGGAGAATCCCTGTGATAAAAAATTTGAAGCATGAAGAGCTCCCAAGCGACAGTGTAGAAAAGAAAAAAGTATTGAAGCAAGCGGCGAGGTGCACTTATTATGATGGGGCACTAATTTGGAGATGTTTCTCGCACCCGGCCGCAAAATGCATAACGAAACAAGAAGGCCTCCATACCTTGCGTGAGATCCATGAGGGCATCTGCGGCATGCATGTGTCGTGTGGTACCATGGCCGCGCAGGTGTTTCGGTCAGGATTCTATTGGCCCACTATTCGCAGGGATTGTAACAACTTTGTGCAGTCGTGCCATAGATGTCAAGAATTTGCCAAAATCCCTCGACGACCTGCCACTGAAATATCTCAGATCGTGGCACCTTGTCCTTTTGCTAAGTGGGGAATCGATATTTTAGGCCCTTTTCCTAAGGCAAGGTCCCAACTGAAATTTGTAATTGTGGCAGTGGACTACTTTACTAAATGGGCAGAAGCAGAAGCGGTAGCCACTATTACGACAGAAAAGGTATGGCACTTCTTTAAGCACCAAGTGATCATGCGCTTCGGGGTGCCTCGCGTGCTAGTTAGTGACAACGGGGTGCAATTTACCAGCCGCTTCTTCAAGGAGCAATGCGAAGAATTTCAGATTGAACAGAGGTTCTCCTCTGTGGCGCATCCCCAGACTAATGGCCAGGCGGAGGTGACCAACCGAAGCATTCTGAGCGGCATCAAGAAAAATCTCGAAGGGTCAAAAAAGAAGTGGCCAGATGAGTTACCCTATGTAATGTGGGCTTACCGCATGACCGTCAAAACAAGTACAGGTGAGACGCCTTTTGCGATGGCTTTTGGTACCGAAGCGGTAACACCTGTCGAAATTGGCACCCTAAGCTTGAGGGTGGAATATTTCAAGGAGGAATTAAACGAGGAGAGGTTACGTGCTAACCTTGACATGCTCCCTGAGGCGCGCGAGGAAGCTCTCTTGAAAATAATGCACTACAAAAGAAGAATGGCGCGGTATCACAACAGACATGTTAAGGAGCGGTTGCTCAAAGTGGGAGACCTCGTGCTCAGGGATAAACGAGCGGCGGGCCAACGAATGTGGAAGCTCAGCTCAAACTGGGAAGGCCCATACCGCGTCACTCGTGTTATCGGAAAGGGGGCGTATCACCTCGAAACGGTTGACGGTACTCCCTTACCTAACTCTTGGAATATTGCTAGATTAAAATTGTATCATGCTAGAATTTGACATGCCGTTGAGCATGGTTTTAAAATTTGTGAAATATGACATGCCGTTGAGCATGGTTTTGAAATTTTGAAATTTGGACATGTCGTTGAGCATGGTTTTAAAATTTGTGAAATATGACATGCCGCTGAGCATGGTTTTGAATTTTGTGAAATTTCGACATGCCGTGGGCATGGTCTTTGAAATATCGACATGCCATGGGCATGGTCTTTTGAAATTGAAATTTTGACATGCCGTGGGCATGGTCTTTGAAATATTGACATGCCGTGGGCATGGTCTTTAAAATATTGGCATGCCGTGGGCATGGTCTTTGAAATATCGACATGCCGTGGGCATGGTCTTTTGAAATTGAAATTTTGACATGCCGCGGGCATGGTCTTTGAAATATCGACATGCCGTGGGCATGGTCTTTGAAATATCGACATGCCGTGGGCATGGTCTAACAATTGTTGTGGAAATATTTTTTGTTCCTTGTTGGTTGTCTGTGTAATGTGCAGATAACAAGGAAAGGAGGATGTCGGGGGGTGAAAAGTCCTAGCCTTGGGAGCGGAATGGGCTAATGCAGACGGATCGTCAAGAGGAGGCACGCCCCGGTGATCCTAATATATGGTGCTTGAAGTGAAAATTTTCTGGCCTTGCGAGGCCGACCTTGATCAGGCGGCTCGCTAAGACGAGACACTTTCCAGCACTGTCGGGAGTGAAAAATCCTATCCTGGGGAAACCCAGAGAGGGCACGCCCCGACTCCCCTGGGGTGTAAAGTCCTATCCTTGTGACAGCCCGTGCTCATATAGGCGGATGATCATTAAGTGAGGCACGACCCTAGGGAAGATAAAAACTCCACCTCGCAAGTAAAAATCCTATCCTAACGATGGTAGCGCTAACATAGGCTCCTCGTTAAGTGAGGGCACGTTCCGAGGTGTGAGGGCAACGCTGAGGAAGTGAAAAGTCATGTCCTCGTGATGGCCGGCCCTGATCAGGTGGTGCACTGAGGGAGGGCACTTCCCGACCGATTGAAGAAATAAGAAAGGTCACCATACCACAGCTAGTAGCCGGAAGGGACAAACCCGGTGAAGTTTGGCTGGAAGAGTACGGGACACGAGCGACATCGGGGGAGATCGCGCGGTAATGCCCCAAGGTAATTAAGATTTTTTGATAATATGTCGCTATTAACAAGTGATAAGTGAAAAGGTGCAGAAAATTCAGCACAAGCGACATCTTTGGGGGATCGTGCTAAGTAAGAAAGGAGATCGCGCGGCAATGCCCCAAGGTAATTAAGATTTTTCGATGATATGTCCCTACTAACAAAGTAATAAGTGAAAATGTGCAGAAAATTGTGCAAACTGTTTACACACGAAGGGATGCTTGCTTAAACAAAAGGCCCTAAAAAACACAAAAAGGGGCAAAGAAGTCAGAGCACCCGATGGACAGAAGAGAAATGACATTCACGGCCCGGGCATGCTGCTGTTCCCCTCGTCAGGTCGTGGCCTTTTCGCCTGGCGGTAGCCCTCTTCCGTGAGGAACCCAGACTTTTGCTTGAAGAGGCGGATGATGGCGTCAGCGTCGAAGAAATGGCGACCGTGATGCTCAATGAAGCAATCGTCCATGAGACCTGCCGCTTGTTCCAAAAACCACTTGCACCTGTCCGCCGTTTCCTCCTTAAGCGCGGCATTCTTGCTCTGCTCCGCTTGAAGGGTGGCATCCCCAGCGGCCCGGAGTCCTTTGGCCTCTTCCAACTCTTTCCTCGCAATGCCCAAACTGTCTTCCACACATTGTCGCTCCTCAACACTCTTCCGCAGCTCCTCTTGAGTTTCATGAAGCTCCCTTTGGTACTTGCTAATTTCTTCCGAGAGCTGATGGTTAGTGTTGCGCCATTCCTGGGAGGAAGATTGGAGAGAGCTCATTCGTCTCATCATATTTGTAGACCAGTAATGGAAACCTTGAAAGCTAAAGAACAGATGAGTCCTTATCTGCTGCAATTGTTCACCCTCGGCAACGGAGAGGAAGCCTCGCTCTTCCTCCTCAACTGACAGCAGATGTCCTGCTAGTAAGGCGGATGTCGCTAGGGAGTTGTCGCCTCCTAACACTGGGAACCCGCGCTGGCGAAGATTGCTTAAATCAACTTGATGGGTGGCGGCTCCGCTGGAGAGTATAGTGCTTAACTCAGCCACCATACGCGGGGTTTCTATTGGGGGAAGAGAGGGAAAGATTGTCGGAGCAGCAGTGGGAACGAAGAAGAGATCCGGAGGGGACGGAGGGGAACGATTGGACGGCCCAACGTCAATATTGAAGCCGCTGGTCGTTAAGTTTGGAAAGTGCTCTTCTTCAAGAACCTCCAGAAAATCCAAGGGATTGCCTGGAGGAGGAGATGAGGCGGCAAAAGAGGAATGAAGCGGCGCAGAGGTAGCCTCGTTCCCTGCCGGGCCAGAACCTTGGTCGCCTGTCAAGGGACCGGTATTGGCAATGCCGTCCTACCTATCCTGACCAGCGACAGTGGTGTCCGCTGAAGGGACGTCTTCATTAAGACGCGGTCGTTTGGGACCAAGAATACCCAACAAATCCATGTCGTCGCGTGAAGGAGTGGCAGAAGAGGCAACAGCAGTGGTATCCTACGCGCAAAAGACAAAGGGGAATTAAGAAACAAATAAAAATACATGGGTGGAAAAAATTTATGAAAACCACCTGAGCAGGAGGACGTGTAGGAGCGATAACGCGAAGGCGGAGAGTCCTTTTCTTTTTCCTAGCAAGAGGAGGATGAGAAGGCGACGCTTGTGTATGAGCAACGCCGGGGGAAGAAGTTGGAATAGGACTCGACGTGGCAGTAGCCTCCGTTCGGGGAAGAGAAGAAGACTTAGGCGCAGAAGCGGACGCGTGCGCGGTGTCAGTCGCGGCGCCAACCGAGGTGGCGGAAAGAGCCCTTCTTTCTCTCTTTTGCTGAGCTCTCTTCTCTCTTTTCTTGATACAATCAGGCTTCCACCCGACGAGAGGATCTGTAGAAATAAGAAAAGAATGTTAGAGTTAGTATTGACGTGGAACAGTGATCAGAGGTGTGAGGCTCACTTTGAATGCAATCCTGGATGTTGCCTCCGCTTGCGAGTTCGCGAGTGCGAACACCAGGGATCTCAGGCAGATTGAGTAGTTTGTTCAGCCAGTCTTGGTCAGCTGGTCCTAACTCCGGCCTGCCGCCCTAGGCAGCATCTCTAATGGTTAGATTAAACCCGGTCCGCCACAAAGGCTGGGGCAGATTGATGATGAAGAATCCCTTTTTTCAAGCATCAATGGAAGATTCAAGGAATAACAGCTTCCAGGTAAAAGGGTTCAAAGCTTCAACATCATAGCGAGGTGATATCGCTATGATGCCGTTATTGTGATGGTATAATTGAAAGAGGGAGAGGAGCAACAACAAGGAAGGAGATTCATTCCCTATATGTCTACAGAGGGCTATAAAGGCATTTAGGCGTTTGGACTCAGTTGGGCAGCGTTTAAATCAAATTCAGAGAGTAATTCAGCAATCAAAGGATCCAGAGGCAGCCAAAAACTATAATGGAATATCTTGGCATAAAGAACCCTACGGTTGCTAGGTAATTCGCTGTTGAGGCGAAGGGATTTCGGGGCAACTTCAGTAGAGTACCCTTCCAACCTGTCCACGGCGGCATTATAGCTCCGTAGGCGCCATCAAAGGACGGCGGTGGAAGTAATGGTGGAAACAGTGGTGTTAACATCCCCCTCCTCAGCAGGGCGGGGATAACGGCAATTAGGAGCCATGAGCAAGGATAAGAGAGGAATAGAAAGGAAGGTGCCTGTGGTGAGAAGAAAATTGAAGCACCCGGGCGGCGGCGGATTGTAGGAGGAAGAAGAGGAATTGTTGTCCTTCTTTTTCGTTTCTTTAAAAGAGAGAGGTAATAAAGATAAGAAGAAAGCACGTGGGGTTTTTATATATAAACCCTAGGAACTAAAGGGGACGACGGGTCAAGCGATCGAGGCGCGTGACGTGTCAAGGGCAGTGAAGCGCGGGAAGCGGGTACAACTCCTGAGGAGAGAAAAGACATGTTCAGTCCTCCAGTCCCATTAACGCTCCCCTCTGATGACACGTGGGCTCAGAACATCATGACTGTCTTCTCCATATCAAACAAAGAGAGTCAGAGCATTAAATGCTCTGAAAAGGGCGCAGTCAAACCCAGTGGAAAGGAGCGACAAGCCGTAATGGTGCGGCATGCAAAAGGCAAGAGTACGAGAAAAAGTAGTCAAGCGGCATATGATACAGAGCGACATCATCAAGAAACACACATTATTCGGTCAAGATTGTAAGGTATGACAATTATTACAAGCAAAGAGGTGATGACAAAGTCCAAATGAAAAAATAATACAACAAGGCGATGCCACCAATCAAGCGGCATCGAATAGGCTTCCTCCAGGCGTGGACTTGTCACTCCTCTTCGGAGGAGAGGAAACCCTATTGGCTTTCATCAATCTCTTTCATCCTCGCGGAGGTGTACCTGGCGACCTCAGCAGGATCAGCGGCCCTACTGCGGTGCTGATCTGTCACCCCGGTGACAAAGGTCTGTTCAGTCTTCTTCTTCCACCATGCCACTTTCTTGAAAGCTTTCGACAGGTCGGCATCGCGGGATGATACCTCCTCAAGAAGGAATGAGTTCTTCTTTCTCTCAGCCACTAGCTCAGCCTCCAAACCTTCGACCTGGGCTTTTCCTTTAGATCTTTCCCGAGTAAGGTCAGCACGGCACTCGCGCAGTTCGGCCTGAGCGCGCTTGTGGAGTCGCGATAGCTCCTCTACCTTGGCTAGCGCACCAGTGTTTTGAGAGTGTGTACAACGAGCCTTGATGAAGTAATGAAGTTGTCAAAAGGCAGCAAGGCAGTTGTTCATGACGCGCATGTACTGAACTTCGGGAGGAAGTTGCAGCAGTCTACTCTCCTCCTCGGAGGCGCGAAACATTTCACAAGCCAAGATAGTCGTGGGCTGATCTTGCGATAAGGGGTCTGATATGCCCAGGGCGCGGAACCCCTCAGTCCCAAACTTTGACAGATTTAATCGGTGAGAAGGGGCCCCTTGAGGCCCGTCCCGGGAAAGATCAGCAACAAAGGAAGGGGCGGAGATACCGCCAGAACCCCCAACGTCTCGAATTGAAGTAATGAACAACGGACAAGGGGACTTGGGAGGAGAATGAGAAGAGCCAGGTCCACTGGGGACAGAGGGAGGCACATCAGGAATGCAGCGGCCAATGGGCGAGTGTGGAGGCTCCATGACAGGAGTGGAGTCTGCAGCGGACGAGGGCATCGTCGCGGCAGTAGAGGTTTTATTGGGAGTGACCAATCCTAGAGGTGAGGAAGCGCCACCCAGAGAAGCCGCGCTCTCCTTTGTCGCGCCAGGAGAAATGGTAGTCTCAGAAGCGACGACATTTTTGGTATTGGCAGGGGGAGATTGAGTCGCCACCCTTGTCACCTGAGCTTTGCTTGCTTCCCTTAGCTTCTTCCGTTGAGCTGAGGAAGCCGGGCGGAGGCTCAACTCTGTGTCCATGTCCTCCATGTCCTCAACTCCGTAGGAGAAAATCTTTATCTCAGTCACTAGCAAACCAGACCCGGACCTCTTCTTCCGACTGGGCAACCAGTTCTCTACGAAGCGGGAAGTGCGGAGAGAGGAACCGCTTTCCCTTGAAAGAATTTCATCTAAAGCTCTTTTCTTTATGGGCATACGGTGATCAGTTCGAGCCCCAGCGGAAGTAGAGGGAGCACTTGTTGAAGGGGCGACAACCTTGTGAGGAGCGTCACCCTCAGAGAGCGGACGAGCGATAGTTTCCCCTGCGAAGAAGTAATGTTAGTAAGCAAGGGGGAAGCAAGGCAGCGACAAAGCTCAAAAGCTCACCTATGGCACACTCAGTTAAAGGCCTGTACAAGGCAAAGTTTCGGAGCTGGAAGGAGGACTCCATCTCCAGTAAGGCGTTGGCCTGATCCAACTCTTCCCTAGACAGAGGCGCTGGCTTTGCCCAATCAACCACCTCCAGGTTGAAATCAGGACGCCACAAGCGAGAGGGTAACTCGACGACAAAGAAGCCGCTCTTCCAGTTATCGACGCTCCCCTCAAATCCTTGAAATTTCTGCCAAAAAGGCCTCACTAGAGCGTCATCCCATCTTGGAATAATATTAATGAAGCCGTCGTGAAAAACCAGAGTCAAGAACTTGCGGAATAAAGTGACAGAGGGAGCAAGAATATCTTTTAATTCGCAGGCACGAAGGAAGGCGTAGATGCAGCTCCATGAGGGAGGGGTAATCTGCGCAAGGTTAAGCCCGTGCTCGCGCAGCACACGCTCTAGCGTGTCATGAACTGGGAGGCGGAACCCGTATTGAAACATCTTAAAATAAAGAATCCTATGAGTTTTCCAGAGCCGGCTATGAAGCCTCATAGTGTCAGAAGGAATAGTGGGGCGATAGCCGCAGGGGAAGGTAATATTATTGCTTTCCAGTTCAAGATGTAAGACAGTGGGGCAAGTAAAGATGCTAGGAGTATTTTCAAGCTCGGGATATCGAGAAATTAGCCTAGGGATAGCTAAAGAACTAGATTGAGATCTCGTGCGAGGCATCATAGATAAAGCAGCAAAGGAAAATCAAAAGCAAGATCGAGCAGAATACCTTGAGAGAGAGAAGGCTGAAGTTGATAAGTGAATCACCTGGATGCGAACCAGAGAATTTCCTCGGAGCGAGCGAAAAATGAAGAAAATTATGAAGTATAAAAAGGAGCAAAAAGGTACAAGGAAGAAACGTGTTTCCTTTTAAAAGAGACGGTGGAAGAGTCAACATAAGGGCAACCTATTACAGCAAGACACGTATGAGGCAAGCAGGACACGTGGGAAGACCCTGACAGAAAGTTAAAGTCAAGCGCTCGCCTCGAATTTCGTAAAAGAAAGGCCCTCTAATTACAAGAAACCCCAGAAAAGGATCCTATGAAGCGGTAATCGGCCTGTCTAGTGGCGATTAGCCCATAAGAGTGACGTTATACTAAAAGCAAAAAAGAAAAAAGGCAAGCGGCATTCTACTTCACAACATATTTATTTATTAAAAAGAAAGTCGGCGGCATCTACAACAAGTGCGGCGTTGTCAATCTTTGTCCATCCAGTCAACCTCAAAAACATAATCATAGTCCTCCGGAAGCGATAGCGACTCACTATTATAGAAAGGGAAGAGTTCGTCCATCCTGAAAGGTCTTTTACCAAGCCTAGTCACAGGACATGTCGTGGGGGCAGTCTCCTCCTTCGAAGCGGCATGGGAGCCTTCTCCCGGGGTCAGGGCGACCAGTTCCGGAGCGGCATTTGGTACAGAAGTCTTGTCCTGGGGAAAAGGACAGGGAACGGATGGAGACACTTCATCTTTTTACTGCAGTAAGAGATAGTGAGGCTCGAAGTCGGCAAAGAAGGATTCGAAAGATCGCTTCTTTGTTTTCTTCAATCTCTTGCGACCCCCGCGTTTCACAGAACGTCTGGCAGGCCTCCAGGAAGGCGTTGGCTGAGGATTGTCCGAATCGGGAGAAGTCGGAGGGGTCGGAGGAGAATCGGTAGTCAGCCATGGAAATGTCAGTAAGAGTGAGAAGCAAGAAGGAAAAAGATGAACGAAAAGGAAAGAAAGAGCCCCCTTATATAGCCAAGAGGAGGAAGTGTGCCTGCCTCTCCACGTATTATCGAGGACATTTAATGTTATCAAGGGTAGCCTCTGTTGGGAGGAAAGATCTGACTCCGCAACTGTTAAAACTCTGCACCAACCAGGAGGCGCCGAAACCGTTGCCCAATCCGTTAACACGGAAAAGACGGCGCAAAGATATATTCTGAACAAACGTGGCTTGAAAGAGTCATCATTATGAGCCAGATAGGCAAATAACGTGGCGAGATCCCAAAGGACGTCAAGTTCGAAATTAATGGGAACTGAAGTTGCTTTTCAAAAAGAGCGGCATAAGAAAGGAGAAAACATCAACGGCGCAGCAAGCGAATAAGGAAAAGCATATTCATTTATTTAAAAGGGCTTAACAGCCCGAGAGTACAAAAAGGCCTGATGGACCAGAGTTACAAAAGATGGCCCTAGAGGAGCGCAGAGAGACGCGCCAAGAGGACCCCTATCGCTGGTCAGGCGTTCGACCCAGCGTCGTCATCTTCCCATTCCAGGAAGGGAATTTCCCTAAGGGCGTCCGCTAGAGCCGTCAGCTCAGAAGAGTAGGTCCTCATACCCTTCAGGCAGCATCCCAGTAAGTCTTTCCTATGCTGCAATGTTGTCATCAGTAGCTGGATTTGAGAAACAACCACTGACAGCTTCACCGCTTTCTCCACGGGCTGAAGTCCTCCATGGTAACGGCAGCCTGCCTAGCCTGTAGGGGAGTCAGCATCCCTTGAAGCTCCAGTATGTCCTCCGAGGTCTTCACGCTCAGCGACCCCAAGAAATCGGTGTCTGCCTGAGTCAGGTTCCTCAGGGCATGGGTTTTAGAGAGTAGGAAGTTTTTGGTGACTTCGTCCATGAAAAGAAGAGAGATAAAGAAATTTGAAGAGAGAGGTGAAAAAGTTGTGAAAGTTATGAGGCAAGTGCAGAATAAATGACCTATTTATAGACTTCGGGAAAAGGCATTTCGAAAACGTACCTTTATCGGCTGTCGAGCCCTCAGCAGGGCAGAAACCCCTGAAGGGGCGAGATCGAGGACGTGATGGTAGCCCTTGGTGAACACTCGGGCTAGTTTTCGTTTGGGCATATGATAACTATTGATGCCACAGAAGCGGCATCTCCTCTACCCCGCCGGGTGACCCGGCCAGTATGTTGTACCTGCCGCGGGAGACGAGGTCCTGTTCTTGCCGCCCCTGGCCTGGCGGCCAACCCTAGGATGGTCGACATCAGCGGGGGGGCTCTCATGCGACATCTGCACGGCGGCATCCCATCCCAGGTCATCCGTGACGTCACGCCGCGTGACGTCACCCGTGTGACATCACTCAAGGCCACTCCAGCGGCATATACCACCCCAGCGACATCCGCCAGGGACTATTCCCACCCCTTGTCGGTACACTCCTTCCTTTGTCTATAAATACCCCCACCTTTTCAGACAAGAGGGTAAGCCTAAGATAGCGTACTGAACCCCTGCCACTCTTACTACTCATACTGACTTTGGCATCGGAGTGTTTACGCCGGAGACCCCCTCCGGCGCATTGCAGGTGACGAAGGCCCCCGGTACAGTGTTCCCGACCGCCCCGGATCAAGCCAATCCTGCTCAGGACCCCCCAGACTCTTATCATGTACTATGAGGAAAGGTCATTACCGTCCTTCATGGAGGAACAGCTGTCGCTATGTGTGGAGGAGATTGAAAAGGACTGGAGAATCCCTGTGATAAAAATTTTGAAACACGACGAGCTACCCAGCGACAGTGCAGAGAAGAAAAAAGTATTGAAGCAAGCGGCGAGGTGCACTTATTATGATGGGGCGCTAATTCGGAGATATTTCTCGCACCCGGCCGCAAAATGCATAACGGAACAAGAAGGCCTCCATACCCTGCGAGAGATTCACGAAGGCATCTACGGCATGCATGTGTCGGGTGGTACCATGGCCGCGCAGGTGTTTCGGTCAGGATTCTATTGGCCCACTATTCGCAGGGATTGTAACAACTTTGTGCAATCATGCCATAAATGTCAAGAATTTGCCAAAATCCCTCGACGACCTGCCACTGAAATATCTCAGATCGTGGCACCTTGTCCTTTTGCTAAGTGGGGAATCGATATTTTAGGCCCTTTTCCTAAGGCGAGGTCCCAACTGAAATTTGTAATTGTGGCAGTGGACTACTTTACTAAATGGGCAGAAGCAGAAGCGGTAGCCACTAATACGACGGAAAAGGTATAGCACTTCTTTAAGCACCAAGTGATCATGCGCTTCGGGGTGCCTCGCGTGCTAGTTAGTGACAACAGGGCGCAATTTACCAGCCGCTTCTTTAAGGAGCAATGCGAAGAATTTCATATCAAACAGAGGTTCTTCTCTGTGGCACATCCCCAGACTAATGGCCAGGCGGAGGTGACCAACCGAAGCATTCTGAGCGGTATCAAGAAAAATCTGGAGGGGTCGAAAAAGAAGTGGCCAGATGAGTTACCCTATGTAATGTGGGCTTACCGCATGACCGTCAAAACTAGTACGGGGGAAACGCCTTTTGTGATGGCTTTTGATACCGAAGCGGTAACGCCTGTCGAAATTGGCACTCTAAGCCTGAGGGTGGAATATTTCAATGAGGAATTAAATGAGGAGAGGTTACGAGCTAACCTCGACATGCTACCTGAGGCACGCGATGGAAGCTCTCTTGAAAATAATGCACTATAAAAGAAGAATGGCGCGGTATCACAACAGACACGTTAAGGAGCGACTGCTCAAAGCGGGAGACCTCGTGCTCAGGGACAAACGAGCGGCGGGCCAATGAATTTGGAAGCTCAGCTCAAACTGGGAAGGCCCGTACCGCGTCACTCGTGTTATCGGAAAGGGGGCGTATCACCTCGAAATGGTTAACGGTACTCCCTTACCTAACTCTTGGAATATTGCTAGATTAAAACTGTATCATGCTAGAATTTGACATGTCGTTGGGCATGGTTTTTGAAAATTAAAATTTTGTGAAATGAAATATCGACATGTCGTTGGGCATGGTTTTGAAATCTTGAAATTTTGAAATTCGACATGTCGTGGGCATGGTCTTGAAACTATGAAATTTTGATATGCCGTGGGCATGGTCTTGAAATTTGTAAAATTTTGACATGCCGTTGAGCATGGTCTTTGAAATTGAAATATCGACATGTCGTGGGCATGGTCTTTGAAATTGAAATATCGACATGTCGTGGGCATGGTCTTTGAAATTTTGAAATATCGACATGCCGTTGGGCATGGTTTTGAAATCTTGAAATTTTGAAATTCGACATGCCGTGGGCATGGTCTTGAAACTATGAAATTTTGACATGCCGTGGGCATGGTCTTGAAATTTGTAAAATTTTGACATGCCGTTGAGCATGGTCTTTGAAATTGAAATATCGACATGCCGTTGGGCATGGTCTTTGAAATTTAAAATTTTGTGAAATGAAATATCGACATGCCGTTGGGCATGGTTTTGAAATCTTGAAATTTTGACATGCCGTGGGCATGGTCTTTAAATTTCTAAAATTTTGACATGTCGTTGAGCATGGTCTTTGAAATTGAAATATCGACATGCCGTGGGCATGGTCTTGAAATTTGTAAAATTTTGACATGCCGTTGAGCATGGTCTTTGAAATTGAAATATCGACATGCCGTGGGCATGGTCTTTGAAATTTTGAAATGTCGACATGCCGTGGGCATGGTCTTTGAAATTGAAATATCGACATGTCGTGGGCATGGTCTTTGAAATTTTGAAATATCGACATGCCGTGGGCATGGTCTTTGAAATTTTGAAATATCGACATGCCGTGGGCATGGTCTTTGAAATTGAAATATCGACATGCCGTAGGCATGGTCTTTGAAATTTTGAAATATCGACATGCCGTGGGCATGGTCTAACAATTATTGTGGAAATATTTCTTGTTCCTTGTTGGTTGTCTGTGTAATGTGCAGATAACAAGGAAAGGAGGATGTCGGGGGTGAAAAGTCCTAGCCTTGGGGCAGAATGGGCTAATACAGATGGTTCGTCAAGACGAGGCACGCCCCGGTGATCCTAATATATGGTGCTGGAAGTGAAAAATTCTGGCCTTGCGAGGACGGCCTTGATCAGGCGGCTCGCCAAGACGAGACACGCTCCAGCACTGTCGGGAGTGAAAAATTCTATCCTGGGGAAACCCAGAGAGGGCACGCCCCGACTCCCCTGGGGGTGTTAAGTCTTATCCTTGTGACAGCCCGTGCTCACATAGGAGGATGATCATTAAGTAAGGCACGACCCCAGGGAAGATAAAAACTCCACCTCGCAAGTAAAAATCCTATCCTTACGATGGTAGCGCTAACATAGGCACCTCGTTAAGAGAGGGCACGTTCCGAGGTGTGTGGGCAACGCTGAGGAAGTGAAAAGTCCTATCCTCGTGATGGCTGGCCCTGATCAGTCGGCGCACTGAGAGAGGGCACTTCCCGGCCGATTAAAGAAATAAGAAAGGTCACGGTACCCCAGCTAGTAGCCGGAAGGGACAAACCCAGTGAAGTTTGGCTGGAATAGTACGTGACACGAGCGACATCGGGGGAGATCGCGCCACACCCCTAGGTAATTAAGATATTTTGGTAGATGTCGCTGATAATATAAATGATAAGTGAAAATGTGCAGAAAATTCGGCACAAGCGACATCTCTGGGGGATCGTGCTAAGTAAGAGAGGAGCACGCGCGGCAATGCCCCAAGGTAATTAAGATTTTTCGAGAATATGTCGCTACTAACAAAGTGATAAGTAAAAATGTGCAGAAAATTGTGCGAACTGTTTACACACGAGAGGGGATACTTGCCCAAACAAAAGGCCCTAAAGAACACAAAAATGGGCAAAGAAGTCAGAGCACCCGATGGACAAAAAGAGAAGTGACATTCACGGCCCGGGCATGCTGCTGTCCCTCTCATCAGGTCGTGGCCTTTTCGCCTGGCAGTAGCCCTCTTCTGTGAGGAACTCGGACTTTTGCTTGAAGAGGCGGATGATGGCGTCAGCATCGAAGAAATGGTGGCCGTGATGCTCAATGAAGCAGTTGGCCATGAGGCCTGCTGTTTGCTCCATAAACCACTTGCATTTGTCCGTCGTTTCCTCCATAAGCGTGGCATTCTTGCCTTGCTCCGCTTGAAGGGCGGCATCCCTGGTGGCCTGCTGTTCTCTGGCCTCTTCCAACTCTTTCCTCGCAACTCCCAAACTATTTTCTACACATTGTCGCTCCTCAACACTCTTCTGTAGCTCCTCTTGAGTTTCATGAAGTTCCCTTTGGTACTTGCTAATTTCTTCCAAGAGCTGGTGGTTAGTGTTGCGTCATTCCTGGGAGGAAGACTGGAGAGAGTTCATTCGTCTCGTCACGTTCCTAGACCAGTAATGGAAACCCTGAAAGCTAGAGAACAGATGAGTCCTTATCTGCTGCAATTGTTCACCCTCGGCAACGGAGAGGAAGCCTCGCTCTTCCTCCTCAACTGACAACAGATGTCCTGCCAGTAAGGCGAATGTCGCTAGGGAGCTGTCGCCTCCTACCGTTGGGAACCCGCGCTGGCGAATGTTGCTTAAATCAACTTGATGGGTGGCGGCTCCGCTAGAGAGTATAGTGCTTAAGTCAGCCACCATGTGCGGGGTTTCTATTGGGGGAAGAGAGGGAAAGATTGTCTGAGCAGCAGTGGGAATGAAGAAGACATCAGGAGGGGACGGAGGCGAGCGATTGGACGGCCCAACGTCAATATTGAAGCCGCTGGTCGGTAAGTTTGGAAAATGCCCCTCTGCAAGCTCCTCCAGAAAGTCCAAGGGATTGCCTGGAGGAGGAGATGATGCGGCAAAAGAGGAATGAAGCGGCGCAGAGGTAGCCCCGCTCCCTGCCGGGCCAGAGCCTTGGTCGCCTGCCAAGGGACCGGTATTGGCAATACCGTCCTGCCTACCCTGATCAGCGACAGAGTTGTCCGCTGAAGGAACGTCTTCATTAAGACGGGGACGCTTGGGGTCAAGAACGCTCGACAAATCCATACCGTCGCGTGAAGGAGTAGCGGAAGAGGCAACAGCAGCGATATCTGATAGCATGTTTCATGGTCATGATTTTACCTTCTTTTCTAGCCCTTTCGGGGGCTTGATTATGCTATTTGACCTTTATTTCCATCTTTATTGCAGATCAGCTCCAAAAGGAGAAAAGGAGCGAAAAAGATGCATTTTTGGAAGAATTCTAAGGATTTCAAGCTTCAAGGCCTAGAAGTTCAGAATGTCGTCGAGCCCTCGAAAGCTAACCAGACCAGTGAGCAGTCTCTAGCCTGCGATATCTCTGCAAAGCCAAAGAGACGAATCTCTAAAGATTCTCACGAGATTCCTTGTATTTCTAGAAGATCCCAGAATATTCCAGCACGCTCCATGTGCTGTCACTCTCTCCCCTTAGCTGGAATTTGTCTTTTTGTAATCCCTTAGCTGGAATTTGTCTTCTTATGGGCATGAGGGCCTATATAAGACTAGTTTTTAGGGTTTTGAGAACATCACCTACCACATATTTATAGAAAATTGTTTTGTGTGCTTCTCTTCAGTTTTCTCCCCTCCTCCTTTTGGAGGAGGCAGACCAGAACATTTCCAGCAGCCTTGTACATAAACCGGAGCTTTGCTCCGGCCGATAATATTTACTAGTTTTCTCCTTTATCTCTTCTTTACTTATTATGCTTTCTAGATCTAGATTTGTCTATTTTCCAGCATGAGTAGTTGATTTGTCTTGTTCTTAGCAAAGGTATTTTGATGGTTGTATAGGTTAGTAAGAGGCCAAATCGTTCTTCATAAACTCCATGTTTGTATTTGCTTGTCTGTCATTTTCCAGCCCTAGATTACCTCTTTAGCAGTGACAGTGTGGGGACGTGCCTGGGAGGATGACGAGGTGTCTAGGTCATATCTTTAGCAGTGACAGTGTGGGGAGGTGATAGACCCCTATAACATGTCTACGACATGAGAATAGAATATCCTTGAGCCGATGATTATCTAGCCTTCGAGGTCATAGATACTTTCATGCCCTCGACGCAACCCGAGAAAAACCTTTGCTGAGAATCTTTCTTATCTGCTTTCATGTCTTTATTTATCATTCTGTTTATATGTCTTGCCCTTAATTCTTACTTTTAGTGCTTTTTACTTTTCGTGCCCTAGATTACTGTTTTTATTAGTTAACTTGTTAGCTCCCTTCTCTCTTGGTTAACTTGTTAGCCAACCAACTCCCCCCCTTTTTTGTTGTTGTCTTGGTCTGTTTGTCTTTGTCATGCATGAAAGTTAGAGTCTTGCCCTAGTCTCCGTGGATCGACCCTGTTACCACTATGCACAATTTATTATGCACTTGATAGCAGGTCTTTATTATTTGTTTGATCGTGCCCTCGACAAGCACGCTATCAAAATGGCGCCGTTGTCGGGGATTAGCGGTACTGATTTCTTTCTTTTGTTTGTGTGACCAGGATATCTAGACCGGACAGCCAACGTCGTGCCCTCGACGATAACTAAGGCGCTTCGTGGGAGGCAACCCACATTTCTTTCCTCTTTCCTTTTCCTTTCGGTTTTTCTTTTTCTATTTTATTTTCGTATGCCCTTGTTTGAGTCCCTTCTTCGCATTGAGGGCAATGCGTTGCTTAAGTGTGGGGAAGGGACACTTTTGTGTTTGTGTTTAATTTGGGCAATTTTTTTCGGATTAAATCTTTTGCCAAAATCTACCACTGCCCAGTTTTTAAAACCTCTATGAATGGACACACACTTTTTGATCAATTGCACATAAGTATGAACCACCAGCACCTTGTCTAGACCTAGCTGTTCTCATTTTTGCCTGCTGAACCTTATATCCATATCTAGGCCTCGACATCAGTAGTCACAAAAGCACCCTGTGAGCACTTGAGCTTCCATGCCTATTTCTTTTCTTGTGTGATTAGGATGCTTTAGCTAGGCACTGGTTGATCTTGCATGATATCCCTGGGTATAGGTACTGTTAGACATGGGAAAGCTTAAATGTGACGAAGAACTTCGCATCAATGTATTTTTTCTTTCTTTTCTCCCCCTCGTTTCTCTCCTCTTTTCGAGCCCCCAACATTCCTCTTTTTTTCACATTCTTTCCTGACCATTTGTATTTTCTTGATCTTTTCCTTGGCAGGTGAGGTAGCGATTGTTGAGGGTAACGTCGAGGGCTAGACACCCAAAGCGCGCAGAAAAGTTCAAGTGTGGGGAAGCAGGCAGACGAAAAAGACTTCAGAGCGGAAAGCAGCAAGCAAAGATCTAGGGCAAGAAAAAGCAAAAGCTCGAAAGAGTTTCGAGCCCTAGATCATTCAAGCAATTCGAGCCCCAGAAACGTTCAAGTGTGGGGAAGCGAAAAAGAAGTCACCATTGATGCTGGAAGCAGATCAAGGGCAAGCGTCAAACAAAAAATCAAAAGTTTCATGCCCCGGAAGAATCAAGGTTTTGTAACTGGTTCGTGCCCCCTCTTCAAAAAAAAAAGAAAAAAGAAAAAAAAAGCATTTAAAATTCAAAATAAAAGGAGAGGGGCATTAAGTGAACAAAAAGAGTATCTGCATCCGAAACCTCAACAAGAAGAGTTTCCCTGCCCTCGAAAAGAAGACCTCTGTCTAGCCCCCGAACTACTTCGTGCCCTTGATGAAAGCTGCCTTGCCACTTCGCCTTTTTCCTAAGCCAAGGAATCCATCCAGGTTATATCTGGTCCTTTCTTTTCTTTCCTTCTTTTCTCCCCTCATTTCTCTTCTGTTCATCTCCTACTTCTCTCTTCTACATTTCTAGCTCATTCCATCCCTTTTCTTTCTTTTTGCTGATGCGTTGTTTTTCCGATTGTTGATTGCCCATGCATGTGTTCTGCAGTACTCGAATTGATGTGCAAGTTTGACTTTGTGTTGTGTTATGTGCATTTAGTTTTGAGCGTAAACACCTAGCCCTGCTTGTGAGTGTGAGCGTCATTTCATCTAGGATTTATTAGGAGCCTGATCAACTACTAGTTTACCTATTTGATAACTTTGTGAGGATTGCTGGTAGAGGGCCTTGATGTGGGAAAGTTTAATCTTTAGGGTCGTTACCCTTCTGATTTGATGCAGGTTTCTTCTAGGCGAAGATGACTATGTGCGAAGTCTAGCTCGGTGCCGGTTTGTAATTGTGTGTCGATTAATTGTGTTGGTCTATTTCTTGAGGTGATTTTCAGTTTTGTGAATGCTCGAGGGCGAGCCTTAGGGCAGTGTGGGGATGTTTGATAGCATGTTTCATGGTCATGATTTTACCTTCTTTTCTAGCCCTTTCGGGGGTTTGATTATGCTATTTGACCTTTATTTCCATCTTTATTGCAGATAAGCTCCAAAATGAGAAAAAGAGCGAAAAAGATGCATTTTTAGAAGAATTCTGAGGATTTCAAGCTTCAAGGCCTAGAAGTTCAGAATGTCGTCGAGCCCTCGAAAGCTAACCAGACCAGTGAGCAGTCTCTAGCCCGCGATATCTCTGCAAAGCCAAAGAGACGAATCTCCAAAGATTCTCACGGGATTCCTTGTATTTCTAGAAGATCCCAGAATATTCCAGTACGCTCCATGTGCTGTCACTCTCTCCCCTTAGCTGGAATTTGTCTTTTTGTAATCCCTTAGCTGGAATTTGTCTTCTTATGGGCATGAGGGCCTATATAAGACTAGTTTTTAGGGTTTTGAGAACATCACCTACCACATATTGATAGAAAATCTTTTTGTGTGCTTCTCTTCAGTTTTCTCCCCTCCTCCTTTTGGAGGAGGCGGACCAGAACATTTCCAGCAGCCTTGTACATAAACCGGAGCTTTGCTCCGGCCGGTAATATTTACTAGTTTTCTCCTTTATCTCTTTTTTACTTATTATGATTTCTAGATCTAGATTTGTCTATTTTCCAGCATGAGTAGTTGATTTGTCTAGTTCTTAGCAAAGGTATTTTGATGGTTGTATAGGTTAGTAAGAGGCCAAATCGTTCTTCATAAACTCCATGTTTGTATTTGCTTGTCTGTCATTTTCCAGCCCTAGATTACCTCTTTAGCAGTGACAGTGTGGGGAGGTGCTGGGAGGATGATGAAGTGTCTAGGCTACCTCTTTAGCAGTGACAGTGTGGGGAGGTGCCTGGGAGGATGACGAGGTGTCTAGGTCATATCTTTAGCAGTGACAGTGTGGGGAGGTGATAGACCCCTATAGCATGTCTACGGCATAAGAATAGAATATCCTTGAGCCGATGATTATCTAGCCCTCGAGGTCATAGATACTTTCATGCCCTCGACGCAACTCGAGAAAAACCTTTGCTGAGAATCTTTCTTATCTGCTTTCATGTCTTTATTTATCATTCTGTTTATATGTCATGCCCTTAATTCTTACTTTTAGTGTTTTTTACTTTTCGTGCCCTAGATTACTGTTTTTATTAGTTAACTTGTTAGCTCCCTTCTCTCTTGGTTAACTTGTTAGCCAACCAACTCCCCCCCTTTTTTGTTGATGTCTTGGTCTGTTTGTCTTTGTCATGCATGAAAGTTAGAGTCTTGCCCTAGTCTCCGTGGATCGACCCTGTTACCACTATGCACAATTTATTATGCACTTGATAGCAGGTCTTTATAATTTGTTTGATCGTGCCCTCGACAAGCACGCTATCAGTATCCTACCCGCAAAAGACAAAGGGGAATTAAGAAACAAATAAAAATACATGGACGGGAAAAAATTTATAAAAGTCACCTGAGCCGGAGGACGTGTAGGAGCGATAACGCGAAGGCGGAGAGTCCTTTTCTTTTTTCTAGCAAGAGGAGGATGAGAAGGCGACGCTTGTGTAGGAGCAACGCCGGGGGAAGAAGTTGGAACAGTAGTCCACGTGGCAGTAGCCTCCGTTCGGGGAAGAGAAGAAGACTCAGGAGCAGAAGCGGACACGTGCGTGGTTTCAGTCGCGGCGCCAACCGAGGTGGCGAAAAGAGCCCTTTTTTCTCTCTTCTGCTGAGCTCTCTTTTCTATTTTCTTGATACAATCAGGCTTCCACCCGGCGGGAGGATCTGTAGAAATAACAAAAGAATGTTAGAGTTAGTATTGACGTGGAACAGCAAACAGAGGTGTGAGGCTCACTTTGAATGCAATCCTGGATGTTGCCTCGGCACGCGAGTTCGCGAGTGCGAACACCAAGGATCTTAGACAGATTGAGTAGCTTGTTCAGCCAGTCTTGGTCAGCTGGTCCTAACTCTGGCCTGCCACCCCAGGCAGCATCTCTGATGGTAAGATTAAAACCGGTCCGCCACAAAGGCTGGGGCAGATTGATGATGAAGAATCCCTTCTCCCAAGCATCAATAGAAGATTCAAGGAATAACAGCTTCCAGGTAAAGGGGTTTAGAGCTTCAACATCATAGCGAGGCGATATCGCTATGATGCCGCTATTATGATGGTATAATTGAAAGAGGGAGTGGAGCAACAACAAGGAAGGAGATTCATTCCCTACATATCTACAGAGGGCTATAAAAGCATAAATGCCACAATAGGTGTTCGGACTCAATTGGGCAGCATTCAGATCAAATTCAGAGAATAACTCGGCAATTAAAGGATCTAGAGGCAGCCGAAAACCATAATGGAACATTTTGGCATAAAGAACCCTACTGTTGCCAGGTAATTCGCTATTAAGGCGAAGGGACTTTGGGGCAACTTCAGTAGAATACCCCTCCAACTGGTCGACAGTGGCATTATAGCTCCGCAGGCGCCGTCGAAGGACGGCGGTGGAAGTAATAGTGGAAACAGTGGTATTAACATCCCCTTCCCCGGCAGGGCGGGAATAACGGCGATTAGGAGCCATGAGCAAGGTTAAGAGAAGAATAGAAAGGAAGGTACCTGTGGTAAGAAGAAGATCGAAGCACCCGGGCGGCGGCGGATTGTAGGAGGAGGAAGAGGAATTGTTTTCCTTCTTTTTCGTTTCTTTAAAAGAGAAAGGCAATAAAAGATAAGAAGAAAGCACGTGGGGTTTTTATATATATAAACCCTAGGAACAAAAGAGACGACAGGTCAAGCGATCGTGGCGCATGACGTGTCAGGGGCAGAGAAGTGCGGGAAGCGGGTACAACTCCTGAGGAGCGAAAAGACATGTTCAGTCCGCCAGTCCCATTAGCGCTCCCCTTTGATGACACATGGGCTTAGAACATCATGATTGTCTTCTCCGTATCAAGCAAAAGGAGTCAGAGCATTAAATGCTCTGAAAAGGGCGCAGTCAAACCCGGCGGAAAGGAGCGGCAAGCCTTAATGGTACGGCATGCAAAAGGCAAAAGCGCGAGAAAAAGTAGTGAAGCGGCATATGATAAAGAGCGACATCGTCAAAGAACACACATTATTTGGTCAAGATTGTAAGGTTTGGTAATTATTACAAGCAAGGGATGACAAAGTCCAAATGGAAAAATAATACAATAAGGGCGTAAGTAGAGACGCGATGCCCCCAATCAAGCGGCATCAAATAGGCTCCCCACAGGCGCGGACTTGTCACTCCTCTTCGGAGGAGAGGAAACCCTCTTGGCTCTCATCAATCTCTTTCATCCTCGCGGAGGCGTACCTGGCGACCTCAGCAGGATCAACGGCCCTACTGCGGTGCTGATCTGTTACCCCGGCGATAAAGGCTTGTTCAGTCTTCTTTTTCCACCATGCTACTTTCTTGAAAACTTTCGACAGGTCGGCATCGCGGGATGATACCTCCTCAAGAAGGAATGAGTTCTTCTTTCTCTCAGCCTCCAAAGCTTCAACCTGGGCTTTTCCTTTGGATTTTTCCCGAGTAAGGTCAGCACGGCACTCGCGCAGTTCGGCCTGAGCGCGTTTGTGGAGTCGCGACAACTCCTCTACCTTTGCTAGCGCACCAGAGTTTTGAGATTGTGTACCACGGGCCTTGATGAAGTAATGAAGTTGTCGAAAGGCAGCAAGGCAGTTGTTCATGACGCGCATATACTGAACTTCGGGAGGAAGTTGCAGCAGCCTACTCTCCTCCTCGGAGGCGTGAAACATTTCACAGGCCAAGATAGCCGTGGGCTGATCTTGCGATAAGGGGTCTAATATACCCAGGGCACAGAACCCGTCAGTCCCAAATTTTGACAGATTTAGTCGGTGAGAAAGGGCCCCTTGAGGCCCGTCACGGGAAATATCAGCAACAAAGGAAGGGGCGGAGATACCGCCAGAACCCCCAACGTCTCGAATCGAAGTAATGAACAACGGACAAGGGGACTTGGGAGGAGAGTGAGAAGAGCCAAGTCCCCTGGGGACGGAGGGATGCACATCAGGAATACAGCGGCCAATGGGCGAGTGTGGAGGCTCCACGACAGGAGTGGAATCTGCAGTGGATGATGGCATCATCGCGGCAGCAGAGGTCTTGTTGGGAGCGACCAATCCCAGAGGCGAGGAAGCGCCATCCAGCAAAGCCGCGCTCTCCTTTGTCGCGTCTGGAGAAACGGTAGTCTGGGAAGCGACGACATTTGCAGTATTGGCAGGAGGAGGTTGAGCTGCCACCCTCGCCACTTGAGCTTCGTTTGCTTCTCTTAGCTTCTTCCGCTGGGCTGAGGAAGCTGGGCGGAGGCTCAACTCTGTGTCCATGTCCTCCATGTCCTCAACTCCGTAGGAGAAAATCTTTATCTCAGCCACTGGCAAACCAGACCTGCTCCTCTTCTTCCGACTGGGTAACTAGTTCTCCACGAAGCGGGAAGTGCGGAGAGAGGAACCGTTTTCCCTGGAAAGAATTTCGTCTAAAGCTCTTTTCTTTATGGGCATACGGTGATCAGCTCGAGCCCCAGCGGAAGTAGAGGGAGCAGTTGTTGAATGGGCCACAATCTTCTGAGGAGCGTCACCCTCAGAGAGCGGACGAGCGATAGTTTCCCCTGCGAAAAAAGTTATGTTAGTAAGCAAGGGGGAAGCAAGGCAGCGGCGAAGCTCAAAAGCTCACCTATGGTACACTCAGTTAAAGGCATGTACAAGGCAAAGTTTCGGATCTGGAAAGAGGACTCCATCTCCAGCAAGGCGTTGGCCTGATCCAACTCTTCCCTAGACAGAGGCGCTGGCCTCACCCAATCAACTACCTCCAGGTTGAAGTCAGGACGCCACAAGCGGGAGGGTAATTCGACAACAAAGAAACCGCTCTTCCAGTCTTCAATGCTCTCCTAAAAATCCTCGAAATTTCTCCCAAAAAGGCCTCACTAGAGGTCATCCCGTCTGGGAATAATATTAATGAAGTCGTCGCGAAAAACCAGAGTCAAGAACTTGCGGAATAAAGCGACAGAGAGAGCAAGAATATCTTTTAATTCGCAAGCACGAAGGAAGGCGTAGATGCAGCTCCATGAGAGAGGGGTAATCTGCGCAGGGTTAAGCCCGTGCTCGCACAACACACGCTCTAGCGTGTCATGAACTGGGAGGCGGAACCCATATTGAAACATTTTAAAATAAAGAATTCTATGAGTTTTCCAGAGCCGGCTATGAAGCCTCATAGTGTCAGAAGGAATAGTGGGGTGATAGCGACAGGGGAAGGTAATATTATTACTTTCCAGTTCGAGGCGTAAGACACTAAGGCAAGTAAAGATGCTAGGAGTATTTTCAAGCTCGGGATATCGAGAAATTGGCCTAGGGGTAGCTAAAGAGCTAGATTGAGATCTCGTGCGAGGCATGATAGATAAAGCAACAAAGGAAAATCAAAAGCAAGATCGAGCAGAATACCTTGAAAGAGAGAAGGCTGAAATTAATGGGCGAGTCGTCTGGATGCGAACGAGAGAATTTCCTCAGAGTGAGCGAAAAACGAAGAGAGTTCTGGAGTATAAAAGGAGCAAAAAGGTACGAAGAAGGAGCGTTTTTCCTTTTAAAAGAGACGGTGGAAAAGCCAGACAGAAGGGTAACCTATTACAGCAAGACACGTATGAGGCAAACGGGACACGTGGGAAGACCCTGACAGAAACTTAAAGCCAAGCGCTCGCCTCGAATTTCGCAAAAGAAAGGCCCATTAATTACAAGAAACCCCAGAAAGAGGATCCTATGAAGCGGTAATCGGCTTACGGCGGCGGTTATCCCACAAGAGCGACGTTACACCAAAAGCAAAAAAGAAAAAGGCAAGTGACATTTTACTTCACAACATTTTGTTTATTAAAAACAAAAGCCAACCAGCGGCATCTACAATAAGTATGACATCTTCAGTCTTCGTCCATCCAGTGCACGTCGTAGACGTAATCGGAATCTTCCAGAGACGATGGCGACCCGCTGTTATAGAAAGGAAAGGGCTCGCCAATCTCGAAAGGTCTTTTACCAAGCCTAGTCGCGGAACCTGTCGTAGGGGCAGTGTCTTCCTTTGAAGCGGCATGGGAGTTTTCCTCCAGGGTCGAGGTAACCAGTCCTGGAGAGGCATCAGTAAAAGTCTTGTCCTGGGGAAAAGGACAGGGAACGGACGGAGACGTTTCATCCTTTTGCCGCAGTGAAAGGTAGTGAGGCTCAAAGTCAGCAAAGAAGGATTCGAAAGATTGTTTCTTTGTTTTCTTCAATCTCTTGCGACCCCGGCGTTTCACGGAATGTCTGGCAGGCGTCCAGGGGGGTGTGAGTGGAGGATTGTCGGAGTCGGGAGAAGTCGGAGGGGTCGGAGGAGAATCGCGACCGGCGGTATGCAAAAAACGGGAGTCAGCCATGGAAATGTCAGTAAGACTGAGAAGCAAGAAGGAAAAAGATGAACAAAAAGGAAAGAAAGAGCCCCTTATATAGCCAAGAGGAGGAAGCGTGCCCGCCTTTTTGCGTATTATCGAGGACATTTAATGCTATCAGAGGTAGCGTCTGTTGGGAGGAAAGATCTGACTCCGCAACTGTTAAAAATCTGCACCAACCAGAAGGCACCGAAATCGTCGCCCAATCCGTTAGCACTAAAAAAGCGGCGCGAAATATATTCTGAACGGACGTGGCGTGAAAGAATCGTCATTATGAGCCAGGTAGGCAAATAAAGTTACGGGATCCCAAGGGACACCAAGCTCACAATGAGTGGGAACAAAAAATGTTTTCTAAGAAAGATGATATGAGAAAGAAGAAACACATTGACAGCGCGGCAAGTGAACAAGGGAAAGCATGTTTATTTATTTAAAGGGCTCAGCGGCCCAAGATTACAAAAAAGGCCTAACGGCCCAGAGTTACAAAAGGTGGCCCTAGAGGAGCACAGAAAGACACGCCAAGAGGATCCCCATCGCTGGTCAGGCATTCGACCCAGCGTCATCATCTTCCCATTCCAGGAAAGGAATTTCCCTCAGGGCATCCGCAAGAGCCGTCAGTTCAGAAGAATAGGCCTTCATGCTCTTCAGGCAGCATCCCAGCAAATCCTTCCTATGCTGTAGGGTTTGACATCAGCAGCTGAATCTGAGAAACAGCCACTGACAGCTTCACCACTTTCTCCACGGGACTGAAATCCTCCAGGGTAACAGCGGCCTGTCTAGTTTGCAGGGGAGTCAGCATCCCCTGGAGCTCCAGCATATCCTCCGAGGTCTTAATGCTCAGCGAACCCAGGAAATCAGTATCTGCCTGAGTTAGGTTCCTCAGGGCATGGGTTTTGGAGAGCAGGAAGTTTTTGGTGACTTCGTCCATAAGGAGAAGAGAGATGAAGAAATTCGAAGAGAGAGGTGAAAAAGTTGTGAGAGTTATGAAGCAAGTGCAAAATGAAAGGCCTATTTATAGACTTCAGAAAAAGGCATTTCGAAGATATACCTTTATCGATCGTCGAGCCCACATTGGGGAAGAAACCTCTGAAGGGGCAGGACCGGAGACGCTGTGATAGCCCTTGGTAAACACTCGGGCTAGTTTTCATTTGGGCATATGATAACTATCGATACCACAAAAGCGGCATCTCCACTACCCCGCCGGGTGACCCGGCCAACATACTGAACCCGTCGCGGGAGACGAGGCCTTGTTCATGCCGCCCTTAGCCTGGCAACCGACCCTGGGATGGTCGACATCAGCGGGGGGGCTCTCATGCGGCATCCGCACGGCGGCATCCCATCCCAGGTCATCCATGACGTCATCCCGCGTGACATCACTCTATGACACTCCAGCGACGCATATCACCCCAACAACATCCACCAGGGACTGTTCCTACTCCCTGTCGGTACTCCCTTCCCTTTGTCTATAAATACCCCCACCTTTCCACACAAGGGGGTAAGCTTAAGATAGCGTACTGAACCCCTGCCACTTTTACTACTCACACTGACTTTGGCATCGGAGTGTTTGCGCCGGAGACCCCCTCCGGCACATTGCAGGTGACGAAGGCCCCTAGTACAGTGTTCCCGACTGCCCCAGATCAAATCGATCCTGCTCAGTATCCCCCGGACTCTTATCACTGCTCTAGATGTAATTCCTCTACAGCCACAATACCCAAAACAAGTCTGATAGTAGTCATCTTGACAACCGGAGAAAAAATCTCATTGTAGTCAATGCCTTTTTCCTGCTAAAAACCTTTCACCACTAACCTTGCCTTGTATCTCTTGCTGCCATCAAGTTCTTCTTTAATCTTGAACACCCATTTATTCTGCAAAGCCTTCTTTCCTGCTGGTAACTTAGTCAACGACCAAGTCTCATTCTTCTCAAGCGAACTCATCTCCTCGTTCATGGCTAGCTCCCACTGAACTGACTCATCCATCTGCATTGCCTCTGAATAACTCTCAGGCTCACCATCCTCAGTCAAAAGCAAGTAATAAGCTGAAGGAGAGTATCTTTGTGGCGGTTGGGAAACTTTATTTGATCTTCTTACTGCAACATCTGGGGCAACTGGGACTGCCTCCTCAGCATCTCCGTTTGCCAAACTCCCACTGTCCCCTGTAAGAACATCCTCTGTAATGTCTTCCAACACAATCTGCTCTTTAATTTCTTGTTCCTTTGTAGTTTCAGAATCTGCCGCAAACGTATCCTTATACATTGCATTCTCATTGAAGGTGACATCTCTGCTTCTAATGACTTTCCTATTCAACTCATCCCAGAAACAATATCCCATCTCATCTGAGCCATAGCTAATAAAAGTAACCTTCTTTGCTTTAGGATCAAGCTTATCCCTGTCAGAATCTTTAACCCGCACATAAGAAACACAACCAAAAACTCTCAGGTATGAGAGATTTACCTCTTTTTATTGCCACTCTTCCTCTGGAATCTTGAACCCCAAAGGAACTAAAGGTCCTCTGTTAATGAGATATGTCGCTGTACTAACTGCATCTGCCCAAAACATCTTTGGCAATCCTACATATATCCTCATACTCTTGGCTCTCACATTCAAAGTCCTATTCATTCGCTCTGCAACTCCATTTTGTTGCGGTGTCTCAGGAATAGTCTTTATCAGTCTAATTCCGTGTTCTACACAATAGGCTTTGAACTCATCACTGCTGTATTCACCCCCATTATCTGATTTTAGGCTCTTAATCTTCAACCCTGTCTGGTTTTCAACTTCTGCCTTCCACTTCTTAAAGGTTTCAAACACGTCAGATTTATTTTTCAGAAAATAAACCCATACCTTTATAGTGGCATCATCAATGAAAGTGACATAGTAGCATGATCCTCCCAAGGAGGTAACTGTAGTCGGTCTGTACACATCTGTATGAACTAGCTCTAACTTCCCAGACTTGGGTGCATTCCCTGATTTTGCAAAAGTAACTCGTTTCTGCTTCCCAAACACACATGGTTCACAGAATCCAACTTCCATATTCTTCAGTTTCGGAATCTCGATGGACCAACATCATCAGTAACTGCATTAACCTCATCACATGATTGTTCCATAGTATAAAGAGTTCCAACCTTATCACCACAAGTAACAACCAAATTCTCCTTCACAGCCTTCCATTGTCTGTTTCCAAATATAACATGATATTCTTCCTCATCTAACTGACCCATAGAGAGCAGCATCCTCTTGAGTCCAGGAATGTATCTAACATCTTTTAACAACCAGATTGTTCCAAAAGAGGTTCTGATTTTGATGTCTCCCATACCTGTAATGTCCAAAGTCTCGTCATCAGCAAGACGAACTTTGCCAAAATGTCCAGACCTAAAATTTAGCATTGAATCCTTGCTTGGAGTGGCATGGAATGATGCACCTGAATCCATGACCCAAGATTCAATAGAACACTCAACACAACAAATCAGCGCATCATCACTAACTTCTTCCACTGTGTTAACTGAGTTACCATCATTCTTCTTTGGTTTAGGAACTGCAGGAGCCGTACATTGATTCCTGAAGTGACCAGTCTTTTGACAGTTCCAACACACAATATCCTTGTGATTCTTGGACTGCCCTCTCTTCCTGGACTTCGATCTATTACGCCCTTGATTCTGCCCCTTCCCAACTTGTCTACCTCTACCATCCATACTCAACAAAGAGCTCGATGATTCCCCAGAATTCCTCCTACGAATGTCTTCTCCAAGAATTGAGTCGTGAATTCCTGTGAACGTTAGCTTAGTAGTCTCAGACGAACTGCTAACTGCTGTGACAAACCCTGACCAGTTGTCAGGTAACGAGGACAACAACAACAAGGCCTATACTTCATCATCAAATTTAATCTCAACGGAAACTAATCTAGACAGTATAGAATTAAATTCGTTCACATGATCAGCAACAAAACCACCTTCTTTCATCCTTGTATTGACTAATAGATGAATAAAATATACCTTATTAGCTGCAGAGGGTTTCTCGTACAGATTTGATAACGCCTTTATTAGTCTGTGTGTAGTCTTCTCACCAACGATGTTGTAAGCAACGTTCTTCGCCAGTGTCAACCGTATCACACCTAGAACCTGCCTATCCAATAAGTCCCAATCTTATTGTTTCATCGCCTCTGGCTTTTTCTCCTCTAATGGTTCGTGCAACTTCTTCTGATACAGCAAATCCTCGACTTGCATCTTCCAAAATCCAAAGTTTGTCCCATCAAACTTGTCGATCTTTATCTTCCCATCGTCTGCCATCGCTCCTACTTGCTAACCTTGCTCCGCTACCAGGTGTTAGGAATTACCTGAGTAGGAGACCGAAAGATAACCTAGATTGAGAAAGATAAACGACAATAGACAAGACAAAAGGATTAACGTGGTATCAGTCTAGCCACACTCCACAAACCGCACAAATATTATTAATCTTAATATTCGTTAGTTTTACAATTACAAGAGAGTCTATTTATAGGGAAAGGGTCGACCTCCATTCCCTACGCTAGCGATGTGGTATATCAGACTCCACATACCCAACAGGTTTGACCCTATTACCGTTATTCGCAAATTAATTGTGCATCTAGGCATCAGGTTTAATTATTTTTGACGTGTTTCGACGGCGCGGTCACTCCGCCTTATTAGAACTATCAATCTCTTATCCATGCACTATCTTAGACTTCTTGTGCAAAGAGAATAGGTGATCTGAATCCATATCCTCATCAACCTGCTCTATGCTCCTCTCACCAATGACCTTAGGCCTCGACCGGATACTAGACTTCCTAAACATCAGTCCAAGCATTCTCCCCACCCTCTTCCTAACCGTCCTGAGCAATGGTCAGTCGCCTGAACCCCCGGTCCAACCTGGTTCTTCCGTGAACTAGTCTCCAGCCGAATCGGACCACCCAACCTAGACCTGTGTCCGCTTCAAGACCACCGTGTGCCAACTGAACCAACCCCGAACCACCCAAACCCAATCATTCCCTTACCCGAACCGGATCTATCCCAACAAATACCTCAAAGTCACTGACCCACCTGATTGCCCATTACTTAAATTGGGAATAATCTTTTTTCTTTCGGGTCGGACTCAGAACAAGTAATATTGCAGGTCTCTTCCTCCAACGGCTAATCAACGTCACCCCCCCTCCTTGGCCCTACCCAAAACAAACCCGCTCACAGTCCCCTCCTAGTCTTGGACACCATCTTCAGCCCAAGCCCATTCTTTCTAGACTTGTAATAGTGGGAAGAAACCCAGAAGATCGAGTGGGTCGTACTCATACACCTCACCATTACTCTATCCAACACGTTGCCCAGTAGAAAAGTAGAAAACCCCACTCCCATTCATTTTGGACTTGTAATAGTCCTCGGGTGGGTAGAAACTCAGAGGTCCGAGTGGGTTATAGTCATCCACCTTACCACTACCCAACCCACCACGTTGCCCAGCAGAGAACCCAACCTTATTCATCCCAGTCTACCAGCTCCATCAAAGCGCGACCCATTAATACCCAAACTAGACTCCTAGCAGCAACGACCCAGCAACCTCTCAGGCACAAAATCCATTTCTCCTACCTTAAACGTCTTCCTCGAATGCCCACTAAAACTATGAATGGACTACAACAGTTGTTGTTCCAACCATTCCAATAACTTTTTGCAGCCATTTCCTAATGCTCCTTAATCATCACTTGTTTGAAATGTTCAATAATCTTATCCATAACATATTTATCCCCACTCCCCATTTCCTCCACTTCTATGGCCATGTTTGGTGCCTCAATCGGCGGAGACGACATCTACTCACTACTACCGATCGAAACCACCGGACGAGGACCGAAATTACCCTACCGGTGACTATTGGCTTCGAGAAACATGACTATCACCACAGAACAAACTATTGCCCACCCAACTACTCTGCATCATTGGTGGGCCAAATGGTCTTCTTGATAACAATTAAGGCTACCCCAAGGGTATTATCGTCCTTGTTTCATTGCAAAGGCCGGAATCCTACTGTGCCAGCCAGGGGTCAACCGAGGAAGGTTGACGCCCCTTAGCCAGCAAGGAGCTCTGGGATGGTCGACATCAGCTGGGGGGTTGGTTTCACGTGTCATCCACTTGCACGCACAGCGCTATCCCATCCCAGGATAGCTATGACGTCACTGGAAGCTATCGCCTATGACGTAACTTGAGGCGTTATCTCCCCCGATAATGCCTTCCACTAAAATTAACTCCCTCGTGCTGCCTATAAATACCCCACCATTTAAAATGTGAGGTAAGCCATACTAACTTAAGCATCGGAGTGTCTACGCCGGAGCCCCCCCTCCGGCGCTTTGCAGGTACATTCGACGGTAACTACAGTGACTCTGATCGGCCCCACCTCCTCTTCTGACTCCCCAGAACCTCGAATCTTATCAAAGTGGTGCTTTCATTGAGAGTCTTGGTTGATTAAGTGAGCATCCTTGACAGTCAAGCTCCATTTTTCCTAGGAAGATCAGACCAACCATGGCTTCTGACTCGGAGTCTACTCCGCCTCCATCTTCTAGCATTCCCTTTGTGATCCGTAGACGACTTTTTCCTTTCGCCACCGCTGATGAGTCTACTATAATGCAAGAAATCAGTCAAGAGTCTTCAGATCTCTCCTTCAAAAGGGTAGGAGGAACGCCTTCCTCCCAGATAAGCATTCCCTTACCCCAAACGGGGGAATCCAGTTCTTATGCTCCTCCTTCTAGGGAACCCCCTTGCGAGTGAAATATCCGCCCTTCGTGCTCGGCTGGATTACTTGACTGAGCTGGCCGCGAGGATCGCGCCAGATGCTTCCGGGTCGAGTATTCCTCCCCAGGTTATTTTTACACCATCCATTGTCGCCGAACGACCCTTATCGCCCTTACAACCCAGAGGTGTTCTGTTAACTATGCCTGCTGCGGATATCCTAATTAGCTTTGTGCGACTCGACTAGGGACACGTAGAGTCTTATGTGCCGCAAGTGCCGCAATTTCCCATCCCCCAAGGAGAAAGGCGACTCGACGAACATAGAGACCGTTGCGACAGTCGGTGAGACGAAGTGAATAGGAATGTATCCCTTGAACATACTGAAAGATTCAGCAGTAGAAGACATCGAACCCGTTAACCCAGGAGTCGCAGTCAGTCCCCTCAGAGACATCACACTCCAGATCCGCGTAATCGAATGCGTCATCTGGAAGTGCCACCCCCTCATCATATGCGTGAAATCCTTGATGATTCTTCAGGTCACCCATTTAGTCATCGGGTGAGGCGTCATAGGGTCAGTCGACATGTGAAACTTCCTACAGAGTCATACGATGGTACGAGAGATCCCATTTCTCATCTCAACAAAGTGAAGGACTTCGTACAGTTCCAGACCCATAGTGATGCAGCCTTGTGTCAAATATTTGTCATGGCGTTGTCAGGGGTTGCCCGCCTCTGGTTTGAAGGTCTTCCCGGTGGATCTATTGATAGCTTCCCACAGTTAGAATCTAAGTTTCGAAGTTGATTCAGCACTGCGGTCCCCATCAGGAAATCTGCCGCGACCTTATTTGATATTCACCGAAAGCCTTTGGAATTGTTGAGAGATTTCCTTAGTCGTTTCGACTTGGAAATGTCATTAACACCCGACGCTACCGTGGATTTCGCCATAGAAGCCTTGAAGTGGAATTGTTGTTACGGGAAATTAAGAGACACGTTGATGGTAGACCCCCCAGCAACTTTAGACGTGTTAAGGCTGAAAGCCCACAACTACGCAAGAATGGAAGAAGAAGAAAATAGGGACAGAGCCCGGAACGTGTTACAAGACGCACCTCAAGTCCTTAACGCTCATACCACCACCACTTCGGAGGATCGCTTTATTGACGAATACGCACAGCGAAAAGATCACATTCCTAAGGCCTCTAGCCGGTGAAGAGGAAACTCCTCAAAAGGAAAGTCTGGCAATTCCCCTACTCGACGGCAGGGAGATCCTCCCAAAGGCCGAATTTACGACTCGGACCTCCCTTCCCTTATTTTACCAAGAGCAGAGATATTAGCGATTGTGGAACAGCGGAATCTACCCATTCGTTACCCCGCCCCCGTTAAGCCTGGGGTAATCATGGGAGGAAGAGAAAATACTTTTTGCAAGTTTCACAAAGCCAAGGGACACTCTACAGAAGTGTGCAGGGAATTGAAGTTGGCGATAGAACGTCTAGTAGAGGAAGGGTATCTCGGATAATTCACCACTAAGACTAGAGAGGAAGCTAGGAACAATCCTGCGGGCAGAGCCGCTGATAACAGACCCGCTCCCCCTCGCATTCCAGGAAATAACGTTGTCCCCGCCGGAAGAGGTAGAGAGACACTCATGGTGGATGATGACGAAGTCCCTATCATCAACATCATAGCCGGAGGCACCCCCTACCTAGATGAACCTGCGCAGTTAACGCCCGCGACGGGAGACAAGTGGAAGCGGGAGGGTGCGACAATGAAAAGCGAAGTAATAAGTGCTTTGGACAGGATGGTGCTATCTTTTTCCGAAGATGACGAGAAAGGCGTCATTTATCCACATAACGATGCGTTAGTAGTTACACCTATTATTGCTAATCACAAGGTTAGAAGAACCCTCATGGACAATGGAAGCGCCGTGAACTTATTTTTGCAGGAAGCCTATAATCTCATGAAGCGCCCAACAGCGAGTTGACGCCCTGCAAGAAGCCAATAATTGGGGTGGACGGGGTCCCGATCCCAGTAACCGGGGTAACCATCTTGCCTGTGTACTTCAGAGAGGATACCTCCAAGCGATCGGAGGGGCTGCTATTCCTAGTCGTGGACCTAAATCTGCCCTATAACGCTATTCTGGGGAGACCTTTCCTCAACCGCTTCGGAGCAGCGATATCGCAAAAACATTTGAGGATGAAATATCCCTCTTGGGAGGGAGTAGTCTCAATAAAAGGCAATTAGAAATTGGCGGCCGAGTGTTACCTCCTCATGACTCAGAAGAGTTGTGATAGGTACGTCTGTGTAATGGTAGATCCGTACGAACAAAATGATGAGAAACGAACTCAGCCATTAGACAAAATGGTACCCGTGCTGGTTAACGGGATCGACGGAGCAAGCTTCCTAGTTAGTGAAAAGCTTAGCCCTATGGAAAACCTTCAACTAGCTCGGCTGTTGCACAAGTGTAAAGGAGAGTTCGCATGGAGGCCCGCAGATATGCCAGGTATCTCTCGAGAGGTGGCAGAACACCGACTTAATGTTGACTCCAACGTCAAGCCAATCCAGCAGAAGCGACGCGTGTTCTCTACAGAGAAGGCGTCAGCTGTCGAGAAGGAGGTGATCAAACTCCTAGACGCCGGCTTCATCCGAGAAGTTCAATACCCGACCTGGCTAGCCAACCCAGTTCTTGTCCCCAAGCCCAATGGTGATTAGCGTATGTGCTATCGATTTTACTGACTTAAATGATGTTTGTCCTAAAGATTGCTACCCCCTTCCTCGAATTGATCAGTTGGTCGATCAGACTGCAGGGTACGCCTATCTAAGCTCTCTAGATGCCAATTCGGGATACCATTAAATCCCTATGGCCATTAAAGATGAAGAAATAACCGCTTTCATTACCCTGAAAGCTACTTACTATTATACGGCAATGCCGTTTGGGCTGAAGAATGCTGGAGCCACCTTTCAACGAATGGCCAACAAAGTCTTTAAGAAGCAAATTGGAAGAAACGTGGAAGCGTATGTTGACGATATATGGGTTAAGAGCCGAAGTTTCCAGGGCCATTTGAATGACTTAGAAGAAGTCTTCCACGTGATGAGGAAATGTCAAATGAAGTTGAATCCCCGTAAATGCATGTTCGTGTTTCATATGGGAAAATTTTTGGGCTATGTGGGTAGCTGGAAAGGCATCCAGCCCAACCCCTCAAAGGTCAAAGCCATCCAGGATATGGTACCTCCTTAAACTGTCAAGGAGGTGCAAAGGTTGACGGGGCGCGTTACTGCCCTAGGGCGATTTATCTCTAAGCAAGGCGAGAGATGTCTGCCCTTTTTTAAGGTCATACCTAAAAAAGCTCCTTTCGGATGGATAGCGGAATGCGAGGAGGCGTTCATGGGCCTGAAAGCTTATTTATCGTCCGACCTGGTGCTGACAAGGCCAGAACCGGGCGATACCCTATACCTATATCTCGGCGTTACGGACGAAGTGGTTAGCGCCGTCCTCATTTGAGATGACAATCATCTACATCACTCTGTCTATTTTATGAGTCACATCTTGAAAGATGCTGAGCTGCGATATACTCGCATTGAAAAAATAGCATTTGCACTGTTCAGGCCACGCGGAAAATGGACAGATACTTCCAAGCCCATCCCGTTATCATACTCACTGATCAGCCATTGAAAAGGATATTCCGGAAACCTGAGTCTTCAGGAAGGATGTTGATTTGGGCCATCGAACTCGAGTAATACGGGTTGCGGTACAAAAACCGTCCCTCCGTGAAAGCCCAGGTCCTAGCAGACTTCATAGCTGAGTGTACCTTCACAGAAGACCCGTTAACGGACTTGCCGGAAGAGGAAAGAGAGGACCTGGACCTCCCATTTTCGGAGACCTACACTAACGTGTGGGTTGTTCATGTGGATGGAGCCAAGAACCAAGAACTAGCAGGAGCCGGGATCTTCATAATCGGGCCACACGATATACAGATACGATACACCATCAGAATACTACAACCGTTATCCAATAACGCGGCGGAATATGAGGCACTACTAGCTGGTCTCAGAATAGGAAGAAACTTTTCCACCAAGGCTATACACATCATGGTTCAAAAATTTGTGGAGATTCCAAACTGATAATAGACCAAGTCTTGGGACACTCTCAGGCTAGAGAGCCCATCATGGTTCAGTACCTCGCTAAGGTAAAACGCGAACTGTTGGAAATAAAGAAAAGCGGCATGCGGGTCAGCTTTGAGCACATTCCCCCAGAGGATAATGCTGAAGCGGACGGCCTGGCCAAACTCACTGCAAAACCAGACGCATCCATACCCAAGGGTGTGTACTACTGAGAGATATCGGTTCCCTCCTTCATGGAAGAGAAAACGTTGCTTTGAGTGCAAGAAGTTGAAAATGACTGGCGAATCCCTGTGATAAAATTCTTGAAACATGAGGAATTACCTGTGGATAATGCTGGGAGAAAGAAGGTGCTAAAACAAGCAGCAAGGTGTACATATTATGATGGAGAGCTGATCCGGAGATGCTTCTCTCACCCGGCGGCCAAGTGTATAACGGAACAAGAAGGCCTTCACACTTTGCGAGAAATCCATGAAGGAATATGTGGTATACACACATCAGGTGGCACCTTAGCCGCATAAGTCTTCAGGTCTGGATTCTACTGGCCTACCATTCGAAGAGACTGCCATAATTACGTACAGACTTGTCAAAAGTGTCAAGAGTTCTCTAAGATTCCTAGACAAACCGCTACAGATATTTTTGAGATAGTGGCTCCTTGTCCATTCGTGAAATGGGGGATAGATATCCTGGGCCAGTTTCCAAAAGCAATGTTTCAACTAAAATTCATGGTCGTAACAGTAGATTACTTCACGAAATGGGCAGAAGCGGAAGCGGTGGCCAACATCACGACAGAAAAAATTTGGCGTTTCTTCAAACACTAAGTTATCATGCGGTTCGGTGTTCCCCGCGTGCTAGTCAGCGATAATGAGATGCAGTTCACCAGCCAGTTTTTTAGAGATCAGTACGCAGAATTTCAGATCGAACAAAGGTTCTCTTCTGTGGCTCACCTGCAGACCAATGGTCAGGCAGAGGTGACAAACCGAAGCATTCTTACTGGCATAAAGAAAAACCTGGAAGGATCTAAAAAGAAATGGGCAGACGAGCTGCCATATGTGATGTGGGCGTACCGCATGACCGTCAAAACTAGTACGGGAGAAACACCTTTCGCATTAGCTTTTGGCACTGAGGCCATCACACCGGTAGAAATCGGTACTATGAGCCTGAGAGTGGCATACTTAAGAGAAGAAACGAATGAGGAGAGACTATGGGCTAACCTCGACGCGTTACCAGAACAGCAGGAGGAAGCTCTTCTGAAAACGCTTCATTATAAGCAAAAGATGGCGCGTTATCACAATAGGCGCGTCAAAGAACGCCTGTTAAAAGTAGGCGACCTGGTGCTTAGAGACAAACGAGCCGCCGGACAGCGTATGTGGAAACTCAGCCCGAACTGGGATGACCCATACCGCGTCACCCGTGTTATCGGAAAGGGAGTGTATCACTTGGAGACACTTGATGGTACCCCCTTACCTAACTCTTGGAACGTAGCTCGTTTGAAACTATACCATGCTAGAGTCTAATACACGTTCTGCACCTTTTGTTAATCTCAACCCTAACTTGTGCTAACGCTCGAATAGAGAATATTCTTGTGTCTTTTGTGGCTGATTGTGTACAGATAATAAAGGGTGTCAAGAGTGAAAAGTCCTATCCTTGTGACGGTCGGTCCTGGTCAGACGACTCACTAAGTGAGGGCACGCCCTGGCATACCTAAAAAACCAATATCGAGAGTGAAAAGTCCTATCCTCGTGGCAACCACGCTAACACAGGTGGACCATTGAGACGAGGCACGTACCAACACCCTCGGGAGTGAAAAGTCCTATCCTTATGGCAAACCGGGTGATAAGATGCGGACTATTTTCTGAAGGGTAGTAGAGGAATATGTCTCTTGGGGTCGGTCATCTTCGGCGTCCGGTGTACCTGCACAGCGCCGGAGGGGGTCTCCGGCGTAAACACTCCGATGCTTAAGTCAGTAAGAATTGTGGAAATAGTAGAGCTTTTGCCAGCAATCTCAGGCTTACCTTCCTCCTTTGTGGCGGAGGTATTTATAGGCAAAAGTGGAGCATTTCTGGGTGATCTTGGTCACAAGGTGCTAACGCGCCCGTCAGGAGGGGTTAGAGTTCCTCGTTGATGGAATGTGTTATCGTTGCGTTAGATATAGGTATGGGGGTAGGCGTTACCTAGGTAAGGCAACACCTACGCTTCTCACGAAATGCCAGGTTCGGCCTAGGATGGGATAACGCCCTGTGTCACGACGAAGTGACGTGTGGGACCCCCTCGCTGATGTCGACCATCCCAGTGTTAATCATATAGAGAGAGGCGATAGCCTTAATGCTGCCGGGGCGGTAGGAGTAGCAGTTTTCCTTCCACCGCGGGGTATAAGATGAAAATGCCCTTACCGTTAGGAGTATTGTTATCACCGGGCTAACATAGACGGCCCACTAAGATGAGGCACGTCCCGACATCTCTGGGAGTGAAAATTCCTATCCTCAGTAATAACCGGTCTAGTGTAGACGGCTCACCGGGAAGAGGCACGCCCTAGAGAGATAGTAACTCCATCTTGGAAGTGAAAATCCTATCCTTGTGATAACCGAGCTAATACAGACGGCTCACTAAGTGAGGGCACGACTCTGGGATGCGAGGTCAATGCCTGAAAGTGAAAAACCTAGCCTTGTGATGACCTGTCCTGATCCGACGGCTCACTAAGATGAGGCACTTTCCAGGCCGATCGTGGAAATAAGGAAACGCGAAGAATCGCGAAATCCCAGCAAGTAACCAGATGGGAAATTCCTGGTGAAGATAACTGGTGGAGAAAGCGATACGAGTGACACAACCACAACACCCGAGTCGGAGGTGTAAAGACTCTCTCGGGTAATTATTTCCTGTTAATACATGTCATTTTACTAATGACTTCTAATTGAGAATGTGCAGCGATATTGTTCAGACAACGAGGAGATTGATTCTTTTGTTATCGTGGCTTGGGAAACGTGATTTAAACGATATGGATATTATGTGTATCTCTGGCAATATTCCCATGGAAAGGGGAACGTCAGAATCTATCTACAAGTCATTCTGATCCATCGGTTGAGGGCATCTACGACAATGCGATTATGCGTTATATATTGTGGGAAGATGGAAATAGCGGGTATCGCGCTTCTCTTCTATAAGTCGGTTATCTTGAAGGTTATCTACTGAGTGATTACTAAAATGCGCATGCAAGGGTCATGTCGCGATATCTCCCGACGCACCCATCGTCACAACTCAATAAGGAAAGGAAATTAGCAGCAAACGAAATTATGAAGCCGAATATATGGTTGTTCATAAATACCCTAGAAGGGTTACAAAAGTCCAAAACTTTAAGGATCAAAGACAAGGATAAAAATGGACGACTCTTGAGCAACAAATAGAGCGATAACGCTTGGCGTAGGCCGACCCTACAAACTTCCCCGACTCTTGTAGCCCTTTGCCTTGGCTTGACGGAAGCCCTCGTCCGTGAGATGCACGGATTTCTTCAGGAAAGTGGTAGAAAGGGCATCACCGCGGTACACCTCTTCTCCATGAATCTCTGAGAAGCAGTTGGCCATGATAGCGGCAGTGCTCTCAACATACCACATGTATTTCTCTGCCGTCTCTCCCTCCGGGCCGTTATCTCTGCCATCAATGTTGCCTTTTCCTCTTCCAACGCGGCACTCCTGGTTTTCTCAGCGGATGCCTGCTCTTGCGCCTCTCTATGTTCCTTCCGGGGCATCACCAAGGTCAGTAGCAAATTCTGGCGTTCCTTCAATAACCTCTCTTTCTCCTCTTTCTCCTTAGAAAGTCCGTCTAAGGAGGCGGAAAGGGTAGCGACCTTATGCGACATGTGCTCCTCCCAATAATGAAACTCGGAGAAACAAGTAAAGAGCTTGGAACGCAACGAACTTACCTGTGAATCCGTGGGTTGAGAAAGGAAGGCCTCCCGCTCTTCGGGGGACGTTAACGCATAGGCGGCCAAAAGGGAAGAAACTTCGACGGAACTGTCACCCCCGACAGCCACAAACCCGGAACTATGTAGTTTGGCCAAGTCAACCTGATGAGTGACAGGACCAGATTCGCCCATCGAACTCAGGTCGGCCATGAGGTGAGGCACTTTGATCTCACTAATTCCTAGGGCACGCTAACCCTTGGCGCCCTTATAAGTTGACACGTGTCTATTGAATCATCATGACTCCTCCTTTGCATTTAATGAGGAAATCCTGGGCATTAAATGCTCTGAAAAGAAGAATCGATTTCCAAAACAAGATAGACGCAATGGCGCGATGACGTGGCGACTGAGATAACGCGACTAAGCGACAATCGAACTAGTGGCTAACAAGATAACGCAAAAAGATGAATAAAGATTATTTATTCAAGAAAGAATTACAAAAAGCAATACGGGGCAAACGTCATTAATTATTACAAACTGAATCAAGCCAATGGTCGGTAGGAGAAATGCAAGAAATGAAGTCCTCTCTGGCGCCAACCCTATCTGATCATGGGAACGCCTTAGTCATCTTTCGAGAAACCTTCGCCAAATCCGCATCCTGGGCCGATATCTCTTCACGAAGGAAAGAGTTTCTTTTGTCAGCCGCCGTTAACTCAGCCTTAGCCACCGCCAATTTCGCTTCTAAAAGTTCTGCTTTGGCGCCCTTTGATTTTTCCCTTGCAAGCTCGGCGCGACAATCATCCAGCTCTGCCTGGGTATGAGTTTGAAGCTGAGTCAACTCTGTCACCTTGGCCAGAGCATCATCTAACTGCTCTTTTAAGCCGTGGGAACCTCGAAGTTTGTCACCACGGGCGCCCAGAAAATAATGCATTTCGCGAAAGCTGGCAAGAGCGTTATTCAGAACCCGCGCACGTTGGATATCGGGAGGAAGCCGCAATAATTCCTCCTTGGCTTTGGGAGAGCCAAATATCTCACCCACCAGAGAGCCTACCGGCTAGTCTCGCGATAGCGGGTTTGATATCCCCAAAGCACGAAGTTCGTGAGTACCAAAGGTGGACAGATCCAGGCGGTAAGAAGAGACCCCCCCTCGGGAGTCCGAAGGAGAAAGGTTGGCGACAAAAGGAGAAGAGCAACTTTCGACGGAATCGCCGAGGTCGGAAATGGATGTGAAGAGTAATGGTTAAGGGCTCCTTGGTGAAGGGGCAGAAGGAATACTCGAGTCGGGAGACAGCACGACCACGTCAGGAATATAAGAGGAAATGGGAGAGTTAGGGACGTCAGTCGGTAGAGCCGAGTCTGGTACCAATGGGTTTTCAGCGACCTTAGGGGGAATAGTCGTTGACGCCTCGGTGACCTTTGTCGCTTGAGAAGTAGTCGCCACGGTAGAAGTGTCGACACTTGTGAATGGGACTTCATCGACTTTCTTCGAGGAAATCCCAACAGCTTGAGCGGTTTTCTCAACTCTAAGTTTTTTCCGCTGCACCGCGGAAGCATGGAGAAGCCCTGTCTCGAGGTCTATGTCCTCGTTGTCGCTCTCAGCTATCTTCATTTCGGGTTGACCCATGGTCGTTCTCTTGCTTCGATCCGGTAGCCAATTGTTGAGAAAACTAGAGGCCCGAGCGGGAATATCGTGCCCTCTCGCGGCAACTGTCTTAGTCCTCCTCTTTTTTGGCGAAGCAGCTTGACGGCTGGAACTCTCGGGCGAGGGAGAGGCCGGTAGCGTTTGAAGTGGTGTTACGTTTAAAGGAACGGTATCCATGCTAGGCGGTCGGTCTTCAGTATCGTCTGCCACCAAGACATGTTAGAGTAGTGAGCAAGTCGAAATGATAACACAAAAAAGGAAACTCACATATAGTACACTCCGTCATAAGCTGGTACAGGGCAAATTCTCAGTTACGGAAGGAGGAATTCATATCTAGCAAGGTGATGGCCTGATGTAACTCTTCCCTAGACAACACTACTAGGTTTACCCAAATGGAATCGACAAGCCTGCGGTTAAAGCCCCTAGGCCAAGGGCAGAAAGGAAGACTAACAATGAAGAAGCCACTTTTCCAATCCTTTACAGTCCCCTCGTAGCCCTTGAACCTCTGCCAGAATGACTATGCAAATGCGTCATTCCATTTCGGGGCGATATCAACCAAACAGTTGCGACACTTGAAACTAAAAAATTTGCAGAATAAATTGACAGACGGAGTAAGTATACCCTGAAATTCACAAGCGCGAAGAAAGGCATAAATTTCACACCAAGAGGAAGGGGTTATCTGAGCTAGGTCGATATCATACTGACGCAGCAACTTCTTTACAGACTCATGAATGGGAAAGCAAAATCTATAAAAGAACATCTTAAAATAGACCATCCTATCACTCTTGGACAAGGGGTCATGAAGTCGTTGACCCGCCTCAGGAATCCTAACGGAAAAACCAGGAGGAAAGGTGATACCCTGACCCTCCAATGCAGCCTTCAGAACCGCGTCGCAAGTGAAGATACTGGGTGTTCTCTCGATTTCTGGGTCTATAGGCATCTGAAGACCCCTAGGGTCTCTAGTCATGCGCATAATGAACCAATGAGAAGAAAATCTAGGAAAATGGAGTAAAAATACCTGGAATAAGAAGACAGTGTGTAGGCCGCCGGTGCCGATGAGCGGTTGAAGAAATATCCTTCGAATAAAGGAAGAAGCAAAAGAGAGAAGACGATGAGAAAGAATTTCAAAGCGCGAGCAAAAGTGTTAAAAGAAAATAGTGGTTCCCTTTTAAAGGCTGACCTGAGTACCCAACAACCTGTGAAAACGAGACACGTGCAAAACAGAAAGTGACACGTGGAAAAACCGCATAAGGATATTAATGATTAAGCATTTATATTCTCGAAGAAAGACAGCCACTGACTAGGGGCTGACAGAACGGTCACATCCAGCGGCAGCTCGCTTCTCAGCGATAACTAACCTAGTGCGAAAGGAGTTAACGCGGAAAGGCGACTAAGGAAAGGAGGAAAATGAAAAGCGTAATTTTATTCCATAAAAGTCGTACGACATCTACAAAAAGGCACGGTACGCAAAATTAATCATCATCAGGCCAATAGGAAGGCCAGTACCAGTATTCCTCATCCGAGGACGGAAACCCCTCAACAATAGGCGGGAAAGGTTCCTCAGCGTGCCTCGTCTGACCTAGTTTTAGCGAACTTGGCTCTCCTTTGACAGTAGGGGCCGCGATGTCAGCACCGATACCGCTGGCAGAACCCCTCTCCATAGAGCGACTGACGTGAGGAAACAGAACATCGCCCTTCTAAACAGGGGGGCATAAACGAGAGGAGACGGGTCCACCGTCTTCGAAATCTTTCTTTTCCCCGACCTCTTTCAAATTTTACGGCGAGGAAGTTGCCTCTTCAGGCATGAGGGTGAAGGAGGATTATCAGAATCCGGTGAGGTTGGAGGAGTTGGGGGAGAGCCGCGTTCCGCCAGGTCTAAAGAGTATGAATCGACCATGAAACTGCAAATGATTTTGACAAGAAAATATGAGGAAAGAGATGAATAGAAAGAGGGAGATAAAATCCCATTAAATAGTTGGGGAGGAGGTGCTTTTCCATCTTCCCACATAATTTTTGAGAAAATTGGTACGTTTCAAAAACAGGTCAAATTGCAGAATTAAATCCTGTGACCATGCCTATTGGAAGTTCTCCTTGATCGAGAGGCACCAAAAAACCGCCCAATCAGTTGATACTGAAGAGGCGGCGCGGAATTAATGCAGAATGGTTCGCGAGGATAACCGCTACCAAAGTCTAATCGAGGACGGGCTCGTTTTCAGTTGGGCTGATGTGGCAATCAACCGAAATCTCAACTGGCACATGGTAAAAAGAAAACGGCGACTCCAATAAAGAAAAAAACATTTTATTTATTCATCTATGGCCTAACGGCCGGGATATGCATTTTTACAAAGAAAAGAAAAGGTAGAGCGGCGACGGTCGACAGTCAAGCCTGGGATCCAGCATCATCATCCTCGGGCAGAGTAGGAACCTCCCTCAAGGCATCCGCCACAGAGGTCAACTCGGCAGAAGAAATCCTCATGCCCTTCAAGCACTAGTTCAGCAGCGGCCAACTTGGACACACACTCTAGAGGACTGAAATCCTCCAGAGAAGCCGCGCCAAGCCTGGACCGAAGGGGAGTCAGCATCCCTTGAAGTTCCAGAATGTCCTCGAATGTCTTGATCAGTATATTTTCCAGAAAGCCAACATCATCGTCGTTGAGGTTCTTCAGGGTGTGGGTTTTGGAGACCAAAAAGTTCTCGAGGACCGAGCCACCCGATATTGCACGAGTCGACCGGTACAATCCGAACGGAAGCTGAAATGATAGCCCTTGGTAAACACTCGGGCTCATTTTCAGTTGGGCTTATGATAACAATTAAGGCTACCCCAAGGGTATTATCGTCCTTGTTTCATTGCAAAGGCCGGAATCCTACTGCGCCAGCCAGGGGTCAGCCGAGGATGGTTGACGCCCCTTAGCCAGCAAGGAGCTCTGGGATTGTCGACATCAGCACGCATGACGTTATCCCATCCCAGGACGACGTTATCCCATCCCAGGACAGCTATGACGTCACTAGAAGCTATCGCTTATGACGTCACTTGAGGTGTTATCTCCCCCAATAACGCCTTCCACTAAAATTAACTCCCTCGTGCTGCCTATAAATATCCCACCATTTAAAACGTGAGGTAAGCCCAAGATTGCTACTGGAACCTCTGCTATTTTGAACAGCCATACTAACTTAAGCATCAAAGTGTCTACGCCGGAGCCCCCCCTCTGGCGCTTTGCAGGTACATTCGACGGTAACTACAGTGACTCTGATCAGCCCCACCTCCACTTCCGACTCCCCAGAACCTCGAATCTTATCACTTCTTAATATCTACCCTTGACCATTCTCACCACTATATCAGATCACCACCGAAGTATCTGTCAGAGCCCGCAACCCAGTGCTAAACTTGACAGGTTTCACACTAATCGGATCACTCTCGAAGCATCTAAAAAAAATACCCTAATCTACCACAAAAATAACAATTATTAGGTATGCTCTAGTACATATTAGTTACCAAAATTTCAACGCCATGATGATACGACACCATAAACGCCTTAGTGAGAGGTTGATCCACATCTAATAGTATCTGAACAGTCACCCATCACCATAAGGCCTTAAGTTCAACATCCTCCACACCAATGAAGAGACCCACCTTATTTCCCAAATACTCCACAGTCTCCCTTGTTCTCATGTTGATAGGTAGATCGTAGATCCGAACTGAGAATATGATGCGACTCATCTCCACCGCTAGAAACTTCTCATCCTCAGTAACTTTCTTTCATGATGACCGAGTTCTTGTAAGAAAACCAAGGAGCTCTAGCCATCACATTGTTGCGATCATGCTCTAAGGAGAATTGAAAAAAAAAGATTGGCTATCAACCACGTTGATCACCAAATCTCTATGAGTGCGCCTTGGCATACACATACGATCAAGGAAGGCGCTCGCGTTGACGTTTCTCTCCCCGAATACCTTGCACAACAACAATAACCGTTCTCCCCCTACTTCCATTACCGGATCCACGTTCAAAGAGCCTTTGTTACGCTCATCGCCTCCACCTACACCCCTACTAGTCTCCCCCCTCTCCAAAACCCTACCATTCCCAAGGTTCCTAGCCATTCTCTCGAATAAGAGGTAAGAAGCCCTCTTAAAGTAGTAGCAGTTGAACAAAAAGTTAAGACTCACCCAATTGACACTAAAACACCAATATAAATTCATTTTGGTAAAAACAATGGTTTGATAAGACTGAAACTCCATTATGAAAGGATAAAAATCAAATTTTGAATTTTGAAATCAGATATAATAAAAAAAAAGATAATAACACCGGATATGAACGAAATAAAAGGATAATAACGAAATTGAATAATCCGAAAGAAGCAAATAAGCAAGATAATTAAAAGAAGTAGAAGGAAATGAGAACTCACAAGGACGCGAGATGAATGAAGGAGGACCCAACACCAAAATGAGAGATACCTCGCACCTAGCTTTCAACCTGTTTAGTATTTTTTTTCCTTTGATATAATATAAAAATATGAAACCTTTGGTTTTCTCTAGTAAATCTATATCTATCTATATATATTTAAAAAAATGGTAAAATATTTGTGGTGGTTTGAAAGGAGATCACATATGATCCTCAAATCGCTTAGTGAAATTTTTATTAACTTATACTCTCTCCGGGGCAAAATAAATGTCGTTACGCATAACGAGGTGACCCGAATGACTCACTATTTGACCTCAAAAAATTCCGTATTTTTTTTCAAACGTACGTTAAGGATTTGCGTACGTTCGAAAAAAAATTCAGAATTTTTTGAGATCAAATAGTGAGTCATTCGAGCCACCTCGTTTTGCGTAACGACGTTTATTTTGCCCCGGATGGAGTAGTATTTAAAAAGGCACTAGGTAAAAAAAATTGTGTTATAAACATCATTTTCCACACAAAAAAATAGTAAAAATTGTAATTATTGTTAAGTGGTAAGCATTGAATAGAAAATTTAAAATTATAAGAGTGAATATTCCTCTTCATGAGATAAATGATGAATTTGATATCCGGCAATGTAATAAATTTTCATACAAAACAATATTTCTCCCAACTCCGGGGTTTAAGGCTAGTTATACAAAAAGAGTACACAAATTATGTAACTGGTTGGTCTTGTGGATTCTAAATTTCAAATCCAAAGGTTTCTCTCTGGGTAGAGTTGGCGAAAGGAGAAGCCAGAAAAGAAGGAAAAAAGAAAAGTCAGCAAACGTCACCACTTTTGAACGTCGAAATGAAAAGGTGTTGAAAGTTACGTAGTACGTGTTTGGCGTTCCGGTTCTACTCGGGAAAGTCATTTTCGGAGTAGAAAATTAGAGACACCTAAGTCATTTTTAAAGCAAGGCCAAATTTGTGCTCCAGTGGCGATTGAGAAGTCATTTTGGACTTCTCTCTCCAAATTTTTTTTTCATTTCATTTTAATTTTTTTTACTTTATATAACCAACAAAATAAATTAAAAACTATCACAATAAAATCTCTACCTCAAGATAAATAATTCTAAATCCACTTTTCCTATTTTTATTAATTTTTTAAAAATAGTTTTATACCCTTTATGGTCATTTTACATCCAAACCATAGTTTTGAAAAACTATTTTACCAAACACCTCAATATCTAACTTTTCTATTTACTAAAAGTTATTTTCCCACAGAATTTTTTCAACTAGAACCGAAACGTCAAACAGACCAGTAATGTTTTCCTTCCCTTTCTTCTTTTACAATGGCCAATATTTTCAATTCATTTTCATCTCGTGTCCTCAGTCCTCACACACGCACAGTAATAAACAGCTCATCTTTTACCAGTAGCCAGTAGGTGATATCATCTTTGTCAGAAATCTTACAACATCTGCAGAAGCAAATAAAAAAACAAGTCCCAATAATCCAACTTTTGAATTTCACTCTTTTTTCTCCATTTACATTCACACTTCTTTCTTCTCGCTTTCATCTCTCTACTCTGTGTGTAAGAAAGAGGAAGTACACTGTTACTATTACTACTGTTATGGCCTTAATGGGTTTTGCTGTTCTTTTCTCTCCAGTTTTCTGAGCAGCTTGAGCTACCATGTAAAATGAAGCTTAATGGGTTTCCTTTCCTTCCCCTTTTGTTACCATTGTTGCAGGTTGCAATAGCTTTTTTTTGCCTATCAGTTTCTTCATTAACTCCTACCACCTACTCTCCTGTCTGTGGTCGCCTCCTTCAAACTTCAATGCTTTCTTCCACAATTTGTTAAGCTCCATCTCTCTTCACTCTCGAATAATAATAATAATGTCTAAAACAAGCTCCATCCTTCTATTCACTCTTTTCTTTATCGCCGCTACTTCTGCTTCCCACCACCACCGCCGACACCTCCTCCACCAGCCTTTATTCCCACAAATCACCATTCTTCCTCCTACACAGCCACCTTCCCTCCCTCCCCACCCACTCCCTCATCCCCAAACCCAAACCCAACCAAAATACCCATTCTCAACCACACCCACCACCCCTCAAAAACCTTTCTTCCCTTCCTTCCCTTCCCCTCCTCCTCCTCCGCCACCTCCCCCTTCTTCCTTCCTCGTCACTTTCCCCGCCAACATCTCCTCCCTCCTCTTCCCTCACCACCCTCCTTCCACTTCCTTCCACCGTAACCTCATCCTCACCATCTCCGTCTCCCTCTCCTTCCTCTTCGCCGGCGTCCTCGCCGTTGTCGCATCCTTCTTCATCTGCTCCCGCCGCACCCATCACCATACCCCTCCAAAACCTGACAGCCTCCGCCTCTTCCCTCCAGACACCGTCCTTTCAGACGGCTCCCCCAAGCCTCCCAAGCTGCCTCACCGGCCCGGCGTGCCCAACACCAGCTCAGAGTTCCTCTACTTGGGCACACTAGTAAACCCTCACAGCGGAGTCATTGATCATGAAAAGATCGCATCTTTAAGCAATGCAAGCGTCAAGTCTGGGACTTCATCATCATCAAGACCTTATCAAAAGCTAGGCTCTCCTGAGCTCAATCCGCTGCCTCCTTTGCCTAGGTATAATATCTACACACCAACTTATAGGAGTGGTGAAGTCCTTGTTAAGAAGGAGGAAGCAGATACAGATACCGATGAGGGAGAAGAGTTCTTTTCACCAAGAGGGTCATCTGGGCGTAAAGAAACGTTAGAAGATAATAATTCATCAGTAGTGCACATTGAATCGAGCTCTAGAAGGCATAACTATGGGTCTACAAGCTTTAATTCAAGAACTGCTTCATACCCGTATTCAAATTCTTGTTCTCCATCAATTTCTGTATCTAGTAGTCCTTTAGTGCTAAAGATGAGCCCTTTAAGTTCAAAAACTAAGTCTCCAGATACTATAACTAGTTTCCGCGCTCCGGTTCAGGTTCCGAAGAAATTTTCACCCTCAGGTTCGTTATCTGCATCATCATCATCATCTCGGTCAGGGAGAGGTTCAGGGAATACTCAGAACTCGCTGGATCAAAATAGGCAAGCCTCAGGAAGGATTGAGAGTGTTACAACTCAGCAATTTGTGCCCACAAGACTACCACCACCGCCTCCTCCTCCGCCTCCGCCACCGAGGTTTTGGGAGTTGCCGGTGGGTGGCAGAATGGTTGAGGAAGAAGTGAATTTAGGGATTTCAGGACCTCGAGTTCTTGTAACCCCTTCAATGCCAGCTTTTGTGAATGAGCAATTGCACAGCAACAGAAATGTTGACATGAATGAGGAGACTCCGAGACCAAAGTTGAAGCCTCTGCATTGGGATAAAGTTAGGGCGAGTTCAGATCGTGCTATGGTGTGGGATCAGATTAAATCCAGCTCTTTTCAGTAAGATATTACCTTCCTTTGTAACTTTTTCTTTTGGTTGGCTTAGTTTCTTGATTTTTTTATGATTAGGTTTACTTTCTGCTATTGTTAGGTTCTTTTCTTTCTTTGATTCTAATGAGTTTTGGGTAGTTTAGCTGAGTAGTTAGAAGCTTTATCTTTGCTTTGTTTGGTACATCTAGTGGTTTGTAAGTATGTAATGTACTTATTTGGTCTCCAGGTTAAATGAGGAAATGATTGAAACGCTTTTTATGGTGAACAATTCTCACTTCAATGATAAAGACAACAAGGGACGACGCCTATCTCTTCCTTTGCTGAACCAGGAGAATCGAGTACTTGATCCCAAAAAATCCCAGAACATTGCAATCTTGTTGAGAGCACTTAATGTGACCATTGATGAAGTTTGTGAAGCTCTTTTAGAAGGTAAAATTGCTGGACCACACTCAAGTAAATTGAAATTATAATAAATGCCTGCTTGCATCTATGTACTACCCGGTCTGTCTGTTTGTTTCCTTGAAACAAGTTTCTAAGTATTTTCTTATCATCACAAGTTTTTCAATCCACCATTATATTTTGAAACTCAAACACTAGAAACATAGCATTTTTTTAGCCTGTATTTGCAGACTGAAGTGTTCAAATCTTCTCTGATTTTTCTATACTTTTTCATCATATTTTTTTTTTCTTTGTTTGTAATAATATTTCTCTAGTGTGAACAGGAAATTCAGACACCCTGGGGACAGAGCTTCTTGAAAGTTTGTTAAAGATGGCTCCAACAGAAGAAGAAGAACGCAAACTAAGGGAGTTCGAGGATGAATCACCTTCCAAGCTAGGCCCCGCTGAGAAGTTCCTAAAAGCAGTGCTTGATGTTCCCTTCGCATTTAAGAGGATTGATGCGATGCTTTATATTACTAATTTTGATTCAGAGGTTGAGTACCTAAGAAAGTCTTTTGAAACTCTGGAGGTAGATACCAATTCATTGTATATGTTTCCAACTAAGTTATATAGATGCCATGTAAAATATGGCATAGTCCAATATCTCAGAATGGACAGTTCATTCTAGTAATCATTCATTTCTCTCAAATATGGTGATGGCAATTAGTTTCTGTTGACATCTATCGTGGATAAATTAGATTGTTCAGTTTTTCTTCTATTAATACTCATTCAAGGTAACAGTTATGATGAAGGTATGATGCTTATTTCCCTCATGGCAATTGCATCTTCTTGAGAACATGGATTCTGCTTTTTGTATCTTCTTATCCTGTTGCCTTCTGTTTCTCTTTCTGATTTGTATTTCCCTCGCCACAGGCAGCAAGTGAAGAATTAAAGAACAGCAGAATGTTCTTGAAGCTCCTTGAAGCAGTGCTGAAAACTGGGAATCGCATGAATGTTGGCACCAATCGCGGCGATGCCCATGCCTTCAAGCTTGACACACTTCTTAAGCTTGTTGATGTTAAGGGCACTGATGGCAAAACCACTCTCCTGCATTTTGTTGTACAAGAGATAATCAGATCTGAAGGTTCTCGAATCTCTGGTGCAAATGGGATTCCATCAATTGAGAACACTCAACAATCGGCCTTTCAGGATGATGTACAGTTTAGAAAGCTCGGGCTACAAGTTGTTTCAGGTTTGTGTGGAGAGCTCACCAGTGTAAAGAAAGCTGCTGCAATGGATTCAGATGTTCTTAGCAGTGATGTCGCAAAACTTGCGACAGGAATTACGAAAATTAAGGAGGTTCTGAAGCTAAATGAGGAGATTGCTTTAAAGGAGAGCAGCTGGAGGTTCTCGGAATCAATGAAAGGGTTCTTGAAGAAGGCAGAGGAGGAAATTGTAGGGATTCAAGCCCAAGAGAAAGTTATTCTCTCTCTAGTGAAGGAAATAACTGAATATTTCCATGGTAGCTCAGTTAAGGAAGAAGCACATCCGTTCAGGATTTTTACGGTGGTAAGGGATTTCCTTTCCATTCTTGACCAAGTATGCAGAGAAGTTGGTAAGATTAACGAGAGAACTATATACAGTTCCGTACGCCCTATGCCCATAACTTCAATTCTTCCACCAGTTTTTCCTGGTCTCAGCGGACAGCAGCATTATGGCAACACAGATGATGAAAGTTCGTTGTCGTCCTAGTGCTTGGTTTTTTTTCACCTCTGGTGACTGCTTTGATTCAGCTGAATCTCACTGGACAAGAAGCTAACCAGAAATTGGTGGTGCATGCAGACAGCCCGAATTGATATTTGGATGGTGCCTATATGTTTGGTTAGCCTCTCCTATTGTATCTAATTATTTTCGCAGAATTTTGGATTTACTAAATGTGTAATATAGAAAATGTCAGGATGTAATGATTCTCACTGCAAGAAATAGTTGGACCTGTCATGGTAAAATCTGCAGAAGCTGAATGAATGGCTTTTCTGTTCAATAGTAGAAGTACACTACTCACTATCAGTGCTGAACTTTTTTCTTTATTTATTTATTTATAATTGGTCTAATCATTTAAGAAACACAACTGTAATGCTTGGTGTTGATTTAACTGCATCAGTATAAAAGCTGCAAACTACTCCCCCCTTCAAAATAAACGATAACAAACGCAACCTTAATTAGCTGGTTATGATCGTTGGACCAAACGTTATCTGAGAACCCAGACAGAAACTATCTCATGTATATATATGATGGTAAACTCAATCTATACACAATGACAAGACAAATTATCAATGAAAATCCTATACATGCAACAATCCTCCGTCGTGCTCCTTCGGAGGCACCATCTTGCTTGTCTTGGTTTTGGCCAGACCAAGCTTTCTTTTTATGATTTTGGCTTTAGCAGCTCTCAGCATCCATTCGCTCAAGCACTCGACGTGCTTCTTCTTCTGTGGCTGGAACTACATTCCGAATCCTCAATAATCCATCTTTCATTGCCTCAGGGCGGATGGTGAATAGTAGAACTTGTTGGATACCTGGTCAAATTGCACAGTTGTAATAAAACAAATTTGTAAGCTAAGACTACTACTTCCTTCACCTTGTAGCTTCACTTTTTTGTTCATCTAAGGTCCCAGATTTGGGGAAACAATTATTTCCAATTCTAGTGACAAACGCTTAAACAATACTAGTAACCTTGTGATTAGTTTATTCTTGTGCATTTGAATTCAGTTACTCACCTCACTGCTTCTTAGCTCAGGCCTCGTAACATGAGCTACAACTTCCACATTAATCAGTGGATTAGTAGGATCTTGAAGTTCCGTGTACAGAACACAAGACTTAAATCGAAGGAAATTGCCAACATCCACCTGGGTTAATGAAGAAATTAGAAGAATCTCAAATGTGGAACACTACCTATGTGTTATATTTTTCTAATCTATGACCCAGGAAATATAAATTTAATGCACATATTTGATTTAAACAGGCATAAACGCTCATTATTGCTGTTGACTTAGACATACTAGTCACCCTTGCATCAGGATGAACATGAAATTTACAAAACAGAAGTGAAAACACCCAGTTTGTGCCATATTCCTATTAAACAATCTCCAACATCTGGTTTCATCATATATGAAAAACACCATTTGTGACATTTCCCTCCTAATAAACAATATCCAGCATCTGGTTTCACCTACATCATTCAAATGATCCCACGAACACCAACATTGTTGATTATCCAAAAGTTTAAAGGGAAGAGAAAGTAGAACTGTTATGGATTTTGAACTCCTAAATCATTTCATGCATGCTATTAAAAAAAGTTTCTGCCAGCAAATTCAGTTACAGATACTACTAGTAAGCAAATGGATCACCACTTACAGGTTTTAAGAAATCAACATGATCAACTTCAACAAAGCGTGGTGCTGCACCAGCAAATGCATAAGCATTTGAGAAGGCGAGTTCAAAAGCCTTGCGCATCAAAAACCCTCCAAAGATGCGACCATGAGTGTTCCTTTGTTGTGGCTGACAGATCAACGAGTTTTCATTGCAAGTATCCTTGATAAGAATGCTATCTCTGTCTGCTAGGGCTGGCATGTCACAGAAGACACGTCCTTCTGCCAACAATGCATTGAGTCTTACTACATCACTATTTTCAGTATTTTTTTTATGTTCTGCCCTCTTTTTTTTTCTCATTTTGTTCCTTTCTTCTGCTTCTTCCCATAGCAACTTTTCTTGCTCAGTTTCAGGTGCGATCTGGTTAATAGGAGCTGATTTTCCGGTCTTTGAGTCACGAGCCACAAATGTGAAATTTGCAACAAGCACAATTGAGTCTGAAGGATTGCAGGTCTCTGCAAAGAGGAAAAAGATTTGTGAAGAAAACATTGGAAAAGGAAAGCCTTTTTTGGAATTTTTTAGAACACAAGAATAGAGAAGGACAACAAGTGTAGGAAAACACCAATTAGATCGACGATATATTATGAAGAAAAACCATTTAACATGTCAAATGATCATAAAGTACAAAAGCAGTCAGAAGGTTTAACCTTCTGTTTCTTTCTTCATAAACATATAAAACTCATGCTTCTAACTTTTCCAGCAGATCAGGCCAGAGCCTAATCCAAGAAAATAATCTGGACTACTTTTTTTCTTTGTTCATTTTTATGAGTCAAGCATTACCATATAAAGGAAGGTGCATTAGGGTAAGTTCTCAGATAGCTGACACAAAAATTAACAGATTATTCCAATGCCAATCGGGTTTAGATTATACTCAAATGAATAACAGCAACTGCCACCGTAAAGCACTCATCTATTCATTTTCCAAATGGGCATATTCAGTTCTGAGCCAACCTCCTCCCAAATCTATCATGTCATAAAACATACTACCATGTATTAACTAATTCACATTAGACTCCCCTTTGCTTGACATTGGCCACTAATAGAAGTAACATGCATGGAAATGTATATGCATGATATAGGTCAGATACAGATAATTAAGATCGCAGATATAAATGAGCAGAAATCATGGAAAAGAAATCTGAAATGTAGTAACAAATCCATAGCTCACTACGTAAAAGAAAACCAAATTACAAAAAAAAAGTACCATCTATGGATTGAGTCATTTACAATTGAATCTCCATTGATGATCTTCCAACCCATGTAACTGCACCAACTATTTTCAAATCTGCATCAACACTAACTGATTTCTTCAGAACCATCCTGTCCACAGAAGCAGTGACCAACATGAGAGGCCTTGTGGTTCCATCATCACTGCAGCAGTGCTGGTCGACAATAACAATAATGGCAAAAAAAGAAGAAGCATAAGGACACTCAATGGTCAATAGATAACAAAAATAAGAACAAAAAGAAATGAAGATCAAAGCAGTCATGACAGACCTTGTAGGAAATGGTCCCAGCAAGAGCATCAAGATCTTCAACCAACTTCCCCATCCTAATCTCATTCCAGGGATTTCTGTACTGTTCTTTAAGTACGTAATCAGAAGAAAACCTGTAAAGAATGCTAGTCCTGCTCTTTGAAGGGGGTTTAGAAACCAGTTCATTATCTGAAGACCCATCATCAGTAGCCTTCTCAAAAATGCTTGTTCTTGCTTCCCACAAAGCATTTGAGACTGGGGAATGGTACATCCCAGGCCACAGACTAATGGGCTTTCGAATCGAAGACCCTGCATCGATCGAAGGTGAGCTCTCAGTTGGGTTATTCACATTGGAAAGGAACCTCCTTTGGATGAATTTGCACTGTTTGGGAAATTTGGACAAGTGGGTACTGGATTCATTTGACAGTAAAAGATCCGAACTTTGTGCGGGGAATGATTTAGATTCAATGTATTTTGAAGAGAATGAATCATGAGATGCAAATATGGGAATGGGGTTTGGTTGGTTCACTGAAATGAGAAAGTGGGGATTTGGCTGTGCTTGATGGAGGCTTTCACCAAACTGTGAAGAAGGAAGGGCTTTCTGTCTCCCGTGAGATGTTTTAAGAAGAAATGGGTTTGGGTGTGGAATTAGTTTCCATGGTTGTGTCTTCCATATTGATATCATGATTCCAGATTTAAGAGAGAACTCACGAGGAGGGTTTCTGGCTTTCTGCTACATCTCACAAGTTTCATTACATGTCTCCGGATTAGTTTGAACAGAACATTGCAAATTTGCAGTTGTGTTTAGTTTGACTTGGTTACCAACTTTTTAGGAATGTTTGTTGTGTTTAGTCATTGCCTGCTCTAATTTTTTCGGTAACCCAAACAATTATATTAAGTTGGTGTTTGGCATTCTGGTTTGGTACCAGGAAGTTGGTTTACCAAACCAGAAAGTCAAAATAGGTGTTTGGTAACACCTTTTTTAAACCAACTTCCGAAGAAGTTGGTTTAAAAAACCAAAGAAAACAAGGTAAAAGCCACTGCTATTGGAACCTCTAGTTGGTTTCAGGCAAAACACGGAACGGAGGTTCCAATTAATGAAATTTTGGAAATCCAAAAATACCCCTCGGTATTTATTTCATCGCGTTCGTTTTTTCTTCTTCCTCCTCAGTTTTTGCAAACATTCTCTCTCTCCTCAAACCCGACCACACCTCTCCAAAATCAATTTTTCTCTTCGAATTCCCCTCAAATCTTCTCCGTGAAGATCAAAATTTGACCAAACGCCTCAAACCCAGTGCACAAAAGAAGCCATTTTACACTCTGCTCTGGTGATAGCGAGGGAGCAAAAACCACCACTGTCCGCTGCCTCCGCCGTGCTCAGCCGCGCAAGGGTTTTTGAGCTTCAGTTCAGAGCAAAGGTTAGGTTTTCGTTTATGTATAAGTTTCTTCTAAATAAACTGAAGCTACCACTGACTTAAATTGCTCTCACCTTGGCGCTAGTGCTGCTGCATTTTTGTTCGGCGAGAGCGATTCTCGAGCCCAGAAGAAACCCATCACCTCGTTGTTTTCACTGGTACCCATCCTTCTATTTCTTTTGTTCTCTACTTTTTCCCTACCAAAGTTGAGGTTTTTTTAGCCTGTCATGTGCAATGACATGGTGATTAATACCTACGCTTTCCGATCTCAACACGCCTTAGAAATACCCTTTTGTGCTTGTATTTGCCTAAAACTAACTTGAAAAAATTGATGAATGAGAATGATATTTTCAGCTTGATCATTACATGCATGCCTTGAAATGGGTAGTGCTCATTTTGAGATTTGATGAGGGGCAATGGGTTTGCAAAATAATCATGATGGATTTATAATTAGTCACAGCAGCTGTTGGGTTGTGTAAGGGAGAAGGATATATACCACCTTGGTATCTATTGCCTTAAATGGGTAGTTTTGTTGTCTGTAAATTCTACTCTTGAATTCAGGAACATTTTACCAACTAATTCACGGAAGTGGATTCTATATGGTTTCTGTTTTCTCTTCTAGACACGGAACTTTCTTGGGGTTTTAAAATTGTGATTGTTGTGAACCAAGCTCCACTTTAGTTTTATGTTTCATGTTGTCTTATAGAATCATTAACCAATATGATTTGTGTCTGTGTTTTAGGTAGTTGTTTCTATTATCACATGTGTAAATTTACAGGACTTGACTGTATTGTTCTACTTTAGGGAGCTCTGGATGGTGGGCTTGATGTCCCACACAGTGAGAAGAGGTTTGCTGGGTTCAGCAAGGACGGTAAGCAGCTTGATGCTGACGTTCATCGCAAGTACATCTATGGTGGTCATGTTGCTGCATATATGAGGGTATAGTTTTATTTGGATTGCTAATCTCCCTAGATGATATCCTGGCTTTGATTTTGTTGTTGATTTTTGCGTATTTGTCCAGACTTTGACTGAAGATGAGCCAGAGAAGTATCAGTCTCATTTTAGTGAGTATATCAAGAAAGGCATTGAGGCTGACAACATGGAGGAATTGTACAAGAAGGTTCATGCTGCTGTACGTGCAAATCCCACCATTAAGAAGTCTGAGAAGCAGCCTCCAAAGGAGCACAACAGGTATGGCTGTATCGCAATCTCTTGATTTAGGCTATTGTGGACTTGATCACTGTATGGTTTGTCATGAATGTATTTTATGAATAACGTATAACAAGTTTCTTTTATATTACGATTTTATCCTACAGGTACAATTTGAAGAAGCTTACCTATGAGGAAAGAAAGGCAAAGTTGGTCGAAAGGTTGAACAATCTAAACTCTGCTGTTGATGATGATGACGAGTGAATTGAGGAGTGAATTTTTTGATGTTTGTGTTAGTAGTAACCAAAGATTTTGGTGCTTTATTTTAGTAAGATGAGGAATAGATGTTTATGCGTTGGGTTTCAGTTTATTTTATTTTGGATGAGAACTGATGCTAGCAAGTTGAATATCCAAAATCATTCTATGCAATTTAGTCTTTTGATGGGTGCATGTTGTGGGATAAAAAGATTGCCTGGCTCTTGGCGATTATTTCTTGTTTTCCATGGTGAATGGAAATACGTTTGCAAGTCTGAAAATTTTATGTATATAAAGATACTAAAATCATGTAGCAAGTTTTGTGTATACCAATAAATTTTAATGGGGTTTTATATGAAATGATGTTAACCATGTAAAAAAAAATGTGTGTAAATTTTTTTTTAACGGTATTAATAAATTTAATGGTATTAATAGATTTATTTTAATGGGGTTTTATATGCAAATGATGTTAATCATATAGCAAATAATTCAAAATTTTAATGGTATTAATAAATTTATATTTATTTATGATTAAAAAAAGTTTAATTTATTTATGATATTAGATAAATATTAGGTGGTAGATGTTAGATTATAAATAAATTGATTAAAAACATATATAAAGATACTAACAAAATTAATTCTAACACTTGAAATGAATTTATGCCCTTTATGGTCATTTTACATTCCGACCATAGTTTTAAAACAGTTTTTACCAAACACCAAAAACAACTTTTGGTTTCCCCACAGAACTTTTAACAAACATTTACCAAACAGCATACTCCGTTCTACAAAAGTTTGAAACTGACTTTTGCAGACTGAACTTTTTTCTGCTGAACTTTTCCAGCTAGAACCGGAATGCCAAACAGGCCCTAAATAGATCTGAGTCATCCAATAACGGTTGTAATTAAGGAGTCAAATTTTTAATAAGAATTAGATTACGTGCCTAACGGTGTCGTTAATTCTATTTTTGTTAATTAATGCCCTTTTTTCCCCTTCCTTTTTGCAAATCAGAATCAACATGATAGAGGCAATTGAAACGCAAATCAAAACCAGCCAACGGTAACAACATGAATTAGAAAAAAAAACATCATTAAATCTTTTAATGGCGTTAGCTTTCAAGCCTTGACAGAGTCAAATTGGAAGGAAGACATGGCTTTAAATTTTAGGGTTTAGCTATGGGTTTTAGAGGACGGCGCCGGCGATGGAGGAGGAGAATGAAAATGGGTTAAAATGATTAATAGAAGATTGATATTTAAAGAGGGAAAAGGGTTTACTTGTGGAGAAGGAGAAAAAAGAAATTGCAGAGTAGGAAAGAGAGGGAAAGTAGGGAAGATTTTGCTCCTTCGTTCTTTATTCTTGATTTTGTTTTCCTTGCAAATCGTTTCAATTGCCTTTGTCATGTTGATTCCGATTTACAAAAAGGAAAAAAAATATTAATAACAAAAACAGAGTTAACGGCACCATTAGCTACGTCATCTAATTCTCATTAAAGATTTGGCTCCTCTTAATCTCAGCCATCCAATTTTTTTGGATGGCTCAGATCCCTTTAACATGACTAGTCATGTTACAAGAAAAATTAGAAGAGCCAAATCGTTTAGTCTGACCCACCATAGATTAATTTGAATCTTGTACTCACCTCAGTTCTTGATAGGTATGTAGATTTGAATCTTGCAATTAGTAATGCTGGTTCTTTTGGATATCTCAGTATAAATTTGATTTGTCGCAAATAATTTAGTTTATCTCGAATTTTCTCTCACGTTATTAGTAGTTTCTAAACATATCACTCATTTTATTACAACCATTATAGTGGAGATACTATCATATATTTTTCCTTTCATAACAAAAAGTTTTGAGCCATCTTTTTTATATAAAATAATAAAAAAGAGATTTACAATGACACATTATTCAAAGCTAAATATTCCGTTCAATTTTATTTATATGTCGTTTTAGAAAAGGCCTGTTGGTCTCGGTACATGCAATTTCCACATTGCCCCTTCTTTATATTTCAAAGCTTTAGTTCATCATCTAGTCAAATCAATTGGAGTTTCTGGTGAGTTGTTAGGGATTTGAGTTGGAAGAAACTATGTTGGAGGGAAATGAAAAGGATTAAGGAGGGAAATTAAATGGATTAGGGAGGGAATTGAAATTTTTAAGGCTATAAAAAACAATTTCACCCACATCTCTCCCACCTCATCACTTTTTCCAACAACTGCTCTTCACCTTCAAACTCATCTCCATCTTTAGATTTTTTTATGGAGAGTGTGGATTACTAAGATGACTCACAATACGACAATATTATTGAATTCGAAGATTCCATGAACATGATTGTTATAGACTCTATTGGATTGGAAGAAGAAACTCCTAGGGCGGTGAATGAATACACACTAGAGCAGATTGTGGAGGATACATATGATTGATATGAAGATTTGATGAAGGTAGATGAGAAAGTAGTTGAGGAAGTTTCGTCTGTGCTGAAAGATGAAGGTATTTTTGGGATGAAAGAATAGTTTGATCTCAATTGTCCTTTTGTTAATCAACTGAAAAATGAATTGATCAATGGTCCCAAAATTTCATTGGCTTTCGATCTCAATGAACTCTCCTTTGAAGCTCAGTAACTGCAAGATGAAGTGGTGATTTGTTCCAAAATTCCATTGGGTTTTTATTTAAATAAATTGCTTGTTGCTAGTCTCCACACCTTTGGTGATCCATTGGGAAAGGATCTTTATTAATATGCTGCGAATTTATGTTCCACAATTTTACTAATCGAATGTGGCATGGTGACTGTATGTTTAAGAAGTTTTCTATTTAGATTTTGGGGGATATAATTAGGTTTAATTTTGAAGAATCTAATTGACAAATTTGTGTAATTAAACCCTATGATTTCACAGTTTTGTTGCTGCAAATAGACTTAATGCATTTTCTGGTTTTAATTTTTAAAGAGTTTGTCATTTTGTATGCCCTGCCTCTTTTTGAATAAACCAGTTCTTGATGAATTCCCTTGGTTTTAATGTTGTGGAATTTATAGTTTTGTAAAAGTTTTCAGTCTACAATTAAAGGTGCATAATCTTATGGCTTGCACATTGTTAAGTAATGGACATCACAGATTATGGTTTGAACAAACTAATAACCTATTTCATCCACACTTAAAGGCAACACAACTTCAAAAAAAATGTGACATAAATAATTGGCAGAACACAAAACATTTCTAACAACATTATCCACAAACATTCCATTCATCAAACTACAGGTGCACAGACATAATGAAACAAAAGAAAATGACTTAAACCAAAAATAGAAAAAAGGAAACAAGTCGACTTAAAGTAGTAAAATATGCCTAAATTAAACTTAATTTAGTCAATTAAGGGAATGGCGGGCATGGCTTTCCCAAAACCTTTTAGAGCATCATTTGCAACTTTAACAGTTTTTAGTGCCAACAACAAACAACTCTCTTCTGCTCCAGCATGGCAATTGTCATTGTCAAGTGGACCAAACAATCCCCAATTGAGTCCACAACGTCTGTTTCTCTGCTATGTTCATAATGGAGGCCCTGCAAAAAAAACAAAAAAGGAAGCAAAATGGAAGAATAAAGTAGGAGCAGAACAAACAGAGGATTATTATAATTGTTGTGAGTAAATGGTGAGAAGAACTGATGGTATACAATGAATTTATAGAGGATTAGGGTGTGATTTTAAAAATTGAAAAGATATTAGGAGTCTCCAAACGGATTGGGTTAAATGGGTGGCAAGATAGGGAAGCGAGAAAGTCGGCTGAATTGATTACTCAACAGCTGTAGACTTCTCAGCAAAAAGAATCTATTTTAGCAGAGATTTACTATAGTAGACAACATATTGAATGTCCTGCGTAATGGGAGACAATGACAGTGATGGAATGACAAGTGAGAGGGAAAAGAAAAGCTGGGAAAAATATGAAGGGAATCTGGCAATGAATGAGACCAAAATTTGTGGTGACATACCAAAACTCATTGTGATAAATGAAACTTTAATTGGAGCCGAAACACAAAGACACATAGAAGTTGTATCTTACTATAATTGGAAAATATGTTGCCATAATATCATTGGATTCAAAACATAGGAGCAAAATATGACAGCTAATATTGCCATTCATCTACACGATGTTTTCCAAAAATATATCATGATCTTAATATGTTATGTATCTCATGTTTCCAAAAAATCTAAGTACATAGAGAGCAAAAAATCATGAGCATTCCAAACCATTCCAACAAAAAATAAAACCTTAATGCCTCCAATTGGTGGGCAAAAGGTGTGTCCATGTACAAAGACATTCCTTGCTCATAGTCAACTACTTCCATTCTTCAAGTCCTGAACAAAATACAACAATTAAATTAAGAATAATTTAGACATTAAAGTTAGAGGTGAAAAGATGAGTCAGTTAGGGTTTTCACCTTCAGCTTGGTTGACTTAATTAGCAATTGTTGTTGCAATAATGGTTGGATCACAAGCCAATCTTGAGAGCAAAATGCCCAACCTTTCTAACTGACTCTTCTTCGTGTGAGGAATTTTATAGGAGTTGGATCCTATAGTTCTCAGAACCTCAATCATACAAGATTGCAATGCCAAGAAAATTTGATTGGATTTAATGGCATCAAAGTCATTAAAGGCCTTTCAACAGCTGCAATCCATTGCACTGTTGTCATCGCACATTATTTTCTTGTAAAAATTGGATAGCTCGAAAAAAATCAAAATCCAACACATTAAGGTTAGGGGAGTTAGCGTGTTGACAAATTAGTTGAACATTGAGTCCCAAATTCTCCATTGCTTTCAAAAAAAAAAATCATCAACATGAATATGTGTGCAAGCATTGCCCTATTGAATTAAAATTGGCTCCATACTACTATCTCTAGGACAGTTTTCTTTAATGGCAAGTAGAATTTTCTCAACCATTAAAAGAACATTTTTTTTACCAAAAATTATGTTCATGGCAGCTATTGCTAGACCCAGATTTGATTGTGAAGGTAAATGTACATTTGATGAAACAATTAGAGTATTCCCTTTGGTTACTGAGATTGTTGTTGTTAGGTCTAGTGCAAACAAGGTTGCAAGGACCTTAGAAGTAAAACCAATACCTAAAATCAATAGAAATGTCATTAGGAAAGTCATGGTTGAGAAAATTCTACCTGTTATTAAAGAAAAGTGGCCTAGAGATAGTAGTATGGAGCCAATTTTAATTCAATAGGGCAATGCTCCCACACATATTCATGTTGATGATATTTTTTTTTGAAAGCAATAGAGAATTTGGGACTCAATGTTCAACTAATTTGTCAACACCCTAACTCCCCTGACCTTAATGTGTTGGATTTTGATTTTTTTCGAGCTATCCAATTTTTACAAGAAAAATAATGTGCGATGACAACAGTGCAATTGATTGCAGTTGTTGAAAGGTCCTTCAATGACTTTGATGCCATTAAATCCAATCAAATTTTCTTGGCATTGCAATCTTGTACAGTTGAGGTTCTAAGAACTATGGGATCCAACTCCTATAAAATTCCACATATGAAGAAGAGTCAGTTAGAAAGGTTGGGCATTCTGCTCTCAAGATTGGCTTGTGATCCAACCATTATTGCAACAACAATTGCTAATTAAGTCAACCAAGCTGAAGGTGAAAATCCTAACTGGCTCATCTTTTCACCTCTAGCTTTAATGTCTAAATTATTCTTAATTTAGTTATTGTATTTTGTTCAGGACTTGAAGAGTGGAAGTAGTTGACTGTGAGCAAGGAATGTCTTTGTACATGGACACACCTTTTGCCCACCAATTGGAGGCATTAAGGTTTTATTTTTTGTTGGAATGGTTTGGAATGCTCATGATTTTTTGCTCTCCATGTACTTAGATTTTTTGGAAACATGAGATACATAACATATTAAGATCATGATATGGTTTTGGAAAAAATCGTGTAGATAAATGGCAATATCAGCTGCCATATTTTGCTCCTATGTTTTGAATCCAATTATAGTAAGATACAACTTCTATGTGTCTTTGTGTTTCGGCTCCAATTAAAGTTTCATTTAACACAATGAGTTTTGGTATGTCACCACAAATTTGGTCTCATTCATTGCCAGATTCCCTTCATATTTTTCCCAGCTTTTCTTTTCCCTCTCACTTGTCATTCCATCACTGTTATTGTCTCCCATTACGCAGGACATTCAACATGTTGTCTACTATAGTAAATCTTTGCTAAAATAGATTCTTTTTGCTGAGAAGTCTACAGCTGTTGAGTAATCAATTCAGTCGACTTTCTCGCTTCCCTATCTTGCCACCCATTTAACCCAATCCGTTTGGAGACTCCTAATGCCTTTTCATTTTTTAAAATCACACCTTGATCCTCTATAAATTCATTGTATCTCATCTGTTCTTCTCACCATTTACTCATAACAATTATAATAATCCTCTGTTTTGTTCTGCTCCTGCTTTATTCTTCCATTTTGTTTCCTTTTTTGTTTTTTTTGCAAGGCCTCCATTATGAACATAGCAGAGAAACAGATGTTGTGGACTCAATTGGGGATTGTTTGGTCCACTTGACAACGACAATTGCCATGCTGGAGTAGAAGAGTGTTGTGTTGACATTGGATTTGGAAGTTTTAATGAGGGGATTGAAAAACTTAGGGTAGATTAGGATAGTGTTTGGGTGGATTTGAGGAGAGAGTGTGATTTGATGTTTGAGCTAGTTTTAATGGCAATATAACCGTTATTGGGTTTGAAAGGGGGAAGGAAAGAGAGCGGGTGGGAAAAGAGATTTAAAAATTGGAGAAAAATAAAACAGTAAATAATTGAAGCCTATGAGGTTAAATTAGTCATAAACCCCCCTAACATTCTTTGTCAATTAGTGTCCTTAATTGTTGTGCAAACCCCTCCAGCGTCATTTAAATATGACTGGAGGGAGTACTTATTAAGAAAAGAAAAAAGATTGAGTGATATTGACTTTCACGAATAACTATCAACAATTATACTACAAACCTTCCATTAGCAATCTATGGACGAAAGTGTTAGATTTGTAAAAACTTTTTATTTTGTTTTGATAGGCTAGATTTGTAAGCACTTGTACAATGCAACTTTTCAAATTCTGATCTTTTAAATTCCACTAATTATGTCTTAAATTAACATTAAAATAAGTTAATTAATTATAAAATGTGATTCCTCTCAATCCAGCACATATTCCAAAATCTCTTTTTATATCACATACTGATTGACCATAAATTTCGCATATTTTTACTGTCTAAATATCTTTAATTTGGACAGTAAAGCTGTTGATTTCTACGAATTCTCCATACTTTTGCAGGAAACACTTGGAGGCTGAGAAAAAGGTGAAAAAGTCACTCTAGGAGCACAAATCAGACATTTAAGTTGCCTTGGCCGCAAACTTGGCCAAGACAGTTTAGATGGAGACGGACTACATTAGAAAATGCGGGATTGAGCTTGCGGATTTGGGCTCGCAGTTGCAACCGAATGCTAGATTTGAGGGATCTGCAGCATTGAAGATTGATATGGTGTCTTTTTATGCATGTTTTTCCTTCCTTTCAGGTCCAATTTCACGCTTGATACTACTAACTTGGCTTGTTTTCCAACTATTTTGCAGGGTCTAGACTTAAGGGAGAAACTTGAGGAAAAGCGCGCCTTTTGGATGCATTTCTGCAGATCTTACATCGTCGAGCCCTAGATGCAGTTTTGTCGTCGAGGCCTATCCATCCTTATGTCGTCGGGGCCTAGATGAGCTACTAAAGATATCTTATGTCCAGGCCTAAATGACGCACGTGCATGTTTCTTTCCAGATGACGCTTGAGCAAAGATGCTAAAAAGATTCTAACGGGATTCCATGCAAAGATCATCCAGCTCGGCAGAGAATATTCCCCTCTGCCATTTTGTCCCTTAATGGGGTGTTAGGCTATATATAGGACCTTAACTCTTAGGGTTGGGGGAGGTTTTTCTTTAGAATATTTTCTAGATTTTTAGGGTTTTCAATCATTGTAGCCACCTCTCTTAACATTGGGATCTGTTCCTTCTTTATTTTTCCAGAATCCGGAGCCCCAAGCTCCGGTTGGTTTTTAATCCATATTTTCATTTTCATTTTCATCTTCGTCTCTTCTCGTTTATGTTGCTTTCTCCATCTATCTTGTGCATGATTTTCAACATGAGTGGCTAAGTCTCTTAGTCTTGGCAGGGGTGTTTTAAATATTGCAAGAGGATAGTTGGGAGTCCAAATTGTTCTTAAAATGTTTTCATTATTGTATCCACTTTCTTGCCATTTTATTGTCATTTCGTGTGAGGTTTGTTGGTAGTTTGATCATCTATTTGCATGTTTCTCATGGATATTGTCATTTCTATAGTAATAACTAACGTGAGGCCATGGAATAGAGTAGGCACCTAGTCTAGAGTCACTATGTCATTTGGTCCAATCTGGCTAGGGCAAGAAACCGGTTAGGGCAGACTTCTCAGTGTCTAGCCCTAGACGTGTCTTCTCTCCACTTCACGGGCCTGCGTGTATGACCCATAAGCGTACTTTGGGAGTGACTCTCTTGAGAAGAGAAGCAGGGAGTCCACATGAAAACAGGATTCCTATAGCATGTCTATGGCATGAAAACAGTCTATCCTTGCACCAATGACCGACTAGACCTCGACGCAATCCACCGTCTACCCCTGCTAAGATTTCCCCTTTTACTTGATCTATCGTCTTTACTTACTCCGTTATCACCTTTATTGCTCATGTTTGTCTTTACCATTTTTATTGTTATTCTCCTACTTTATTTTCATTCCCGTTTTATTTAATTATTTTGTGTGTCTTTTATTACTTGTTATTTGCTTTTTTATTTTCTGTCTCAACATCAATTGCCATCGTTGGTTAGATTCGTCTAAACCAACCAAAACCCCCCTATGTTACTTTTATGTCTATTGCATTTTCATCCTCATCATATATCTAGGGCAAGATTAAATCTAGTTCTTCATTTTCCTTGTGGTTCGACCCTGACTTGCTGCTATATACATTAATTTGTGCATCTAGCCTATCAGGATATAAATACTATATTTGATCGTGTTTCGACGGCGCATCAAATTTTGGCGCCGTTGCGGGGGATTAAGTGTTTACAGACTAATTTCTTTCTTTTACTTGTATGACCAGGAGATCTGCACCTAACCTTCTACCCCTTGACAACGAACTCACAAAGACAGAGAGAGAATTTCAGAGAGACAGGCCAGATGAGTAACCTCCAGCAGAGTAATTCCTCGTCCTGCCCTCGACAGTTAAACCTCTAGTCGGACCGATCCCAATAATCATCTTCATCCAGATCCATCCCATCTTCATCCTGCCCTCGACAACCCAGCAGTTGTCTACCCTGAGACATTCATTATGGCAGACCCTCCTCACATCGACAATCCTCCGCAAACTATTGAGGACCTCAATGGTGCCCCCGAAACACCCAACACCTATATCGTTTGGCCTATTGTTCCCCATGATTGGACGCTCAAGTCCGCAGTCATGCACCATCTTCCCCTCTTCCGTGGCGTTCCAAAGGAAAACCCTCACCGCCATCTTCAGTAATTGCACTCTATTTGCGACGCCATGAAGTCAGCCAATGTCAGTATTGAGCACGCCAAGCTCCGAGCCTTCATGTGGTCTCTGAAAGATGATGCCCTAGACTGGTTCTATGATCTACCCCCTAATTCCATCAATTCTTGGGCTGAAATGTCCAAAACCTTCACCGAAAAATACTACCCATCGGAAATGGCTAATGTAACTCGCAAGCAGTTGGTGTCTATAGTCCAGAGGAAAGAAGAAGATTTTGGCGAGTACCACGAACGCTACAAAAAGATGTAAGCTATGTGCCCTTCACATAACCTTACCGAGCACGCCCTCATCCAATATTTCTATGAAGGTCTCAAAGCTCGTGACAAGGCATTGCTCAACGCCGCTGCTAATGGTGCTATCACCAGACTCACCCCTGCTGCCGCAAAGGCCACCATAGAGTTAATGGCAAGAAATTGCATACCCGAGGAAAGCAATCACCAAGGGCAAGATGCCCAAGTGGCCGCAATGCAAACCCAATTAACTGTTATGATGGGCATGCTTCAGAACATGGCCCCTGGTCAGTCAGTTCAGGTCATGGCCTGTTAGATTTGCAACTTGACTGATTATCCAACAGATGAGTGCCCCTATATCCCTGATGAGATCCAGAGTATCAACACCATTGGTAATTACAATCAGGCCCCATATGGACAGAACTACAATCAGGTGTGGAGACCACAAAACTCCAGTTGGGCCAGCCATCAGCAAGCATCTAACCCAGGACAACCGATGCAGTATAATCAGTATATGAATCAGGCCCAGCCACCTTTCAACGTTCAAAACTTCAAGCCTAGACCTACCCATCCTAACAACCAACAATCTTTCTATCAAACCAATCAGGGCCAGACCTCCACTTTTTTCTGCCCCACCGGCTGATGAGGTAGCTCACTATAGGAACATCATCACTGATCTACAAAAACAAATGAGTATCACGGCCGCAGACAGGAAAGAATTGAAAAACAAGGGGAGATTGCCCAGCCAAACCGAAGCAAATCCAAAGCACGAAGCGTGTGCTATGACGCTCCGTAGCGGTCTCGAGCTACCAACTTGATAACATCCTGACCTAGACGAAGGTCCAGTAGTTGAGCCCGAAATTATGCCCAAGAAAATACCCAAAGCCAAGTTCATTGGGCCTAAACTCCCAGAAGTGATGGAGGACCGCATTAGATCTCCACGAGGGATGGTTCCACGAGGTGACACAAACCCATAAGAATTCACCCAGGAGTATATACACAAGATCCTTGAGCCGTCATTTCCTCAAAGGCTCGTCAAGACCAAGAAGAAGGAAGAGGATCGAGAAATCCTTGATATGTTCAGCAAAGTCCTCGTCAATATCCCACTTCTCCAGGGCATCAAAAATGTGCCTCGCTACGCCAAGTTCCTGAAAACGCTTTGCACTAACAAATGCAACTTGACTGGGGTAAACAAGATCAGTGTAGGAGTCCATGTCTCTGCTCTTATTCAGCAAAAGATCCCTCCAAAATGCAATGATCGGGGCATGTTTGTTATCCCTTGTACCATTGGGACAGTCAACATAGGCAAAGCTATGTGTGATTTAGGGGCCGGCATTAATGTCATGCCCTTGACTATTTTCAACCGTCTTAGCCTAGGACCCCTCGAGCCAACCCCGCTTGTTATCTAGCTGGCCGATCATTCCGTAATTTGCCCCGAAGGTGTAATTAAGGACGTCTTGGTCCAAGTAGGCGACTTCCTATTTCCCGCAGACTTCTATGTCATTGCAATGGAGAATGAAAAATCCGCTAAAGCCACAAATGTGCTTCTAGGGCGACCGTTTCTGGCTATAGCCAGGGCTAAGATAGATGTTCATGATGCATCTATTTCTCTCGAGTTTGATGAAGAAATCATCAAGTTCACAATGATGGATGTCATGCGATACCCTTCCGATTTTGACTCTGATCTCTCTTGGGTGAATTTTGTTGATTTGATTGACCCTCAAGTCGATAAAGTTGCTGACTTAAATTCTTTTGAACCCTTGCAGGTTGCCCTGGATTGGAGTGTCACACCAGCAACATTGGACGTCTTGGTCTCGACGATCAATATTCCTCCGGAGCTGCATACCATCGTTGTAGCCTTAGAGGAAAAGCCACTTGATGCCCCCACTCAACCTGCTATCTCTCCTTATCACGAGGAATATACCAAACTTTCTCCATCCCTTGTGAAGGCACCCATTCTCGAGTTGAAAGCTCTTCCAGCACTCAAATACGCCTATCTAGGTGCAGACGACTCGCTCCCAGTTATTATCTCCAATCGGTTGGACGATTCCGAAGAAGCTGAGTTGATTTCCTTGCTCAAAGAGTTCAAGTCAGCCATAGGGTGGACTATTGCCGATATCAAAGGTTTATCTCCAGATCTATGCACCCATCGGATCCATCTTAAGGACGCAAGCAAAACAGTCCGACAGCCACAGCGACGCCTGAATCCTCCAATGATGGAGGTTGTGAAAAAAGAAATATTGAAACTTTTAGATGTAGGAGTGATCTACCCCATTTCGAACAACCCTTGGGTAAGCCCCGTCCAGGTCGTGCCAAAGAAATCCAGAATCACCATTATAACTGGCCAAGACAGAGAGTTGATTCCAACCCGAATCCAGAACGGTTGGAGAGTGTGTATTGATTATCGACGTCTGAATGTAGCTACCCGGTAAGATCATTTCCCCACTCCCATTTATTGATCAGATGCTGGAGCGCCTCGCGGGAAAGACCCATTACTATTGTCTAGACGGATATTCCAGTTTTCACAAAATCCCAGTTGCCCTAGATGACCAGGAGAAGACTACCTTCACCTGCCCCTTTGGCACTTTTGCATATCGAAGAATGTTGTTCGGCCTTTGCAATACCCCAACCACTTTTCAGCGATGCATGATCAGTATCTTCTCCGAATTCGTCGAAGAATGCATCGAAGTCTTCATGGAAGATTTCACCGTCTATGGAAATTCCTTCTCTGAATGCTTGTCCAGCCTGTGAAAAATTCTTCAACGTTGCGTCGAGACCAATCTGGTTCTTAACTTTAAGAAATGCCACTTTATAGTGGACCATGGCCTCATCTTGGGCCATATAGTCTCCATCAAAGGCATCGAGGTCGACAAAGCAAAACTCAAAGTAATTGAGTCATTGCCCTATCCTACATGCGTTCGAGACATCCATTCCTTTCTAGGGCATGCCGACTTTTATAGGAGGTTCATTAAAGATTTCTCGAAAATCACCCAGCCAATATGTCGTCTATTGCAAAAAGATGCTGATTTTATATTCGATGACAAGTGAAAGGCAACATTTGATACTTTCAAAGCTAAGCTTACATCTGCACCTATTATTAGAGCCCCCGACTGGTCCCTCCCCCTTGAAATCATGTGCGACGCCAACAAGCACACGCTTGGAGCCGTCATGGGGCAGACAAAAGACAAAGTACACTATGTGATTTATTATGCTTCCAAATTACTTGATCCTGGCTGTTGATACCCATATTTTGACGCCATTTTTAATTAAATTTAGCATTTCCGTCATTTTACTTAACTTACTGTCATTTCTAATTAACTTACTGTCGTTAGTATTTTTAAATTCCCATCGCATTTTTAATTTTTCGTCACGTATTTTCATTATTATTTTTAGCCTTAAAAATCACATTTTTAATTATCCGTTAGTCATTTGCTAGTTATTTCTTCGTTTTAGGTCATCGTATGAAATTTAGGATTTTTAGTATTTTATCACATTTTTATTTATTTTTGTTCGAGCTTTTATTGGACCCGAGTAAGTTCGCTCGGACAATAGCTCGAACGCGAAATGTTTTCCATCTCTTTTTTTCATTCACGGCGACCGACAACGTTTCGTGTAATTTTCATCATAACGTCATTTATTTTTCGTCCGAACATTTCATCTTTCCGAACGAGAAAATAAACATGTTAAACAAAAAAATCTCGTCATTCTCTGTAGACGGTTAAACTCGCCTTATTTTTCTCTACGCGCTGGCACTTTCGGCTCGAAAATTCAGAACGTTTGTTCGCGAAAATGGCTCGAGGCCATTTAAATAGGATTAAAAAGGCATTTGATCATCACCGTTGATCTGGTTGACCAAGGAAAGTCAACCAAATCAACGGTTGACAATTAAATGTGCATGGTGCACATGAACATCGTGGAAGCGATGAGGCAGCGGAGCAAGCCACTAAGCTGCTTGCTCCCGTCGCTTCCTGTCCCTTCGAGCCATCACCTCAGCCGCCTAGCTCCGCCACCTTGCAGCCCTAGCCCCGTCAGCGCACGCCGTCCTACCTCCACGCACGTTGTCGTGCTTCCCGTCCATGAGATCGCATGCCTATAAAAGGCCACTGCCATTCAACGTTTAAGAGAGGAATTCACCCCCTAGCATCTTGCTTCTTCTCCCTCTTGATCGATAGCTCATGTAGAGCATCGGTTGCCAAAGTTCAAGTTTTTCAGTAAGCATTTTTTCAAGCTTTTTTCCTCGTTTCTTCATGCGTTTTCTTTCTTTAATTCGTTTAGTATCATTTTGATCAAATAAATTGCTTGTTTTTATGCCAATAATTCATATGCATGCTGTAGATTAAATACATACTTTTAATTTGATTAATCGTTAGATAAATCTTGCGAATTAATTAGTTTTCGGTAATTATCATTTTCGCTATTTTTTCGAAATTAAACTCGGTACGGTTTAAATCGAGATTCGAGGTCTGTACGGTCGGGAAGCCGTCGAGGAGATAAGCATCTCAGTACGAAGGTTTTTCATTTCGGCCACGGGTGGCCGGAGCTTGGCCCCCGGCGACCAAAGCTAAGTGATGATGAATAGTGCCATAATGGCATATTCACGCGTGAAGAAGGAAAGGTGATGGGCTTGGCCCATCATCATTCTTTTTTTATTTTCTTGGGCCAGGAACTATTCCTGGCCCATTTTCCTGGCCCATTTCTTTGATATTTCAAATTGGGCCCAACCCAACTTCATTTTTTCGAGATCCCGGATCGCGTTTTGGTAAAAATATTCGTATGTTTCGTATGATTATTTTTTTGTACTGTCACTTTAATTTTCTGTACCTATCAACTGTTTAAATTCTTCGCACTTTAATTTCTCGCAATTTACTTTCCACAATTTAAATTCAGTCGTTAAATTTACCGCCTATATGGTCGGTCGCATTTTAAATTTCTGCAAATCATTAACTGTTTAATTTTTTGCAATATCACCAGTTTAATTTTCTGCAAATTGTCAACTATTAATTTTCTGCAATATCACCTGTTTAATTTTCTTCAAATTATCAACTGTTTAATTTTCTGCAATCGTCAACTATTTAATTTTCTGCGATTATCAACTGTTTAATTCTCCTACAAATATCACCTGTTTAATTTCTTGTCAAATCATCATTTAAATTTTTGTATGCATCAAATCATCATTTAATTTTCTCGCACTTATCAAATCATCATTTAAATTTCTCGCACTCGGCAAATCATCATTTAAATTTTCGTATGCGTGAAATCATCATTTAATTTCTCGCACTTATCAACTGTCATCATATAAATTTCCAGCATGCACTATCATCATTTAAATTTTCCTGTACTTATCAAATCATCATTTAAATTTTAGTATATGTCAAATCACCATTTATCTTCGTACTCGTCAAAATCATTATTTAATTTTTCAATATATATCAACTGTTATTTAAATTCTCGCATTCATAAATTGCTTATTTATTTTTCGAGCTATCACTAACACTCTCACTTTGTAGGTTTAAAATTCAAGCTTCGCTCGAAAGTACGCCTTTTGTTCCCTTTTATTTATTCAATGCTTTCCGTAAATATTAATCGTACGCATGATATATAGAATTGCTAGAATTTAAAATCAACCCACATGAACAACTTGTTTAAAGACTCGCTTAAAATGCCATGTTCGTTTGATTTTTAATTTTCGCTTATATTGACTGCATGTATTTGGTGGCTTTGATTCCACATCAGTTTATCATTTCAAAAACCTCTCATTTAATCTGTACTCTGTTAAGCTATCCATGATAGAATCACGTAGTAATTAATTTAATCATGCATAAGTCCGATGATGAAGTAGAGGGCGCTCATTCGGTCTTACGAAAAATTCAGTCCCATCACGCTACGGTCAGGAATAATCGATCGGTCTTTAAAATGGTAACCCCGTCCAACGATTAATTATTCCTGAACGGTCCCGATCATGGAAAAGAGCAAAGTGACGATTCCTTTAAGGACCCCCTTTCAAAATGCATTTTATCAAACACCTTCCCGAGACCATAATACGACCCCGAACCTTTGTCTTAGGTTTAGACCTTTTTTTGTGCCTTTAGTTTTTTATTTATTTTATTTTTTATGCCATGACGATTAGGTTCCCTAAGCCCAGAGATAAAATTAGGGTGGCGACTTCATTACATACTGCGAGGCGTCCCTTTTACGCCGAGCATCGTAAGGTCCCAGATTCGTTGTATACTCGCGAATGATCTTTTTTTTCTAAGATAATTTTCAGGGCGCGACAGTTTGGCGATTTCAATAGGGACCTTTAGGGTCGGAGCCGATTTTATTTTTTAAGAGGTGTTTATTTGTTTATTTTACCTGCTTTGATAAATTGCTGGTTTGTTTATTTATTCGTTTTGATATCAATTGCCATATACATTTCATAGTGTCCTACACCCCGGGGACAATTACCAAATTAGGAGGGTAGTAGTGATGCCCTAGGACACATGTCCTGGGTAGTGTTCACCAATCCCAACTCGGATGAACCCCTAAAGATAGTCGAAAGGTTACACGATTTCGCAAGGAATCGGGACACTGGACGACACTTTAGGGACCTTTTCATGGTATCATCCAGAAACCTTTCAAGCCAGTTAGAAAAATCAGAATCAGAACCCCAGCACGTGCATCATGATTATATCTGCTTTGTCGTGGCTCTATTTATCTTGTTGCCATGATTTCCATTTTTCGTAAATTTTCTGTTATACGAACTGTAAATTTCTTACATGTACAGGTTACTTTGCATTTAAAATTTTATTTCTGTCCCATAGGACCCGTTTTGCTCATTCGATATGTCAGCACCTACACTACTTTCACTTGATATTTTCGGGGGACGAAGTTTCGACGATCAGGCCACACGAGGTGACCTGTTGGAACCTGGGTTCACCCCTGACATCACCACTAAGGTCAAAGTAGAAGTCGTAGACTTCGACTTAACTAGGATTCAAAAGTTGAGAAATGAGCTTACTGAAGACGAGGAGACACGGTTTGAAGGTAGTTATGGAAAGCTACTGACCCTGGTTGACGTGAAGACTGATTGGGGCTGTATCCGTGCAGCCCTAAAATTCTGGGATCCCTATTATCGGTGCTTCTCTTTCGACAAAGGGATAGACTTGACTCCCACACTAGAGGAGTACTCAGCTCTGATGTGCTTCACCTCTCCTATATCGGTCATATACCAGAATGTTCGACTCGACTCCTCGACTGATCTCGACTCCTATGTGCAGCCAATATCTTTTACGAGATGGAGGCAAATGCCATCAATCCTACAACAGCCATCTTGGCCGAGACCTTTCACTCTTTGGACTATTGTCGAAGAAAAGGGAAAAGGAGACTTACCTATTGCACCCAGTTGTTGACAGTATGGTTGGTCAGCCACTTCAAAAAGACTCCAGATCAGTCCATTTTCTTTGCAAGCTACATAAGATCGTGCCATTTACTCAGAGTTATCAACGCAACGATCACAGATAAATGGGAGATGGAGAATAAGGATGTCTGGGTCGACAGATTCATAAACCTCTCAGGAGAAGACTTCAGTTGGCACGCCAAATGGCTGCAGGCCTCCGATCCCATCGTTTGTTGATAGGAGCATGGGGGTGCGCTCACTATTGCCCCGCCCTCCTTAGATAGTTTTGCATCATGCAAGTAATTCCCGTGACCTTCGGCATGACAAGGTCAAACCTGCCACACACCGGGAAAAATCAAAACATTTAGCTGTACGCCTAAGACTTGGCCCACCCCTTTTGTCTCAAAGGACGCGTCGCCCCTACAGCAACGATACCGAATATCCACAGTGGAGGTTAAGACGAGTTAACGGCAATGTCTTACCTCGCCCGAAAAATCAGAAACCAATGGAAGAAGAAGGGGAATCTTAGGTGGGTGAAGGAATGGATGTCATGGCTTACGCGCAAGTGGTAGAACAGATGCGAGCAACACAAGAAGAATGAGATCAGATGACAGAGGAAAGGGATGACGTCGTAGCCCATCAATGCGGCCTGGAAGTCTAGATGAATGATTTGGAAAGGCGTAGCAAGGACATTATCCGCTTACAAGCGGTAAAACAGAAAGTGGCCCTCAGGGACTTTAAGGAACGCTTGAACAACAAAATTCGCAAGAAAGAAGCATCCAGTACCATAATTGAAGACAAAAATTCGGCGATAAGAATCTTGACTACTCGCGTAGACTTGGGGGACAGGAAGAGCCAGTCACTGCAAAGCTGGATTATAGCTTTAGAGGCCGAGATAGAAATGCAAAAAGGGGAGATGGCCTCAATGGAATACCTTTGGCAGGAGCAAGAGAATTCCGACTTCCAGGGTTGACACCTTCACCTCCCTGATTTCAGAAGACTCGAATATCGGCAAACCTTTCTTTTTTCATGTAACTAGGATCCCTGATTTCATCTATTCTAGCCATTTTTGATGAATTTAGATAGTTGGCAAGTTTACCATATTTTGTAAACACTTTTTAATAAAGTCGTACTCTTTCGGATATTTATTAAATCGCCTCAACTTTCCATATCAATTGTCCATCCAATACAACTCAAAAGACCATCGCAAAAGAGAAAATCCCTCCGGGATAAACACAATCGTCCCACTAAAAAAAAAAATCCTGCCGAATACTCGAAACATCTGAGCATTGCTCACTCATGGCCATGTCCTCTTTGCTTATCACAAAACTCCAAATTCATGGTATAGATCATCATCTCCCTCCTCAGATGGGCTCACCAGGCATCAGGCCTTGCGTCATTTTAAAGCATAGTGTAAAAGAGAACTTCCTAGCATGGCGGCATTGGTTACCCCTGCTGATTTGGGTTTCGCTAATAGCATCTCGGATTGCTTCACATCGTTGGAATGAATAAAGGCTTCCTTCGTATCTTGTCAATAATCGGGATATCTCGTCTCTCCAATCGCCCTGAAAATATCAAGTTAAAGTGTAGCCGAAAAAGCAAATGAGCAACGTGGAGGCCTCGGGATTGCACATCACCTGCATATCCTCACTTGTACTTACTCCTTTTTTATTTTCCTTTTTCAGGTTCACGATAGCTCCTCGAAAGGAAGCTACTTCACACGGGCTCCCCGTAACTAGACTTCAAAAATGAAAAATGACTAAACAGGCTAAGGCCAATGAAGTACTAACGACCAGAATAACAGAACTAGAAGAACAAGTTCAAACTTTGTAAACTGAAAAGGAATGGCGTCCTTCATCAACCCAACCATCTTCTGTTCAGTGGAAGTGGTAGGATCCCTACATTAGTCCCAACCCTACAGCTGCAGTAAGTACAACCAGACAGTGTTCCCACCCATCTCAGGGCCATTTTGGACCACCGGAAACTAAGCTTCTGGGAAGTGATCTGACACAGCCACAGTCCTCTCTTGAATATTCACCGACCATAGGTTTTGGCACCATTAGTGCAAAAGGGTCCAGTATTGATCGATTGAGCCCACTAGAGGAAAAACTAAGGGCTATTGAAAGATATGACCCTAGGGATCCCGCTGATAAAAGCATGATGCTAGGAATTACGACGCCTCGGAAGTTCAAGATTCCACAATCCGAGAGGTACACGGGGATTGAACGCCCCAAAACTCACCTCAAAATCCACCACAATGAAACGTCTGAACGGTACAAGCTCGATGCAGAAATCACACCTAACCGATCTGATTTGCAAAATCTAGAGAAAAGGGCCGAGGAATCAGTAAAAGCTTATGCTCAGAGATGGAAAGAACTAGCCGCAAGGATTTCTTCTCCTTTGAATGACAGGGAACTCTTGTCAATTTTCATGAATACCTTCAGAGCTCCCTACTATGCTTATCTTACCCTCGGTCCGTCGAGTAGCTTCCCCGATACGGTCCGGATTGCTGAGAAAGTAGAGCAAGAGATTAATTCCGGAAGGATCATCATTTCTACGCCAGAGGCGATGCCTATCATAAGGAGAGGCGTTGGCTTTGTCTCTCCCCAACCTAATCACAGGCAACCTTTCCCGCCACCCCCCCTACTCATCACCACCACCATATCCTTCCCCATCACTATATCGACCCATAGTTTTTCCTTTTCCACCAACGCCCGTTGCTAACAAGGCTCCCCAAAACCCTACACCATCTCTACATTTCCCATCACCCGCAACACAAATACCGCAACTTACACAACCTAGACCATATAACCCACCAAATAAACCTAGAAACCAAGATAACCATGGGGATCGGGGGCCACTGCCACCGCTTCCCGTTCCTTTGGGGGAGATCTACGAGCACCTTTTGGCAGCTAAACAAATTACACCCACCCCAATCCAACCTTTACAGCCTCCTTATCCAAATTTGTACGATCCTGATGCTAGATGCAAATACCATGCTAAAGCCCTTGGTCACACCATAAAAGACTACCGTGCCTTTAAGAAAAAGGTTTATTACTTGATCAGATGTGGATGGATCTCTTTCGAGGATTTAGCCGAAAGACCCGCACAACCTAGGCCCTCCAATCCACCAAAGGAGCCAAATCGCGAACTAGTACTGCCACTCCCACTCTCTGCGGGAGAAATATACAAACATCTCATCGCAGCTGGACAGATTGTGCCAATCCCGGCCCGACCTCAGCAATCTCCATACCTAAGTTAGTACAATCCCAACATTGTATGCGAATATCACGCTAGGGCACCGGGCCATACGCTGGACAATTATTTTGCCTTTGAGATGGAGGTAAATCATCTAATCAAAAGTGGATGGGTCTCCTTAGAGGGCTTGGCTAAAGGACCTAACATGGTCATCGACCCTCTCCCAAACCACGCCTCAGGTGGTGAAGGTATGAATGCTATTTTGATAGAAAAGGTTGAGAAGAAGACTTGCGAGGTAGACACAGTTGACACCATCAATAATGGTCCTCCCACCTCTTGTTCCCACAAATATATGTCTCAAGCTGGGCCAGTAACAGGTGAATTTGCTGATACTGGGGCATGACATGGAGGGTAGAATATTTCCCCGATAAAGATAGGAAAGAGCTGGCCGTGTATGGGCGTTTGACGCAAATGGATAAGATATGTATCCCCACATCAGAGCCACATTCTCCCTCGCAGTCAAAATCGTCAATATAAATCCTACCGTGGTCAGTATAGCTTCAGATTCCTGTATTGATGCTCTGGGAAAAGAAGAATCGTCGCCTAGTTCAGTCATTTTTGTAAAGAAGTCAGGGGAGTCTGTGTGCAACTGGACCATCACCATGCTTCCGGATGTCTCTCCGTCATTACTCCTTTTGAAAAAATATGATAATATGATGTTTGCACGTTTTCTTACGAAAACATTTTTGTAGGAACTCACGTTCCCCTTTTGTTAAAAAAAATCAATATATATGCAATTTTCATTTTTACGCATCCCTTCTTTTTCGCATTTTATTTTCAGGATAAATATTAGTTCGGATTGTCTTGATAAAACCTGTCTTTACTGGCAAAGAAATTGTCGTCACAACCAAAGACAAGGTCGAAATCCCCTGCGAATTGGCCCGTTTACTAGAAAGTTCGGAAAAAAAGAGGAAATAACCCCTCATCGGGAGGGATTGGAAGAAGTAAATTTAGGGGCAAATAATGAGAATCAGAGGCTAGTTAAGATCGGAACTACTATGGACATGACACATAGAAGAAGACTGATCTCTCTTCTCAAGGACTACTCAGACGTATCCGTATGGTCATACGAGGATATGCCGGGTCTCGACCCTGGGATAGTTAAGCATGACATCGCCTTGCCTTTTCGTGATGTGGAAAATCGACATCATCGGCCAAATTCGTCCGAAAGCCTCTAATGGCCATCGCTTTATTCTCGTGGCAATCGGTTACTTCACCAAGTGGGTGGAAGTCACCTCTTACTCCAACATCACTCAAAAAACAACCATGCGATTCGTTGAGAAGAACATCATTTGCCGTCATGGGGTTTCGGAAACGATCATCACAGACAACGACACTAATCTAAATGGACGAATGATCTACGGTCTTTGCCAATATTAGGTGAAGCACCGAAACTCATCACCATCGTCCAAAAATGAATGGCGCAGTCGAGGCAGCAAACAAAAACTTGAATAAGATCATCCAAAAAATGGTGGTCACTCACAAAGATTGGCATGACATGCTTCTTTTCGCATTGCATGCTTACCGGATAACAACTCGTACGTCCACAGGGGTAACTCCCTACTCGTTAGTCTACGACATGGAAGCCGTAATTCCTCTTGAGGTAAAAATCCCTTCTCTCTGAATCCTGGCAGAATCAGAAGTAAAAGAATCGGATTGGGCAAGAGTGAGGTACAAGCAGTTGAACCTCCTTCCCGAGAAGCGCTTGGACCCTATCTGCCATGCGCAATTGTATCAGCAAAGGATGGCCAACGCTTATAATAAAAACGTGTGACCTCGCAAGTTCAAGACTGGGGATTTAGTGTTGAAGAAGATTCTCCCTCATCAGGACGCTGGTGAAGGAAAGTGAGCCCCAAAGTACGAGGGCCCGTATTTAGTTAAAAGTGCATTCTCGGTGGGTGCCCTAATGCTAACCAACATGGATGGAGATGATCTACCAAGACCGGTAAATGCCGATGCCGTCAAGATATACTTCGCCTGAAGTGTCGCAGACCGTGCATCTTGCCGAATCAACGACATAGGGTTTTATCATGACAATATCGCTCAAATGTTTATCCTGAGATTAATAAAATGAGTTTTTTAGGAGATGCTTGTTATTTTAAAAACGGTTCTTTCCTTTTTCTTAAACTTGTGAGATGACAAAAGGAGGCATGACATCGGTGGCTCTCAAGGAGTAATTCGAGACATAAGACATGACACTTAGACTAACGCCACTAATAAATCTTAAGTTTTGTAGGACCATAATGTCTCACACCTCATCTCATCATCACGATAGGGCCAGGGAATTTCCCCCCTCGTAGCAGCTCCTGAATTGCCGCAGCAGACCGCCTTAAAGAACAAATCAGGAAAGATTTTAAAAACCAGTCACCCTCTAAATTAAAAATTCTTTTTCCTTGCAGCACATCCAGTAACCAGCCTTAAAGGGTCGGACGCATCAAAGGGGATCACCCCGTGAAGCCATCATCTGATCATCGGGAGGATTGTCTAAGCCTGTAACACTATTCAAGAACTTAAAGACTATCCACCGTCAGAATTTTGCAGCAATACTATTATCCAGTTCGAGCGAGGACTGAATGCTGGACCAAAGTCACAAAGCCCATCCCATGCCGGCCAAGCCGTCGGAATGCTAGTGACATAGGCTCTCATCTCCATTCACCTATTCGGAGGAGTTCACCATTAAGACGTCACAGTCGCCGAGCGCCCTTTGCATGCAGAACTCCTAGAGAAGAAGCACGACCAAAAGTTGTCCTCCCCGGACCACAATCAACACACTTAATGCGGTCTCGTTTAAGAAGTTTCTCAACGTCCACACCATGATCAACACGATGAAGATCAATCCTTTAATTTTTGGGCCACTAACTGCTGACTGACGATGCTCGCCTTCACTTGTTTTATCCATAATCCCTTGCCGTAAAAAGCGTCAGAACTCCTCTCTGAAGAGGGACAGTCGGACTGCAAGTATCACTCACGCCGAGACGGGAATTGCGGCAAAGCATCTAATAGCAAATCCATCATCAACCAACATTCGAGGAACTGGATCACCCCCATTGTTGCCTGCATGAGATTGGAAGAAGACGCCCTCGCCGCCCCGCTGCACATTTCGGGGACAGAGATTTCCCCTTTATCCTAGAGCAGTCACAGAACAAATCAGCAAAGGTCCGGCAATGGCCAGTAAGTAAATGAACAAAAATACAGATCTCATCCTCACTCCGACCTAGATCGGCGGTTCCCGCAAAGCAGCTGAAAAAGAAACCAATCAAAGCATCTAAGCAAAGCGTTCCTGAACGGGGACCGCGCCGTAGACACCCTCGAAAAGTCGGGCTAAGGAAAGGGAGAATCCTTAAACTTATGTCATTTGCGTTTTCAAAATCGGTTTTTCTTTTCTACTCCGTTGTCCCCTCTTCATTTTGCAGGGGCTTGAATCATCCCATTGTCATCCGCGTAAAGCTTGTGGAAGACGCCCTTGCAGCCCCGCTGCACATTTCAGGGGAGTCCATCTTTCTTCCCCCTTCATTAAAATTTATTTTTGTTCCTGCTCACCCTTTTAGCTTAAATTTGCATACAGTCGTCTGGCCCACTGGGGGCAACCCTTTAGGTTCTCGTTGGACTCTTGCAAATAGGTCGTCCCCCGCGTCCTAGCTTTAAAATATCAAATCAATAAAAAAATCCCTTTTTAGCCCGGCTAAAACAAAAATCCACACTACTCTCATAGCATATTCATGCATTTCATAGGTCGGGGATATTCAATCCCTCTGTTAGATAAGGCATCCATCAAAATTACATGTCATACATGATCTTACTTGTTTGCTCTTATATCCACGATTTGCTCAGACGTAAGTAGTCACAGACAAATCCCGGTAAGCATTATCGAGCCATCGCGGCTTATCCTTCATGAGTGTAAGTGTCTGACTAGGTACTAGTTGAATTCGCATAATATCCAGGGTACATGTGCAATTAGATATGGGATAATAATAAAATGACGTGGGACTTTTACGACCTTCTCCATTTTTTCGTTTCGTCCCCCTTTCCACCACATATGTCATCACTCCTAAAAAACCTTCACTATCACTTATACCCCGGGAGCCAAGGAGCAGTTTCAGCTAAGATTGCCAGCCAGAAGTAAAAAGCACGCCAAGTTCAAGTTCATGACGAAGGAGACGGAAAAGGTCACCGAAAGTTCGCTAAGAACTATCACCGAAGAAAGACCAAAAACCCAAAGATGAAGGCCGAGGCCTTAAGCCAGAATGAAAAGAGATCAAGACAAAGGTTGTGCTTGCTCTACTCTAATGTAGTTCAAATCAAAAAGAAAAGAAAAAAAAGAAAAAAGAAAAGAAAAAAAGAAGAAAAAAGAAAGAAGAGAAAAAGAAGAGAAAAAAAAGGAGAGAAAAAAGGGGGAAAAAGGAAAAAAGAAAAGAGAAATGCTCAGAGGCATTCAAAGAATACAAACAATCGAAAAACTGAAGCAAGCACAGCCCGGGGACAACTAAACTCAAGAAATCTCGAGGAAAGCATCCCATAGTGAGAACTCGAGAAGAAAATGGCCCAAGGCCAAGTCAAGTAGTAAATCGCGAAAAGAACAGCGACAACACTCCCCAGTGAAGACTCGAGAAGAAAAAGGGCCTAGAGCCAACTCAAGGAATCTCGAAGGAAACATTCTCCAGTAAAGACTCGAGAAAATGGCCCCTGGCCGACCGGAAAATGACATTCCCAGCAATGATCCAAGAGCTCGTGCACTCTGTCAAGAAAGCATCCCCAGCAAAAAACGAAAGAACTCGCACACCTTGCCCTCATTAGGGCCAATCGACAAACGTCACTCATCAAAAACCTTCAAACTCATCAGAAAAGCACATCTTTACCCAAAACAAGCTTCTTTCCGGACATTTCATGTCCTTTCATTATTTTCCGTGAAAGTCCCATCGATTATTAGAATGCCCATGCATGTGCATCTTCATTTGAAGTCTATTCACTCGGATTGACATTGCGAATTGAAAATTATGTATCATGTTAGTTGCATCTTTATGAGCGTAAAACACTTAACCTTGTTTTAGAGCGTGAGTGCAAACACTAATATTAGGTGAGGATTGCTTACGGCTGCAAATTGTGGGAAAGTCTTGTCCTTGGGGTCGTTACCTCCTGAACAGGATGCAGATGCATTCTAGGTTCGTATCAAGGCCGCTGGTAACAAAAGGCATTTCTCACCTCCTAGAGTGATCATTTGCATTTTCCTCCTCCTAGAGTGACATCATACGTTCCCTCCTCCCAGAGTGATAGCATTTACATTTTGTCCTCTTAAAGTGACGATTAGTTTATTTCTACACCTCGCATCTTCTCCTACGGGATTAACGTCATTTAAATTTCTGCATTTTATATTTCCTCCTCCTAGAGTGACAACTTTATATTTCCTCCTCCTAGAGTGACAGCTTTATATTTCCTCCTTCTAGAGTGACAGATTTATATTTTCTCCTCCCAGAGTGACAGGATCAGCATTTTTCTCCTCCTAGAGTGATATCATGTGCATTTCCTCCTCCCAGAGTGACCTTAGTTTAATTTCCGCATTTCACGTCTTCTCCTACGGGATTGACATTGTTTACGTTTCTGTACTGCATTTCCTCCTCCTAGAGTGACAGCATCATGCATTTTTCTCCTCCCAGAGTGACATCATTTACATAATTCTACATTTCTGCATAATTATTATCTCCTCCTAGAGTGACAGTACGTATTTCCTCCTCCCAGAGAAACATCATTAGGACAAATCATTCGTATTTCTGCGGATCGCGCATTATCCTCCCGAAGCAACGTCCATTACATGTCAAACGCCTACCCACCCCAATGGGGCCGTCATTTACATTTTCGTAAAACTACCTTCCATTCCTGTCAATGTAATTCCCATTTGCATTTTCTACAATTCATGTTTCCCTTAATATCGGCGTAGATCTAGACTTATACCTTCGTAGGACATCCAATCAAAAGCATACCTCCTCCCAGAGTAACATCAACAGATTACCTCCTTCCAGAGTGACAGCATTAATTTCCTCATCACCGAATAACATCATCAAATTATACCTCCTCCCAGAGTGACATCACCAATATCTCCTCCCAGAGTGGCATCTACGATATATCTCCTCCCAGAGTGACATCTACAACAATATCTCCTCCCAGAGTGACATCTACGACAATATCTCCTCCCAAAGTGACATCGACGAACCTACCTCCTCTCAGAGTGACAACAACAATCTATCTCCTCCTAGAGTGACACCCACAAACTTACCTCCTCCTAGAGTGACATCATCACGGTGAGATTGAGGTAAGACCTGTTGTGTCGCCAAAATTCGGATATATGAGGGCAACCGTCTTTACTGCTTATCAAATACTTTGGTAAGACAGTAAAGAGGGGGCAACTGTTGATACCCGAATTTTGACGCCATTTTTAATTAAATTTAGCATTTCCGTCATTTTACTTAACTTACTGTCATTTCTAATTAATTTACTGTCGTTAGTATTTTTAAATTCCCATAGTATTTTTATCATCGTCAGCGTTCAAAATCGCATTTTTTATTTTTCGTCACGTATTTTCATTATTATTATCATTATTATTTTTAGCCTTAAAAATCACATTTTTAATTATCCGTTAGTCATTTGCTAGTTATTTCTTCATTTTAGGTCATCGCATGAAATTTAGGTTTTTTAGCATTTTTATTTTTTTATTATTATTTTTGTTCGAGCTTTTATTGGACCTGAGTAAGTTCGCTCGGACAATAGCTCGAGCGGGAAATGTTTTCTCTCAACTAGTACCTACTCTTTTTTTCATTCACGCCGACCGACAGCGTTTCGCGTAATTTTCGTCATAACGTCATTTATTTTTCGTCCGAACATTTCATCTTTCTGAAAGAGAAAATAAACATGTTAAATGAAAAAATCTCATCATTCGCTGTAGACGGTTAAACTCGCCTTATTTTTCTCTACGCGCTGGCACTTTCGGTTCAAAAATTCAGAACGTCTGTTCGCGAAAATAGCTCGAGGCCATTTAAATAGGATTAAAAGGGCATTTGATCATCACCGTTGATCTGGTTGACCAAGGAAAGTCAACCAGATCAACGGCTGACAATTAAATGTGCATGGTGCACATGAACAGCGTGGAAGCGACGAGGCAGTAGAGCAAGCCACCGAGCTGCTTGCTCCCGTCGCTTCTTGTCCCTTCGAGCCATCACCTCAGCTGCCTAGCTCCACCACCTTACAGCCCTAGCCCCACCAGCGCACGTTATCCTCCCTCCACGCGTGCTGCCGCGCTTCCCGTCTACGCGATCGCATGCCTATAAAAGGCCACTGCCATTTAACGTTTAAGAGAGGAATTCACCCCATAGCATCTTACTTCTTCTCCCTCTTGATCGATAGCTCATGTAGAGCATCGGTTGCCAAAGTTCAAGCTTTTCAGTAAGCATTTTTTCAAGCTTTTTCCCTCGTTTCTTCATGCGTTTTCTTTCTTCAATTCGTTTAGTATCATTTTGATCAAATAAATTGTTTTTTTCTATGCCAATAATTCATATGCATGTTGTAGATTAAAAACATACTTTTAATTTGATTAATCGTTATATAAATCTTGTGAATTAATTAGTTTTCGGTAATTATCATTTTCACAGTTTTTTTGAAATTAAACTCGGTATGGTTTAAGCCGAGATTCGAGGTTCATACGGTCGAGTAGCCGTCGAGGAGACGAGCATCTTGGTATGAAGGTTTTTTGTTTCGGCCAGGGATGGCCGGAGCTTGGCCGCCGGCGACCAAAGCTAAGTGATGATGAATAGTGCCATAATGGCCTATTCACGGGTGATGAAGGAAAGGTGATGGGCTTGGCCCATCATCATTCTTTTTTTTATTTTCTTGGGCCAAGAAGTATTCCTTGCCCATTTCTTTGATTTTTCAAATTGGGCCCAGCCCATCTTCATTTTCCGAGATCCCGGATCGCGTTTTGGTAAAAATATTCGTACGTTTCGTATGACTATTTTTTGTACTGTCACTTTAATTTTCTGTACCTATCAACTGTTTAAATTCTTCGCACTTTAATTTCCCGCAATTTACTTTCCGCAATTTAAATTCAGTCGTTAAATTTACCGCCTATATGGTCGGTCGCATTTTAATTTTCTGCAAATCATTAACTGTTTAATTTTCTGCAATATCACCTGTTTAATTTTCTGCAAATTATCAACTGTTAATTTTCTGCAATATCACCTGTTCAATTTTCTGCAAATTATCAACTATTTAATTTTCTGCAATCGTCAACTGTTTAATTTCCTGCAATTATCAGCTGTTTAATTCTCCTGCAAATATCACCTGTTTAATTTTTTGTCAAATCATCATTTAATTTTTCGTCAAATCATCATTTAAATTTTCGTATGCATCAAATCATCATTTAATTTTCTCGCACTTATCAAATCATCATTTAAATTTCTCGCACTCGGCAAATCATCATTTAAATTTTCGTACGCGTGAAAGCATCATTTAATTTCTCACACTTATCAACTGTCATGATATAAATTTCCCGCATGCACTATCATCATTTAAATTTTCCTGCACTTATCAAATCATCATTTAAATTTTAGTATATGTCAAATCACCATTTTATCTTCGTACTCGTCAAAATCATTATTTATTTTTTCAATATATATCAACTGTTATTTAAATTCTCGCATTCATAAATTGCTTATTTATTTTTCGAGCTATCACTAACACTCTCACTTTGTAGGTTTAAAATTCAAGCTTCGCTCGAAAGTATACCTTTCGTTCCCTTTTATTTATTCAATGCTTTCCGTAAATATTAATCGTACGCATGATATATAGAATTGCTAGAATTTAAAATCAACCCACATGAACAACTTGTTTAAAGACTCGCTTAAAATGCCATGTTCGTTTGATTTTTAATTTCCGCTTATATTGACTGCATGTATTTGGTGGCTTCGATCCCACATCAGTTTATCATTTCAAAAACCTCTCATTTAATCTGTACTCTGTTAAGCTATCCATGATAGAATCACGTAGTAATAATTTAATCATGCATAAGTCCGATGATGAAATAGAGGGCGCTCATTTGGTCTTACGAAAAATTCAATCTCATCGCGCTACGGTCAGGAATAATCGATCGGTGTTTAAAACGGTAACCCCGTCCGAAAAGATTTTTAAAACGGTAACCCCGTCCAACTATTAATTATTCCTGAACGGTCCCGATCATGGAAAAGACCAAAGTGACGATTCCTCTGAGGACCCCCTCTCAAAACGCTTTTTATCAAACACCTTTTAAACACCTCTGTCATCAACCAGTAACCATTTTTCGGATCTGACTCAGGTGCCTAACACCTTCCCGAGACCATAATATGACCCCGAACCTTTGTCTTTGGTTTAGACCCTTTTTTTGTGCCTTTAGTTTTTTATTTATTTATTTTTTATGCTATGACGATTAGGTTCCCTAAGCCTAGAGACAAAATTAGGGTGGCGACTTCATTGCATGCTGCGAGGCGTCCCTTTTACGTCGAGCATCGTAAGGTCTTAGATTCGTTGTATACTCGCGAATGATCTTTTTTTTCTAAGATAATTTTCGGGGCGCGACACTGGCCAGCTAAACTACACAGTCACCGAAAGAGAACTCCTGGCTGTCGTTTACGCCCTAAACAAGTTTCGTCAGTACCTCTTGGGCACCCACGCCCTTGTCTACACCGACCATTTTGCCCGTATGTTAGGATCCTTCGATGTTGAATTGCATGGAACTAGTCTCGATTGGGGATGGCTCGGATGATTGATGGATGAAGGATTGATGACTTCAGAAGTTAGGCGCAGCGGGAATTTGTAATGGAAAGATGTATGAATTTTAGAAAGGTGTATGGAAAAATAAGGGAATTTTAATTCAAGATTAATGGTTCTTGAATCGGGAATTTTAGAAGTGAAATATGGATGATAATATGAACAAGTAAGTTCAAGAAAACCCTCTTGTTAACGAAGAACGAGCAACCTTTCTATATTGAATATACTTGAAATATCGAACTCAAACTTGCAATGAATTTGCCAGCTTAAGATCGAAAGTTTACAAGAAATTTAGGGAAAGAAAGCAAGAAATTACAAGAATTAATTAAACTAAAATTGGCTTAAAGCATGATAATTATCAATGATAAAAAAGCAACTTTTTAAAGGCAAAAACACACATCTATTTATAGCTGCCAAATTCCAAGCCTTGGAGTTAATTCAGCCTCACTGCCGGATTGCGTGGACGACGTGGTGTTGGGCGTGTGGAACAAGGCCTGGTGCTGGCCAATGGGTTGCTGCCAGCTGGACTGAAGACCGAGTCAGGCTGGTGCAAGCGCAGGCGTGGGCCTGGTCATGCGGAAGGAACCGTTGTGGGCCGCGTCGTGGGGAAACGTGGGTGGAAGGCGTTGTTGCTGCTGCTGAACGACGCTGCTGTGTTGCTGGGCTTGGGCCAGGTGAACAGGCCCGGGGTTGTTGCTGCTGCTGGGTGGGCCGGCTGGAGTTGCACTCCATCTCCTTTGATCCTTGGACTTGTATGCACAAGCCCCATTGGTCCTTAGACTTTGGGTGAGCCTCTTCGCGGCGTAAATGTTGGAGCATAAGCGCCACGAGTTTTTGACGTCAGTTTTGAGTACGCGATGAGATCGGTGCGATCGTATCATCCCCTCCCCCTTCGAATGGATTCGACCTCGAATCCAAAGCTTGCATGTCCTTAGTGTCCTCGTCATCTGAATCCTCTACAAAATATGGAGATAAATCAGTAATGTTGAAAGTAGTAGAGGAAACAGCAAAAGATGTAGGAATGTCTAAAACATAAGCATTATCGTTAATCTTATTAACAATAAGGAAAGGACCAGCCCCTTTATGGCTCAATTTAGACTTCCGAAGGTGACGAAAATGCTCCTTGCGTAGATGCACCCAAACCCAATCTCCAACTTCAAAGGATTTGACTCATTTACCGGCATTGCGCTTCTCCTCGAGTTTGGCGTTCACGTTCTCCATCCTTTGTTTTGCCTTAGCATGCAGCTCTTTGACTGTGGCCGCTCGTTCTTCTCCATCTAAGCTGGTTATATGAGAAACAGGTAAAGGGAGCAAGTCTATGGGGGTGAGCGGATTGAACCCATAGACGAGCTCAAATAGAGAGAATAAGGTGGCAGAATGCATGGCACGATTATATGCAAACTCAATAAAAGGAAGACATTGATCCCAATTCTTAGAGTATTTCGGTACCATGATTCGAAGTAAGTTACCAAGAGTGCGATTGACTACCTCCGTCTGGTCATCCATTTGGGGGTGGTAAGACGTGGAAAACAATAGTTTGGTCCCCAACTTGGCCCAAAGGATACGCCAAAAATGACTCAAAAATTTTGAGTCTCTATCACTTACAATTGTACGTGGCATACCGTGGAGCCGGACAACCTCTTGGAAAAATAGGTTAGCTACATGAGAAGCATCAACAGTGGATTTGGAAGGAATAAAATGTGCCATCTTAGAAAATCGATCAACAATAACAAAGATACCATATTTTCCATTACTAGTTCTAAGCAATCCAAGTACAAAATCCATGGAAATATCGCACCAAGGGTGCGAAGCAACAGGCAATGGCATGTAACGACCATGATCGTGAGATATAGACTTAGCACGATGGCATTCAACACATGCATTAACAATTCGAGTTATCATAGGGCGCATATGCGGCCAATAAAAATGTTCTTTTAAAGTACTCAAAGTCTTGTTAATACCGAAGTGACTGCTAAGTCCACCACCGTGAGCCTCTTTAATGAGAAGCTCACGCATGCTACATTTAGGCACACACAAACGACCTTTACAAAACAGAAATCCATCATGCAAAGAGTAGTTTTCAAAAGGTCCATTTAAGCATGCATCATACGCCACATGAAAATCATCATCATTTTCATACATTTCAATGATATGCGAAAATCCCAATAATTTAGATTGCAAAGAAGTAATGAGTGTATACCTTCGGGATAGGGCGTCGGCAACCGTGTTCTCCTTTCCTTTCAGATATTTGATCACATATGGGAATCGCTCAATGAACTCTAGCCAAACAGCATGGCGACGATTCAACTTACCTTGTCCTTTGAGGTAGCGAAGGGATAGATGGTCGGTGTGAACAACAAACTCCTTCGGGACGAGGTAGTGCTCCCAAACAGTGAGGGTTCGAATTAGGGCGTACAGTTCCCGATCATACGTACAGTAATTGAGTTGGGCATCCTTCAGCTTCTCACTGAAATAAGCGATCGGTCGACCTCCTTGTAATAACACCGCTCAAATCCCGACTCCACTAGCATCACATTGGACCTCGAACGTTTTGTCAAAGTCGGGTAGGACGAGAACCGAGCTAGACACAAGGCATTCCTTAAGGGTCTTGAAGGCCTCATCTTGTTCGGCCCCCCATACGAACGGAACGTTCTTCTTGGTGAGTGCGTTGAGGGGCGTGGCAATCGTTGAGAAATCCTTCACGAACCGTCGATAGAAACCAGCTAAACCATGGAATGAGCGTACCTCGCTCACATTTTGCAGAGTTGGCCAATCCGCAATTGCTTTGATCTTGGCTTGATCAACTTTGAGTCCTTCAGCACCTATAAGAAAGCCAAGAAAGTGGACTTCGTCCAAACAAAACTCGCACTTTGCGATTTTAGCATAAAGCTTATGCTCGCGAAGGGTTAGAAGTACAAGTCGTAAATGCTCGAAATGGGAATCATGCGAGGAACTATATATCAAGATGTCATCGAAATAAACAACAACAAACTTACCAATAAAGTCACGCAACATATGATTCATTAAACGCATAAATGTGCTAGGAGCATTTGTTAATCCGAAAGGCATAACTAACCATTCATAAAGACCAAATTTAGTTTTGAAAGCAGTTTTCCATTGGTCTCCTTCATGCATACGGATTTGATGATATCCACTAGCCAAATCAATTTTAGAAAATATTGTAGCCTGGCTGAGTTCATCTAGCATATCATCAAGTCTATAGGTATGGGGTGCGAGTATTTAATGGTTACCTTATTGACGGCTCGGTAATCCATGCACATACGCCACGAACCGTCTTTCTTTGGAACGAGGATCACCGGAACGGCACACGGGGAAAGGCTTTCTCGAACATCACCTTTTGCGAGAAGCGCCTCGACTTGAGTCTCCAACTCCTTGGTTTCCATCGGATTGCACCGATAAGCTAGGCGGTTAGGCATAGGCGCACCGGGGATCAAATCGATCTTGTGCTCGATCCCTCAGATGAGTGGTAGCCCTTCGCGTAACTCGTCAGGAAACACGTCTTGAAAATCTGCCACCAAAGACACAAAAGTAGGAGAAGAGAAAACGGGGTTAGTGTTAGATGTTTTCGCACTCAAGGCACGGAAACGGAGAAAAACAATGGGTTTTTGCGCAATAAGCGCACGCCTCACATCTCGAGATCTTCCTATGAGACTCACTTTTCTCTCTTCTCTCGTTCCCCTCGGAACCTCGCTAGCTAGCTCATTTTCTTCTAGTCGTGTGTTTCCACTCTTTCCTTCCTTTTTCTCTCCTCTTTTCGCAAGCTCATTTTTTTCTTGCGGGATGTTTTTAATGCTCTCACCACTTACATTTTTCACTCCATTCTTTCCCTCTTTTTTAAGCAAAGAAATTGAAATATCGAAGACCGCACTCACTTTTTTAAGCTTGATTTGGTCTTCGTATACCTGACTAGGTGCGAGTGGTGGAATCATGAATTTACGGTCACCGTGAGTGAGTCGGTAGGTGTTGCAGAAACCGTCATGAATGGCGTGGCGATCAAACTGCCATGGTCGGCCAAGCAGAAGGTGGCTGGCTTGCATAGGAGCGACGTCACACACTCGCTCGTCCATGTACTCTCCAATCTGAAACTTGACTCTTACTTGCTTGACTACCTTGATCGAACTTCCATCATTGAACCAGTTCAAGACGTAAGGGTGTGGGTACTTGGTCGTCGATAATCCAAGCGAATGAACCAGCAAGGTGCTAGCCACATCAGCACAGCTCCCACCATCAATGATGATCGACACAACCATTCCATCAGCTACACCCCTTGTATGGAACAAGTTCTCTCTCTGTTCCAAGACCTCATCATCTGCCCGGGCTTGCATACTCAAAGTCCATCGGACAACTAGGCTTCGGGGAATCTCTATAGGGGCATACTCGTCTTCTTCCTCAAATTTAGCTTCTTCTTCCCTCTCAGATTCCTCATCTTCACTTACTATCTCCCCTCCTTCTCGAACCAAGATGATGCGAGGATTTGGACATTCGGCTCTCATGTGTCCTTTACCGCCGCATTTGAAACACTCAATTGATCGGCTTGGGGTTCTTTGGTTTGTGTTTGGTGTTGTGGAGGTATTTTGGGACGTGTATGGCTTGGGCTCGGGTGATTTGGTGTAGTTTGGTCTGGAGTCAGGTGGTTTTGGGTAGTTTATTTTAGAGGTGTTTGTTTGCCAAGGCTTTTTAGTATTTGTCACAGGGTGTGGAGTAGTAGTATTGACAAAGTTTCGGGGTTTAGAGCTTACTTGGCGTTCTAGTTTTAGGGCTAGGTGATACATCTCCTCGAGTGTATTGTAGGGAAGGAAGTCTAACTGTTGTGATATTTCCTTGCGAAGACCACCGAGAAATCGGGCCATGGTGGCCTCACTACTCTCTCGTACATCCAATCGTGTCAACATGGACAACATCTCATGGTAACACTCCGTGACACTTCTACTTCCTTGATACAACCGCTGGAGTTTCTGATGCAAATCTCGGAGGTAGAAGACTGGCACAAACCGTCTCCGCATCTCCTCCACCAATTCAGTCCAAGTCGTTATTGGTGGTTCACCATCTAATCTCCGATTGACCAAGACTCTCTCCTACCACTGTATGGCCAAACCTGTGAACTCAACAACAGTCAAACGACATTTCTTTTCTTCCGAGTAAGGGTAACAGGTAAATATCCTTTCCATCTTACTTTCCCATTCATAATAAACATCGGGGTCTTCTTTACCCTCAAAACATGGAATAAACAATTTAAGATTGGAAGTATTATCATACCGTTCCTCATGTCGAGGTGCCCTTCGAGCCTCCCTTAGAGGTTCGTGTCGTGGTGCGTCAAAGAAAGGCGTTTGACGTGATTGAATGTATGGGTTGGACACGGCTAGATGTATTGGTGGCGGCACGTAGGCGTTCACTTGGTGAAGTGGGATACTGGGTCCTCGGTTAGACGTGCTATTTCGATGTCGGTTTAGGAGAGGTGGCGTTAGTGGCTGGGATGTGTGAGGCATGTTAAGGGGTGGTCGGTTGTGTGATTGGTGATCCTCCTCATTGTCACTACTATCAGTATGGGCATAGATACCTTCAGTGTTGTTATTGAAGGGAGGACTATATAGGAGTTGATTCCTTGGATTGGTGGATCGGGTTCTTTGTTGGAAGTGGGGAAATGTAAGGGTTCTTTGTAGTAGTGGTGTTTGTAGTGGTGGGGGTGTTTGGGCTTGTCGAGTTTCGATGGCCTCGAGCCTAGCCATCATTTTCTCCAATATAGAGCTAATGTGGCTCATGTTTGGATCGGGTGGTGGGGGTGGTACTTCCGAATGTTCTTCAGTAATGGTAGGGTCGTTGGACATGATGTGTACCTGCACAAAGAAAATAAACACAAAGGGGAACTAAAAGGTGTTTGTTAGTACCCTCCCTCACGTGTTTACACTCTTCTCTCTATTGTTCTCACCAAAATCACACAAAAACAAAGTTAATGCCATTTTTAGTTTAAAGACTCAAAGAATGATGAGCACTTTGGTGACACACAATGAAAACTCGGTACACAAAGAAGGTATGGAAAATTAAGGTAAATAACACGAACAAAGTGAAGTTATGTACTTACCTTAATTTGGAGTAGAAAAGATGTGGAATCAATAATGGAAAACTTACAAAGACTCAAATGAAGAATGGCGCAAAAGGGTTGTTGTTTAGGAAGCCGAAAGAAAAGCTTGACTCGTCCAATTTAAGTCCACGTCAAGTGTTGAAAAAGCTTACCTAGCGATCTTGCCCCTTGCTTTTGACTTGTGTCGATCTTTTTTTTTTTTTTTTGTTATATATATATACACACAATATATATATATATATATATATTTTTTTTATCTCTTTTTTTTTTTATATCACAAGTGAAGGGACGCTCGGATCGCAAATAAATAACAAAGAAAATAAAATTTACGTTAGTGGAAAAATTTATACAATGGACAAGACGAAGGAGTAATGAATTCGGAAAAATGGAAAAAGGAATTAATTTGCGAATTTAACGTTTACCAACCTTCGAGACAGCCGAGCTCCACTACCACGTGTTAGGATCCTTCGATGTTGAATTGCAAGGAACTAGTCTCGATTGGGGATGGCTCGGATGATTGATGGATGAAGGAATGATGACTTCTGGAGTTAGGCGCAGCGGGAATTTGTAATGGAAAGATGTATGAATTTTAGAAAGGTGTATGGAAAAATAAGGGAATTTTAATTCAAGATTAATGGTTCTTGAATCGGAAATTTTAGAAGTGAAATATGGATGATAATATGAACAAGTAAATTTAAGAAAACTCTCTCGTTAACGAAGAACGAGCAACCTTTCTATATTGAATATACTTGAAATATCGAACTCAAACTTGCAATGAATTTGCTAGCTTAAGATCGAAAGTTTACAAGAAATTTAGGGAAAGAAAGCAAGAAATTACAAGAATTAATTAAACTAAAATTGGCTTAAAGTGTGATAATTATCAATGATCAAAAAGTGACTTTTTAAAGGCAAAAACACACATCTATTTATAGCTGCCAAATTCCAAGCCTTGGAATTAATTCAGCCTCACTGCCGGATTGCGTGGACGACGTGGTGTTGGACGTGTGGAACAAGGCCTGGTGCTGGCCAATGGGTTGCTGCCAGCTGGACTGAAGACCGAGTCAGGCTGGTGCAAGCGCAGGCGTGGGCCTGATCATGCGGAGGGAACCGTTGTGGGCCGCGTCGTAGGGAAACGTGGGTGGAAGGCGTTGTTGCTACTGCTGGGTGGGCCGGCTGGAGTTGCACTCCATCTCCTTTGGTCCTTGGACTTGTATGCACAAGCCCCATTGGTCCTTAGACTTTGGGTGAGCCTCTTCGCGGCGTAAATTTTGGAGCATATGAACGACGCTGCTGTGCTGCTGGGCTTAGGCCAGGTGAACAGGTCCGGGGTTGCTGCTGCTGCTGGGTGGGCCGGCTGGAGTTGCACTCCATCTCCTTTGGTCCTTGGACTTGTATGCACAAGCCCCATTGGTCCTTAGACTTTGGGTGAGCCTCTTCGCGGCGTAAATTTTGGAGCATAAGCGCCACGAGTTTTTGACGTCGGTTTCGAGTACACGATGCGATCGGTGCGATCGTATCACCTTAGGTGCCTCCTGACGAAGGTAGATGCTAAACCACGCCTTATCCGTTGGATCTTGCTTCGCCAAGACTTCCATCTTCTCATCAAGGACAAGAAAGGAGCAGAGAATGTGGTCGCAAACCATTTGAGTAGACTTCCTGCCTAAGATGCTAATTCACTAGTGCCAATCAGGGATGTCTTCCTTGACGAGTGTCTCTGTCTTGCCTAAGCTGTCCAGTTTCCATGGTTTTCGGACATTGCAAATTTTTGTGCTACAGGCTCTTTTCCTGCGGATGCATCACCCAGCAAGCGCACCAGAATTCGGAAGCAAGCAAAATACTACATCTGGGCCAGCCCCTACCTATGGAAACATTGCTCTAACCAAGTGGTTAGGAGTTGTGTGAATCTTGAGGAAGTGCCCTCAATCTTAAAGTTTTGTCACTCTTCCGTTGAAGGAGGCCATTTTGGTACCAAGAAGACCGCAATGAAAGTTCTTGAAGCTGGATTCTATTGGCCATCCCTATTCCGTGATTTTTATGTGTATTGTGCGTCTTGCCCTAGATGCCAAAGTACAGGGAGTATTGGAGCACACAACCAGATGCCCTTGACATGTATCATCTCTTGCGAGATCTTTAATATCTGGGGTATTGACTTTATGGGGCCATTCGTGAATTCTTTTGGCAACACCTACATCCTTCTCGCCGTCGACTGCGTTTCCAAGTGGGTCGAGGCTAAGGAAACCAAGATGAATGACTCAAAGGTAGTTGTCGAATTTCTACGCTCCAATATCTTTAATCGATTCGGTACCCCACGCGCCCTAATCAGTGACCGGGGCACTCATTTTTGCAACCGAATCGTCTACTCTCTCCTCCATAAGTACAGAGTGACTCATTGTGTCTCCACCGCTTATCACCCCCAGACGAATGGGCAAGCCGAAATTTCCAACCAAGAAATCAAAGCAATTCTTGAAAAGACAGTCAATCCGTCGCGGAAGGATTGGAGCACGAAACTTGGAGATGCTCTTTGGGCTTACCGGACTGCTTTCAAAACCCCAATCGGGATAACTCCTTATCGACTTGTCGATGGCAAGCCATGTCATTTGCCAGTGGAGATTGAGCATAAAGGCTTATGGGCTATCAAGCAAGTCAATACAGATCTAGGGCAATCCGGCCAAAACCGTCGCTTGCAAATCCAAGAACTAGAGGAATTAAGAGATGATGCCTACGAGAATGCCCTCATCTACAAAAACAAGACGAAAGTTCAACACGATAAGCTTCTGGTCCCCAAATCTTTTGTTGTTGGACAAAAAGTCCTATTATATAACTCTCGTTTGCGTTTGTTCGCAGGAAAACTAAAATCCAAGTGGACAGGTCCCTATCTGGTTACCACGGTTTATGACCATGGAGTTGTCGAGATCTAGAGCGCCTGCTTTCAAAGTAAACGGTCATCGTTTGAAGCCATTCTATGAAGGGTCCAAACCCTTCACGACCGATGAAATGAGGGTGGCAGATCCACCAGTCTTGCCCTAAACGCCTAACAACGTCCAGGCCTGGACGAAAAAGATGGCCGGTTGAGGAGGCATTCCACGCGTCTCATTTATTTTTTTCCTTTCTTTTTTTTTATTTGGTTTTTATTATTTCCTTAAACTTCCTTTATTCCCTCCCTTTGTTTTTATCCCTCTTCTCTCTCATCCTTTTCAAATTTTGAAAAGGATGTTTCCTTTTTTGCAGATTGGGTTCCACACCCACCACGTCCCCATGCCCTCTCCCATCGCGCCACGCGTCACGCGCAGCGTCACCAACCCACGCTCCTTCCTTTACCACTTATCCATCTTTTTTTATTTTTTTATTTTTTTATTATTTTCTTTTTCTTTCCTTTCTTCCAATGTTCCCCTTTCTCCCTCACCCCATCTTCTTCCCCTTGAAACCCTAGCCACAAACTTAGCAAACACCATGTCCCTAAAGAAACCCACCAAAATAAAAATGGTAGCCTACAAAATCGGCTCCATAAGCCGTCGCCCCACTCTCGGCCGAAAAAGCCAATCACCCACCTGCTCCACATCCCCCTCGCCGTCAGCCGCCGAGTTCGGCTCCCACTCGCGCCACACCGACCCAGGGCCAGAAGATGAAGAAGTCGCCGACAGTCCGGCGACCCACGACGAACCCTCTCACTCCCAGCCACAGTCCGATGGAGAGTTGGAAGCCACCGAATCTAAGCCGGCGACCCATACCATCACCAGATCTGGCTGGACTGTCCAAAAAAATCCAGACACCGACATCTACAAGTCGTCGGCGTCGACCCATGAGCCAGCAACCACCGTCGAAGAGGAAGCCACCACCGAAGAGGAGGAAGAAGTGGTCTTGCACAAGGGAAAGCCCAAACCACCTCTGTCCGTCAAGATAGAGGAGACCGCCGAAGAACCATCTGCGTCGACAAGCAAGAAAAGCAAGGTCACCGAAGAGGAGAAAGGAAAAGCAAAGGCCACTAGTCCCAGAAAGTCTAAATGAAAAGCTAAATCTTCACCAACGCCTAGATCAAAAAAATCTCGCGCCACCTCACCCACACCAGCTTCAAATCAGGTGACATTTGAACTTGCCAACCTTAAAGGTTGGCTTACTTTTGATGATAAGCCCTCTCTAGACAGACTTGTTGTTTTTCAGTCAAAAAGTGTTAGCCCTTGTACGCGCCTTGATCTTTCATTTTTGGACAAAATGGGTATAGGCTCTCGAGTTAGAAAGCTTGTAAAAGGTATTGGGTGGGAAGCTTTGTTCTTTCTGGAGCACCCGACTTTTTCTGAGCTCTCACTTGAGTTCTATTCCATATTATGGCTTGCATCAGACTAATTCAAGCCTAAGGGCAAGACTGGTTCGTGCCTATCAGCCCCCAACGTTGTTAATTTTAGGTTGATGGGAAAATGGTCTAAACTATTTGTCAATGAACTAAATTGTGTGTTGGGTGTTGTGAGTGTCGATGAGTTAGAGTCCTCTACTTATAGATTTGCCCATACTGTATACCCTAGTGATTTTGATGTTAATGTTGCTTTTTAGGAGCTGACCGGTGATGAAAATGCCGAGTTCAACCCTAAATCTTCCAAGGGGCACGAGATTTCTAACCCTGCTCTAAGGATCTTGCATCGATTTCTAGCCCTTACCTTCTCAGGCAAGTTCCATTCATCTAGCCAGTTGTCGATGCAAGAGTTATTTTTCTTATGGTGTATGATGCATGAGGTTAGGCTTAATCTTGGGTTTTTGGTTTGCTATTGCTGTTGCAACTGTCCAGGCCATATCTCGTAGTCCTGTTATGGGGTCGTTAATCACTTGTATTTCCATAAACTCGCATAATTTCGATTTACCTTCCACCAATCTGTCTGCACCACTTGACTTTAAAATGCTAGACCCCAAAACCCTTGACGGGATGGGGCATTTGTGTGTCTCACAGCGTGTCTTGAGGTTTAGTGCAGGTTGTACACCGGTGAAAGAGCAAGCTTTCGGCACTAAACATAGAGGAAACTTCACTTATCTGACTCCTACCCAGATCGAGCATCCAAGCCAAACCAATATTGCTCCAGCCTCCCGGGATGTTCATCCTGCCCTCCTTACTGCCACAGTAGAGACCAACAGCCTCCTTCGATCCATTCTGAAGCAACTACAAGACCTGACGTCGGAAGTTGCAAGCGCAACCTTCGGCCTTTGTAGTGGCCCCAACTGTGCGCCATCGCCCTAGGGCACTCCACAACATTCTTATATCCCTTCCCCATTTTTCTTGAACTCTTTTTATTATCTGAACTCCTTTGTTTGTTTTGTGCACCTCTCTCGCATTAAGGACAATGCGAAGCCTCAGTGTGGGGGAGGGTTTATGTGTTTGTGTGATATTTTAGTATTTATGCTTGCTTGACTACATGCTTTGTGCAAAAATTTAAAATTTAAAATTTTTCACTTTTTAGGATTTTGTTAGCTTTTTAGCATTGCCCAGTTTTAAAACCCCCTTGTATGGACACACTTTTGACTTATGAGCACATAGAAATGAACTGCCTTTCATGTTGGTCTTGCCCTAGATCTTGCATGCTTTGTCTGCTAGCTCTTATAACCTACATCTTGCACTAAACATCAGCAATCATTTATAGCACCTTGTGAGCATTTGAGACTAAACAGTTATATTTTTCATGTGTGATTCAATGCTTAGCTAGGCACTCAACTAGGTTTGCATGAGACCCCTGGTATGGGCACCATCAGTCTTAGGAAAGCAGCAAAAAGACGGAAAAAAACTTTGCATCTTTGTTTTCTTTTCTTTTTCTTACTATCCTTCCTCTCTTTTTTTCATTTCGCCCTCAACACCCTTTTTCGTTTAGCCCCCGATATCTTCTCATTTCCTTCTCATTTTCTCTCTTCTTTAACCACTTGTTCTCACTTTCCTTGATCCCTTTTCCTTGGTAGGTGAGCGGTATTTGTCAGAGGTGGCGGGCTAGATGATCAGCAAAGCCCAAGTGTGGGGGAGACCGACAAGAAGGTGTAGATGGCGAAGAAGAGCTAGGGCAAAATCATCAAGCTAATCCAAAAGGAAATCAAGCCCTAGACAAAGTACTTTCATTAAGCCTTAGCTGAAGTAAGTTGGCAAAATCCTCAAGCTAATTCAATCTGCATCAGCTGAAGTAGTTTTCAAATTCGTGCTTCGTTTTCACCTCATCTTAAAATATATATATATATATATATATATATATATATATATATATATATATATATATATATATATATATATATATATATATATATATTCCAAAACCAGAAAAAGAAAAGAAAAGAAAGTTTCATCTGGTTTCAAAATAAAATAAGAGAGAAGGCAAAAGTACAAACCAGAAGAATGAAGTATTGTCAGCATGGTTTCCAAGAGAAGAACTCCCCCCAGAAGAAGAATTTCGTCTAGCCCTCGACTGTCTGCCCTTGACGGATACTGTCTCACCGCTTCATCTCTTTCCTAACCAAGGAATCCTTCCACGTTTTTCGTTTTATTCTCCTTTTCTTTTTCTTCCTCTTTCGCTCTTTGTATATAATCTTTCTTCTTGCTCTTCCCATTTTCTTTCTTTCCCTTTTCTCTTCAAATTCTTCATCTTCTCTTTACACCTCTTTCCTTTCACTCCTTTTTATGATGCAAAGTTCGTTTCCGATTGTTGATTGCCTAAGCATGTGGATTTTAGCTCGGGTTGATGTGTAAACTATGTTGTGTGTCTTGTTAATTTGCATACTTGAGTGATTAAACACCGAGCCTAGTTGAGTGTGAGTGTAAACACTTTCCCCGGTGAGGATTGTTGATGCCAAGTCTGATGTGGTAAAGTTTCTTCGTTAGGGTTGTTATCCTAATGATTTGATGCAGAGTTATCTAGGCAGAGTATGTCTTGGCATGGTTAGGGCTGATTGTTTGGTTTGTTAACTCTTGTGCTATGGTTGGTTGTGCCTGTCTATGTCTTGGGGTGTGTTTTCCGTTTTGATTGCTCGAGGGCGAGCAATGGGCAGTGTGGGGGAATTTGATATGGTGTCTTTTTATGCATATTTTTCCTTCCTTTCAAGTCCAATTTCACGCTTGATACTACTAACTTGGCTTGTTTTCCAACTATTTTGCAGGCTTTGAACTTAAGGGAGAAACTTGAGGAAAAATGCACCTTTTGGATGCATTTCTGCACATCTTACATCGTCGAGCCCTAGATGCAGTTTTGTCGTCGAGGCCTATCCATCCTTATGTCGTCGGGGCCTAGATGAGCTACTAAAGATATCTTATGTCCAGGCCTAAACGACGCACGTGCATGTTTCTTTCCGGATGACGCTTGACCAAAGATGCTAAAAAGATTCTAGTGGGATTCCATGCAAAGATCATCCAGCTCAGCAGAGAATATTCCCCTCTGCCATTTTGTCCCCTAGTGGGGTTGGCTATATATAGGACCTTAACTCTTAGGGTTGGGGAAGGCTTTTCTTTAGAATATTTTCCAGATTTTTAGGGCTTTCAATCATTGTAGCCACCTCTCTTAACATTGGGATTTGTTCCTTGTTTATTTTTCCAGAATCCGGAGCCCCAAGCTCCGGTTGGTTTTTAATCCAGATTTTCGTTTTCATCTTCATCTCTTCTCGTTTATGTTGCTTTCTCCATCTATCTTGCGCATGATTTTCAACATGAGTGGCTAAGTCTCTTAGTCTTGGCAGGGGTGTTTTAAAGATTGCAAGAGGATAGTTGGGAGGTCAAATTGTTCTTAAAATGTTTTCATTATTGTATCCGCTTTCTTGCCATTTTATTGTCATTTCGTGTGAGGTTTGCTGGTAGTTTGATCATCTATTAACATGTTTCTCATGAATATTGTCATTTCTATGGTAATAACTAACGTGAGGCTATGGAATAGAGTAGGCACCTAGTCCAGAGTCACCATGTCGTTTGGTCCAATCTGGCTAGGGTAAGAAACCGATTAGGGCAGACTTCTCAGTGTCTAGCCCTAGACGTGTCTTCTCTCCACTTCACGGGCCTGCGTGTATGACCCATAAGCGTACCTTGGGCGCAATGTCACGGCCACTCCCATAAGCATACCTTGGGACTGACTTCTCTTGAGAAGAGAATCAGGGAGTTCACGTGAAAACAAGATTCCTATAGCACGTCTATGGCGTGAAAACAGTCTATCCTTGCACCAATGACCGACTAGAACTCGACGCAATCCACTGTCTACCCCTGCTAAGATTTCCCCTTTTACTTGATCTATCGTCTTTACTTACTTCGTTATCACCTTTATTGCACCTGTTTGTCTTTACTATTTTTATTGTTATTCTCCTACTTTATTTTCGTTCCCGTTTTATTTAATTATTCCATGTGTCTTTTATTACTTGTTATTTACTTTTTTATTTTCTGTCTCAACATCAACTGTCATCGTTGGTTAGATTCGTCTAAACCAACAACCCCCCCCCCCCCCCCCCCCCCCCCCCCCCCCGGTGTTACTTTTATGTCTATTGCATTTTCATCCTCATCATACATCTAGGGCAAGATTAAATCTAGTTCTTCATTTTCCCTGTGGTTCGACCCTGACTTGCCGCTATATACATTAATTTGTGCATCTAGCCTATCAGGATATAAATACTATATTTGATCGCGTTTCGACGACGCATCAAAGATCTTTGGCAAGAATCCTTAAGGAGATCTCCCTCGTTTGAACAATATTTTATTTCCTGCATTCAAGTCAACCTTGAAGGGACTCTCAACTCTCGACTCTCTTCTTCTCTTTGACTCAAACAATTCCAATTGCTCTGTAATTTTCCAATTTGGAATTTACAGATTTATTTCCTCTTTATGTTAAATAAAATTCTGTTTTTCTCAATGACCATGTCCGGCTAGATCATCATTCTTGGTAAGGGCTGATTGAGTTAAGTTCTTATGCATCGTGAGGTCTAATTATTTCTAATAATCTTTATCCTTGTAATTACTTATTTTCTGGTTTAGCACATCGCTTTCTTGTTAGAATTCAGAATTGATCACTCTCAGTTATAGCTTGAAAGTTGCAGTCAACCTTGAAGGGGACGAGCGAAACCGGATAGGCCAAGTAGACAACTAGTCTCGCGCCAGGCTAGAGAAAATAAGTAATATGGCTCAGACCAGATTGACAACATAGGGTCCTAAGAATTAGGCATTGTCTTCCTCTAAGCCCTTAAGGAAGCGAACAACCAATCAAGATAGCAGCCAAAAGAGTAAACCTTTTAGCTAGCAAGGTGCTCTTTGGTTAGGATTACCAAGAATGGGAGCACCCACTAGGTAGTTAGAAGAGGAGGGAAGCAGGAGTGGATAGGAGTCCTTCCATTCTATAGTAATGCTATAGAGATAAAGATGAACATCATTAAACCCGTGATCGAAATATAAGAACGCAACTCTCAGAAATGTCCTTACCGGGAATTCTCTCCATTTGAATTTTCAGACCTAGAAACTGTCTTGGCCAAGCTATTGACCAAGATTATTTTTACTGCTTATTAAGTCAGACCCAACCAAACGAGTCCAGTGATAGAGGAAGTCAACTAAAAACTACAATTCCCTAGAGATTTCTGTGGACGATCTCTTACCACCATTTGCAAGTCCATTGTGGACAATGATAAGTTGTAACTCTATCCCATTTTTACACTCAATTATACAACCATTTTTAACGCTCTCGACAGGCGATCACATACTACAATAGTTCTCATTATACATACATTGTTGTAAGAATTAAAAGTATGGTAGAGTAATCCATTTGCACTCGGGTTTCCAATCCTTCATGGGCGTGCAAAAAATGTGACAATGCTCCTTTTCTTGCAATGAGCTAATCGCATAATTACAAACAAAACCACAATAGTGACTCAACGTCAGGTATCATAATAAAGCTACACGCTGCGCTGCAAATGGACCCAGCATGTTCCTTGCTGCTATAACTTTGCTCACTAGCATTTTCCACTTAGCTTCATCTTTCTTTGTTTGCTGTCGCATCTTCTCCTTGAAATGTCTGTCAACGAGGAGAAAGAGGTCAAATCGATGATATGCTATCAGGTTAAAGAAAAACCTGTGGCATTTGAAGCCGAAGAAGACAAGATAGCAGGGTATAATTTTAGGGTCCAACTAGTTATATTGCTTGAATTGTGTTTTCTTTTCCAGTTAACTATATCGGTAGACACAAAATCTTTGAAGCTCGGTAACAAGATGGTAAATGTAATTTCTAAACTCACCTGCAAAGTGGAACCTTGCAAGAATCGGGCTCATAGCACATACGAGAATGCAGTTCAAGAAGCTGCCACATGCGTTTGCAATGTACACATCCGCCAGGGACCCGGGTCTTACAATTGGAGAAATGACGAACTAAACTCTCGAGTGCTTTGCAAGCAGGGAAATTACAGGCACCCTGACTTCCTTTCAGCACTTTATCACGGGGTCCGATTGTCCTACATCCTTCCCAGCATATGTGAAGGAGCGCTTCCATTGCCTCATGCAGTTGCATATACACCCTTTTCTCTTCCTTTCTCCTTGACCTCTCTTGTTTTCTCTGAGAAGTGGAACCATGAACATAAACAGAATTAAATATCAACCACAGCCGCAGTGAAAGTCACACTTACGAGGCAAATAAGCCAAGCATTTTGGTTTAACAGTAATGAAATTGAGCAACAATCAAATTTTAGAACTTGACAGCTACACACCATCAAAACGATGTAGGCATCAGCATTCCACAGTTGTGATGCTAAAACAGATGCCAGTTTTCAGTTGCACACTTGGATATGAAAGGTAATAACCACAAATAATGTTTCAAATTGTAGAGGCAACATTCAGTCCTCAGATGCTGATGCAAATTTAACATTAAGATAAACTACACATCAAACATTCATGCCTTCCATAATACCAATTGATTAATAATCAGAAGAGCTCATGCTAAAACAGTAATCATGACCATATTATGGTTTAAATGATTTTCCATGTGCATGCATCATAGTTACTATAAACAAGGGTGAAGAACTGACTTACAGAATCGGCTTCAACTACAGCCTCTACGAGCTCTTGTTCAAGGGCTGGATTAGCGCGCCTCATAACTTTCCAACCTTCAGTTGATGATATAGATTTCAAGTCTTTCACAACCATACGAACACAAATAAAGGATAGGCTTGGTGCATCACAATTCCTTGCTAACTGAAGCGCATCTATCACGTTATCTTTAGTCAGCCAACCATTCTCAAGAATGTACACAATAACTTTTTTTAGTGGTGGAACTGAATAGGAGTGAGACAAAACCAACAGTGGGAGAATAAACTTCTTCATCTGTTCTTCTTCATAACTGCATTGATAAAGAAAAGAAGATTATACTTTGAATACTTACATCAGAATAGCTTTCAAATCTCATCCATGCCCAAACAAAAGAAATTACAGAAAGACGTAACAATTGACACTCGTGGTAAGAAATTTGAATGTGAGACATCTGTTGACTACCATGATGAGTACAGAAATCGAATGAATGAATAGACAGCTTCATATGGTACTCCGAAAATTTTGATGTATCTCATGCCATTCTTAACTTTTGAGTGCTCCAGAATATTCTTAAGCACTGGTGATGCAATACTCTGCAAAAAAACAAAGTTACGGCAGATAAGACTTCAATAAAACCTTCATACTAAAGCTTCTGATTGATTCTGCAAATTACTTTGGTAGTAACACCATATTAGAAAATTGTGGATTTAGTATATGCTTCTTCTTGTCTTCCCGTAAAAGAACAACTAGGATATTCTATATTGAATATTTGCATAAATGAATCCATCAACCTTAAAAGCAGGCATCAATGTGCTTTTCAATCTAATAGTTTGGAACGAAAAAATCATGACTCAAGCTCTGAACTCGGCAGATAAGAAGGGGGAGTCCTAGTTACTCACCAAAACATTGGAATGGGCATGAATATAGGAGATGTTGGAGTCAGTTGGAGGATGTGAACTGCCACCTGTTATAACACATACATCAGCTTTGTATCCTTCCTTGAATAGCCTGTCCCAAGTATCTTTTATTTCATTAGGGGCAGGTGAGTACCCTGAAATCCTATCACAACGCGTGTCTGTTGTAGCTATTTTTGGAGGACAAGGAGGCGGTTTGGGGATGTCTCGGTTATATGAAACAGAAGGGGAGGAAGAAGCTTCTGGCTCATGTGAAAAATCAGCCGAATCAACTTCCTCTACTTGAATATTGAAACATTTACCAAATGATTCACCAGTAGCAGATAACCAGGGGGAAACAACATCTGGTGAAGCCATAAGCTATTTGAATTTAAGGTAGTCCAAAATAAAGTCTTGCTAGAATATCTGCGTGAGGATAAATTAAACAAAGAAGCAATAAGTGCCTCTAAGTGAGCCAGGAACAAAAATAAAAGAGAACAAAAGAAATGACCATGGAATATTAATGCAGCAGGTGAAGAATAAGGAAGAAATCAATTCAAGATTGTCCTATATCTTCAATCTATCTCAAGATTGCTTTGTAAGGAATGGTAATTAAAATTATACAATTAATTAAGAAACTGTTATGAACCGGAAAATAGGATCTTGTCACAAAGCGATTGACAGGATAATCTAGGCTAACACCCTTCTCCTTCTTATTCCTTGAACGACCTATCTTGATTACCAAGTCAAGCTCATCAAAGGTAACCTCGTCAGTGTTTTGAATAACTCTTACGTTATTGATAGAGAGTAACCTCTGTTAAATAGAGGTTTACAACAGTTAAACTAGGAAATTACGAAGTAGGAAAGTACTACTAACTTATAGGAGCTACTGTTAATATTACTAAATTATATAGATACTACTGAATATTAAGATACTCCTATATCGTAGAGATATTGCTAACCTAAGGAAAAGTATAGTTCACTTTCCATAACAGAAACCAAAGGTTTAACACTATGTTTGGATAGGTGAGGGGACGCAGGAAAAGAATCAGCAACAAAAGAGATCTTCATCCTGATGATTCGCAGACCATTCACAAAGTTTGAAGAATGAAGAAATCCCATGCTTTCCCATCCTTACAGAAAATATGATCATGGGAATATAAACCAAAACAACCAAAGATGATGAGGAAAACCCAAAACATACATTTATCAGTTGAGAGTTGGAGTAATAATATGAGGGATAACACATGTTCTAAAGACAACTGGAAAAGAAAAGGAAGCTTAAAATATGATTTAAAAAATACAGAGGCCAACTTCAACATAAAGGGCCATTAATTATAATAAAGATTGATATACTAATATATTGAGGAAAGTGACAAGCATGGGATTTCCTTGGATAAATCAAGGCCAACTGTCATGTTAATCTGGAGTCTCCCCATCACAAAAAAAGAGGTAATTTTTTTGTTTTTTTAAAGAACTCACAATTAATTTTTTTGAGATAATCCAGATGAAGGAATTGAGATTGAAGAACTAAGCCACCAACAAATTGACAGAAGCAAGACCTGAATCAAATTGACAGAAGCAAGACCTGAATGCCAAAAAGAAAACACAAAGTAAGAGAGACAGAGAGATGGCAAGTAAGGAAGCATACCTTTAGATACAGCAGCAGATATTCATAAAAAGGAATTCAAGATTTGCCAGATACACTCCTCCTTTGTGCAATATGTACACTGACACTTGTAATATCTATAGCAAAACAACCTACCTGGGGAAGAGAAGATGTCAATAATGAAATCAATTAATTGCTTGGTCATTATTTTTCATGCGGAGGAGAACACAAGAACAAAAACCATACAATGGATTTCTTTTTCTCAAGAAACCAAGAATCAAGTTGCTACCTTTTAGGTGAAGTGTAGTTTTCTGTGAAAAAAGGTCGTTTAATCTTGAAAGCAAAGTAGCAGTTAGAATTACCCTTTTCCTCGTTCTTCTTAAAAATCAATGACAGCTACATATCCCCATACATTATCCATACTCACATAAAACATTTATGTATTTTTAGCTAACTGGGTCGTTCATATATTATCCATAGTCATTAGAATATATGCATATTTAGCAGATAGAAAGTTAATCAGTCAATTTAAGTAAAAAGACAACAAGAAAGAAAGGGAAAGGGAGATTACCTCCTCGATTCTGACGCTACAAGAGAAGAGTAGAGAAAAACAAAAGAATGGATGAATTGGGTATGATGAGGAAGAAGAAGGAGAGGATGAATGGTTAAATTAAATTTATAAACATGGAGAGATGGACGGATGGATGGATTGTCGTAGCAGTACAGCTTAGAAAAGAGAAGGAAAATGGCGTGTAGTGTGGTGGCAGGAATATAAAAGACAATTTTAACAAATTTGGAGCAAATTTGGAGAGGAGACGTGTGCGCACTGTGCACATACAGAAGCGGAGGGAAAAATAAAGTAAATAACAAAAACCGTTTCATGTTTTTCACAAAAAAAAATTTCTCTTTTTTCTGTTTACGAACTTTCCTTTCCTTTTATTAAAACTCAACTAATTACGAACTTTCCTATTATTTATTTTATTTTAACTTTAACTAACTAGCTGCCCTGCCCGCTCTTCGCTGCACAGCAAAACTAATTTATTTATTTTGGTTCAATTTTTTTACTATTTCATTTGAAATTTTAACTATTAGAAAGCTTACCATTATTATTATTAACCCAGCTTTCTTTTTATAGTTTGTGCTCTATTCCCTTCCCAAAAAAAAAAATAGTTTGTGCTCTATTTTTTCTTAATTTTTAGGCAGTGTTTATTTATTACTTTGATTGGTCTGATTTCATGTAAAAAAGTACGAGAGCGAAGTTCTTTTTTTCTCTTTTTTATAAAATATAAAAAAATTAGCCTAAAGACACTAGAGCCACCCAATTCATTTATATTTAGTTTCTCAAACATATACCAATGTTTCAATTTTCCCGGTTAGATTTTTGAACTTTTTTCAATTTGACAATTTTAACATTTCGCTCGTAAATTCCATTTAAATTGTTAAAATTGGATGAATTTAATTAACATCAATAACATATGATATACATGATAATTTTAACTAAAATTAACGAAACATATAATTGGAGTGTTGAAATTGTTTAATTGGGAAAAAAGTTTAATAATCTGATTGACAACACTGAAATGTTATTTTTTTTCAAACAAGATTAGAATTAAATCATATCATTTAATATATCTGGTGCATACTTCTATCCAATTTTTTTCCAAACTAGAAAATAAAGAGACTTTGCTATATTGTGAGCAGACACATTATTGCCCTTCTAAAGCGTAATGAAAACACGATGCTACCCTTTTCGGCATTGCCACCACATCGTGGATGATTAGATACATATAAGAAATTATGTATACATATAATAAATCTTATAATCAAATTAAAACCAAATAGCAAATACATGTATTCTATAAATATAAACTAACAAAAAATTGATTACAAGTACTAAACATATCCTTAACTTATTGGTTGTATTAATGATAATAATTTGTCTTCTGCCAAAGGATGTATGGCGGAGCAGCTCTTCTCAGATCAGTGTGCGCGACGGTCCACGGTACCTGCAATGCGCCGGAGGGGGTCTCCGGCGGAAACACTCCGATGCTTAAGTCAGTAGGTGTACTGAAATTGGCAGAGTTTTGGCCAGTCAAGTCTGCTTACCTGCCTCCTTTGTGGGGGGGGTATTTATAGAAGAAAGGGGGCGTTCCCGCCCGAGTAAACGGGTACGGAGCTATCGCTTGCGTTAGGATCTGTGATTCGCCCTTATCGTGATACGCTACCTCGGCGGTAGGTGTTTAGGTAGATATTGCCGCGGTAGGATAATGGCCGGAGCATTAATCCTGACGCGTGGTTTCCTCTAGGGGGTGAGATAACTCTTTGAGCCAAGCAGGAGGTCCGTGAGAGGAGCCGGTAGGGCCCCGTTAGCCTCTGTGGCGTTAGCCTTTGGGGAAGGTAGCGATCTTGTCCCTACCGTGGTGGTGTGAAACAGTAGCTATGCCTCTCCCCACCGGGTGATAGGCGAAAATACCCTTTCTTGTAGGTGGATTGTTATCATAAGCCCAACTGAAAATGAGCCCGAGTGTTTACCAAGGGCTAACGTCCCTTCTCTCACGGAGAGTCCCTTTATGTACCGGGGCGGTTTTGCCTCAGAAAATGGTCCTAACGGTTTTTTGTCAGGATCTATAAATCAGATGTTTCTCTGTGCCAGTTTCTTCGCATTTTTCACGTTCTTTCTTTTCGCGTCCCGCCATGGATGAACTGACTCGCAATTTCCTGATCTCCAAAACTCTGACCCTGAAGAATCTTACTGAGGGTGACATCGGCTTCCTGGAGAGGATGATCACCAAGACCTCCGAGGATGTCCTGGAGTTGCGGGGGGTGCTAACCCCTATTCTGTCTAGACAGCTGGGAATAACTCTGGAGGATTTTAATCCCCTAGAGAGTTTGGCGAAACTGGCCACTGTCAGTGCTCACCTTGATGTGGTGGCCTCGATGCTGCAGCAGAGGAAAGATCTGCTGGCCTGCTGCCTAAAGGGCATGAGAGCTTGCTCTTCCGAACTGACCTTCGTCGCTGACGCTTTAAGGGAGGTTCCCATTGTGCCAGGGGAAGATGATGCGGGGTCCAATATCTGACCGCTGGCTCCGCTTCTTCTCGTTGCTTTTCTTATGTTTCTTGTACATATTTGAACGCTAAGGCCACCTGGCCATAAATAAATAACTGTCTCTGCTTTTTCCCAAGTCTTCTCTTTTTCTTGCGTGGTTGCTTGCTTTATTGGTTGGAAATATTTGTCATGAGCCCAACTGAAAATGGGTCTTCCTCGGGACATTGTATTGCAGTGGTCGTGTTCCGGGGATTAGCAATGAATGCTCTGTCTTGACTGTTACAGGGTCGTCTTTTCAGTGGCAGGTGGTTGGGCGGTTCTTTGGTGCCCTTTGATTGGTGCATTCAACGAGCAGACGCGCTTGTGACGGATCGGATTCTGCAATTGCAGTTATTTTTCCCAAACGTCTTAATTGATTTTTCAGGGATCGAAATGCTCACTCGGCTATATAAAGGAGTTTGGTTTCCCTTTCCTGTTCATCTTCTTCCTTTTCCTTCTTTTTTGCTTTTGCAGGTGGCATGGCAGATTTTTATTTCTTAAGTTCCATGGATCGTGACTCCTTGCCGACTCCCCCAACTTCGCCGGACTCAGATCATCCCCCTCCTTCGCCACCATGGAGGCCTCCGGTCCGCCGAAAGGGTCGTAAGAAGCAGGGGAAACGGACTTCCAAGAAGCCCTTTGCGACTTTGGCTTCTTCTGGTTCTGCTAGTCAAGAGGGTGGCAAACGTTTTCCTTCCCCTGACTGCTCACTGAACGAGGATTTTCCCATCAGTGCTGGTGCGGGGTTGGCAGATTCGGGCGCCAAAGGAAAATCATGCCCGTCAAGGTCCTGCCCAGAAAGGGAGGCAGACCAGCCGGTCCCGAATGCTGACGGGAAGATGCCGTTCCTTGATGATGACGGGGTTTATCACCACGGCATTTATTGGCCTGATGAGGATTAGCCGTTTTGCATTGTACCCGCCTATTGGTGTTTTATGAATAAAATAATGCTTTCTATTTTTCCTTTTTTGTCGTTATTTCCGTTAGCCTGCTGGTTCTTGGTGATAGCTAACGCAAGCGGTTGGCCTGACTGAGGTAATCGCTTCGCGGTTACTCTGACTGGGTCAATACTGTCTCGCCCCTTTGGGGAGTCTCGACGAATAACTTCTCTTTTTTCAAATTTCTTTAATGCGCTTCCACGTGGCCAACTTCTTTTACACGCGTCTTCGCCCGATTGGTGACTCAATTAATGCGGTGGCATTTTTATCCTTTAAGAGGGGTCATTCTCCAATTTCTCAAAACTTTTGCCCTCACTTCGAATTTTCCTTCTTGTCTTCCTTCGTCTTCTTCTCCGAATACCTTTTCGGCCGCTCGTCACTGTCCGCCGATTTCTCTGCGATTCTTCTCCTTTAAGGTATCAATTCGTCCCTTCTCAGATTTCCTTTTTTGTTGGTTTGCTATGGCTAGGAATAGACCTCGCCAGATTATCTCTAGGCCCATGGATCCCGAGGTTGCCCAATCACCGAGTATTTTTACCTGCGATGTGGTTCTGAAAGCCGAATTGGAGGAACATGGTATTACCTTTCCTCCTGGGCATGAGCCTTCTATTCCCGGAAGTGATATGCGGCTTCATAATCCAGGGTGGGGCCACTGTAGGCTTCTTTATTTTAAAATGTTCCTTTATGGTTTCCGCTTTCCCGTTCATGAGTCGATATTAACTCTGCTGCGGGAGTATAGCCTTAATCCTGCCCAGATAACTCCTTCCTCTTGGTGTGCGGTTTATGCTTTTCTTCGCGCTTGCGAGTTAAAGAACATTTTTACCCCATCTATCAATTTGTTTCGCAAATTCTTTAGCATGATTTGCTACAATTGTTTAATCGAGATTACTCCCCGGTGGGATGATACGCTCGTGCAGTCATTTTGGCAACGTTTTCACGGCTTCAAGAAGGGTGTAGCTGATTGGAAGAGCAGCTTCTTTGTTCTGGAGCTACCGTCACGTTTGTGGCGTATCAATTTTAATCAGGAACTGGCAGGTCCCGTTTGGACAAATCCCGCGATTTTGTCCAGAACTGAGTTGGACCAGGCTAACGCTTTGTTAGACGAGAATACCCACTACCGCATTCGTGCCTTTGCTCTGTTCAAGCCTCTGGAAGAGTGTGTTATGGGTGAGCCTATTTCTTTCCATATTTTCTTTACTTTGGTCCTCGCATGCTTTGTTTGCTATAAGAAGCTAACGGTTGATTTCCAAGTGACGCTGGTACTCCTCTGAACGTAATACCGCTTCAAACTTTACCGGCCTCGCCTTCGGCTGAGGGCTCAAGTCGGGGTAGCGTTCCTCCTTCGAGGAAGAGAACTAAAATGGTTGCCCGGGGAGGGCGAAGGCCCGTTAGCTCTGTGCGAACTTCTCATTTTGTGGAAAATTGGCTACCGGAGCGTCGCACGGGGACGGACTCCAGGCCTGTCGCAACGACAGTAATTACTAGCGATGATGAGGATGCAGATGCTAAGTCAGACCTTTGCTATGCTTCTTCCCTTGCTGCTTCCCAGCGTCGGAAAAAACTTCGAGTGGCCACTAGTGGACAAGCTACCGGGACATCTCCTGTGGATGTGGCAACTGTTCCTACGCCTGCTGTTTTGTCTGAGGCGGGCGCCTCTCAGCCAACGGGAGCCGCTGAGGCGTTGGAAAAAACTTGTTCTTCTGAGGGAGAGGGCCTACCGATGGAATGTCCTCCTCCCATATCTGACGCTCCCGATTCTCCGATTGCTCATTGTATTCCTGACGTAGTGGTCACACCTCTTGTGGTGGATTCGACTGCTGAGCTACCGCCTAAGGTTACTCCGCAACTGTTTTTTACTCCTTTCAAGAGTATTTTTCCACAGGGCTCTTCTCCGCCTCCCTCAATCAATCTTGGACCTGACGGGGTCCCGGCCTACCGTATGAATCTTGCAGGGTTTTGCTTTGATGCCCTTCGCGCTGTCGGGGTTCCCCAACCTTTTTCTCGAGATGAGTTTACTGCACCCTTGGTAGGGGAGATGCTGAGTTCCAAAAAGGAGAAAGATGAATTATCAATTCGAAATTCACGATCGCGAGTCCCGTAATTTTTCCAGCGCATTGTGTGTTGCAAGGGTGCAGCTAGAGAAGGCGGTGGAGCATTCTAGGTTGCTGAGCGCCTCTGTGAATCGTCCCAAATGGAATTGGACAGAGAAAAATCTATCGGGAAAGCCAAGACAGAAGTTCTGGAGGCGGAATTGGACAGAGAAAAATCTATCGGGAAAGCCAAGGTAGAAGTTCTGGAGGCGGAATTGGCACTAGAAAGGAAGAAGAATCTCTTTCTCCGCGAAGAGGTACTTGCTCGAGATGAGGGGTCTGCTAGGGCGTCATTAAAGGAAGAGTTATGGAGGAAGAGGGTTCTGGAGGCCTTCGTTTCTGGGTTTGCGTCCCGTTTCAAAGGTAACCCTTCGGATCCGGCCCAGGTAGCTGATTACATATCTATCGTGATGGGTGAGATTAGCAAAGGTGACAGCGGTTCTTCTGGCCCTTCGGGGGAGGAAGTCTGACGCTAGCGATGGTGCTGGGCCTTTCCTTGTTTTTCTTGTTGTTGTCTTTTGTTTATTTCTTGAAAACCATTCAAACATTGTTTCTCATGTAATAATGCTGACGCTTTGTATCCTTTGTCGCACTTGTATGATATTACCGTTTATTCCTTCTTTATCTTTTTGTGCCATCGCGCCGTTTGGCAAGGCCAGCGCTGCTTTTTATGTTTTTTAATCAATCCCTCTGTCCCTCATTTAATGCGACTTGAAGGGTAATGATGAAAGAAGACACGTGTCCTTCCTCATAGGGGCATTTGGAGCAAGCGTCTCCTAGGGAGTTGCAAATGCAGAGGCGTTTCGTCCTTATTTCAAATTTGCACCTTCTGGCGCGTGCCTTACTTTATGACGTGTTGCTTCGCCACGCGTCTGCTGCTGACTGGTCGCCCTTTCAGGGTTATATCTATTGTTTCTTCTACCCCTTTTTCTTTTTCCATCTTTCCCTTATACGTTATTTCGTCTTTGGATAAATACTTTGCGCCGCTCTCTCTTTCTGGTTCAAGACTCCTCGCATTCTCTTTCACGAAGGTACAAGGTACACATCCTTTTTCTTTTCTCTTTGTTTCTTCCTTGTTGGCCATGGCTAGAACTAAGAAATCCTCTGAAGAAGGAGATCCTCCAAGGTCCTCCGGGGAAGAAGTAATTGATACCACTCCCACTTCTTTGTACACACTACCCTTAATTAACCGTAGGCTTGCTGGGTTTTCTGCACGATTTCCCAAGGAATATCCCGTGCATCCTGCTTCTGAGTCGCTTCGATTGAACAACATTTTGCCCGGAAATAGCAGAATGCTGTATGCTAAGCTCTTCGATCATGGGTTTCGTCTCCCTCTTGACCCGCTTGTAAAATTGTTGTTGGCTGATTCTGATTTGGCTCCAGCTCAGCTGAGTCCTAACGCGATTTGCGTTGTTAGTGCTTTTGCCGCACTGTGCCGTTTCAAGGGAATAGAATTTCCCACCTTAGCGTTGCTACATGACATTTTCCAATTGTATTCCCGTAAAGGGGTGATATCGATATCGCCTCGCTACGAAGACGGTTCTTTGAAGCCCTTTACTTGGAAACTAATGGGCATTGAGTCTTCCATTCCTCACTGGAAAGAGGAATTTTTTATTGTTGATCTGCCTGAGCCGTTGTGGAGGGCTGGCTTCAACAAAACAATTAAAGATGGGGCTTGGGGTCATCGGAAACCCCTTTCCGACCCGGAGGATGGCTGGTTGAAGACGCTGCTTCAATTTGATTTTAGCGTTGATGCCCGAAAAGTGGCCAACGGGTTGCCCGTGGAACAGTGCAAGAAGGGTGAGCGTTTGACCTTTTTTCTTTTGGGTTGTCAAGAAGTACTAATGCTAACGTTTTGTGATTGTGCAGTGCCTCCGCCTGGTTGGGAGCCTGAGTTTTTTCGAAGGAGGAGGAAACAGGAGGCGAAAAAGAAAGCTGTCGCTGAAGCTAGGGCTGCTGCTGCCGCTGCTGCTAACGCCGAGGAAGGGGAGGCCACTGCTACCGCTAGCGTTGCGGGCCCTCAGGTTGTAAGACAGAAAAGGCCTAGGAAAGTACGTGTTGCCCCATCCGTTTCGTCCCAGATCGTTGTCTCTTCAGAGGCTACGGTTGATCCGATTCCTGTTGGGATTCCTCTTGTATCCTCCACTAGGGAAGGCAATTTGCACCCGCGGGTATGGATACCCGCTGGATACCCGCAATTGCGGGTGGGTATTACCCGCAGTTTGCGGGTATTTTGCGGGTATGGATTTACCCGCACCCGCAAAGTGCGGGTATGGGTGCGGGTATGGATAGTGCCTTACCCGCACCGCAACCCGCACTACATACCCGCAGTGCGGGTATTAAATACCCGCGCAAAATAAATATACATGTCCTTAATATGCATCCACCAAGATTCGAACCTGGGTCTATTGCTTGGAAGGCAATATTCTAACCGTTGGACTACAAGCAATTACTTGTCTCTCTTTGCACTAAAACTTAGATATACGGTAGTATTATTGTTATTCCATTTTGTAGTTAGTTGCAAAATAATATTAATGCTAAATTCAGCTATTTTCAAGAATTACAATACTTAATTTATCCTAATTAATTAACAAAAACATACTACCAATTAAAATTAAAATTATATGCATAACATTTTAAATAAGGAGAATAAGGAAAAAACATACTACCAATTAAAATTAAAATGTATATGCATAACATTTTAAATAAGGAGAATAAGGAAAAAAACATACTACCAATTAAAATTAAAATTATATGCATAACATTTTAATAAGAAGAATAATAGATTAATATTATCAAAATGGTGTGTTTACTGTTTAACACCAAAACGGCGTCGTTTTGATGTTAAACACGTCATTTTGGTTATATATTTTGTATCATAAATTGTAAAAATTTATCATAGTAAAATATTTGTCCATTTTAAATATTTGTCCAATTAAAATTATATGCATAAGGAGAATAAGGAAAAAAACATACTACCAATTAAAATTAAAATGTATATGCATAACATTTTAAATAAGGAGAATAAGGAAAAAAAACATACTACCAATTAAAATTAAAATTATATGCATAACATTTTAATAAGAAGAATAATAGATTAATATTATCAAAATGGTGTGTTTACTGTTTAACACCAAAACGGCGTCGTTTTGATGTTAAACACGTCATTTTGGTTATATATTTTGTATCATAAATTATAAAAAATTATCATAGTAAAATATTTGTCCATTTTAAATTATATGAATTTTATATGTTTTGTATCATAAAATGTAAAAATTTATCATAGTAAAATATTTGTCCATTTTAAATATTTGTCCAATTAAAATTATATGCATAACATTTTAAATAAGGAGAATAAAGAAAAAAACATACTACCAATTACAATTTAAATTATATACATAACATATTATAAGGAGAATAAGGATAACTAATTTACTTTGAAACTCTAAATGTAAGTGATCAATACACATAACATAAGTCATATTCCATACTTTAATATTTATATGTATATGTTATGCTCATAAGTCATATTCGATACTTGAATATTTATATGTATATGTTATGCTCATAAGTCATATTCGATACTTGAATATTTATATTTATTCGACGCTTTTTGAGTTTTGACGTGTGCTAGATATTTGTTAAACGTACTCCTTATATTTACTTGAGTTAATTGTATAGTTCAATATCAATATTTACTTGAGTTAATTATAACTTATTAACTATTGTATTGTAAAAATGATAATTTTGAAGATCTAGATGTAAGTGATCTAATTGTATTGCAATGAAGCACGATTATAATTAAAAAATCGTCATGTGTATATGTTAGGCTCGTAAATCATATTCTATATTTTAATATTTATATTTACTCGACACTTTTTGTCGTATCCTATATATTTGTTAAACGTACTCACTACATATTATATTGTTAGGATTTCATCATATTATAGCTATTTATACATCAATCTTATCATCATATTGTTAGTATTATTCAAAAATATGTTATTGTAAATTATAATAGCTATTTATCTAAACTAAACTTAATATGACACATAGTCACATACTAGTGATAGCTATATTATTAATACTTATTATCTAAAATGTGTATATAATTATTATCTAAAAGACATTAATTTCTTCTTTTTAACTTAAAAAATCTTTATCATGATAAATAATGTAAAAAAAAAATTAATCCCTAAATCCAAACACGACGCCGTTCCTATGGCCTAATTTCCTAAAGCTCCTAATTTTCTAAACCCTAATTAATCCCTAAAGGCTAAATCATTCATCGCAGTCATCCTTCCTTCTCCTCTTCTCACCCGCTCGGCCGCTCCTTCTCTTCTCTCGCTGTCGCACGACGCCAGCTCGGAAGCTCGGTCGCTCCTTCTCCTCTCCTCGCTCCTGTCACTGTCGCCGGTCCTCTCCTCGTTACTGTCGCCGTCGCAGTCCTCGTTACTGTCGTCGTCGCCCGCTTCCTTGTTTGATGCTTGCAATGGGTCATTGCCAATCAGGTAATGCTCATTAGTTCGATTGGTTTGTTTGTTTGTTTGTTTAATTGGTGGTTTATCCATGGAATGATGAAAGATGTTACTTTGCTTGTGTGTGTTTGATTGCAGAAGTAATGAAATTGCATTCATCTTGTTGTTTTCGGATGAACTTGTTATTTTATTGTGTTTGATGCTGTAATTTGGGAAAGTTAATTTGATGTTGTTATTTGATGACTGGATTTGAACATTTCCATCTTTTGAGGTTTTGTTTTAGTTTAATTTGTGTAAGATGGTTTTGTCAAAGCTGGGATATATCCAGGCGTCATGACGCCTTGAATGGGATGGTCCCAGGCGACATGACGCCTGGGTTGATACTTTGCTTATTAAGGTGGGTGTTTTACTTAATCAAGTAATTTTGGTATAAATTGTGATCATGATCATGATTGTTGATGAAATAATTAATGTTTGGTTGATTGGGTGTAGTTCTTGTATCCAGATTTTTATGAATATGGGTGTAAGGTATAGCTCCCCAACTTTAAACTCTGCAATATCTGATGTTGTCCCGGCTTTTACCTTCTTGATCGTCCTAATTTGCAGGTACTTGATTGCTTCTGTTGTTATTTATGTTTCTAATTATTGGGGCAAAGTTTAATTTCATCGCGGACTGTTCCCGATTTAGTCTCATCCTATCGCTTTTAACTATACAACCCCAGACGTTTTCAATTCGTACCGATTTAGTCTTACCATTTTAGTGTGACTGATTTCAGGATGGAAAAGCTAGACTTGAAATTGAGAAGTAGTCAAGCAAAATCATTTGGGACCATGGTATCAATTGCAGGAGCATTGGTGGTGACTTTGTACAAAGGCCTGCCCATTCATGGTGCTACTACTTTTCCTCTGTAATGGATTGGGGATTGCGATTGTGCAAACTTTTATTGATTTATTCATTCGGCACGTAGAAGAATTTGTGTTAAAAAATATGCGGGTATTCGCGGGTAATTCGCGGGTAATCCGCGGGTACAATTTGTCTCCTTTTACCCGCACCGCGCGGGTGCGGGTGCGGGTATGGATTACCCGCAAATTTGCGGGTGCGGGTATGGATAGTACCTTACCCGCTCCATACCCGCTCCATTGCCTTCCCTATCCTCCACCACTCAGGTGATCATTTTTTTTTAAAACTTTAGTCTCTCTTTTTTCCACGGTTTCCTTATCATGTTCTGCGTTATTTAGGAAGTCGTTGCTGCTTCTGTCCCTTCTACCTCCCAGGGAGATATGGGTATCGCTGATGTCCTTCGCGAGCGTCAGAAGAAGGCTCGCTATGATCTCCCGAATAGTCCTTCTTCCTCGGCCGCCAATCGTAGTTCGAGTGCCCTTGGGGGCGAGGGTGTATCTGCTTATCAATCGGAACCTGTTGATTTTGGCGGTCAACCGCATGTGCCTCCTGGTTCTCCGATCCATTCCACGCACACCCCAACGGGCTATGATTCTGATGCCCTTAATCCTGAGGTGCCCGGGGGTAATGAGGTCTCGATGCCTAACGTGGAGGGCTCCACTAGCCGGCCAGCTTCTCCTGGTACATTGTTCTTTGTTCCGATGCCCCATCCAACTATTGCGAGGGGTGGCCCCGCCCCTGCCTTAATGGCTGGTATCTCTCCCTACGATCCTCCTCTCATGCCGACTCATCACGTTAGCTTGCGCTCCTTTAGGGACAGTATTCTGTAGTTTCCTGCCGATGCTGATCATGAGACCGTGATTTCCTCTACCGCTTATCTGGTGGCAGAGATTCTGTCTCTTCCAAGAGAGAGGGATGCCTTTGTGGCTTGGGGCGAGCAGGGGCGCATCAATTTCCTTCGCTCTCAGGCGTTTTCTATGCTTTGCCATCTTCACTATATGGATGAGGAGAATGCCAGAGCTGCAGCTAACGGGCAAGGAGAGGTAAACAGGCTGCTGGAAGAGCGGCAACGTCTTGAAAATGCCCTTGTTGCTGCCAACGAAAGTATGGAGACTGCTCAGGGAGAGGCTATCGCGGTCAAACAAGAGTTGGAGGCCGCTAAGTTAGCTTTGGAGGAGGAGAAGCGACAACGCGCTGATCTGGCCATACGCCTCTCTCAGGAGGAGAATAACCTGCGTCTGGAGAGACAGAGGAATGCTGAGCTTTCTGCCGATTCCTCCCTTAACACTGAGAAGAACCGTTGGTACTTAGAGCAGGGTGGGGGAATCATGTCAGAAGCCGTGATGCATCATTATGGAGTTGAGGAGCTCCGTATTGAAGATCTCTCTGCGTATTTTGACAAGAGAGCTTCCTCCATTACTGATAGCGGTTTCTATCAGTGGAAAGCTGCTCAGCAAGGAGGGGTCAACGCGCCGCCCAATCTTTAGACCTTTTGTTGTTTAGATGTTTTACATTTTTGTGGCTGACGGGCCCGTCTATATTTTGTACTTCAAACAATATGGGCCTTGACTTGGCTAATCCACTCTTTTTGGATAGAAGTTCTTTATCTGCTTTTCTTCATAATGCCGTTTGATCACTTGTCCGCACGGGACGTTTGGCGTTAGGTTTCCACAGACGCATAGTTTCGCGTTGTATCCCGTTAGCTTTTCATCAGCTGCATTCAAGTAGCATGTCCATTATATCCTTCGATAGTCTCTCTGAGTGTAAATCAGCGTTGCTTCCGCATCTGTCCCTCGTTGTCAGAGGGGGCTTTACGTCTGTTTCAACGTTGTTGTTGCAGTATGGTCACCTCTCTGTCATCGTTTCACCGGGTATCAACCGCGCGGCTATTAGTTAGGATTTCTTTTGTTTCTTTTCCGCCACAGATAGGCTCCAATATCGCTTCGCCGGGTATCAACCGCACGGCTACTAGTTAGGATTTCTTTGTTTCCTTTTCCGCCACAGATAGGCTCCAACATCGCTTCACCGGGTATCAACCGCGCGGCTACTAGTTGGGATTTCTTTGTTCCTTTCGCCACAGATAGGCTTTGGGGAGTGCCTCGTCTTAGTGAGCTGTCTGATCAGGACCAGCCATCACAAGGATAGGACTTTTCACCCCCAAGCGTTGTACCTCTCGTCCGTGGAATCGTGCCTCGTCTCAATGGGCCGTCTATGTGAGCACGGTAACCACAAGGATAGGATTTTCACTTCCAGGACGGAGTTAGTCTCTCCTCCCAAGGATTCCGGGGCGTGCCTCATCTTAACGGGCCGTCTATGTGAGCACGGTTGCCGCAAGGATAGGATTTTCACTCCGGGGAGCCGTTTGGGGTCGTGCCTCGTCTTAATGGGCCGTCTATGTGAGCACGGTTACCACAAGGATAGGATTTTCACTCCCAAACGCCTTGTTATGCCAGGGCGTGCCTCGTCTTAATGAGCTGTCTGATCAAGACCAGCCATCACAAGGATAGGATTTTCACCCCTGGCATTCTTCGCTACCTGCATATTACCAGTAGCAAACGCACGGTGAATATCTCAATATTCATTTATTAGAATAACTTTGATGTTACCCGATTAGCTCCTGGCGTGGTATAGCCTCAACCGAGCAATGTTCCAAGAGTTCTGCAGGGGCGTTCCCTCGAGCGTTTCCAGATGGTATGCTCCTTTTCCCACAATGCGGGTGACACGATACGGTCCATCCCAGTTTGGACTGAGTTTTCCCATACGTTGTCCTGCTGCCCGTCTGTCTCTAAGCACTAGATCTCCAGTTTTGAGCAATCGCTTCCTCACTTGCCGGTTGTGATATTGTGCCATTTTCCTTTTGTAGTGCAGGGTTTTCAGGAGGGTTTCCTCGTGTGTTTCTGGTAGAGTATCGAGGTTAGCTCGTAACCTTTCTTCATTGTTTTCTTCTTTGAAGTGAGCCACCCGGAGGCTCATCATGCCAATCTCGACTGGTGTGACAGCTTCGGTTCCGAATGCTAACGCGAACAGGGTCTCTCTCGTGCTGGCCTTGACAGTCATGCGGTAGGCCCATAGTACATATGGCAATTCGTCTGGCCATTTCTTCTTGGACCCTTCCAAGTTTCTTTTGATGCCACTAAGGATGCTGCGGTTAGTTACTTCCGCCTGGCCGTTGGTTTGGGGATGTGCCACAGAGGAGAATCTTTGCTCTATCTGGAACTCTGCACATTGATCTCTGAAGAACTGGCTTGTAAATTGTGTCCCGTTGTCGCTAACTAGCACGCGTGATACTCCAAATCGCATGATGACTTGGTGTTTGAAGAAACGCCAAATTTTTTCGGTGGTGATGGTAGCTAACGCCTCAGCTTCGGCCCACTTTGTGAAGTAGTCTACCGCTACGACCACGAATTTTAACTGAGATCTAGCCTTTGGAAACGGGCCCAGGATGTCAATCCCCCATTTTGCAAACGGGCACGGTGCGACTATTTCTGAAATTGGCACGACAGGTTTTCGAGGAATCTTAGCATATTCCTGGCATTTCTGACAGGTTCTCACGAAGTTATGACAGTCTCGTCGAATGGTGGGCCAGTAAAATCCCGACCGAAAGACTTGGGCTGCCAGGGTGCCGCTAGCAATGTGCATGCCACATATCCCTTCGTGAATTTCACGTAACACATGTAAGCCTTCTTGCTCCGTTATGCATTTAGCGGCCGGATGGGAGAAACATCTTCGTATTAACTCTCCGTTATAATATGTGCATCGTGCTGCCCATTTTAGGACTTTCTTCTTCTCTGTATGGTCTCTCGGTAGTTTATCATGTTTCAGATATTCTATCACTGGGATCCTCCAATCATTTTCCATTTCTTCCACACAGAGCGATGCCTGCTCTTCCATGAAAGAAGGTGTAGGTAGTTCTCCATAGCGCACGTCACTGGGTATTGAGGCTTCCGAATTGGCTGCCATCTTGGCGAGGCTATCGGCCTCTTCATTGTTTTCTCTAGGAATGTGCTCAAAGGTGACCAAGGTGCCTTTTTCCTGTATTTTTGACAGCTCATGCTTCACTTTGGCTAAGTATTGGGCCATGATGGGTTCTCTGGCTTGGGAGTTCCCCAGAACCTGATCCATTATTAGCTTGGAATCTCCTCGAATCTTTAAACGTGTTCTATCTTCCTTCTCCCCACCGGGAGTGGCTCCGATAGAGAAACTGTTTCCGATTCTGAGTCCTGCCAGCAACGCTTCGTATTCAGCCGCATTGTTGGACAATGGCTGCAGGATTCTGATGGCGTATCGCATCTCCAGGGCGTTTGGTCCAACTAAGAAAACTCCTGCGCCAGCTAATTTTTGATTTTTTGCTCCATCCACGTGGATGACCCACGTATCTGTATATGTCTCCGGAGACGGTAGGCATGGACTTTCTGCTTCTTCCTCCAATAGATCTGTCTTTGTGTCCTTTGTGAATGTGCACTCAGCTATAAAGTCAGCTAACGCTTGGGCCTTAATGGCTGGTCTAGCTTTGTATTGCAGCCCGTATTGTTCGAGCTCGATAGCCCAAATTAGCATTCTTCCTGAAGATTCAGGTTTTCTGAAGATTCTTCTCAACGGCTGGTCCGTGAGTACAATGACGGGGTGGGCTTGGAAGTATCGATCCATCTTTCTCGTGGCTTGCACTAGAGCGAGTGCTATCTTCTCGATAGGAGCGTATCGCAGTTCGGCATCTTTCAATATGTGACTCACGAAGAATACAGGACGATGCACGTGCCCTTCACTTCGCACGAGGACGGCGCTTACTACCTCGTCAGCTATTCCCAAATATAGATATAGTTCGTCGCCGGGCTCAGGCCTCGTCAGCACTAAATCTGATGATAGGTAAGCTTTTAGTCCTGCAAACGCTTTCTCACATTCCTCTGTCCATCCGAAAGGAGCCTTGTTGCGGATGACTTTGAAGAAAGGCAAACATCTCTCGCCTTGCTTAGATATGAATCGCCCCAACGCAATGATGCGCTCGGTTAACTTCTGTATCTCTTTGACAGTTCGCGGGGATATCATATCCTGGATGGCTTTTATCTTTGACGGGTTGGGTTGGATGCCCTTCTGGCTGACCACATAGCCCAGGAATTTTCCCGTTTGGAATGCGAACATGCACTTCCGCGGGTTTAACTTCATCTTGTGTTTTCTCATCACATTGAAAACTTCTTGCAAGTCAGCGAGGTGCTCTCTGAAACTCCGACTTTTGATCAGGATGTCGTCTACGTAGGCCTCTACATTTCTCCCGATTTGATTTTCAAAAACTTTGTTTGCCATTCGCTGAAATGTTGCACCAGCATTCTTTAGCCCAAATGGCATTGCAGTATAGCAGTATGTAGCTCTAGGAGTAATGAAGGCAGTTTTTTCTTCGTCCTCTACGGCCATAGGGATTTGGTGATATCCGGAATTCGCATCTAGGGAGCTTAGATAAGCATACCCAACGGTTTGATCGACTAACTGATCTATTCGCGGAAGGGGATAGCAGTCCTTGGGACAGGCATTATTTAGGTCAGTAAAGTCGATGCACATGCGCCAGTCCCCGTTAGGCTTTGGGACTAAGACAGGATTAGCTAGCCAGGTCGGGTACTGGACTTCTCGAATGAATCCCGCCTCTGTGAGCTTTAGCAACTCCTTTTCGATGGCTGCTATCTTTTCCGATGAAAAAGGTCGCCTTTGTTGAACAGGCTTGGCGTCAGGACTAACGTTCAGCCGATGTTCTGCGACTTCCCGAGAGATTCCGGGCATGTCTGCTGGTTTCCACGCAAACTCTCCCTTGCATTTCCTCAACAGCCGGATTAATTGCGCGTTCTCTTCAAGGCTTAGTTTCTCACTGGCTAAGAGATTTGTTTCACTATCCTTACCGATAGGGATTGATACCATCTGATCTAGTGGCTGAGTGTGCTTTTCTTCTTTATCATCGAAAGGATCGTCTGCCACGCAAACGTAGCGATCACAACTTCTTTGAGTCATAAGTAAGTACCATTCGGCTGCCAACTTTTGGTCCCCTTTGATTGAGACTACGCCGTCCCATGAGGGATATTTCATCCGCAGGTGTTTTTGAGATATGGCCACTCCAAAACGATTAAGGAATGGTCGCCCCAAAATGGCGTTATACAGTAACGTTAGGTCTACAACCAGAAATAATAGCTCTTCGGAGCGTTTGGATGTGTCTTCTCGGAAGTACACCGGCAGGGATGTTATTCCGGCTACCGGAATTGGTACTCCATCAATCCCAATAATTGGCCTCGTGCAAGGCGATAGCTCACCGTCAGGTCGTTTCATCAAGTTGTACGCTTCTAATGAAAATAGATTCACTGCACTCCCATTATCGACAAGGGTCCTTCTTACCCCATGACTTCCAATGACGGGCGTCACAACCATCGCGTCATTATGCGGGAAAATGATGCCTTTTTCGTCCTCCTCTGAGAAAGACAATATCATTCTGTCTAAGGCGCTTATTGCCTCGATTTTTGTTTGCACGTTCTCCCGTTTGCGCTTTTCTCCGGGGTTGGGCGTTTGCGGCGTAATTTCCTCGCAATAGGGTGCTCCCTCTGCAATGATATTTATCATGGGCATTTGGTCGCTATCGATAGCGAGCACTTCTCTATTTGGCCCGAGGGGAACTGCGTTAGCCCCTGTAGCGTGCGAGGGCGCTTGCCTCTGCTCAGTTGTATTTCCAGTTGGGTTGTTTCTGGCTTCCTCTCTGGCCTTTGTGGCAAATTCCCCAAAGTAGCCCTCTTCGACCAATCGCTCTATAGCCGATTTTAACTCTCTGCATACATCCGTTGAGTGTCCCTTGACCTTATGGAATTTGCAGTATGCATTTTCTCTTCCTCCCATGATTACTCCTGGTTTCACGGGAGCTGGGTAACGGATAGGCAGATTTCTCTGTTGGACTATTGCTAAGATCTCCGCCCTTGGGAGTATGAGAGATGAGAGGTCAGGATCGTATATCCGGCCCTTTGGCGGGTCCGTTTGCTTCCGAGTGGGGGATCCTCCAGATCTTCCTTTTGAGAAATTGCCTCTCTGCCGGTTAGAGGTCTTGGTGTTATGTTCTTTCCGCTGCCCGGGATCCTCGGTGGGTTTAGCGTCAGGGGCATTGCTGTTCAAGACGTTAGGGGCCACATATGGGTCCGCCGGCATGCCTCGGATCCATTCTCTATTTTCTTCCTCTTCCATTCTCGTATAGTTATGCGCTTTCAACCTCAATGCATCCAGGGTCGTTGGGGGGTCCACTGTTAGCGTATCTTTCAGTTTACTGTATCGACAATTGCGTTTCAGGGCCTCAATCGCAAAATCGATAGTGACCCCCTGATACGATCCTGGCTACTTAGGATGCGTAGCACCAATTTTGATCTTTGTTCAAAGACGGATTTCCTGCGGAAATAAATAACTCGACAAGTACGAGCTTAGACCACTTAGCTAACCTATGCTAAGAGCCCTAATCGATTTCAAGTCAAGGTTCTTGAATCGGATTCTTAGGACTAGACTCAACAATGTGAGAATCACACTAAGATAAACGACACAATAATACAATTCCAAGATTTACTTGTATACGACTCAAGTATTGCGGACTCAAGAAGAACAAGGTTCAACCGACTTGAACAAGGGGCGGAGATTGAAGAGAATATCTCAATTTATCAAATAACAGCCAACCTAATAAGGAGGCAAAGTAGTTCCTTATATAGGTTACAATTAAACCCTAAAAGCAAACCTAATAGGAAAAGAAGTAGGACTTCTAAAATAGGAAGATAGCTTAACTAATTAAACTGTTTAATTACCTAATTAAGCTTAAAGTAATTTAAAGTCAACAACTTAAATCTTCAGTCAACGCGCCAGCTTCTGGACACGCGAAACGGGCAGGAGCCGTTTTGAACAATCGGCACGCGCGACAGATGAGTGAATCGGCAACGGCTGAGTGAAACGGGCAGATGCCGATTTCGTGAGAACGGTCAGAGCCGTTTTGAACGAATCGGACAAGAGCCATTTTGTGACAAACGGTCAAGTGCCGTTTCTAGCAGAATCATCATCGGCTATTGTGAATGTAAGGAGATTCACAACTCTAGGGGTCTTCTCTCGAAGTGTAGCTTCCTCACTTGACATCTCACATTCCAGCTCCTTGTGAATGAGAGATGACAATCGGTCTTGAAGCTTTCTTGCTCTGGCTCGAGTCATTGGACCAGCTGGTGGTAACGGTAGTTGGATGCGTGGATTCGCATCACCCCCGACGTTAGGGACATTTCAAGATCAAATCGTCCTAAGAAATCGTTCAAAGATTCTTGTGGTTTTCGATGGATATCGAACAGCGCAACTGCTGACTTTCTGATAGGAATAGCCGTGCTAAACTGACTTTTGAATTTTTCTTCTAACTGAGAAAAGTTATCGATAGACCCGGCAGGGAGCCCCTCGAACCATAGACGTGCCACTCCTGACAGCGTCATTACGAAAATTTGACACAATGCTGCGTCACTGCGCGTTTGGAATTGCACGAAATCCTTCACCTTATTGAGGTGAGAAATGGGATCTTTTGTGCCGTCATAGGATTCTGCTGGGAGTTTCACATGTCGATGGACTCTGTGGTGCCTGACACGGTAGCTGAACGGATGACCTGCGTTAGCATCGGGGATCCTACGAGGCTGACGCTGATGTGGAATTTCAGCGTCGTATCTGGGATTTTGAGGGTCATATTCCTGATGTCTCCTAGGAGAACGACTACGGCTCCTTGGAGTTCGAGCTCGTCGACTTCTGCTGCTAGACCTCTCGCTGTATCTAGGAGATGGATCTCTCACTATATCTCCCCGTCGATCATCCCAGGGCTCCCTATACTCGTCACGCTGGCGGACTGCTTCGGGGATAGAGATTCCTCCCCTATATTGTCCAAAATGGTCGGCAGGTCCGCGCGTGAATGGTGGGACGTTTATGGGAGCCAAGGGGAAAGGTAAGGAGGACAGGAGTGCCCTAGACTGTTGGGGCGATAAGGGTCGTTCGGTGACAAGGGACGGGGTGAAAATTACTTGGGAGGACACACCAGGTCTTGAGGCATGAGGAGTAAATCCAGCAGCCATCTCTGTCAGTTGATCCAGTTGAGCTTGGAGAGCTGCTATTGAATTCACGAAAGGGTTGTCCGCTTCTCCCATCATAGATCTTCCCGCTTGGGGGGTAGGATGGCTGGTTCCTGCTATATGGGAGAAGGGAGAGCAAATCTGGAACGTAACTTCTTCTGCACTTGACCCAGGAGGAAGATCCAAGTCTCCTGCAGTGATGTCTTGCCCTGGGGTGGGGGCATCAGAGGTAGCGAAGGGGAACAAGCGTCTGCGGGTGTTGTATGGGATGTTGGAAGTTCGGGACAGCGCCGGATCTGACTCCGAGGCCATAATCCTTCTAGCTTCGGGGAGGAGGAGCTTGGTTATTAAGGATGCTCACTTAATAGAACCAAAGCTCTCAATGAAAGCACCAATTTGATAATAATTTGTCTTCTGCCGAAGGATGTATGGCGGAGCAGCTCTTCTCAGATCAGTGTGCGCGACGGTCCACGGTACCTGCAATGCGCCGGAGGGGGTCTCCGGCGGAAACACTCCGATGCTTTAGTCAGTAGGTGTACTGAAATTGGCAGAGTTTTGGCCAGTCAAGTCTGCTTACCTACCTCCTTTGTGGGGAGGTATTTATAGAAGAAAGGGGGCGTTCCTGCCCGAGTAAACGGGTACGGAGCTATCGCTCGCGTTAGGATCTGTGATTCGCCCTTATCGTGATACGCTACCTCGGCGGTAGGTGTTTAGGTAGATATTGCCGCGGTAGGATAATGGCCGGAGCGTTAATCCTGACGCGTGGTTTCCTCTGGGGGTGAGATAACTCTTTGAGCCAAGCAGGAGGTCCGTGAGAGGAGCCGGTAGGGCCCCGTTAGCCTCTGTGGCGTTAGCCTTTGGGGAAGGTAGCGATCTTGTCCCTACCGTGGTGGTGTGAAACAGTAGCTATGCCTCTCCCCACCGGGTGATAGGCGAAAATACCCTTTCTTTTAGGTGGATTGTTATCATATAATTTGTAAAACATTTGCTTATGTAAAATACGAATTATAATATTGTAAAAATCTTTTCATATTTATAAATACTTGAACACTGAACCTCAAATCTCATACCCTAAACTCCACACCCGAAACTTAAACTCCAAACCCCAAATTCTACCTCGTAGATTTATAAAAGCTACCCTAATTGAATGTATTATACAACCCAATCAATTAATTTGATATAATGATATTATTGTAATTATACTATAAAAAATGGGTAAATTGAAAACTATAGTCAAGAAAACGTAGTCCAAAAATTATTATTTTAAATTTATTTACTATTTTAGAAAGTCAATTAATAAAAATTGGAAGGAGTATTATACAACCCAATTGGACACCCCAATGAGCACACTGGTAAGCATTGTATGACCAAAACCCCCACCCTACACATATAAAGCTTTTATTTTTGGGAAAATAACATAAAGAACCTTATAGTTTATATAAAGTATTCAACTTCCTCTTATAATTTAATAGTGTATTATATAAACCTAATTTTTTTTTAAGTTACAACTTTAATCTTTATAATATTTAAAAAATAAAAATAAAAATAGTATAAAAGATGAGTCATATTCTTCGGGGTCAATTGATGAATTTTTTGTTTGACAAAAAGAAAAAGAGATTAAAGGAATATTGTATTTTTTGTGATTTTTTTATTTAAAATGTATATACATGGAATCACACACATATATGTGTGGAACACATTCATTTTTTTTAATTAGACTTTCTTAATTAAGGATGCCACCGAGCTGATGACTTTAGTCATAAAATTTCACAACAAAATTTAAGGAAATTAGGTTTTTATTGATCACTTGAATAGAATGAAGAGACAAATCTTAATGTTATTTGATGTCAAGGAACTATGTAAAGGTTGTTTCTTAATAAAATGCCTATACTTTTGTTACAAGAGAGATTAAAATCTACAAATTATATTTTTCATCTTATATATACATTAAAAATCAATAAAATAATATAAAAAATATTTTAAAGGAGGTAAGTATATGTTTTTATTTTTTAAAATAACAAAGTATAAAGACTAAAGTAATATTCTCATCAAATTCGTAGTGGCCGTAAGAGTAGCTCCGCCATATATGAGGAAAAAAACCAAGGTTAAGAAACATGAGTGGAAGATTGAACCGGAGAGGTAAAAAATTAAATGCTTAGAGGTTTACCGAGATCGAATTAGAGTCGAATCTGATTCAACCTAATTAATAAAATTTAAATATTTATTTAAATTCATTTTTCAATAAAATATGTAATTTTATTTAATTTGGTAAGGAATAATTAATTTTGAAGTTAATTACTAAAGTATAAAAACTAATTTGAAATTTCTAAATATAGTGACCCAATATGTAACCTAAAAAATAAGAGAAACTTAAGAATAAATAGTTTTAATTCCAAATAAGAAAATATGAAAAAAAAGGAATATAGATTTTAGACACAATTTTTAAGCCATTTGAAGAAGATTTTTCTGGACCCAAAACAATCAATATTTTTCCATGGTTTTTAGAAATTATTTGAAACAAATTAAAATTGATTCAACGGTTGGATAAAAAATTATGTCAATTTAAAATTTGAAGTAAAAAAAAAAAAACTGAAAACCAACGGTTGAACCTTAAAATTGGTCCCGGATCACACGATTCACCAGTTAAAGTAACCAGGTCACCGAATTTTATTAGTTCAACCAAAATCCAATTTTGACCCATAATCAGACCGATTTATCCAATTGATTTCCGATTTTACTAGTTAATTGGTCCAGTTCGGTTATTAAAATCCTATATAATTAAAACAGTGGTTATTGATGAGAGAGAAATTGAGCATATGACAGAGAAGTAAATTTCATCCTAAAGTATATAAGGTAAGTACATAACTCATATTAATTCATTATTTATTTATTTTTGGTCGAAAATAGCATAATTGAAGGAACTAAAAAAAGAAAAGTGAAGTTTGCTAAATTTGCCAGAGGAGGGATGTGGCCGGGGGCAGGGTGACGGTGGTGGACGGGTGGATTTTCAGCCAAAACCTTGTTGGGACCCACCTCGTATGTCCAAGGTACGTATGACACTGACAGTTCGGTGTTCCAAAATCACCAGTCAACCAAAACCTTACACGTGGATGGGTTGATAGATTAAGAGAGATGGAGAGTGAGGGAGATTAGCCTTTGGAACTGCACATATTTTTTCTGCATTTAGATCACTTAAAAATATCTTAGAAATAGTAGTAGAAAGTAAATACACCAATAAATAATTATAAGTCAAATTTCTGATATATTTTGGATAATAAATTTATTTTTATAGAAATTGAATGTTCGGAGTTTGATTATAATTAATTCTCTGTTTGGATCCATATTTTTTTCACCAATATCAAGTAATATTCGTTCTAAATAATTAATTACTAAATAAGAATTGCAACAATAAATTTTTTAAGTTTTTTTTATATTATTGGATATAACTAAGAGTGAAATTTTGATGCTTTAAATCTCTGGAAAAAAAACAAACCAAAACTTTGTGGTTAGAGTTTTTATTTTTCTAAGCTTTCTGGAGTACATGGTTACTTTATATAAATAAGGAAAAGAAAATTTGTGGTTATAAACATCGTAGCATCTTGGTCGGTTTTAAAGAAATACAAAGCAAGGTCGGTAACTTCAAAAAGAAAGGCGGTTGTGGTTTGGCCGGTGCTTATCAATTTGTCTCGTTATGAATCAAAAACAGGGAATAATCGACTGACGGATTGAACGTTTGATTTTTTTCTTATTATTTCCACCATTATTCACAATATTTTGGCTGTAATTTTTTTCCCTCTTAGTAGTAGTCGTTTATACAAAAATATTTTTTTGTTTATTTTTAATTTTGATGCTTCGGTAATCTTGTTCGAGTTCTGTTAGGTTTCTAATCCTAATATAATTTTTTAGGTCATTAGCACCACCACCCCTAAACTATCAACGTTTGACAAATGGGCCCTTAATAATTATTTTGTTGAATTTAGCTCTCCTAATTATTTTTTCGTTGCAAACAAGCCACTATGTTAAGTTTTTCATCCAAAACTTTAATGGAGTTAGGTTGACCATAATTTTTTAATCTTTTTTATTTAAAAAAAATATTAAAATAGGAAAGTAATTTTTTAAAATTTAAAAAATAAGAAAATAAGAAAAAAATTCAGAATTAAAATTTTAAAGTGATAAATATTTTAAAAAGTTAAAAAGAATTAAAAAAATATGAAATTAACAGCGATGATTTTATTTTATTTTTTTCTGATTTTTTCAGCAAACGTTGCTACTTTTTTTAATTTTAATTCATCTTTTATAAATCTTTAGAACTCCCTCGGAAAAAACTTGGGTAGATCATGATCTACCTACATCATGATCTAGGATGATGACACGTGCCCTAAAAATGATGTAGGTAGATCATGATCTACCCAAGTTTTACTAGTACTCCCTCCATCCTTCAATAACTGACTTTTTGAAATAGTAGCAAAATCGAAAACATGATTTTTGATCTTATTTTATACCACACCATCATCAAATTGGGTTGATCATAAAAAATAATTATCATTTGCACAAAATATATGCTTTGAAAAAGATAAAAAAATAAAAACGTCAGTTAATAAAGAACGTAGGAAAGCGTCAGTTATTAAAGAACGGAGGAAGTATAATTTATTTTTATTTGTATGGATTTATTTTTTTTATTTTTAGAAAAATAATAATAATTTTTTAGAAAAAATAGTTATGTTCATATGTACTTAATAATTATTAAGTTAAAAGTAATTTTTTTAATTTTATTTTGAAGTGTAATTTTTTTGGGATTAAAAAAACAAAGCAAATATGTTAGACCTTTGGATGGAAAAACTAACAAATAGGTCTTTTTACAATAAAAAAATAGTTCTGGGAGCTAAATTCAACAAAAAATTATTAAGGGGCGTATTTTCCAAACGATAATACTTCAAGAAGTGGTGATACTAATGACTATAATTTTTTATATTTCCAAAATTTAAACTTTAGAACTAATTAGTATATCACTTCTAAACCAAAAGACCTTTTTCTATAATAAAACTACCGTAGAAATCAGTGGCATGACAAAATAGGGTCGCTTGACCTTTTTTTTCTTCTTCATTAATTAATGATTAATTTAGTACTTATTTTTATAACAAATTTTCAATCACACCTCTAATTTTTATATTTGTAAAAGATTTCAATCAAACCTTTACATGCTTAATTTGATCCCCGTTATAGATATTAAAAATTTGGTAAAATTAAATTATTTGATCCAATTCGCAAAGCCCACTTATTCAAAACACATGAAACTTATTTGACTAAAATTCATAGAACCCAATAATCAATGAGTTAGATTTCTAGTCAAGACCTATAAACAAGCTTAAGTTTGAATGAAACAAAACTCATATCATATTAATTTATTAATTTGATTAAATATCAAATTAATTAATATTCAAATCCAATTCAAGTAAACTCAAGTTTGAATTAAAATCAAGATCAAATCTAAACCAAATAAAATATTTTTAGTTAGATATTTAACAAAAACCAATGGATGAAGATACATGTCATCATTCAAAATTCAAGATCATATTTATGAGCCTATAAATAGAGGTCTCATTAAAAACGAGAAAAAAGGAGAAAAAATGCTGAAAGGTTGAAGAACTGAAGTCTCAAGGCATTCCATCCTCAAGCAGAAGAATAAGAAAAACTATAAGCCATTAAGGCCATTTTTTATCTCTCAAGTTCAAGTCAAAGAGAAAGAGAAGGAGTTAGAAGCTGATTTAAGACAAGTTTCTTCTCAAATCAATAGAGAGTTTCAAACCACTAAGGACAACATCTCCATCAGACATTGGAGAAAATGCTGCAAGCTTGAAGAATTGAAGATCAAGCCCAGACGCATCATCCACAAGAAAGAAAGAGAAAACCTAAAAGTCATTAAGGCTAGTTTTTCTCTCAAACTCAAAGCAAATCAAGGAGAAGCCACAACCTGATTCAAGGTCAGTTTCTTCTCAAATCAACCGTGACTACAAGTTGATTCAAGACCAGTCCATCATCCATTAAACTCAAGTTAAAGCCCAAATCAGGAGTGAAGATCGATTCAATAGTTAGAGGAAACAAGAGAAGAAGAACCACTTTATTTTACATTCAATCATCATTGTACTTTGACACGTGTAATTTCTCCTGCTCATGAAGAAATTTATGTGTACAATTTTTTGGCACGCCCAATGGGACAACACTCTCCTCTCATCTCTTAAATCACACTCCTTCTTAAATCAATATCCAACACTAACTTCAAGGAAGATCAACGATTCATGTCCCGAAGCACTTCAAGGCTCGTAGGAAAGTCTTTCGGTAACACATGCTCGCATTAGAGTTGGAAGGCCACAGTTGGTATCATCGTTGAAGAAATTTTTCCGTAAGAGAAAAACCTATAAGGAAAGCTTCCAAGGAGATTCAGATAAGATCTGAGGCTCCTACTATGATTACCACCTGAGTGCGGAATCTGATGCTGAAGTTGCTTATGAAAATACTCCATCAAGAAGATGGGCAGACTATAGCTCAAAATCTTCTGAATCCTTTACTGCGACGATGGTCATCGAAGCTACTCAAAATGCTGAGACAATTTTTCAAGAGATGTCTACAGCAATTGAGAATCTGATAAAGACTATGGCAGAAAAGGATGCCTAAATAGCTTCTTTGACAACTAAGTTGGCTAGTCAATATCCACCAAGTTCATCAACCCATTTGAACTCTGATGGATGCTCTACTGTTGATGAGCATGTTGAGTGAGAGCATCACAGAAAGAACTAGGAAGACATTATTGTGGTGCATATTCTAAATAAAAATAGCAACAACACCATAACACCTATCGTAAATTTGACAGTCTAGCAACTCCAGATGATGATTGCTGACACAATTCGTGCTTAGTATAGAGGAACTTTATAATCCTTCCTAGGTTATGAAAACCATACTCAAGGTGCATATATGAGTGATGGTTGCCGATTCCATCAAAAATAATTTTGTATAACTTATCACACAATAATAGAATAAGATTATAACAAGTGATAAGAGGATTGTTCCACAAAGATTTAAGGACAATTTTAATTTCTTAATATGAGCAATTGTGACTGTGGTAGTAACCAATGAAAAAGGGGGGTTTTGTCGCAATTAACTAATAAAATAGAAACTAACGAAAATAGTAAACAAGATAGTGATGAATGAAATCAATGGATGTAAAATTCCTAGTAAAGACTCAACCTAAGTCATGATTCTCATATGTTGATCATTGAAGCAATAATGTTTAAAACCAAAATTCACAGAAAGGCTATGGAAATCAGGTTCACTTAGACTTCCTACTCTCCTCCTACTCAAGTGACCTAAAGAGACACTCTATTAGGTACCCCTAACCTTCTTAGTAATCATAAGGTTCACTTATAGGATTTAACTAAGTGGTGGATTAAAAACGGCGAGAGACCTTCTCTAAACCTAGGGATCGATTCATTTGCCCCTATAAGTTTAATTCTTCTCTTTTTCTAATTGACTCGCAAACCAATTAGTTGGCTACGGATTCCTATTAACAATGTAGCATGCAAAGTTTCTAGAAAAAAGCTGTAATTATTCCTATTTAAAAATCAAGGTGATCAGGCTTAATCAAAACAAGAACAAATTGACAGTAAATCAAAAAGAGAAGAAATGTGAAATTCAGAATTGATTAAGAGAAATTAGACCTCACAACAATAGAATCATGATCCTAAAGTCTTTACTAGGAATGAATGATTTAGCTAGAACACAACATAATTGAATTCAATAAGAAATTAATCATGCAATGGAGTTGAAAAGGATGAATAAATATATTGAAGAAAATGGAAAATATTCAATGCCAAAAACGGAAGAGAAGAAACAAAAATGACCGAGAGCCACCCTCTGTCCTCTTTCCTCTATCCTATTTAAACTAGATAAATAAAATCCATTTTTATCTCCTAAATAAAATCTAAATAAAATTCAAATTTAAAGCCCTAAATAAAATCTAAATAAAATTCAAATTTAAACTCCTAAATAAAATCTAAATAAAATTCAAATTTAAACTAAAGTGATCTCCTGGAGTTTACAAAATTCAAAACACTTGGATAAGTGTCCTTTTAGAAACAGGTTACAAAATCCTGCTCATGGCCAACAAATGAAGCCTGCAACTCTTATCTTGAATCCAGCTAAAATTTTCCTGGCGGTATGCCGCTAAAGCTGGCGACATGCCGCCAGACGCTCTAATTTTTTTGTTCGCTTTATTTTTGTTCCGTTTTCTTAGTGTTTCTGCTAGTTTTCTTCTTCGTCGATCTTTTAGTTTGGTTTTTACAAAAGGAATATAATACACCAAATATCAGCAGTATCATCATCTAAAAAGATTAAAATAGATGATGAATTAATGCAAATTAAGCGTTCAATCAATGAGCTATTATTTCCTATTGGATATCAACCCCCAAAGTTCCTGCAATTTGAAGGGAAATGGAACCTGAAGCAACACATTGCTCACTTCATAGAAACATGCAACAATGCAGGAACATATGGAGACTTGATAGTGAAGGAATTTGTTCGATCACTAAAAGGCATGATGATACGATCCTAGTTGCCTAGGATGTGCTTGAATGACGATCTAGTTCAAAGGTTTGAGATTGACACAGAATTTGGTGGATAGACTCACTTGGGGACCTTTGACGGACTGTTAGTCGGCCTAGTTGTCGCCTAATGAAGTTATTGTTTGCGTTAGGTTCAGCCCTTTGACTCTAAGGAACAAACAATGGTCGCAACTTCAGTTTTACTTGCCTAAGCCCTAGCTTGCGAAACTGAAGGAAAAGCACAAGGTTCTCTCACAAGAATAATTTGAGAAACTCTCTCGAAATTCTATTATCAAAATCAGGGGTCTGATTTACAATGAGCACAAAAGGCTCTATATATAGGCGTTTTCCCAAGTAGAAGTTTAACTAAAACTATAAGTTCTAATTCTAATAGAAGTAGTAATACTAAACCTATACAACTTAGAAGTTCTATTTAATAAATAACTCTAATAACTGAATAAACTAAATAATAAATATCTACAAACATTCCAGAAGCCTCCAGAGGTGATTCATACGGCTGGGCTTCAAGTTGGTCCTCCATCCTCAAGTTGTGGGCTGCCGTGCGTTCACGCTGCGCACCAAAATGTCGACCCATGCTAGCTTTCGATCCACTTGTCCGATTGGGCTGAAACCTATCCCATTCGAAAGCTAACATCTGAAAATAGTGGACAGGGTCCTCTCTCCCTGGTCCAGGCTGAACAGGTCCTAAATAAATTGAACGACATTGACTGACGTATTTTGAAGTCCTTATCCGCGTAGGATTGCTGTCAGCGAAAATGTCTCTAGCCATAACATCCAAACGGCTCTTGATTTTGAGTTGAAACTTAGTCACAATGGAGACAAAATCTTGAGGTTTCAGAAACATGCTTGATCGAATGATTCTGACTTGTGTAGCTCCGACTGGGTTCGGCCAAAGTCACTGGTCGCGCCTGTGCGTCTCCTCCTTGACAGCTAGAGTGTCACCGTGAGCCATCTTGAGATTTACTCGTCCGAATGTCCTAAAACTTGGCCATGATCTTCCTAAGACATCAATCGGTATTGTATTTACTTTTGTTGCCCAATTGAAGCCTCGCTTCCATGTCTTGGCCTAGTCAGATGTGAATAAGCACCTCCAAGCCACCTTCCAAGTCATCCTTTGCCTAATGGCTCGATCCAGCAACATCTCTTGCCTTATATTCATATGTAGAGGTTGTATTAACCTCACTAGCTGCTTCACAATGTCCTTGGCTCAAGGTATTCGTTTGATTGGCCTTAGCCACAAGGCGTGTGCGCGTTGTGCGTGCGCTGGGGTTAGCCATGAGGCTAGGATAGTATCATACCCTTCCCCTTTGAAAAGATCCACCCTCGAATCTGATTCTTTTAAGACAATAATTATATTCAAGTTAGAATCAACAAAGGAAACACATGAAGGAAAGGGATTACCCAAGACATCCAACTCGACGGTGGTGTCTTTGTGTGCAACGATGGTTTGGGTCAAACCAACGTCTCTCTTCGAAGCTAACTTGTTAACTTGAGTAGTCTACCAAGGTTGGCGTAAGTTCATCCTTCCTCTATCAACAATCCTAAAGAACCGCTTCAACCTCTTTAAGTACTCCTTAGTCGCATAAGGAACACTCAAGCGCTCCATGTGAGCTACGGCTTGCTCAAGTGATACTTGTGCTATCATAAACTCCTTGTCTACTCCTATACTTACAAAGTAATTCAAACTCCAAGGATTTAATGAACCCACAAGTATAGAATCATAACTGAATTGGTTGCAAACAAACATAAGTGAAAATTCACTAAAGAACTCAAATTTGCAAACCAATGAATAGCACACGACTCCAAGAGCTCTCTCTACTCCTCCATCCTTTGTAGGCTGTCTCAAATAAAGAGATACATAAGATTGTGATCTCGGTATCCTGAGGTTCCTCCATCCTTGTTGCCCTACAATGCCAAAGGGCTTTTTTTTGCGCTTATACATAAACTCCATGGATAAACTGTACCAATACCAAACCCTCTCAAGAGACACACTACAACACATACTAACCATACCAACATGTAAGAAATCACCATAAATATCTCTTGGTACAACCATCTCATCTCTCGGCCTAACCAAAACTCCAAATCTTTTGCGTTTCCGCAAATACTTCTCAAAAGCATATGTTTCGGCCTTAGGCTCTTGTATAGGACCATTATCATTTAAATTAATTTTAAATGCAGAATCATATGTATCAATGATGCCCACATACCTACACAAATCTGATCTATGGAAAGAAACCATACCCTCTTGGCTAGTGCTAATCGAACTAGGCTCTATGGTTACTTTTGGCTCCTTCCACTCCAATCGCAACAAGTTAGGATACTCCTTCTCCTCAAGAACACTTCTCCTCCCTTGCCCTAAAGAAGGTACACAATAAGAAGCAAACACAAACGAGCTAGGGTTAGGAATTCCTAGTTGTTTCAGCAAAGTATAACACTCTTTACCAAAATAGAATTTTTTGCACATGTAATGCGCTTGGAATTTTTATCCTTTTGGCACTCTCACTCAATTCTCCTTTTTCACAAGTTCCATTCTCATCTCTTAACCCATGCTCACTCTTTTCATGGAGGTTGTTTTGCTCTTTTTCTTATATACTCACATTGCGCTTAACAATTGCTCCCTTCTCATCTTGCGCGCTAGCAACACTACTACCCAAACCTATCAACTGACTCTTCTTAGTCCCATTATCTTTGCTAAGACCATAATTATAAGGAAGCACCGGCGGGATCAGTCTCCCCTTCTTCTCTTGCTTCGCCCAAATTGGCTTCCTCCAAACCGTCGGCTTGCATGGCACAACAATAGGGTAAGAAGAAGAAATCTTCATCTCCTTATAATACTCACCAACGCTTATACTCCCTTAAGGTAAGGCTTGCCGTTGTTGGTGAAACTCCTCTCGAAAGTGTGCGGGTAGGAATCGTCGCCTCATGAATATCTTCATATCATTCCAAGTCAAAATTGGGGTGACTAGAATTTTGTCCATATCACTCCACCAACGAGTGGCATACCCAAGGAATCCAGACGATGCCGTCGTCACTTTCTCCTCCTCTGAGTAGTCGCAATAAGCAAAGATTGATTGGATCTCCCTTTCCCACGCCAGGCATTTATGCGGATCTTCTGTTCCTCCAAAGGAAGGGATTATCATCCTCATGCTCCTACGGTTTTTGTCAAGTTGATCCTTAAACCGAGGTCTCCTCCCATCATACCTATCATATGACCCTTGCCTCACATAGGCATCATTCTCATACCACGACTTACATTGTCTCTCATGCCAACTCGCCTGATACGCTCGACTTTTCAACATGACTTTCAATAATAATAAAAATTAAAACAAAAGACACTTTGTGGATAAATTTTTGGTGACTCTATTTGACACATTTGGGACTATTTTTATGAATTTTTATGACACTTTGGGGACTTGATTTTGTGACACTTTTCTGATAAACAAAAGACTCAAAATAAATACTAAACGACTCTTTCTTTCTTTTGTTTTTTTTTTTACTCAAACAAATCGCTTATAGTTTGGCGAATTATTTTTACAACGACTCAAATAAAATGAAATAACAAAATAGAAATTAAAGATAGATTGATATAAATCATACCTTGAACGCCTAGAGCTCCGCTACCAACTGATACGATCCTAGTTGCCTAGGATGCTCTTGAATGATGATCTAGTTCAAAGGTTTGAGATTGACGCAGAATTTGCTGAATAGACTCACTTGGGGACCTTTGATGGACTATTAGTCGGCCTAGTTGTCGCCTAATGAGGTTATTGTTTAGGTTAGGTTTAGCCCTGTGACCCTAAGGAACAAACAATGGTCGCAACTTCGGTTTTACTTGCCTAAGCCCTAGCTTGCGAAACTGAAGGAAAAGCACAAGGTTCTCTCACAAGAACAATTTGAGAAACTCTCTCGAAATTCTATTATCAAAATCAGGGGTCTGATTTACAATGAGCACAAAAGGCTCTATATATAGGCGTTTTCCCAAGTAGAAGTTTAACTAAAACTATAAGTTCTAATTCTAATAGAAGTAGTAATACTAAACCTATACAACTTAGAAGTTCTATTTAATAAATAACTCTAATAACTGAATAAACTAAATAATAAATATCTACAAACATTCCAGAAGCCTCCAGAGGTGAATCACACGGCTGGGCTTCAAGTTGGTCCGCCATCCTCAAGTTGTGGGCTGCCGTGCGTTCACACTGTGCACCAAAATGTCGACCCATGCTAGCTTTTGATCCATTCGTTTGATTGGGCTGAAACCTATCCCATTCGAAAGCTATCATCTGAAAATAGTGGACAAGGTCCTCTCTCCCTGGTCCAGGCCGAACATGTCTAAAATAAAACAAACGGCGTTGACTGACGCGTTTTGAAGTCCTTATCCACGTAGGATTGCTGTCAGCGAAAATATCTCTAGCCATAACATCCAAACGAATCTTGAGTTTTAGCTGAAACTTGGTCACAATGGAGACAATATCTTGAGGTTTCAGAAACATTCTCGATCACATGATTCTGACTTGTGTAGCTCCGACTGCGTTCAGCCAAAGTCACTGGTCGCGCCTGCGCGTCTCCTCCTTGACAGCTAGAGTGTCACCATGAGCCATCTTGAGATTTACTCGTCTAAATGTTCTCAAACTTGGCCACGATCTTCCTAAGACATCAATTGGTCTTGTATTTATTTTTGTTGCCCGATTGAAGCCTTGCTTCTATGTCTTGGCTTGGTCGAATGTGAAGTCTTGTGATAAACACCTCCAAGCGACCTTCCAAGTCATCCTTTGCCTAATGGCTCGATCCAGCAGCATCTCTTGCCTTATATTCATATATAGAGGTTTTATTAACCTCACTAGCTGCTTCACAATGTCCTTGGCTCGAGGTATTCATTTGATTGGCCTTAGCCGCAAGGCGTGTGCACGTTGTGCGTGTGCTGGGGCTAGCCATAGGGCTAGGATCGTGTAACGTGACCTCTGAATGATACACTAATATTAATCTTAGGTCTATTGACAGTTAGGACCCAGTGGAAAGAGATTTCTTAAATCATTTCTATAGCACCAGAAGAATTGTTAGTCTACAAGAGTTGCCCGGAACGAAACAAAGGAAAGATGAGCCTGTCACTTAATTCATTAAAAGATGGAGAAACTTGGTGCTTAATTGTAAGGAAAGAACTAATGAATCATCTTTGATTGACATGTGTGTCCAAGGAATGCATTGGGGACTTTTCTACAATATGCTGGTAAACATGCCTCGCACATTGAAGGAACTTACAACTAGAGCTCATGACTTGGAGATCCAGATCCAAAGGCATGGAAGTTACTTGCCAAATGACCCTCATGAAAAGAAAGAAATCAAGAAAGATGTGAAGAAAGATGCAAAGACTATCAAAGGAAAAGAAAGAATGGTAGTTACCACTACACCCGTGAAAATATCCTTCAAGGATACTAAAAAAGAAGAAGAGGAAAAGTTCGTTTAGACAGAATTTAGACCTTTTAAAGCTCAAAGAAGAACTCTGAAAGAACGTCAAGAGAAGGAATATCCATTCCCTATATCAGAGGTCACTGATATTCTGGATTTGCTTTTGGAACAAAAATTGATTAAACCTCCACATCAAAGTGCCCAGAAGAGGTGAACTAGAAAGACAATCCTAAGTATTGCAAATATCATCGGATCATCAGCTATCCATCCGATAGAGAAATATTTTATCCTTAAGGACCTCATTGTTAGTTTAGACAAAGAAGGAAAAATAAAGCTTGATAATGGAGACACTCTGGACGTCAATTACATCACAACTGTCACCAAAGATAATGCTAAACAAATCATGATAGCTTTTGGGTCATTTGACCCTATCCTATTGTCGCAAGTAGGGGTGTTCATCGGAATTTTGGTTTCGATTAACCGAAATTCCGAAATCAAAATTTCGGTTGTTCAGAAGCAAAATTTTAGAATTGAAAAGTTCAGTTTCGGAATTTTCGAAACTGAACTTTAATTCAGATATGAACAAAAGTGGGCAAGCAAAATTTTGGTTAACCTAAATTCTGAAATTTTGCTTACCTATATAATGTTTTTTTTCATTCCTTCATTCTTTAGATAAGATCTATCCTCTCTCTCGCATGCAGTCTCGCTCTCTCCCTCATTCACTCAACCAATGACCACGACGATGACGCAGATCTGCTCTTTACTCCACCACCCACCGGCACCACCTCCTTCTCCACGACTCCACCACTACCACCTCGTCCTCTCTCCACCACCCACCGCTTCCTCCAGACCTCCACGACTCTACCACTACCTCCTCCTCCTCCTCTCTCAACCACCCACCTCCTCCTCCACGGCTCCACCACCACCATCAGAAAAGTCTATTGGTAAGTTTTCGAAACTAACAATCAATCTCAATCTTTTCTAATAAACTCTAATTTCAAAATTTAGGGATTTGTATTTGATGAATTGCACTTCAGTTAATTTTGCTTCTCAGGAGTTTTTGCTTCTTTTTATTTCTGAAAAATATGACATTTTGTTGGGGTATTTCCTTTCATGTTTCATCTGTTCATCGGTCTTGACTGAAATTTTTCTGTATATATTTATCTTTCCATTCCCTTTCTATGCTTTGTTGCATTTGGCTTGTTAGATAGCAGTATTTAAATAGTAGCAGTACTCCTAGCTAATTCTGTGAAATATGTTATTATATTTATGTATTAGTGTTATGTTGATTCTGCTTGATGTTTTTAGTAGTGAAGCAAATATGTTTGTTAATGTTTTGTTAGTGTTTGTTCATTATTCTTTTCTAGGTCTTAGTTGATGCTACTGGTTAGGTTTTGTTAATTAATTTGTTCATGCTATTTGGATAAGCAGCTGTTAATTAATTTGCTACTGCTTATATTTTGTTGTTTGCATGTGTTAGAAAGTAATTAGTGTGTAGGTAGTATATTTAGTTTTTGTTAATTAATTTGTTCATGTTATTTGGATAAGCAACTATTAATTAATTTGCTACTGCTTATATTTTGTTGTTTGTCTGTGTTAGAAAGTAATTATGTTTTTCAACTTCTGTTAGAAACTAATTTGTTGCAACTTTACCCAAATGGAGAATGTGACTCCTTCTGTTGTTGACAATCTTGCTGCTCCTTCCCAGATGATAATTGACATTGTTACTGCTCCCTCCTCACAAGAGCAAGTTGGAGCAAAACCCTCAACTGCTGCTGGCAAAGGCAAAGCTCCTGCTGTTGCCAAAGGTAAACCTCCTGCTGCTGCAAAAGTAAAGAAACCCAAAGTTATAAAGGCCATAACTCCAAGATCTACGGTATGGGTGCAATTTGATAGATTTGAGACTGAAGATGGTGAACCAAAAGGTAAGTGCAAATTTTGTGCTACTGAAGTTAGTTATCACCCTAAAGTACATGGTACTTCTGCTTTGAAAAACCATATGAAAACCTGTAAACAAGTACCACACTCATCTGACACTAAACAAACAGAAATTGATATGTGTGTAAGTGATGGTGGGAGTAAGACTGTAGGATCTTGGAGATTTGACCAAGATGCTTGTAAGAAGGCCTTAGGTCAGATGATAATTGAGGCTGAACTACCCTTTAGTTTTGTAGAGAGGCCTGGTTTTAGAAAGTTTATGGTAGTAGCACAAACTAGATTTAAGGTGCCTTCTAGGTCAACTATTTCTAGGGTCTGTTATCAGCTTTATCTTGATGAGAAAAAAAACTGATTAAATTTCTTGCTACAGACTATCAAAGGGTGTGTATTACCACTGATAGTTGGACCTCAATACAAAGAATTAACTATATGTGTGTAACTGCACATTTTATTGATAATGAATGGAAATTGAACAAAAAAATCTTGAATTTTTGTCCAATAAGTAGTCACAAGGGTGCTGCAATAGGGAGGGCACTTAAGGTATGTTTGAGAGAGTGGGGGATTGATAAGGTTTTCACAATTACGATTGATAATGCTAGCTCTAATACTGGGGTAGTTACACATATTAAGAAATAAATGATGCAGTGGGGTACTAGCATTTTAGGTGGGGAATTTGTCCATGTTAGATGTATTGCTCATATCTTGAATTTAATGGTGCAAGATGGTCTCAAAATATTAGGGCTATCTCTTTCTAAAATTAGAGAAGCTATTAGATATGTGAGGCAGTCCCCATCTAGGTTAGAGAAGTTTACATTGTGTGCTGAAAAAGAGAAGATTGACACAAACTCTCTTTTGTGTTTAGATGTGTGTACTAGGTGGAATTCCACCTATTTGATGTTGGAAGCTGCTTGTAGATTTGAAAAGGTATTTGATGCATATGTTCATGTGGATCCATTTTTTAAAATTGAGCTACAAAAACGGGTGTCAAAACAGGATGCATTAGATGATGAGATTGGAAGTGAAGAAGAAAATAAAGATGGTGACAATTTGGGGGGCTCCGGGGGGGATGTGATACCTACTGAAGAGGATTGGGTTAGTGCTAGAAGATTGTGCAGGTTTCTTAAATATTTTTATGACTTGAGGTATATCGCGACTCAAAGTTGATTATTAATCAACTATTGTCTGAGTATAAGGTCGAAAAATAAAGTTTGGTGCCATATCACCGATACGCAATGAGACTTTAGAGAAGTTTGATTCCATAAGTCTCAACTTCATTCCAAGAAGTCAAAATAGGCAGGCAGATACTTTGGCCAACCTTGTTGTTGTGTTAGTTGTGGCAGATAGTGATAGCATCCCAGTATTAGTGTCTGGTCACTCTTACATTCTTGCTATAATTGATTACTTCTCTAAGTTGGTAGAGGTTGTACCGCTAAGGGAATTCAAGAAGGAAACCGTGGTTGATTTCATCCACATTCATATCATATATCAAAATAGAGTACCTCAGTATATCATCATCGTTAATTGAAAACCCTTCTACAATGCTCATATGGACAAGTTGTGCACGTGACGTTAACGGAGGGTTCAATTTGTCACCAACCGCGTTATTACCCCTAGATAATGAGGTACTCAAGATAACACCCATTTTCTGCTTATAAATACCACAAAGATAAAAAAGAAAAGGTAAGCCTAAGATTGCTGGCCAAAATCCTGCCATTCTCACTTCTCTTACTGACTTCACCATCGGAGTGTCTACGCCGGAGACACCCTCCAGCGCTTTGCAGGTATACCGGACATCAAGCACAATGATCCTGAGCAGCCATTTTCCTCACCTACCCCTCCCAGAAGCCCGAATCTTATCAAATTGGTGCTTTCATTGAGAGTTTTGGTTTTATTAAGTGAGCGTCCTTAATAGCCAAGCTTTGTCTCTTCTGGTGATCGAAGGATCATGGCTTCTGGTTCAGAATCTACACCTTCTCAGCCTCATGGCGTTCTTTTCGTTCCGCACAGAGAACTTTTTCCCTCTACTTTTGATAAACATTAAGGCAATCCTAAGGGCATTGCTGTAATTAGGACACCTGCCGAAGAGGGAGTCCCACGAGCCTTGTCGGACATCTAAGCTATCGCTACCAGACCTTGAAGCGTTTACTGGGATGGTCGACATCAGCGGGGGGGGGAGGTCTCACGCGTCTCTTAACGCACGACATCATCCCATCCCAGGGACCTATAGAGCTATCGCCCCCGACATGATCGTAGGTATCGCCCCCGGTACCCTCCTCGGAGACATCAACCTTGACGTTACCTCAGGTATCGCTGATGACGTCGGGTTGAGGTATCGCCCGTGACGTCATCAGGAGCGACGTCTCACCCGGATATCGCCCTTATGCCCAGCTATCGCCTCCAGTGGCCTACAAATACCCCTAATGAAAATCATCAAGTAAGCAAGAATTCACTTACTAGAACCGCTGCTATTTTTGAACCACTTACTGACTTAAGCATCAGAGTGTCTACGCCGGAGCCCCCCCTCCGGCGCCTTGCAGGTGGGTTCGACGGCAAATACAGCTACTCCGACCAAGGGAAGTCAACCCCCCGATCGCATAAGAGCTAAAATCTTAACAAATTGGTGCTTTCATTGAGAGCCTTGGTGTATTAAGTGAGCATCCTTAATAGCCAAGCTCAGTTCTACCCAGAAATCGGAACAATCATGACTTTTGAGTCGGAGTGGACGCGACCTCCATCTTCTAATGTTCCCTTCTCGATTCGTAGACAGTTATTCCCTTTTGCTACTGCTGGACAGCGCAACAAATCATTTCAGAATCCCTAAACCCTTTGATCAGGTCTGCAGGGGAAGTCCTTTCCTCGCAGGCGACCGTGTCGTTGTCCCAAATGGCGGGATCCAACTTCTCTACTCCTGCTTCGAGGGGATTTGTGTTAAATAGTACAGAACCCCCTTTTGCGAGTGAAATAGCGGCCCTTCGTTCTCGGTTGGACTATTTGACTGAAATGGCTGCCAGAATGACACCCGGAATCTCCGGATCGAGTGTACCTCCCCGTGTCATGTTCACGCCATCTATTGTCACCGAGCGGCCCTTGTCACCGTCATTACAGGGAAATCTCCGGCCAATTTTATCCGTAGCTGATCCCCCGATTAATTTTGTACAGCTCACTCAAGGACGAGTGGAACCTTATGTGCCGCAAGTGCCTCTAGGTCCCATCCCTCTGGAGGATCGACACCTGGAAGAGGCCAGAAACCGTTGGGACGGTCGAAGGGAAGGAGTGAATAGGGATTTGTCTCCCGAGAGCAGTGAAAGATCCAGCAGTAGGAGATATCGAACTCGCTCGCCTAGGAGCCACAGTCGGTCTCCTAGGCGACATCCCACGCCAGATCCTCGGAATCGGAGACGTCCTGCAGAAATGTCTCCCCCACGCCAGGAGCGTGAAATTCTTGATGACACATCAGGTCATCCATTTAGCCGTCGTATAAGACGCCATAAGGTCAGTCGACATGTGAAGCTTCCCACTGAGACTTATGACGGCACCAGAGATCCCATTTCGCACATCAATAAGGTGAAGGATTTCATGCAGTTTCAGACGCACAGTGATGCGGCGTTATGCCAAATATTTGTTATGACATTATCAGGAGTCGCACGCCTTTGGTTCGAGGGCCTTTCCGGCGGATCTATTAGCAATTTCGCACAGTTGGAATCCAAGTTCCGGAGCCATTTCAGCACAGCAATTCCAATCAGGAAATCTGCCGCCGTGTTATTCGACCTACGTCGAAGGCCTCAGGAAACTCTGAAGGAATTTCTTAGTCGATTTGATCTGGAAATGTCACTAACGCCGGGCGTTACCATTGATTTTGCTATAGAAGCCTTGAAGAGGAACTGCCGTTATAGTAAATTGAGAGATGCACTAATGGTGGACCCTTCAGCGACTCTGGACGCTTTAAGACTTAAAGCCCATAATTACGCGAAAATGGAAGAAGAGGAAAACAGAGATAGAACCTATGGCATGCCACCTGAGGCACCTCTGATTCCAAACGCTCCTGCAAATACCATTCTTGATGACCGCCTCACCGACGAGTATGCTCGGCGGAAAGATCATATTCCCAAAACCTCCAGTGGGCAGAAAGGTAACACTTCAAAGGGAAAGCCTGGCAGTTCCCCATCTCAGCGCCAAGGAGATTCCTCTAAAGGTCGGGCATACGATCCTGATTTCCCTTCCTTTAATCTACCAAGGGTAGAGATTTTGGCGATAGTGGAACAACGAAACCTTCCCATTCAGTACCCTGCACCCGTCAAGCCCGGAGTACTCCTAGGGAGAAGAGAAAATGCTTATTGTAAGTTCCACAAAGCCAGGGGGCATTCTACAGAAGTATGCAGGGACCTAAAATCAGCAATAGAACGTTTGGTGGAAGAAGGTTACTTGGGAGAATTCGCAACCAAAGTAAGAGAAGACACCCGAAATAATCCCACGAAAAGGGTCGCAGATGACCGACAAGTATCCCCTTGCGTCCCACAAAAGGATAATACTCTCAGAGGAAGAGGTGAGGAAACGTTCGCAGTAGATGACGAGGGCTTCCCTATGATTAACATCATAGCGGGAGGGACTCCTTACATGGATGAACCTGAACTACCGATGACGGCGTTAGGAGAAAAACGCAAGCGAGATAGCGTGATAAGGAAAGGCGAAACGATAAGCGTTCTAGATCGCATGGTGTTAGCCTTCTCCGAAGAGGACGAGAAAGGCATTGTCTATCCGCATAATGATGCGTTAGTGGTTACACCCATCATTGCCAGTCACGGAGTCAGAAGAACTCTCATAGATAACGGAAGTGCAGTAAACCTCTTCTCGCTGGAAGCGTACAATCTCATGAAACGGTCCGACAATGAATTGATACCTTGCATGAAACCCATAATTGGGGTGGACGGGATCCCAATCCCAGTTACAGGGATAACTACTCTACCCGTGTACTTTAGAGAAGACACCTCCAAGCGGTCAGAGGATCTGTTATTCCTTGTCGTGGATTTAAACTTGCCCTACAATGTTATACTCGGACGACCTTTTCTCAACCTCTTTGGAGTGGTAATATCTCAGAAGCATTTGAAGATGAAATACCCCTCCTGGGATGGAGTGGTAACGATAAAGGGCAATCAAAAATTGGCGGCCGAATGTTACCTGCTCATGACTCAAAAGAGTTGTGATAGGTATGTATGTATAACAACGGACCCATATGAACAAGGCGATGAGAAGCGCGCTCAACCCCTTGACAAAATAGTGCCTGTACCGGTAATTGGCATAGAAAAAGCAGACTTCCTTGTCAGCGAAAGGCTCAGTTCAGAAGAAAACCTTCAGTTGGCCCGGTTATTGAACAAGTGTCGAGGAGAATTTGCATGGAAACTCGCAGACATGCCGGGTATATCGCGAGAAATAGCCGAGCACCGACTCAATGTTGACCCTGGCGCTAAGCCGATCCAGCAAAAGCGGCGCGCGTTTTCTAAGGAAAAAGCCTTAGCTGTTGATAAAGAAGTAGCAAAGCTCCTTGACGTTGGTTTCATCCGCGAAGTCCAGTACCCCACCTGGTTAGCCAACCCAGTCCTCGTCCCTAAGTCCAATGGAGACTGGCGTATGTGTATCAACTTCAGCAATTTGAACGATGCCTGTCCCAAGGACTGCTACCCGCTTCCCCGCATTGACCAATTAGTCGATCAGACTGCCGGGTACGCATATTTGAGTTCACTTGACGCCAACTCCGGGTATCACTAAATTCCCATGGCCATTGAAGATGAAGAGAAGACTGCCTTCATCACTCCTACGGCCACTTACTGTTATACGGCGATGCCATTTGGGCTAAAGAACGCGGGGGCGACGTTCCAACGTATGGCAAACAAGATATTCAAAGAACAAATAGGGAGAAATGTAGAAGCCTACGTTGACGATATACTGGTAAAAAGCGCTAGCTTTCAGGGTCAGTTGCGGGATCTAAAGGAAGTCTTTGACGTGATGAAACGGCACAACATGAAACTGAACCCCCGGAAATGCATGTTCGCGTTTCAAACCGGAAAATTCCTGGGCTACGTGGTCAGCCAAAAAGGAATCCAGCCTAATCCGTCAAAGATTAAAGCCATACAAGACATGATATCTCCAAGAAACGTTAAGGAAGTGCAAAGGCTAACAGGGCGCGTTATCGCCCTAGGGCGCTTTATTTCCAAACAAGGCGAGAAGTGTCTTCCTTTTTTCAAAGTCATACACAAGAAAGCATCCTTTGGGTGGACCACGGAATGTGAAGAGGCGTTTGTTAGCCTAAAAGATTACCTATCGTCCGATCTGCTGCTGACTAGGCCAGAACTAGGTGATACTTTGTACCTATATCTCGGCGCTGCTGACGAAGTGGTCAGCGCCGTCCTCGTTCGCGACGATAGCCACACGCACCCCCCCGTGTATTTCGTGAGTCACGTTCTGAAGGATGCAGAGTTGCGATACGCCCGAATTGAGAAAATAGCGTACGCGCTAATACAGGCCACTCGAAAAATGGACAGATACTTCCAGTCTTTTTCCGTTATCATACTTACAGATCAACCGCTGAAAAGGATATTTTGAAAGCCTGAATCCTCGGGAAGAATGCTAATCTGGGCTCTTGAACTCGAACAATACGGGCTGAGGTATCAGTCTCGGCCATCTGTAAAGGCTCAAATCTTGGCAGATTTTATAGCGGAATGCACCTTTACGGAAGATCCATTAACAGACGTACCCAAAGAGGAATGGCGTGATTTGGATCTCCCATTCCCGGTACTTATACGGACCTCTGGATCATTCATGTAGACGGGGCTAAAAATCAAGAATCGGCTGGAGCATGAATCTTTATAAATGGGCCGAACGATATGCGAATACAATACGCTATCTGAATCCTGCAACCATTATCCAATAATGCTGCAGAATATGAGGAGTTATTGGCCGGACTCCGGATAGGGAGAAGCCTTTCATCTAAAGGTAGGCACGATACCGGAAAAATAGGAGACCTGCGTCTGAAAATTTGTGGTGACTCCAAACTAGTGATCAACCAGGTTTTGGGGCGCTCTCAAGCTCGGGAGCCCATCATGGTCTAGTATCTCGCTAAAGTGATGCGGGAGCTATTAGAAATAAAGAAAGAAGGCATGCAAGTCAGTTTTGAGCACATTCCCCGAGAGGACAATGCCGAAGCTGACAACCTTGCCAAGCTGGCTGCAAACCCAGAAGTATCCATACCCAAAGGCGTGTATTACCGAGAATTATCTGTACCCTCCTTCATGGAAGAGAAAGCATCTCTGTGTGTGGAAGAACTCGAGAACGACTGGCGAGTCCCCATAATCAAATACTTAAAACACGAAGAACTGCCTGAGAATATCACTGAAAAGAAAAAAGTGCCGAGACAGGCAGCTCGCTGTACGTATTATGACGGGGACCTGGTCCGAAGATGCTTTTCGCACCCAGCGGCAAAATGCATAACGAAACAAGAGGGTCTTCACACGTTACGCGAAATTCATGAAGGGTATGCGGTATGCATGTATCGGGCGGCACCCTGGCTGCACAAGTCTTCAGATCTGGATTCTATTGGCCCACTATACGGAAAGATTGCCACGACTATGTGCAAACTTGCCCGAAATGTCAGGAGTTCTCTAAAATTCCTCGACGTCCCGCCACTGAAATATCCGAGACCATCACCCCTTGTCCTTTTGCTAAATGGGGGATCGATATCCTGGGTCCGTTTCCAAAGGCAAGGTCCCAACTAAAATTTGTAATAGTGGCAGTGGACTACTTTACGAAGTGGGCGGAGGCTGAAGCGGTCGCCAACATCACGGCGGAAAAAACTTGGCGTTTCTTCAAGCACCAAGTTATCATGAGGTTTGGCGTACCTCGTATCCTAATCAGCGATAACGGGACACAGTTCACCAGCCAATTCTTCAAAGACCAATGCTCGGAATTCGGGATAGAACAACGATTCTCTTCCGTGGCTCACCCCCAAACCAATGGACAGGCAGAAGTGACAAATCGGAGCATCCTCAGTGGCATTAAGAAAAATCTAGAGGGGTCTAAAAAGAAATGGGCTGACGAGCTGCCATACGTGATGTGGGCGTACCGCATGACCGTTAAAACCAGTACGGGAGAAACACCTTTCGCATTGGCCTTCAGTACTGAGGTTGTTACGCCGGTAGAAATCGGGACCATGAGCCTGCGAGTGGCCCACTTCTGAGAGGAGCTGAATGAGGAAAGGTTACGAGCTAACCTTGACGCGTTACCGGAGGTCCGAGTAGAAACCCTCCTGAAAACGCAACACTACAAACGAAAGATGACCCGTTACCATAACAGGCGCGTCAAAGAACGGTTGCTAAAGGAAGGCGACCTGGTGCTCAGAGACAAACGAGCGGCTGGTCAACGTATGGGGAAGCTCAGCCCAAACTGGGATGGACCATATCGCGTTACCCGAGTTATCGGAAAAGGAGCCTATCATCTGGAGAGGCTCGATGGTACTCCCCTATCTAACTCTTGGAATATTGCTCGTTTGAAATTATATTATCCTAGACCTTGAACTATCTACACCTTTGATTGATTCCAACCCTAACCTTAGCTAACGCTCCCTAAGAGAGCTTCCTTAGGTGTTTGTGGTTGCTTTTTGTGCAGATAGAAAAGGGGGCACCTGGGAGTGAAAAGTCCTATCCTTGTGAATGCCGGTCCTGATCAGATGGCTCACTAAGTGAGGGCACGGCCCAGGATGCCTTGAACTAGCGTTGGGATTGAAAGATCCCGAGCGCCCCCGGGGAGTGAAAAGTCCTTTCCTTGTGAATGCCGGTCCTGATCAGATGACTCACTAAGTAAGGGCACAACCCGGGAATCCCTGGGAGTGAAAAGTCCTTTTCTTGTAATGACCGTTCTCGTGGAGACGACCCATCAAGACAAGGCACGCCCCAAGGAAATAGTAACTCCGTTGTAGAAGCGAAAAGTCCCCTCTTAGTGACCGGACTAGTGTAGTGGGTCCACTAAGTAAGGACATGATTCTAGACGCGAGGACAACGCCTGAAAGTGAAAAGTTCTATCCTTGTGACGGCCTGTCCCAATCCGACGGCTCACTAAGTGAGGGCACTTTCCAGGCTGATTGTGGAAAGATGGAAACGTAAAAATCGCGAAATTCCAGCTAGTAACTAGAACTGTAATCCCTAGTGAAGTAGAGCTGAAGGAAAAAGCGATTCATGCAGTTTCCATACTAATGCTTTATGACGGCAGCGGAAAGGCTCCTATGGGTAATTACTATCTCTTGTAACCCGTTATGCTACTGATGGTTTACAATTGAGAATGTGCAGAATACCTTTCGAGTAGCGGAAAGATTGATGACTGCATAAGCGGCAATACTATAAGGCTCGACGGGAAAACTAATCCTATATTGACCTCAGCGATATCTGTTGATAAAACGCTACTATTGCTACCCAAATTTTGACGCCATTTTTAATTGATTTTAGCATTTCTGTTATTTAGTTAATTTACTGTCATTTTCAGTTGATTTACTGTCGCTAGCATTTTTAAGTGTTTCATCGCATTTTAGCATCATCGTTAGCATCGTCAGCTTTCAAAATCGCATTTTTAATTCTCCATCACGTATTTTCATTATTATTATCATTATTATTTTTAGCCTTAAAAATCATATTTTTTATTACCCGGCGGTCGTTTGCTGGTTTTTTCTTCGTTTTAGGTCATCACATGAATTTTAGGATTTTTAGTATTTTAGCGCATTTTTTAGTATTTTTATTATTTTATTATTATTTTCGTTCGAGCTTTTATTGGACCCGAGTAAGTTTGCTCGGACAATAGCTTGACTTCAAAATGTTTTCCATCAACTAGTTGATAGCTTTTTCCTGCTCACAATGGTTTACAGCGTTTCGTGTAATTTTCGACGTAACATTTTTATTTTCCCGTTCGCGCGTTTCACGCTTTTGAACGAGAAAATAAATGTGCTAAACGAAAAGTTCTCGTCATTCGCTGTAGATGGTTAAACCCGTCGTATTTTTCTCTACGCGGTGGTACCCTCGGCTCGAAAAGTCAGAACGTTTGCTCGCAGGAATCGGCTCGAGGCCATTTAAATAAGCTAAAAGGCCCAATTGATCATCACCGATGATCTGGTCAACCAAGGAAAGTCAACCAGATCAACGGTTGACAAATTAAGGGGCATGGTGCACGTGAACAGTGCCCATGAGCGGCAGCAGAGTCCTCGCCCAATCCAACCTGCTCCCATCGCTTCCTGTCACCTCCGCGATCATCACGCCCTACCTCTAGCTCCGCCAGCACGATGAGCCGGCCACCACGCCCTCCAAAGCCACGCGATCTCTCGCCTATAAAAGCCCCCTCCCTCCAATGTTTACAGGGGTACCAAAATCGCATGAGCAGCTTGCTTTCTTCCCTATCCTTGATTGATAGCTCATATCGAGCATCGATCGCCCAAGTTCAAGGTTTAAAGTGAGCTTTCTCTCTCTAGCTCGTTTTCGTTTTTTAAGCATGTTTTCCTTTTACTTTCGTTTGGCTTGATCTTAAGCATTTAAATTGCTTGTCTTTGTGCTATTAATTCACATACATGATGTAGATTAAATACACGTTTTCAATTTTAAAAATCGTTAACTAGGTTGTGCGAATTAATTAGTTTTCGATAATTAACGGTTTTATCATTTTTTTAAAATTAAACTCGGTACGATCCTTATTAAAATTTGACCTTCGTACGATCGAGACGCCGTCGAGGAGACGAGCGTTTCGGTACAAAGATCGCGCGAAACGGGCAAGGGCAGCCGGACCTTGGCCGCCGGCAGTAGCGCCGGCGACTAAGGAAGACGATGAACAGTGCCATGTTTCGGCACTGTTCACGTAATGCATGGGTGATGGGCTTGGCCCATCACCGTTTAAATTTTTCCTTCGGGCCAGGAACTATTCCTGGCCCATTTTCATTTCTTTTTATTTTTCAATTGGGCCCAGCCCATTTTCAATCCTTTCTGAAACTTCGGATCACATTTTTCCGTAAAAATAATTCGTATGCTTCGTATGATTATTTTTCGTACTATCAACTGTTTAATCTTCTGTACTTATCAACTGTTTAAATTATTCGCACTTTAATTTTTCGCAATTTACTTTCGGCAATTTAAATTCAATCATTCATTCTACCGCCTACATGGTCGGTCGCATTTTAATTTTCGTAAATATCAACTGCTTTAATTTTTCGCAAGCTGCTGGAAATTCTTCCGCAAATTATCAACTGTTAATTTTCCGTACTTTAATTTTTTGCAATTTACTTTCGGCAATTTAAATTCAGTCATTCAATTTACCGCCTACATGGTCGGTCGCATTTTAATTTTCTGCAAATATCAACTGCTTTAATTTTTTGCAAGCTGTTGGAAATTCTTCCGCAATTTATCAACTGTTTTATTTTCTGCAAATATCAATTATTTTATTTTCTGCAATATCAATTGTTTTATTTTCCGCAATATCAATTGTTTTATTTTCCGCAATATCAACTGCTTTAATTTTTCGCAAACTGCTGGAAATCTTTCCGCAAATATTCAACTGTTTATTTTCTGCAAATATCAATTGTTTTACTTTTTGCAAATATCACCTGCTTTAATTTTTCGCAAACTGCTGGAAATTCTTCCGCAATATCAATTTTTTTAAATTCCGCACTTATCATACTGTTGGAAATTCTTCCGCAAATATCAACTGTTTTATTTTCGGCAAATATCAATTGTTTTATTTTCCGCAAATGTCAACTGTTTACTTTCTGCAAATTATCCAACTGTTTTAAATCCCCTGTGAATCGTCAACTGCATTCGATTTTTCTGCAATCATATCATCATCTAATTCTCGTATGCTTAAAATTAATCATTTTTCGCATGCAATCAACGTAGCATTTAAATTCTCGTATGCTTAAAATCAATCATTTTTTGCATGCAATCAACCCAGCATCTAAATTCTCGTATGCGTAAAATCAATCATTTTTCCCATGCAATCAACATAGCATTTAAATTCTCGTATGCTTAAAATCAATCATTTTTCGCATGCAATCAACCCAGCATCTAAATTCTCGTATGCGTAAAATCAATCATTTTTCGCATGCAATCAACTCAGCATTTAATTTTCGTATGCGTGAAATCCATCATTTCTCCCATACAATCAACTGTCATTTAAATTTGCGCGCTCATAAAATTGCTTATTTATTTCTCGAGCTATCGCTAACACTCTCACTTTGTAGGTTTTAATTTCAAGCTTCGCTCGAAAGTACGCCTTTCGTTCCCTTTTATTTATTCAAACGCTTTTCGTAAATATCAATCGTACGCATGATATATAGAACTGCTAGAACTAAAATCAACCCACATGAACAACGTGTTTAAAGAGTTGCTTAAAATACCATGCTCATGTGATTTTTAATTCTCGCATATATTGACTGCATGTACATGGGGACTTTCGATCCCACACCAGTTTTTCCACTTCAAAATCTATCATTTAAATATTGTACTCTGTTAGCAATCCATGATAGGTTCACATAGCAATCAATCTAATCATGCATGGCCCGATGATGAAATAAGAGGGCGCTCATTCAGTCTTACGGAAAATTCAGTCCCATCACGTTACGGTCAGGGATAATCGATCGATCTTGATAAACGGTAACCCCGTCCGAAAGATCTTTTTATTATTCATGAACGGTCACGATCATAGAAAAGACTAAAGTGACGATTCCTCTGAGGGTCCCCTTTTTCAAAACGCATTTTATCAAACACCTTTTTATACACCTCTCTCATCAACCGGTAACCGTTTTCGGATGTGACTCGGGTGCCTAACACCTTCCCGAGACCATAATACGACCCCGAACCTTTGTCTGGGGTCCAGACCCCTTTTTTGTGCCTTTAGTTTTTTACTTATTATATTTCTTATGCCATGACGATTAAGGTTCCCTAAACCTAGCAACCAAATTAGGGTGGCGACTTCATTGCATGCTGCTAGGCGTCCTTTTACGCCGAGCATCTGAAGGTCCCAAATTTTGTTGCACACTCGCAAATGACTCTTTTGTTATATTTCGGGGCGCGACAGTTTGGCGACTCCACTGGGGACATTAGGGTCGGAGCCGGTTTTATCATTTTAGAGAGGTGTTTTATTTGTTTATTTATTTATTTGCTTTGATCAATTGCTGGTCTGTTCATTTATTTGCTTTATCAATTGTCATATACATTTCATAGCGCCCTACACCCAGGGGAAAATTACCAAATTATGAGGGTAGTAGTGACGCCCTAGGACACATGTCCTGGGTAGTGTTCACCAATCCCAACTCGGATGAACCCCTAAAGCCAGTCGAAAGGTTACACGATTTCGCAAGGAATCGGGACACTTGATGACACTTTAGGGACCTTTTCATGGTATCATCCGGGGACCGTTCAAGCCAGTTAGAGGTGTCGAAATCAGAGCCCCAGCACGTGCATCATGATTATACCTATTTTTCGTGGCTCTATTTTTCTTGTTGGCATATTGACATGATTTTTTTTGGTTATACGAACTGCGGATTTCTTACACGTGCAGGTTACTTTGCATTTAAAATTTTATTTTTTTCCTAGAGGACCCGTTTTGTTCATTCAATATGTCGGCACCTACACTACTTTCACTTGATATTTTCGGGGAACGAAGTTTCAACGATCAGGCACTGCAAAGCCGAATTACCGCGTTAAAGGCTGAGTTAGAGATGCAGAAAGGGGAGCTGGCCTCGATGGAATACCTTTGGCAGGAGAACTCTGACATCCAGGATTGACACCTTCAGGGAAAGGCCCGGATATCAGCAAACCTTTTTCTTTTTCATGTAAACTAGGATCCCTAACTTCACCTAGTCTAGCCATTTTTGATGAATTTATGTAGCTGGCTAGTTCACTACATCTTGTAAAAACTTTTAATAAAGTCATACTCTTTCGGATATTTATTAAATCGCCTCAACTTTCCATTACCCCTCCAATACAAACCCAAAAAACCATCGCAAAACAAAAAGAGAAAATCCCTCCGGGATAAAACACAATCGTCTCACCGAAATTCCGAAAAATCAGACCAAGTATTCAAAACATCCGAGTATCGCTCACTCATGGCCATGTCTTCCTAGTTTATCACAAAAAAAAAACTCCAAGTTCATAAAAAGATTGTCGTCTCTCCCCTCGGTTGAGTTCACCAGGCGTCAGGCCCTGTGTTATTTGAGACCACACAGTAAAAGAGATCTTCCTAGCATGGTGGCATTGGTTTCCCCTGTTGATTTGGATTTCGCAGATAGCATCTCAGTTTGCTCCATATCGTTGGAATGAATAGAGGCTTCCTTCGCTTATCATCCACAACTAGGAGATCACGCCCTGAAAATATCAAGAGAAAGTGTAGCTGGAAAAAGGAATAAGCAACTTGGAGGCCTTGGGATTGCATCGCCCATACTCACTTTTATTTCTTTTCACTTGTCTTTTTCAGGTTAACGATGGCTCCCAGGAGGCGAACTAACCCCCACTTTTCATCAAATTTTGTGTGACAGGTCACACCCCCACTTTTGTCAAAATTTCTAACTTTAGACACTACTGATTAGTTTCTTTTCTTTCCTACTTGTAGGATGGGGGTATGAAGGGAAGCCGTACACATAGTCTAGCCTACGACTTTAAACAAGGGCGCTTGGTGCAACGAGAATGCCAACTTGGGGGCAAGCGAGTGAAGTGACGACCAAAAGAAGGCGTGGAAAAATGTCCAAGCTCATTTTTTAGGGAAGTTGTCCTTTACGTTTTTACAATTTCCCCTTTGGCAATTTATTTTTCTGAAAATTATGCTTTCTCAATTTGTATTTTCGCGATTCTACATTTCAGGTGCAACGAGACTTGCAAACTTGGGGGCAAGCAATGAAATCCAAAAGAATGTTGATCCAAAAAAACATAAGACTCAAACGCAAGCCATAGTCAAGCCTACGACTATAAATAAGGGCGCTTCATGGGAGGCAACCTACGTGTTCTTTTCAATATTTATATTTTTCGTTAATTCAACACCTTGGGATACTGTTTCCTAGGAATTTACTATTGGTCTCTCCATTTCAAGTGCAGCGAGATTTATAAACTTGGGGGCGAGCGAATGAAGTGACAACCAAAGGAAGGCGTTGAAAAATGTCAAAACTCATTTTTCAAGGAAGTTGTCCTTTATGTTTACAATTTCCCCTTTCGCAATTTACGTTTCTGTAATTTATATTTTCGCAATTTACATGTCCGCAGTTTTGCATTTCAGGTGCAATGAGACTTGTAAACTTGGGGGCAAGCAAGTGAAGTGACGATCAAAAGAAAGTGTCGAAAAATGTCAGAGCTCATTTTTCAGTTAAGCTGTCCTTTTACATTTTTGCAATTTCCGTTTCCGTAATTTACATTTTCGCAATTTACATTTCCGCAAATTTTTTTTCTTCACTATTTACATTGTTGCAAGAGTGCATGCGTCATGTTGGCTAAAATCCTTAGTTTTCGCAAAAATTTCCTCAAAAAAAAAAAGGGGAGAAGATGGGAAAATAAAAATCCCACGTTTTGAACATTTTTGAATCAAACATATTCATCACTTTCTCACGACACGGATGACTTGTGTGTTCATTAGAAATTATATGAAACATACATGATCTTGTCTGTTAGCTCTTATATCCGTGGCATGTTTAGACGTAAGCAATCACAAAACATATCCTGTGAGTATTTTGGGCCTTCACGCCTCGTTTCTTTCATGAGTGTAAGTGCCTGACTAGATGCTAGTTGAGTTCGCATAATATCCAGGGTACATGCGCAATTAGACATGGGATAGCTATAAAATGACATGGGACTTTTACGATTTTCTCCACTTTTTTCGTTTCTTCCCTCTTTCCACCATGTATGTCATCACTCCCCAAACCTTCAATATCACTCATACCCCGGGAGCCAAAGAGCAGTTTCAGCTAAGATTGCCAGCCGGAAGTACGAGCACGTTAGGTTCAAGAACACGATGAAAGAGGCGGAAAAGGTCAACAGGAGATTGCTAAGGACTATCACCGAAGAAGCAGCAACGACGAAGGCCAAGGCCTCAAGACAAAAGGGGAAGAGATCAAGACGAAGGTTGTGCTTGCTCTGCTCTATTGCATTTCCAATCAAATCAAAAAGGGGGGAATATATAATAAAAAAAAAAAAAGAGAGAAAAAAAAGGAAAAAAGAAGAAAAGAAAAGAGAGGGAAAAAGGGAAAAGAAAAGAAAAGAGAGAAATGCTCAGAGACATTCGAAGAATACAAACAGTCAAAGAGCCAAAACAAGCACAGCCCGGGGACAACTCAATTCGAGAAATCTCGAAGAAAACTTTCCCCAGTGAACTCGAGTAAAAAGGCCCAAGGCTAACTCGAGAAATCTCAAAGCAACCTTCTCCAGTGAACTCGAGCAAAAAAGGGCCCAAGGCCAACTCAAGAAATCTCGAAGCAAGCATCCCAAGTGAGGACTCGAGAAGAAAAAGGCCCAAGGCCAACTCAAGTAGCAAGTCGCAAAAGGAATAGCGACGACACTCCCTAGTAAAGACTCGAGAAAAAGGGCCCAAGGCCAACTCAAGTAGTAGATCTCGAAGCAAGCATCCCTAGTGAGAACTCAAGAAGAAAAGGGCCTAAGGCCAACTCAAGGAATCTCGAAGAAAACATTCTCTAGCAAAGAATCGAGGAAAAGGGCCCCTGACCGACCGGAAAGCAGCCCCAGCAAGGATCCCAGAGCTCACGCACTCTGTCCAGAAAGCATCCCCAGCAAAAAGCGAAAGAACTCGCACACCTCGCCCTCATCAGGGCCAATCAGCAAAGCATCACTCATCAAAAGCCTTCCAACTCCTCAGCAAAGCAATCTTTTCCCAAAACAAGCTCCTTTCCGGACATTTCATGTCCTTTCATTCTTTTCCGTAAAAGTCCTATCGATTATTAGAACGCCCATGCATGTGCATCTTCATTTGAAGTCTATTCACTCGGATTGACATTGCAAATTGAAAATTATGTATCATGTTAGTTGCATCTTTATGAGCGTAAAACACTTAACCTTGTTTCAGAGCGTGAGTGCAAACACTAATATCAGGTGAGGATTGCTTACGGCTGCAAATTATGAGAAAGTCTTGTCCTTGAGGTCGTTATTTCTTGAACAAGACATAGACGCTATCTAGACTTAAATCAATCATGTTCCTATAACGAAAAATGAGCGAACATTTTTATCCAAAAGAAAAAAAAAAGGGTTTGAATTTATGTTCTTAAATAAAGAAATCATTTTCATTCCAAACTAAAAAAACTTGGGGGCAAGCCATGGGTTAAAGAATATTTAGGTCAATTGCTCTCTCCTTTTTCCATCTGTTGCTGCTTTGTATTTGCTTCCTTTCAATTTGCAGGATACAGATATGCTCCAGTGAAATCTCAACCATGGGTCTTCGATAACAACATCGTTGTAAAGCCCTCGCCATCTTGGATTTTCATCAAAGTCCAATCAACATCGAATGGAGAACGTTACCACTCCTCAACCATGGGTCTTCGATGACAACATCGTTGTAAAGCCCTTGCCATTTTGGATTTTCATCAAAATCCAATCAAATGGAGTATGTTAGCACTCCCAAATCAACTTCGTGTGGTGGATCATGCTCCCTCACATTCAAATCAACTTCGCGTGGTGGATCACGCTCCCTCACGGTCGACCACTCTCCATTTCAATTCATATGGTAAGTTCAAGGTAAGACTCGCTTTCCCTCTACACCTTGTCATTTAAAAAGTTGTGTTCAGGTCACGTCCCCACATCTTGTCTGTCTAGCGTTGTGTTCAGGTCACGTCCCCACATCGTGTCTTAAAAAGTTGTGTTCAGGTCACGTCCCCACATCTTGTCTGTCTAGCATTGTGTTTAGGTCACGTCCCCACATCGTGTCGTAAAAAGTTATGTTCAGGTCACGTCCCCACATCTTGTCTATCTAGCGTTGTGTTCAGGTCACATCCCCACATCGTGTCTTAAAAATTTGTGTTCAGGTCATGTCCCCACATCTTGTCTGTCTAGCGTTGTGTTCAGGTCACGTCCCCACATCGTGTCGTAAAAAGTGTTCAGGTCACGTCCCCACATCGTGTTGTTAATGTCATATCTAGTCACGTCCGCTCGTGTCGTCTGATAATGTTGTGTCTGGTCACGTCCGCACATGTTGTCTGTTAAGCGTTGTAAAGGGTCACGTCCCCACATCGTGTTATTAATGTCATGTTTGGTCACGTCCGCACATGTTATCTGTTAATATTGTGTCAGGTCACGTCCCCACACCTTATCTTGAAAATTCATAAACAGTCATCAGATCAACATCAGAGCAAAGGTATGTTACCGTCAATCAATATCCGAGCGAAGTTACGTTACAACTCTCACTTACATAATTCTACATTTCTGCATAATTATTACTCCTCCTTGAGCGACTACTTTTCTGCATATCTAAATAACTCCTCCTTGAGTGACTATACTTTCAGCACCAGCGTCCGGAGAGCGATAGCCTCGCACGATCGTGTAGTTACATCTTCAGCACCAGCGTCCGGAGCACGATAGCCTCGCACGGTCGTGTAACTACATTTTCAGCACCAGCGTCCGGAGAGCGATAGCCTCGCACGGTCGTGTAACTACATTTTCAGCACCAGCGTCTGAAGAGCGATAGCCTCGCACGGTCATGTAACTACATTTTCAGCACCAACCTCCGGAGAGCGATAGCCTCACACGGATATTTCTTCACATTGTCCCGTCAACATCCGGAGAGCGATAGCCTCGCACAGATATTTCTTCACATTGTCACGTCAACATCCGGAGAGCGATAGCCTCGCACAGACATTTCTTCACATTACCACGTCAACATCCGGAGAGCGATAGCCTCGCACGGATATTTCTTCACATTGTCACGTCAACATCCGGAGAGCGATAGCCTCGCACGGACATTTCTTCACATTACCACGTCAACATCCGGAGAGCGATAGCCTCGCACGGACATTTCTTCACATTACCACGTCAACATCCGGAGAGCGATAGCCTCGCACGGATATTTCTTCACATTGTCACGTCAACATCCGGAGAGCAATAGCCTCGCACGGACATTTCTTCACATTACCGCGTCAACGTCCGGAGAGCGATAGCCTCGCACGGACATTTCTTCACATTACCGCGTCAACGTCCGGAGAGCGATAGCCTCGCACGGACATTTCTTCACATTACCACGTCAACATCCGGAGAGCGATAGCCTCGCACGGACATTTTTTCACATTACCACGTCAACATCCGGAGAGCGATAGCCTCGCACGGATATTTCTTCACATTGTCACGTCAACATCCAGAGAGCGATAGCTTCGCACGGACCTTCATTCACATTGCCACGTTAACATCCGGAGGGCGATAGCCTCGCGCGGACCTCATTCACATTGCCACGTCAACATCCGGAGAGCGATAGCCTCGCATGGACATTTCTCCACATTGCCACGCCGACATCCGGAGAGCGATAGCCTCGCACGGACCTTCTTCATATTGCCACGTCAACATCCGGAGAGCAATAGCTTCGCACGGACATTTCTTCACATTGCCACGTCAACATCCGGAGAGCGATAGCCTCGCACGGACCTTCTTCACATTGCCAGGTCAACATCCGGAGAGCGATAGCCTCCCACGGACCTTCATTCACATTGTCACGTCCGTGTTTAAAGAGTTGCTTAAAATACCATGCTCATGAACAACGTGTTTAAAGAGTTGCTTAAAATCAACCCACATGAACAATGTGTTTAAAGAGTTGCTTAAAATACCACGCTCATGTGTTTTTTAATTCTCGCATATATTGACTGCATGTACATGGGGACTTTCGATCCCACACCAGTTTTTCCACTTCAAAATCTATCATTTAAATATTGTACTCTGTTAGCAATCCATGATAGGTTCACATAGCAATCAATCTAATAATACATGGCCCGATGATGAAATAAGAGGGCGCTCATTCAGTTTTACGGAAAATTCAGTCCCATCACGTTACGGTCAGGGATAATCGATCGATCTTGATAAACGGTAACCCCGTCCGAAAGATCTTTTTATTATTCCTGAACGGTCACGATCATAGAAAAGACTAAAGTGACGATTCCTCTGAGGGTCCCCTTTTTCAAAACGCATTTTATCAAGAACCTTTTTAAACACCTCTCTCATCAATCGGTAACCGTTTTCTGATGTGACTCGGGTGCCTAACACCTTCCCGAGACCATAATACGACCCCGAACCTTTGTCTGGGGTCCAGACCCCTTTTTTGTGCCTTTAGTTTTTTACTTATTATATTTCTTATGCCATGAAGATTAAGGTTCCCTAAACCTAGCAACCAAATTAGGGTGGCGACTTCATTGCATGCTGCTAGGCGTCCTTTTACACCGAGCATCTGAAGGTCCCAAATTTTGTTGCACACTCGGAAATGACTCTTTTGTTAATTTTAGGGGCGCGACAGCTACGAGCCTGCTCGAGAAAATAAGCATACTATATCGCCCGGATGGTAGCGATGCATGGGAATTCCAGAAGGCAAAAGCTAAAGAAAGAGAAAAGGCAGCAGCAAAGATATAAACTATTTAAATGCACAAAGGTGCCTTAGAGAGGTCACAAGTTCCAAAGACCAAAACAATAATGCCGCGAAGGCAGAAAACAAAAAGCACGATGGCTGCAGAAGAGGCGGCAAAGCTTGGGAATGTGTCAACCCTCGGGGTTCCTCCGTTTCCAACCCTCCGCCTTAGCTCGGCGAAAACCCGCTTCATTAAGGTCGGCAGACTTCTGTTTGAAGGCCTTTGTGACCTCGTCGCCTTTGTACGCATCTGCTCCATGGACCTCTTCAAACCATTCAACCAAGATAGTGGCCGTCCGCTCGACGTACCACAGGCTCTTATCAGCTGAGTCCTCCGCCAGAGCGACTCTCTCTTCTTCCAAGGCAGTTTTCTCCCTCGCCAAGGATAACTTCTCTCCTTCCAGTACGACATTCTTTGCATCAAGGGTGGACACCTGCCCCGACAGCTCCTGCTGAGCTAGTAACAAGTGGGTGTGTTCCTCCAGCAACTTATTCTTCTCATTTCGCTCTCGCGAAAGTTCAGAAAGGGACGCAGTAAGAGAAGCAGCCTGACGCTGTACGTGCTCTGTCCAGTAGTGAGATTTCACAAAGTTGGAAAAGAGATTAGAGCGTAGTGAATTCGCTTTATCATCATCTGCCTACGAGAGGAAGGCTTCCCGCTCAGCGGCGGCCGACAGTATTTGGGCTGCCAAGAAAGCCGAAACCTCAACTGAACCATCGCCCCTAAGAGCCGCTAAGCCTGTATTGCAAAAATCATATAAGCCCACTTGGTGAGTCACAGTACCAGGCACACTCGAGAAACTTAGGTCCGCAGCATAGTTGAAGGTGGAGGCCCCTTCGCCACAACGTTGTGATAAAGGAATGCTTGAGGGCACAAAGGCTAGAGGGACAGGAGGATGGACTTGAGAAGAAGAACCCCCTTGGACGGCATAGGAACCGTGAGGGTGGTAGCCCGAAAAGTCTTGTAAACCTTCTTGATAGCCCGAGTCAGGACCATATGCATGAACGGGCCCACCGAAGGAATTGGGTGAAGCCCCGAAAGTCTCAGCCGTACCCATGTTCACCAAAAACCCAGAAGGGTGAGTCTGGGGAGCATCCATAGAAACAAAGGTGTTGTCCGGTCTGACTTTCGTCTCGGCAACAGTAGAAGATAAGCTTCCACCCTCACCCTCCGGTCGGGATCTCTTCTTAGAGCCAACCAGCACATAACCCATGTCCATCTCGCCTAGGGGGGACGCGGAAGTAGAAACAGCGGCAGTATCCTGCAAGGAACCCAACAGAAACAATGATAAAAGAAACGGGTAACTAATGCTTAACATCAAGGTATAACGTATCATTGATAAAAAGCACACTGACAACAACTGTGTCAAGAGGAGGCACTGCGGAAGAAGCCGCCGCGTCTGGAGAAGGAGGAAGAGCAGCAACACTCCTTGTTCTTCTCTTCCTTTTTCCTTTGTCAGGAACCCTAGGGGCTTTAGAAGGAGACGGCCGAGCAGAAGGGGCAGCGATGGTTACAATAGGAATACCCGAAGGGATGTTGGTATTCCCCTCACCGGCTGAGGAAGAAGATACTTGGGCAAGGCTCACGGAAATAGCAGGTAGAACAGTGGAGTTATCGGCAGCTTCCGTAGAGGTGGCCTTCTCTTTTTCTTCTCTTTCCTGTGCCCTTTTTAGTCGCCTCCTAACGCTTTCAGGCTTGTAGTCGGGTTCCGTCGCTGCATGATGACAAAATAGCATTAGCATTAGTATCAGTGATAGTAAGGAAGGAAGCGACTCGACACTCACGTCTAACGCAGGCCTTCATATCAACTCTGCACGCCACATAGCGGATATGAACGCTGATTTCCAGTTGAAGAAGTTTGTCTAACCAGCATTGTTCGCGCTGAGGAAGAGTCTCCGGTCGACCCCAGACGTTGTCCTTGACGTCTTGGTTAAACCCAGACCGCCACCAGGAACCGGGGTCTTCAGGAAGATCTATCACAAAGAACTCTTTCTTCCAAGCATCGACAAAGGACTCAATGTGGAGAAGTTTCCAAGTGAAGGACTTGAGTGAGTCATCGTCATACCGGGGCGATATCGTTATCACTCCCCGACACTTCATCAGCTTAAAAACTGATTTAAGCAGTAAAAGAGAAGGGGAAGTGATCCCCTTATATTTACAAAGTTCTAAGAAGGCATAAACGCAACAGTACGCATTTAGAGCTAATTGAGCAGGATTCAAATCGCAGACAATGAGCAACTATTTTATGAAAGAGTTGATGGGAAGCTGGAAACCGTAACGGAATATTTGTGTGTACAGGACCCTACGCTTGCCCGTCAAAAGGCTATTTAAGCGTACCGACTCAGGGGCAATGGTGGCCTTATAACCATCAGGGATAACAGCATTATGTGCGGCTAAATGCTCACTAAGAGCGACCTCAGAGGTAATACTACTAACTTTAACATCCTTCTTTTTCTCATCGGCCGATCTCAACTCAGAACGGCGAGTCTTAGCCATGGCGGAAATAAAAAAGTAAAGATGAAGAAGACGACGAAAGAAAATAGGAGGTACCTTTAGAGAGAAAGCGCTTCGAGAACCTTGAACGGTGGAAAGAAAATAAGATGGCTGGAGAAAATATGAAGAAAGCAGAACGACAAAAATAAGCAAAAGAAAATAAGTACTGGGTTTTATAACCCTAGCAGCCAAAGAAACGACAGACATTGCAGTCGTTGCGTGAGAGGAGCACAAGGAAAAGACTCAAGCAATGAGTACAATTCTAGAAGAGCGCGACAACGCTTCGATTTTGCTAAAATTATAGAGCACGCTAGCCCATGACGCCATAAAAAATGGACACGTGTGTCTATGCCAGGACGACTTTTCTCCCGCATTTATGAGAAGATCGTAAGCATTAAATGCTCTGAAAAGAAGGGATTTTTTAAATAAGACAAGAGCGATACTACACTAGAGAAGATAACACGGAATGGCGTTAACCAAGCCGGTTGCCTCCGGGATAACGGGGAAAAGTAAAGCAAAGATTATTTAAAAATGAAGTGCAAATATCGTTTCGCGCGGAAAGGCGTTATTACAATACAAGAAAAAAGTGAATAAATGGGAAAAAACTTCCTAGAGAATCAGCCTTGACCAGTCAATGGCTAGCACAGATATCGCTGCCCCCGTTCGCCTACTCTTCCCCGAGAGAAAGAAAATCCCCCTCGCCTTCGCCTAAATCCTTTATCTTCTTGGAAGTATAATCAGACAGCTTGGTCAAATCAACAGTTCCCTGGCGATAGAGATCTTTAAAGCCAGCGATACAGACCTCCGTAGTCTTATTTTTCCACCAAGCTATCCTCGAAGGTACTTTGGCCAAATTCGCATCGCGGGATAATATCTCTTCACGAAGGAGAGAGTTCCTTTTGTCAGCCGCCACTAGTTCCGCTTCCAGTAGCTCCACTTTAGCTTTCCCTTTGGATCTTTCTCGTGCGAGATCGGCGCGGCACTCATTCAACTCTGCCCGGGTACGATCATGAAGCTTGGACAGCTCTGTTACCTTCGCCAAAGCGGCATCTAATTATTTCGTCGAATCGGGAGAGCATCGAACCTTGTCGCTCTGATCCTCGAGAAAATAGTTCAGCTCTCGAAAGCTAGCAAGCATATCGTTCAGGAGGCGTGCATGTTAAACTTCAGGAGGGCGCTGCAGGAACTCTTCCTTGTCCTTCGAAGAACTGAACATCTGGCCCACTATGGTCCCTACCGGCTCATCTCGTGATAGCGAATCTGATATCCCTAAAGCACGAAGCCAGTCAGTACCGAAAGATGACAGATCCAGCTGAAACGCAACATTCCCTTGAGGACCTTGAGGGGAAAGGTTGGCGATAAAGGGAGGAGAGCAACTCTTTACGGAATTACCAACGCCCGAGATCGACGAAAGGAATAAAGGCTGAGGTTTCTTCAAGACAGGATTAGGAGGAATGTTTGGGTTTGAAATCGGCACGGACAAGTTCGGGATACAGGAGGAAATCGGAGAATCAGGACCACCGGATGGCAAAGGTGGGTCCACCACCGTGAGAACCTCATCAGTTTTGGAAATAACAACGGAAGGTGCCTTGACAACCTTCGCCACTTGCGAGGTACTCGCGATAGGACAAGTGTCGACCTTAGTAGGGGGAACTGCGTGAACTCCCTTCAAAGGAGGAATGGGGGGACCAGGTTTTTCTTTCCGGATTTTCTTTTTGAGACGCTCCGTTTCGGCAGCCATATCCTCACTATTGTCCTCGGATGACTCCGCCACTGGATCGTTTCTCCTCGCCCTGAGCTTCATCCGTTGGGCAAGGGTGGCGTGACGCAGTTCGGAACCAGTATCCATACTCTCGCTATCGCTGTCAATCGATTCAGTCACAGGACGACTCGAAGACACTCCCCTACCCCGAAGTGGCAACCAATTCTCAAGAAAACGAGAAGATTGGGCCAAAACGTCGTGCGCTGTGACAGTCTTAATCCTCCTTTTTCTCGGCGGAATAATTGGATGGCTGGAACTTTCGGGCGGGGGAGAAGGAGGTAACGTCTGAAGCGGTACCACGTTTAGAGGAGTGTTATTTCCACCAGAAGAACAACCCTCCGCGCTGCCTGTCAACGAAATATATTAATATAGCAAGTCAAGTGAAGCGATAACGTGGCAAAAGAAAAACTCACCAACGACACATTCTTTCAAGGGTCTGAACCGAGCAAATTCCCGAATGCGGAAGGGCCCTTCTATCTCTAACAGAGCAGAAACATGGGACACATTGGTGCTGGACAACACTTCTGGGTTTTTCCAATCGGCACTAACAATCTTTTGATTAAAGCCTCCGCGCCACTAGCGGGACGACAGTCGAAGGGTAAAGAAGCCATTCTTCCAATTATCCACGTTTTCTTCAAAACCTTGGAAGTTCCGCTAGAAAAATCGCACGACGGCGTCATTCCATCTAGGAGTGATATCCACTAGGCAGGCATGACAAGTCAACTTGAAAAATGTATGGAACAGATCAAGGGATGGAGTGAAAATACGCTTCATCTCGCATGACCGAAGAAATGCATAAATCCCACACCAGGAAGGCAGAGTTATTTGAACCGGATTGAGATCGTAGTAGTCTAGCAGCTTCATCAGAGAAGTATGAAGTGGGAGATGAAATCCATAGAGGAACATCTTGAAGTAAACCAGCCGAAACGTTCCCCATATGGCGTCAACCCAAGGGGAAGGTGATACCGTTCTCCTCTAACTCCGCCCTCAAAACTTCATCACAATAAAAAATACTACGAGCTCTCCTAGCCTTGAGATCTATGGGATTTCCGACTCTCGCAGAAGCTCCAATATGAGACATAAGGAATTGGGAAAATAAACTACGGCAAGAGAGAGACAAAATACCTGGAAGGGGTAGCCAGAGAACAGACCGTCGTCGCCGGCGAGCAATTATGAAGACTCTCCTCGAACAAGAAGAAACACAGGAGAGAGAGAAAGTGTGAAAAATTGCAGAATATTAGCAAAAATGATAAAAGAGTAGGGTTTTCCCTTATAAAGGTTCAACTTGAAGAAGAAGACAACCTGTAGAATTGAAACACGTGCGGAGCAGAAAGAGACGCGTGGACAGTCATTTATGTCTTTCAGAAAAGACGGTTATTGATTAGAAATCCAACGATAGTTGCACTCAGCCACTGATCTCCTTCTGCGATAACCCTTGACATCCGAAGAAGCGAGTTAGAAAGGCGATAGGGGAACAGAAATCGGAGGAGGAGTTGGCGGAGAATCCCGCGCCGCTGTATCCAAAAAATAAGAGTCAGCCATGAGATCACAGGCGATCTGCCAAGAGGAAAAATAAATAAAGAAGATGAACAGAAAGGAGGGAAAGGATCCCTTTAAATAGCCAAAAAAAGGGGGAAAAGCTCTAGATCTCCCAACAGGACTTTTGAGAACTGACACGCGTACAACTTGGAGTACGAATCTAGATTTACAGTCATGCTTGTTGAAATCTCCCTCAGATCGAGGAAAACTGAATATTAACCCAATCGGCGGACAAGGAGGTGGCGGCGCATAATTAATGTGGAACGGTTAGTGGGGAAACCGTCCAGTGACTGACTCGTTTTCAGTTGGGCTAAGAATACCTCCAATTGAAAAAAGACAAAGGATGCATTAAAGAAGAAGAACAGTGATTAAGGGCACAACAAAAGCAGTTTATTTATTATGGCCTAATGGCCAAAAGGTACAGCCGCATAACTAGGAGAAAAGAAAAAAGGCTCAAAGGGAGCCACCTCCGTCAGGCATCAGAGCCAGCGTCCTCGGGAACTTCGGGAATGTCTCTCAAAGAGTCCATGACCAGAGTCAGGTCAGCAGAAGTGACCCTCATCCCCTTCAAGCAACACCCCAGCATGTCCTTGCGCTGCTGCAGCATGGCGATTACCACCTGAATCAGAGCGATGGAGGTGGCCAGCCTCGACACGCTCTTTAAAGGACTGAAATCCTCCAGAGATGTGGCTCCCAGCCTGGAATGGAGTGGGGTCAGCATCCCTTGCAGCTCCAAAATGTCCTCGGAAGTCTTGACTAGCATGTTCTCCAGGAACCCGACGTCACCATCATTGAGGTTCTTGAGAGTGTGGTCCTTGGAAAGGAGAATGTTTTTAGTCAAATGATCCATGATGCGAATTGCCAAAGATGAGGAGAGCGTGGGTGGAGAAAGCCCCCTGATTTATAGGTTCCGAGAAAAGGGCCATGGGAAAAAAGGAGGTCCTCAAAAGACGAGCCGTCCCGTTACCTTCGAAGGCCGATGGACCTAAAATGGAAATGAAGGTCGACTATCGTATACTACCAACGATGCAGACATTCGGTGGGGTACGAGATAGAATCCTAAAAAATGCCAAAAGGCACGATATTACGGGTGCCCATGACGTAAAAGCCATACGGTTACCGGTATCCACAGTATAAGGCCGCGTCGATGTCGCAGGTAGCCCTAGTAGCGTAAAGCCTCATCGATATCGCGGGTATCTAGTGGTATGAAGCCGCGCAAATCGTAGGCAGCTGATGGCATAAAACCGCGTCAATATCGCTATTTCCTTAAGCGGGAAGGAAAGACAGAGCCTGCGTTATCTCAAAGTCCATGTAAGTACAAAGTTTATTAATTCCTCCATGAATACCTATCTCCTCTATATGTTTGCAGTTTACCCAAAAGGATTGATGGACCCGGGACGTATGCTAGCCTATGATATGACCTGGTCGCAATCTGTGGCGGTGTCGAAAGTGGCCCGACAGCAGCTCACCTACGGCACGAACAAATTTACAACCTTCTAAGCCCTGCTAATGGATCAGGCAGAATAATATCGCTAGGCGAAAGCGATGCCCTAACGGCTACAGGCGGGATAGCGGCGTCTCCCGATGATTCCTTGATAACCTGTGAGGGCAGGACCCTCACCTAAGATTCCAGACATGGACAGGGAATGGCAGCCCTTGGTAAACACTCGGGCTCATTTTCAGTTGGGCTTATGATAACCATTAAGGCAATCCTAAGGGCATTGCTGTAATTAGGACCCATGCCGAAGAGGGAGTCCCACGAGCCTTGTCGGACATCTAAGATATCGCTACCAGACCTTGAAGCGTTTACTGGGATGGTCGACATCAGCGCGGGGGGGGGGGGGGGGGGGGGGGGGGGGGGGAGGTCTCACGCGTCTCTTAACGCACGATATCATCCCATCCCAGGGACCTATAGAGCTATCGCCCCCGACATGATCGTAGGTATCGCCCCCGGTACCCTCCTCGGAGACATCAACCTTGACGTTACCTCAGGTATCGCTGATGATGTCGGGTTGAGGTATCGCCCGTGACGTCATCAGGAGCGACGTCTCACCCGGATATCGCCCTTATGCCCAGCTATCGCCTCCAGTGGCCTACAAATACCCCTAATGAAAATCATCAAGTAAGCCAGAATTCACTTACTAGAACCGCTGCTATTTTTGAACCACTTACTGACTTAAGCATCGGAGTGTCTACGCCGGAGCCCCCCCTCCGGCGCCTTGCAGGTGGGTTCGACGGCAACTACAGCTACTCCGACCAAGGGAAGTCAACCCCCCGATCGCATAAGAGCTAAAATCTTAACAACTTTTGTCGACATTTCTATCATAACACAAGGAACTCCTTCTGGGCAAACGAAGTTCCCCTTTGGGCTGATAATGGGATCATTCCCCTAGATGAGTGCTCCATCTTCCCAAATGGCAGGATCTAGTTTCTCCACTCCCCCACCGATGGGATCTGTAATGGATAGTACAAATAATTTTCTGGCAAACTCTTTGCTGGCTCTGCGTGCTCAGGTGGACCAATTAACTGCGTTAGCCATCGGATCAACTCTAAGTGCCTACGGATCCGTTATTCCCTCTTACATGAAATTCACCCCTTCTATTGTCGCTGATTGGCCGTTATCACCTCTACAACCCGGGAGCATCCCGATGACTTTGTCTACAGTGACGGTCGCTGTTAACTTCACACAACCCGCTCACGGACGACTGGAATCTTCAGCGCGACACTTGTAGGAGATCCCTATATCCCAAGAGGAACAATGGCATGGTCAATATAGAGAATGTTGGGATGGGAGGTGAGACGAAGTGGTTAGAGATGTGTCCCTCAGAAGCAGCGAAAGGTCGAGTAGCAGAAGATATCGGACTTGCTCAACAAGAACTCGCAGCCCGTCCCCTAGGCGACATCATGCACCCGATCTGCAAGGACTGAGGCGTCATTTGGAAGTTTCTTCTCCTCGCCAACCTCACAGAATCCGTGATGACAACCCTGGTCACCCATTCAGCTATCGTATAAGGCATCACAGAGTCAGTTGGCACGTGAAACTCCCTACGGAGTCCTATGATGGCACAAGGGACCCCATCTCCCACCTTAACAAGGTGAAATTTTTTATGCAGTTCCAAACTCATAGTGACGTGGCCTTGTGCCAGATATTTATCATGACACTGTCAGGAGTCGCACGTCTTTGGTTTGAGGGACTCCCAGCCGGGTCAATTGACAGTTTCTCGCAACTGGAAGCTAAGTTTAGAAGCCGGTTCAGCACAGCCGTTCCTAACAAAAGTCCGCTGCAGCTTGGTTTGATATACACAGAAAACCTTAGGAATCCTTGAAAGATTTTCTTAGACGTTTTGATATGGAAATGTCGTTAACGCCAGGCGTCACCATTGATTTCGCTGTGGAAGCTTTGAAGCAAAACTGTTGTTATGGAAAGTTACGAGACACGTTAATGGTGGACCCCTCCAATGACTTTAGATGCGTTGCGGCTGAAAGCCCATAATTATGCAAGGATGGAAGAAGAAGAAAATAGGGATAGAATCTGAAATGTGTCACAAAGCGCACCCCACGCTCCTAGCGCTTCTACCAGCACACCCCTTGACGCTCACTCTAGTGACGATTACGCCCAATAAAAAGATCACATCCCTGTAGCCTCATACCGGCAAAGAAGTAACTTTTCAAGGGGAAGACCCGGTGGCCTCCTCACACAGTGACAGAGGGATCCGCCCAAGGGTCAAGTTTACGACCTTGATCTTCCTTCCCTTATACTTTCGAGAGCAGAAATCTTAGAGATTGCTCAGCAGCAGAATCTGCCAATCCGTTACCCAGCCCCTGTGAAACCGGGGGTAATCATGGGAGGAAGAGAAAATACCTTTTGCAAGTTCCATAAAGTCAAGGGACACTCCACCGATGTGTGCAGAGAATTGAAGTGGGCGATAGAACGTTTAGTAGAAGAAGGCTATCTTGGAGAATTCGCCACCAAGGTAAGAGAAGAAGTCAGAAGTAACCCGACAAATAAGGCACCAGATAACAAACAAGTGCCCCCTCACACCCCAGGGAAGGACGCTAACCCTAGTGGGAGAGCCAGGGAAACGTTAACAATCCACGATGATGACATTCCCATCATCAATATCATAGCAGGGGGCACACCGTTCCTTGACGAGTTTGTGCAATTAACGCCCACCGCGGGAGAAAAGCAGAAACGAGAAGGTGTGCTAGCAAAAAGTGAAGCAATAAGTGTACTAGACCGAATGGTGTTATCCTTCTCTGAGGAGGATGAAAAAGGTGTTGTCTTACCGTACAACGACGCGCTGGTGGTTACACCCATTATTGGTAATCAATGGGTTAGAAGAACCCTTATTGATATGGTAGCGCGGTAAATTTATTTTCATTGGAGGCTTACAATCTTATGAAGCGCCCCGCTGACGAGTTGACGCCCTGCAAGAAATAGATAATAGCGGTAGATGGGGTGCCTATCCTAGTGACTGGGGTCACCTTATCGCCCACGTATTTTAGAGAGGACACGCCCAAAAGATCGGAAGAGTTGTTATTCTTGGTCGTAGACCTTACCTTGCCCTATAACGCTATACTTGGGCGACCGTTTCTCAATCATTTTGGTGCAGCGATATCGCAAAAATACTTGAGGTTGAAGTATCCCTCATGGGATGCGGTGATATTAGTTAAAGGCGATCAGAAGTTGGCGGCCGAATGTTATTTACTCATAACTCAAAAGAGTTGTGATAGATATGTGTGTGTCACGGTGGACCCTTTTGAGCAAAAAGATGAAAAACACACTCAGCCAGTAGACAAGATGGTACCCGTCCCTGTTGATGGGATCAAGGAAGCAAATTTATTAGTTAGCGAAAAGCTAAGTCCAGAAGAGAACATGCAGTTAGCTCGATTGCTGAATAAATGCAAAGGAGAGTTCGCCTGGAAGCCCGCGGATATGCCCGGTATCTCAAGGGAAGTAGCAGAGCATCAGCTTAATGTCGATCCCTGCGTCAAACCAGTCCAGCAGAAATGGCGAGCGTTTTATATAGAAAAAGTACTAACCATTGACAAAGAGGTGTCAAAACTGCTAGATGCAAGATTCATCCGAGAAGTCCAATATCCGACTTGGCTGGCTAATCCTGTTCTAGTTCTAAAGCCCAACAGAGAGTGGCGTATGTGCATCGACTTTACTGATTTAAATGATGCTTGTCCGAAGGATTGTTACCCGGTCCCTCGAATTGACCAGTTAGTCGATCAGACTATCGGGTATGCCTACTTAAGGTCTTTAGATGCCAACTCCGGATATCACCAGATTCCCATGGCTGTCGAAGATGAAGAAAAAACCACTTTCATCACCCCAAAGGCCACTTATTGTTACACGGCGATGCCGTTTGGACTGAAAAATGCTAGAGCAACTTTTCAGCATATGGCGAACAAGGTATTCGAGAAACAAATTGGAAAGAAAGTAGAAGCCTATGTGGATGATTTACTAGTCAAGAGTCGAAGCTTTACAGAGCACTTGGCAGACTTGGAAGAGATTTTCAATGTGATGAGAGAATACAAGGTGAAGTTGAACCCCCGTAAATGCATGTTCGCATTCCAAACGGGTAAGTTCTTGGGTTATGTGGTCAGCCAAAAAGGCATCCAACCAAACCCGTCAAAGAAGTACAAAGACTCGCAGGGCGCGTTATCGCTCTAGGGTGTTTCATTTCCAAACAAGGTGAAAGATGCCTACCCTTTTTCAAGGTTATACGTCAAAAGGCTCCTTTTGGATGGACAAAGGAATGTGAAGAGGCATTTGCGAGCCTGAAAGCTTATCTTTCATCTGATCTGGTGTTAACAAGACCATAGTAGGGCGATACCCTATACCTGTACCTTGGCATTGCTGATGAAGTGGTTAGCGTTGTCCTTGTACGAGATGACAACCATGCCCACCACCCAGTGTACTTTGTTAGCCATGTTTTGAAAGATGCTGAGCTACAGTATGCTCGCATTGAGAAAATAGCATTTGCACTAATACAAGCCACACGGAAAATGGACAGATATTTCTAGGCCCATCCCGTCATCGTGCTCACAGATCAACCTTTGAGAAGGATTTTCAGGAAATCTAAGTCTTCAGGAAGAATGCTGATTTGGCCCATTGAACTTGAACAATATGGGCTACAATATAAATCCCAACCGTCCATAAAAGCTCAAGTCTTAGCAGACTTTATAGCCGAGTGCACGTTTACGCAGGATCCATTGACGGACCTACCGGAAGAAGAGAGAGATGATTTGGATCTCTCATTTCCCGAAACCTACACCGATTTGTGGGTTGTCCACGTGGACGGAGCCAAGAACCAAGAACAAGTTGGAGCAGGAATATTAGTGACTAGACCGCTAGGCATACAGATACGATATGTCATTCGAATCCTACGACCGTTATCCAATAATGCGGCGGAATATGAAGCGTTGCTGGCTAGACTCAGGATAGGCAAAAATCTGTCCATAAAAGCCATACACGACGGTGGAGTAATGGGAGACTTACGACTGAAGATATACGGTGACTCCAAGTTAATAATAGATCAAGTCTTGGGTAATTCTCAAGCCAGGGAGCCCATTATGATCCAATATCTCTCTAAAGTGAAACGCAAGTTGCTGGAAATAAGAAAGAGGGGTATACAGGTCAGCATTGAACACGCCCGGAAGCAACCATACCCACCGGCGTATATTTCGAGGAAATATATGTGCCTTCCTTCATGGAAGAACAAACGTCACTTTGTATCGAAGAAATCGAAGGCGATTGGCGAATCCCTATAATAAAATTTCTAAAGCACTATGAATTGCCCAAAGATAACGCCGAAAAGAAAAAAGTGCTAAAACAGGTAGCACGGTGTAATACTATGACAGTGAACTGATTCGGAGGAGCTTTTCTCACCCAGCCGCTAAGTGCATAATGGAACAAGAAGGCCTCCACACTTTACGAGAAATCCATGAAGGAATATGTGGTATGCATGTGTCTGGCGGTACCTTGGCCGCACAAGTTTTTCGGGCAGGATTCTATTGGCCTACCATTCGCAGGGACTGCAATAATTTTGTACGAACCTGCTAGAAATATCAAGAGTTCTCCAAAATTCCCCGAGGACCTGCTACGGAAATCTCCAAAATTATTGTTCCTTGTCCTTTTGCCAAATGGGGAATTGACATCCTAGGCCCGTTTCCAAAAGCAAGGTCTCAGTTGAAATTCGTAGTCGTAGCAGTGGACTACTTCACAAAATGGGCGAAAGTGGAAGCGGTAGCTAACATCACAACTGAAAAGATTTGGCGTTTCTTTAAACACCAAGTTATCATGCAATTTGCTGTACCCTGTGTGCTAGTTAGCGATAACGGGACACAATTTACAAGTCAATTCTTTAAAGACCAATGCGCAGAATTCCAGATCGAGCAAAGATTTTCTTCCGTAGCCTACCCACAAACTAATGGACAAGCGGAGATAACCAATCGAAGCATCCTTAGTGGTATCAAGAAAAATTTAGAAGGCTCCAAAAAGAAGTGGGCATATCGCATGACTGTTAAAACCAGCACTGGAGAAACACCCTTCACAATGGCTTTCGGCACTGAGGCCGTTACACCGGTAGAAATCGGTACTCTAAGCCTGCGAGTGGCGTACTTCAAAGAAGAGATAAACGAAGAGAGGTTACGAGCTAATCTCAACGCGTTACCAGAATTGCACGAAGAACCCCTTCTAAAAATGCTGCATTACAAAAGAAAAATGGCACGTTATCATAATAGGCGTGTTAAAGAACGATTACTGAAAGTAGGAGACCTGGTACTCAGAGACAAATGAGCGGCTGGACAACGCATGGGGAAACTTAGTCCAAACTGGGACTACCCTTATCGCGTCACCCGCGTTATTAGAAAGGGAGCATACCACTTGGAAACACTTGTCGGTACCCCCTTGTCAAATTCTTGGAACATAGCTCGTTTGAAATTATATCATGCTAGAATCTGACATATCTTTGCACGATTTGATAACATTACTAATAATATGAGTTAACAATCGAATCGAGAATATCCTCGTGTGTTTTGTGGTTGATGGCATGCAAATAACGAAGGGTGTCAGGAGTGAAAATCCTATCCTTGTGACAACCGCTCCTGATCAGACGACTCACTAAGATGAGGCACGCCCTGACACACATAAAGATTCAACGCCGGGAGTGAAAATCCTATCCTTATGACAACCATGCTAATATAGACGACTCATTAAGATGAGGCACGCCCCGGCACCCCCGGAAGGGAAAATCCTATCCTTGTGACAACCGTGCTAACACAGACGACTCACTAAGACGAGGCACTCTCTGGGGAAAATGATGACTCCACCTTAGAAGTAAAAATCCTATCCTTGTGACGGTCGTGCTAACACAAACGCCTCACTAAGACGAGGCACGCTCCAGGGGAATGAGAAATCAACACCTAGAAGTAAAAATCATATCCTTGTGACAACCGCTCCTGATCAGACGGCTCACTAAGACGAGGCACGCTCCAGGCAAACCATTGAAACACGGGATGTGGGTAATGCCCCAGCAAGTAACCAGATGGAAAATACCTGGTGAAGTGGCTGGAAAGGCAATACCCCGATAAAGAGATACCTCAACAAAGTAATGCCCCAGCGAGACCGGATTCAGCAATACCAACAATACCCTGAGATGCCACTAATGTTTATCATTGCATGCCATTTCACTGACGTAATAAAACAACAATTAAGAATGTGCAGAAAAATTATGGAAATAGGGAAATAGTGAAGAGATCGACGCCTATGCAGGCGGCAACGTCCTACGGCCTATCATCGTAATTCGCACGAAGAACGTGCTATTATCAGCAAATGCTTTGCCATCTTGATTCAAGAAACACTGCCAGGTATCTTTAATACCAGTCATATTAGTCCTCTTGAGGATGTGATATTTTCAATCTAAGTAACAAACAGGAATCTGTGCATATCCTAGAAGTATCCCTCATTATTTAAACGGGGAACACGATGACAGTAAAAAGAGCAACGTTGCAACATTTCCTGCCCATAATATTGGCGACAGGTTATCGCCCTATCATTTTCTCTCTGACGAGAATATATATTCTGAAATATTATGTTGTTCCGACGTTTATTCCTACAGAAAGGGATACATCAACATATATGCATATGGCATCTTCCGCTAACGATGGATATCTACATCAATACAATACTATTATGAAAACTCTTATTCATAGAGTTATCTTGCTGATTAAATCATCTCTCAAAGGGGTGGTGATAATCTATTCCCCTAGTAACACCAGAAGGGTGGTGATAAAGAGACATTCAGAAAATTTCCTCCTTCACCACAGTGGCTTCGGTTGCATGATATACATGGAATAATTCCTAACTACCAGGAACATCGAAGGGAAGAAGATACTACAAGAAGTAGCATATCGCGAAACGTATAATCTCAGTAACAAATATGACTATGACGAAAATAGCCTGCCGCTGGCATGAAGATTCATTCACAAGAGCATTGTCTCATTATAGTGGCATATCTCTAAGGCTGAAGAACTCAAAGCTCTTATGGACGTAACGCTTCATTTCAGAATTATATATTATATCACCGCTTATCTTCAAAATCATGACAATTGGATCCCCGAGTAAGGTATATAAATGTTAATTCATTTTGGATATCGTTAACTACTGTTATGGCAGGTGTATTGAAAAATAACGCCAACAAGAGGAGAAACTTCAAAAAAAGAGGCAACAACCATTTAAGGCGACAATGCTATTACAAAAAGATCCGAAGTCTAAAAGACAGGCAAAGTAGGTTAATATCCAAAAATGACAAAAGGAAGATGATAGCAGATGATAACGCTTAAGGAGGAACCACTCCCTTGGTGTTTTCTTCTCCACGGGCTCTTGCTTGTTCGCGGGCCCTCTCGAGGTGGAAATTCTCATCAGTTATCTTTTCAGACCTTTCTATGAACGACTGGGAGACGTCATTTGGACGAAAAGCTTCTGTTCCATAAATTGCCATAAAGGCGTCTACCATAACGCCTGCACCTTCCCGCATATACCACTGGCACTTGACTTGAGACAGATCAAGCACTTTAGTCAGTCTGGCATTTTTACTCTTTTTCGCCTCCAACTCGGCATTAAGAGCAGCAATTCTAGCATCATCTTCAATTCCTTTTCTCTTTGTGTCATCCAGCGCAAGCTTGGTATCCTCCACCTCCTTTTTGGCAACTACCAAAGCATCCGAAAGTTCTTGACGCTCGGCCGTTAGCTTGTCTACTTCCCTCTGCTTCTCTGCAATCACCTTCGTATTATCCTCGTCCCAGTAGTGAAGATGACAAAATGAGGAAAACGCACGGGAACGAAGAAAATTCACACGCTCTTAGGGAGTCTTGGCTAGAAATGCCTCTTTTCCCTTGAAGCGACAATAAGCGGGCCGCTAAAAGTGAAGAAGAGGTTAGGGAATCGTCATCACCACTAACCCCTATGGCCCGAAACGCATCCTCACGTAAACTACCCAAGTTAACTTGATGGGTAACGGGCCCAGAAGAGGCTATTGTACTCAGGCTAGCCATCAAACAAGAAGCAATATTCTCTCCCTCTCCAGAAGATGAATTCACAAGAGAAGGAACAAAAAGCAAAGTTGTAGGAGAAGGAGGATGGCTAGAAGAACCTCCCACGTGAGAAACATATGGGGGAAAATCAGTGTCAATCAGATCTGAGGTAAAGTCCATGTGAAGAGGAGTTGAATGGGGGAGATGACGCAGTAAAAGCATGAAATTCATCGGTAATATTCCCGTCCCTCAACGGTTCGGAATACTGGATACCATTCGAAGAGGCTCTCGGTGAAGAAGCAGCTCCGGAAGTTCCTTGCTCGGATGAGCGACTCTGAATATCGTGGCGTGCCTTCTTCTGACGATTTTCAAGAAACCTTGTGAAATCCATGCCTTCCCCAGAGAGAACACGGTGGAAGTGATGTTAGTTTCCTAAGAAAAGAAGAAATGTGTCAAAATAAAAATAAGCAAAAAAGGAAAACGTTACGAAACAAGGTTAAAGAATACCTGAGTCGATGTAGAAGTTAGAGGGATGCTTGTGGGAATTATTTCTGCCACCGTCACCTCTGAAGAAATAACTACACTAGGGGCAGGAGTAGGAGCGACTGCATTTCTACTCGTCTTTCTCTTTGTAACAGCAACCCCTAGAAAAGACGCCTGAGTCACGTCAACAGTAGCAGTAGCTTTGCAAGAAGACACTGACGCTCCGCTAACGGTAACAGTAACCCCTCAAGAAAATGCCTGAGTGGGATTAGTGTCTGCGGCAGCGGCAACAGCGACCCTCTCCCTTCTCCTCTGCTCTTTTTTTTCTCATCTCCTTACGCACTCCGGTTTCCAGCCGGGCGGAGGAACTGCACAATCACCAAATAACGTCAGCGTTAGTATTTCCCAGAACTGTGAAGAAAATGGTAAATGGCTTACCAACAACACAATCTCGGATGTCAATTCCACTGGCTAATTTAGGAGTATGAACTCTAAAGTTCAACTGAAGTAATTTTTCTAACCAGCCATTTTCTGGCGAATAAAGAGGCACTTTCCCACCCCAGGCTCCATCTCTGATAGCATGGTTAAAACCCGTCCTCCACCATGGACCGGGAAAATGAGCAACAAAAAACCCATCCCTCCAACCAGCAATGGAAGACTCAACATGCATAAACTTCCAAGTAAAGGGTTTCAATGACTCATCGTCATAACGGGGTGCTATCGTAATCACCCCCTTATGGGAGTACAATTGAAAAAGGCTTTGAAGTAATAAAATAGATGGGGAAGCAATTCCTTTAAACCTACACAACTTCATGAAGACATAAATGAAACAATATGCATTGGGACTCAACTGGGCAGGATTCAAATCAACTCGGAAGAATAGCTGTTCCACTAATGGTTCAAGGGGAAGCTGAAACCCATACTTAAACATCTTGACATACAATATTCTACAGTTACTAGGCAATTTGCTGTTAAGACGAAGGGAATTAGAAGCAACACCGAGGGAACAGTCCATCGGAAGGCGAACATGGTATTTATCTAATTTTTGCCAAACCATAGGCAGAGAGTGGAGAGAAGACGGGGTAGATTATATTTTCTCCTCTCTAACCGCTTCACATTTGGAACGAAGAGTTTTCGCCATGGGGGAATGAAGTTAAAAAGTTAAAAAAAGACAAGAGAAAGACAAATGTACCTTCTTCAGAAATGCAGAAAGATCCAGATAGACAAAGAAGAAAATGCAAGTCGCCTTTTGAGATGACAAAGTAAAGAAGAAGAGATGAAAAAGAAAAAGGGAGACGTAGGGAATATTATATAACCCTAAGAGGGTTGGGAAAAGTGACCATTGAAGTAATCGACACCTGGAAAGTGGCATGTTAAGAGAAAACAACGCACGCGTAGTACGTAATCTTTGGGAAGAAGAAAATGTTTCAGTTTCGCTACTACCTAGGAGGCGCCTGCTTTAAAATACCTCTGACAGAAAGACACGTGTCCTCAATCATCATGACTTCCTCAATCCCATTAATGAAGGGTATTTAGCATTTAATGCTCTGAAAAGCAGAATCGATCCCTAGCGCGAACAATTCAAGAAAGTTGAAATAACGCAATAAAGCAGGTGGTAGAAAACGTGACCCACGTCAACGATGAAATCGATCAAGATTCATGAAAAGAAAGGATAACATTGCATGAGAAAATGTGTGTTATCATAAAAAGGCGATAAACAGTTAATGGTTCTACATCTTTAAGGTGAAAGAAAAATAGAAGAAGACACTCAAGAAAAATAGAAATCTATGAGTCCTCTGCGGCATCTGAATCATCCGATAACGCGAGCCTCCTAGTATCACCACCGTCACCCATGTTTTGATCTCTCGAAGGAAAGAGGCCTTCCTTGGTCCCGTCAATCTTGTTCATCATTGCAGAGGTATAATCAGCAATCTTAGCAGGATCGAAGAAATCGCTGCCATAATAATCCGCAAAGCCCGAATTAAAGGCCCGCATGACTTCTTTCTTCCACCACTCTATCTTTAACGGGACCTTGGCCAGATCATCGTCTCGAGCTAATATCTCTTCGCGAAGAAGAGAGTTCTTCTTTCTTTTTGTTAATAGTTCTGCCTCCAGGACCTCAATTTTGGCTTTTTCTTTAGATTTTTCTCTATTCAACTCCTTTTGGGTCCAATTCTGGAGTTGCGTCATCCACTCTGCTTGACTCACCGCTCGATCGAGCTTCACCCGTTGAGCACTCATGGTTTGGGACAAGTCTCGAAGCTGGCTATCGTAAGCCTCGATGGCATAGTGTAGATGACGAAAGACGGCTAGGGAATCATCCATAACGCGCGCATATCGGGCATTTCGAGAAAGCTACAAAAACTTCTCCTTCTCTTCAGGAAGACTCATCATCCCGCCTATTAAGGTCGCTATGGCCTGATTTCCTAAGAAAGGATCTGATACCCCCAAGGCGTGGAGCCCGTTAATCCCGAAATCCGTTAAATCCAACTGATGGGAAGGAACTCCCTCGGGACCTTGAGAAGAAAGGTCGACGGTCAAGGAAGAAGTGGAATCCACAGTAGAGCCCTAGGCTCTAGAAGTAGAAGTAAAAAACAGCCATTGTGACGCCCTCGTTAACGACTCACGGAAAGAATTCGAATGAGGAGTTGGTACTGTCACATCTGGAATACAAGAGGAAATAGGGGAATCGGGGGTGTTAACTGGCAAAGGTGAATCTGTTACCGACGGGATTTCAGTTGTGGTTGAAGGAATGTCAGCTCTCGGGACAGGAGTCTTGATCACTCGAGAAGAACTGGCCACCGTTGAAATATCGACCCTCATAGGAGGAACCTCGCTAGCAATCCCGGAAGAAACCTCAACAGTCCACTTTTCCTTCTCTGCTCTAAGCCTTTTTCGTTGAGCAGAAGAAGCTTGACGAAGAGTTGTTTTGGTATCCATCTCTTCAATATTTGTGTTGATAACCTCAGTCTTGATTACGGGACCGAGCCTACTCCTCTGCTCCGAACTGCCAACCAGTTTTTAAGAAAACGCGATGCCTGGGTGGAAATACCCCTCCCCTTTGGTAAAACTGTTTGGAAGGTCTTTCTCTTCTTTAATGGGATACTCTTGGGAGGAGGTCCCTCAGAGGAGGAGGAAGTAGGTATCCTCTAAAGTGGTGTGACTGTTAAGGGAACGTTATTCCCCTTAGATGACGGACCGTCCACATTTTCTGCGGAAAAGCTGTGTCAGCAAAAGAGTAACTCAGAGAGATGACGTCGAAATATAAATAACTTACCTACGTACATTCTTCCAGAAGCTTTTACGAAGCAAAATCTCGAAAAGAAAAATACTTCTCTATCTCTAGCAAGGTGTCAGCCTGAGCCAACTCATCCTTAGACAGCACTACCGACTTTACCCAGTCGCTACTGGTAATATCCTGATTAAATCCCTTACGCCATAAACGAGAAGGCAGCTCGATAATGAAAAAAGCCGCTTTTCCAGTCATCAACAACCCCCTCAAAACCTTGAAACTTCTGCCAGAACGACTGGGCATAAGCGTCATTCCATCGCGGAGTAATATCTACTATTCCATTATGACATTCTAAACTAAAAAATTTACGGAGTAGATTGACAGACGGGGTAAAAATGTTCTTCATCTCACAAGCACGAAGAAAAGCATAAATGCCGATCTAAGAAGAAAGAGTTATCTGAGCAGGATTAATATTATGATGGTGCAGCATCTTTTCTATAGAAGTATGAACCGGGAAACGGAAACCATAAAGAAACATTTTAAAATACACCATCCTTTAGGTCCCCTACAACCCGTCGTGGAGCCTCATATACTTATCAGGAAGCCTAATGGTGTAACCGTTAGGGAAAGAAATACCGTGACTCTCTAATTTGAGTCTCATAACCGTCTCACAAGTGAAAATACTGGGAGTATTAGCGATCTCAAGATCTAAAGGCCCCTGAAGGATCTTTTGAGATCTAGCCTCACGCATAATAAGCAAACAAAAAGAAAACCTAAAGAAAAGGGAGTAGAATACCTCGAGAAAGAAGAATTGGCAGATGAGTCGATGGCGGTCGGAGAATGACCGAAAAGCTCTTTTCAGAGAAGTCAAAGTGAAAAGAAGGGATGGAATTTAAAACACAAGCAAAAAGAGTAAGAGAAGAGAAGTTGTGTCCTTTTAAAAAGAATGAGTACACCACCGCATTAACTAAGTGGCCTATCAGACCGAGACACATACAGAAAAGAAAATGACACGTGGAGAGGCGCTAGAAGGAAATTCAAAGCCAAGCACCGATGTTTCTAGAAGAAGGCAGTTAACAACAAGGAGTTAAAAAAGACGGATGAGTGGAGCAATATCCAACTGTTTGGTGATTGCTACGCAGCGATCGCAGAATTAACGCGAGAGCAAAGAGAAAACGAGAAACATACTTTTTTCATAACGAGCCATACGACATCTACAAAGCATTTGACACACATACTAATCCTCGTCGAGCCAGTAAGAAGGCCAGTAGAAGTCATCCCCATCCGAAGACGGTAGTTCCTTAGAGAAAAAAGGGAAAGGCTCGTCAACTCTTTTCTCTTGACCCAACTTTAGCGAGAGGTCATAAAGAGGACCTTTCTCCTTCAAAGGAGTCGAGCATGAATTCCCCCTAATGGTAGAGGCCGCAATCTCAGGACTAGCGTCGTTAGTGGAAACTCCTCCCCTGGACATAAAATGGTTGATATGTGGAAACGGTTCACCGCCCCTCCGCACAGCAGGTGTATAGAAGTCATGGCCAATGCCAAATATTTTGGAGGTTTTCCTTTTCGACCTCATACGACCCTTACATTGAGAAAACCGCCTTTTGAGGCGCGGCGACGGAGGATTGTCAGAATCTGGAGAAGTAGGAGGAGTTTGCGGAGAATCACGCTCTATGACGTCCATGGAATGAGAGTCAGCCATGAAATTGCAAGCAATCTCCACAGTTGAAAGATAAGAAGAAGATGAACAGGAAAAAGAAGGAAGAGTCCCATTAAATAGCCGTGACGAAGAGGCATTCCTGCCTTTTCGCACGCCCTCCTAAGGTAATTAATGCACCTTGAGAAGAATAACCATAACTGCAGAATCTGATCCCGCGATCCTGCAGAATCTGAGAAGAATCAGAAGGCGCCGAGAAGATCGCCCAATCAGTTACCATTGAAAGACGGCGTGGAATTAATACAATAAATGGTTAGCAAAAACATTTATCATTGTCCGGCGAATAAGAAAAGCAAGTATTATGGAAGTCTAACCCGCGACAGACCCATTTTCGGTTGGGCTAGAGATAATCCTGATGGACGCATCAAAGTAGAATATCACAAGCAAAATCACAGAAAGTCATTTTATTTATGGCCTAACGGCCTGAACATACATCCGCATATATATAAAAAGCAAAAAGGAAAAGTAAAAGGACGGCCGCGAGCAGTCAGGCATTGGACCCGGCGTCGTCTTCCCCTGGCACAGAAGGAATCTCCCTCATAGCATCTGCAATGGAAGTCAGTTCGGAGGATGAAACCCTCATTCCCTTCAAGCAGCACCCCAGCAGGTCCTTCCTGTGCTGCAGCATAGTGATAACCATCTAGATGTGGGAAACAATGGCGACCAACTTTGACACGTTCTCCAGAGGACTAAAATCCTCTAAGGAAGCTGCACCTTGCCTAGATAGTAGAGGAGTCATCATCCCCTGAAGCTCTAACATATCCTCGGAAGTCTTAGTCACAATGGTCTCCAGGAAACCAATGTCAACTTGAGTGAGGTTCTTCAAGGTGTGAGCCTTGGAGATCAGAAATTTTTTGGTCACTTCATCCATGGTGAAAGAAGTTGAGGCGAATGAAGAAAAAGTATGAAGAGCTCGTTTAGAAAGAAATTCAATTTATAGACTTGAAGAAGGGACGATTTGAGAAGATGCATCTTTCGAAACTTGAAACCACCTTGTCATCTTGAAGACCGTCGAGCGGACAAGACTGAAAAATGCGACGGTAGCCCTTGGTAAACACTCGAGCTCGTTTCCGGTTGGGCTTATGATAACTATAAATGAGACTTTGAGGGCGTTATCATCCTTTGACCCTGTCTTAAGGACTAGAGAACTGTAGCGGTCAGGCTCATCTACAGTATCGGTCATCCCGTCTTCTCACTAAGGATCCTGGGATGGTCGACATCAGCGCGGGGGGGGGGGGGGGGGGGGAGGGGAAACATGGCGTTATCCCATCCCATGAGGGCACGTGACGTTAACGGAAGGTTCAAGTTGTCACCAACCGCGTTATTACCCCTAGATAACGGGGGTACTCAAGATAAAACCCATTTTCTGCCTATAAATACTACAAAGATCAAGAAGAAAAGGTAAGCCTAAGATTGTTGGCCAAAACCCTACCATTCTCACTTCTCTTACTGACTTCACCATCGGAGTGTCTACGCCGGAGACCCCCTCCGACGCTTTGCATGTACATTGGACGTCAAGCACAGTGATCCTGAGCAGCCATTTTCCTCACTTACCCCTCCCTAGAAGCCCGAATCTTATCAATGAATAAAATAAATTTCTTCCTAAAACTATGTCTGAGTTGATCCCACATTTGGGTATATAGGCAACTTGAAGAAAAGGAATAAAATTCAAGTTCATTCAAAATCAATAAAGAAAATAAATGTTTCTTAGCTCAAGGAAAAATGAAATGCGATGGAAAAAAAGGTTCTTCATTCCATACATGAGAAAAGTATCCACTAAGTAAATTGTGATTTGCTAAAAAACAAAACAAGGCTACACTAAGAAATCACTGTCTTCCAAATCTATCATCTGAAGGAAAGCACTTATGAGCTCTTTTCTCTGACAATCAATCGCTTCAACTTTAGCTGCGGTGATTGCCTCTTTCCTTTTCCATCCTTCATATTCTGCAAAAAACTTCTGGATGTTTTCATCACTGCCTTGAAGATCATCTCGCAACTTTCCAATCTTGGAAGGTAGCTTACCATTCTCTTCCTTCAATTGGTTGATCTTCAAATCCAAGTCTTTCATCTTTGCTTCTAAGCTCAATAAAACATCTTGAAGGGAGGAACCTCGTATCTGAGATGCGTCAAGCTTTGAATTTAAGCCATCAATCAACTCAAATGAAGGAAGAGAACTCGTGTATTTTTCCCTCCTTGAAAGGTAAGAGTCAATCTTAGTTAGAAAGTCCTCCATCTTTGACTTCAATGGAGTGACATCAGATGACCTCACTACTGGGAAAGATAAAGCGGCACAACTAGATAGATAAATACGTTGCAGTCTTTATTGAAGCCCCTTCGACTGATGAAATAGCCAGCGCATTCAGAGTATCTTGTGGAAGATCCCCATGAGTATCATTTGGAATGGGGTAGGCAAAAGGTCTCCTAAGAACAACCTTTCTAATATACCTCCCATTGTTGATCACTAGCTTTTATCGTAGCATCTTGTTATAATCGTTACACAATTGAGGGTTACCAATAAATGTTCGACTATCCTTCTTAAGCCAGAATGAGATCCAATCAACACACTCTTATTTTCAGCTAGGATCTTGAAGGCCTTAAATAAGTATGTGCAACACCGAGAAACATCACTGTTGTCGGACAACTCAAGAAGAGTACGGATTATCTCTTTATAGTAATCTCTAAGAATGAGAAGTCTAATGATCTCTCTCATATCTGAAAGTGATACACCAACCTCTCCTCATCTAGTCACTAAGGTGTTCGTATTTGGATACCATATCTCGCATGAAGCTCTATAAATGGAGGATGAACACCATACCAATTGCCTGTTTTCATGAAGGTCCTTCTTTTAAAGATGTCTCTGAGTCTGAAGTGACCACTCCCAAAAGCCTTGAAGATAAGAGATCTCTTCTCAAGCAACAAACGGTGATCCCTGATCGCTTATCGAGAGTGTAAAAAATAGTTATACAATGAGTATGAAATGAGAATGAGTTACAACTTATCATGACCCACAAAGTGCTTGCAGATGGTGGTAAGAGGATAGTCCACAGAGACTCCTTGGGTGTGTAATTTTTGAGTTGACTTCCTCGTCACTAAGCTGGTTTGTTTGATTCTGAAACTAAAAATAAAAGAACAATAATTTAAACAATAAAAGGGGCTTGGTCAGTGATACGATCCTAGCCCTATGACTAGCCCCAGCGCACGCACAACGCACATACGCCTTGCGGCCAAGGCCAATCAAATGAATAGCTCGAGCCAAAGATGTTGTGAAATAGCTAGTGAGGTTAATACAACCTCTATATATGGAGATAGGGCAAGAGATGCTGCTGGATCGAGCCATTAGGCAAAGGATGACTTGGAAGGTAGCTTAAAGATCCCTATCACAAGGCTTCACATCCGACCAAGCCAAGATATAGAAGCGAGGCTTTAATCGGGCAACCAAAATAAATACAAGACCGATTGGTGTCTTGAGAAGATCGTGGCCAAGTTTGAGCCAATTTGGGCGAGTAAATTGCAAGATGGTTCATGGTAACATTCTAGCTGTCAAGAAGAAGATGCACAGGCGCAATTAGCGACTGTGTCCGAGCCTATTTGGACCAATACAAGTCAGAATTGTGTGATCGACCATATTTTGTAAACCTCATGATGTTGTCTCCATTGTGACCAAGTTTTAGCTCAAACACACAAGCCGGTTGCGTGTTATTCGAAGAGACATTTTCGCTAACAGCAATCCTAAACAAACAAGGACTTCTAGACGCGTCAGTCAACGTTTCTCGAATTATTTCGGACTTGTTTGTCCCAGACTAAGAAGAGGAGCACGGTCTTACTATTTTTAGATGTTAGCTTTCGATTGGAATAAGTTTTAGGTAAATAGGATGAGGCAATTGAATGTTAGCATGGGTCAATATTTTGTTGCGCAGCATGAACGCAAGAGAGCATGTAACTTAAGGATTGCGGCCCAACTTGAAGCCCAGCCGTGCGAATCGCCTCTGGAGAATTCTGGAATGTATTTATGTATTTATTATTTAGTTGTACAAGTTATTAGAGTTATTTCTTAGGTAGAACTCCTAGTGAAGTTAGAACTTCTACTTCTAGTAGAATTAGAACTTGTAATTATACTTAAACTTGTACTTGGGCTTTTGCCTATACATAGAGTTGATTGTGCTCATTAATAAACAAGACTATTTTTACCCAAATTGAGTATTGTGAGACGTGTGTCTTGTGAGAGCTTTGCTCTTATGTTCATGGACTCGAACAAAAACCCTAGGTGGCGGTGTCAAGTGAACTCTTGGCGTACCTTATCCTACGAACCTCACTTGTTGATTGGCGGTGTTAGGTGGACTCCTAGCGTACCTTACTTCAGCAGGCATTGTTCAACCTCGACTTGGAGATTGGCGGAGTTAGGTGGATTCCTAGTGCTCCTTATATCGAAGAGAAGAGAGATTGAGTCAAATTCCGCGCAACTTCAAACCTTCCAACAACGATCGTCAATTCAACGCGTCCTAGTTATCTAAGATCACATCAAGGGTAACGAGGATCGTATCAGTCAGGGGGTTGGCAAAGACAAAATAGTTGGGTTGGAAATTCAGAGGATGGAAATTCCTGGTAAGGGCGTTTTCAAAGCTGCGTTTCTTATGCTTCGATCACTGACTCAATGATGTTCATCGTCGTCACTATAGCGTTGTTATGGAATGCAAGGACTCTTATACACTCCTACTTCCCTCGTTTATCAAATTCCCTAGCGGGTACTCCCTACTAGACAATCCTAACCAAATAGCACCTTGCTGGTTAAAGGGTTTACTACCTTGGTTGATGGCTTGATTAGATTGAAAGGTAGCACAATTGTCATCAATGACGTAGGGGAAGACAACGCCTAATTCAATTTTACCTCGCACTAAAGGCTTTCGGTTGTCAATCGGGTTTGAGTTATATTATTCATTTTCTCTAGCCTATCTCGAGGTCTAGTTTTCCACTTGACCTATCTGGTTTTGCTCGTCCCCTTCTAGGTTGACTGCAACTTCCCAACTAAAATCTAAGAGTGATCAATTCTAAATTTTAACAAGAAAGCGATTTGTTAAACCATAAAATAAATAATTACAGAGATAAAGATTATTAAGAATACTCATGGAGGAAAATAAATTTATTGATTGCATAAAAGAAAATAAATCTGTAAATCCCAAACTGGAAAGTTACAAAGCACAATCTGAATGGTAGTCTCCGTGAGGGAGAGATGAGAAGTCCCCGTCCTTAAGGGCTTTTAACAGCATTTCACATAAGTTATTTTCGTTGGGAGGACCTTTCGGAGCTTGTACGAGGAAAACTCCCGGATGCGATAATACGTATTTATATCTAGCAAGGCGTTAGCTTGATCTAACTCGCTTCTGGACAACACCACTGGGTTTGCCCAGAGGGGGCCTATAAGCTCTTGATTAAAACCCAGATGCCATAAACGGGACGGTAGCTCGTGGACGAAGAAACCGCTTTTCCAGTCAGCCACAACTCCCTCAAAGCCACGAAACCACTGCCAGAACGACTGCACGAACGCGTCATTCCACCTCGGAGTAATATCAATTAAATAGTTGCAACAGGTCATGCTAAAGAATTTGCGAAATAAATTGAGAGATGGGGTAAAAATGTTCTTCAGTTTGCAAGCGCGAAGGAAGACATAAACCCCACACCAGGAAGAAGGGGTTATCTGGGCAGGATTAAGCTTATGTTCACGCAGCAATGTTAGTATTGAAGCATGGACTGGGAAACAAAAACCATAAAGGAACATTTTAAAGTAGACTAGCCTACAGTTTCCCTATAGTGGATCGTGAAGCCGCATGTTAACCTCAGGAATGGTAGGGTCATGTCTAGGGGGAAAAGTAATACCGTGTTCCTCTAATTCAGCCTTTAAAATCATCTCACACGAGAAGATACTGAGTGTTTGTTCGATTTCTGGATCCATGGGTCTCTAGAAAATCCGACCGGCTCTACTCTTAACCATAATAAACCAGTGAATAAAAATATGAAAGGATGAAGTGATACCTTGGAAGGAAAGATCCACAGGCGAGCCGGTGAAGGGCGACTGACGGGCAAGAAGTTCTCCAGAGAAAACAAAGAGAAGAGAAGAGAGAAAATTTAAAACGAGGGCAAAAAGTGTTAGAAAGAGAAAATGGTCCCTTCTTAAAGGACTAAGTGCCACAACATTAATTGAACTACCAGTCGTGCGAGGACGTGTGTAAAGGAAGTTGGCCACATGGAATCATATCAAAGGGTTTAAAAATAAGCAGTTATTTGCCACAACTTACCAAGCGGCGGTTAATTTTGACCAAGTCAAAACAATCGCAGAGCGATTGACTCAGCGAGGCTAACGTCTTTGCGTTAGCCATCAACAAAATGAAAATGCTGACAAGAGAACATAGTGGCAAAAGAAAGAAAAATAGAGAACATCAGTTTATTCATATGGCATCTACAATGCGCCTAACGCCAGGGCATTAATCCTCATCAGGCCAGTATATGTCATAGTAGAAAATGTCGTCTTCATCTGAGAACGGTAGATCTCTGTTGAAAGGGGGAAAAGGCTTGTCAACTCTCTCCTCTTGACCTAACAACGCCGAACTTGGCCCTTCTGCAACGTTAGCATTCGTCGTTTCAGAACCAGCATCACGAGAAGAATCTTTTGCTGAAAAATGATTAACATGAGAAAACAGTTCATCACCCTTTCGCGCAGGGGCTGCAGAGAAAGCAGAAGGTGTGTTAACCGTTTTAGAAACCTTCCTCTTTGACCTTTCACGACCTTCGCGGCGAGGGAATCACCTTTTCAGGCATGGAGGAGAAGGAGGACCATCGAAATCTGGAGAAGTTGGAGGAGTAGATGGAGGCTCGCACTCAGCAATCTCCATATAATGCGAATTGAGGCAATCTGGGTAGAGAAATAAGAAGAAGAAGATGAACAGGAAAAAGGAGAGAAACTCCATTAAATAGCTGTAGCAAAGAGATACTCCGATCTCTTCGCGTTCCCTTGAAGCAATTAATGTGCCTGGAGAATAACAATCATAATTGCAGAATCTGATCTGGCGCAATCACGCCCGCTCAGAAATTGCTCCAATCAAAAGGAGCCAAAAATCGCCCAACCACCCACCACTGAGAATGCGGCGCAAGGAACGGTTGAACAAAACATTTATGGCTAATTTTTAGAATATAGGTACTGCTGCACTATATCCCGAGAAAGACTCATTTTCGTTTGGGCTTATAGCAACCGCACCTAACTAGCGCAGTGCAATAATTGAAACAATATTTTATTTATTTATAGCCTGAATGGCCTAAGCGCTCGAGCGCGTACACAGAAAGCATAAAAACAAAGAGACGACGGTCGACAGTCTAGCATGAGACCCAGCATCGTCTTCTCCTGGCACCACGGGAACCTCCCTCAAGGTGTCCATAACAGAGGACAACTCCGAGGAACCAACCTTCATTCCCTTCAAGCAACACCCCAGCAGGTCTTTCCTGCACCGCATCATGATAATCACCACCTCGATGTGAGAGATAGTGGCGGCTAGCTTTGTCACACTCTCCAAAGGGATAAATTCCTCTAGGGAAGTAGCAAGTTGCCTGGATAGGAGAGGGGTCATCATCCCCTGAAGCTCCATGATATCTTCAGAGGTCTTCCTCACCATGGTCTCCAGGAAACCCATGTCAGCCTCAGTGAGATTCTTTAGGCCGTACGCCTTCGAGATCAGAAAATTCCTCGTAAGATCATCCATAATAAAAGTATCAAGGAAAATGCAAAAATGGTTGCGGAAAAAGCCAACGCGGTAAAAAGATAATTTATAGGCTCAGAAGAACGGTGGTTAGAAGAGGCATATTTCTCGGCAAACGAATCATCCCAACACGTAAAAAACTGTTAAGTCGGCAAGACTGGAGATGAAGCGGTAGCCCTTGGTGAACACTCGGGCTCATTTTCGGTTGGGCTTATGATAACAATATACTTAACGCCAAGGGCATTTTCATCTTATACCACGCGTTAGGGGTAGAAAGTTGTTGTCCCTACCGGACAGACAACCTCGAGGTTATCGCCTCTCTCTATGCGATCAACACTGGGATGGTCGACATCAGCGAGGGGGTCCCACACGTCACTTTGTCATGACACATGGCGTTATCCCATCCCAGGCCAAACATGGCGTCCCATGAGGAGCATAGGCGTTACCTTGCCTAGGTAACGCCTACCCCCATATATATCTAACGCAACGATAGCACACCGTTGACGGGGAATGTCAACCACCCGACAGGCCCGTTAGCGCCCTTTATGGCCAAGCCCCCCCCCCCCAAAAAAACACTACTTTTCGCCTATAAATACCCCCACAATCAAGGAAGAAGGTAAGCCTAAGATTGCTGGCCAAAGCTCTACTATTTTCACTACCCGTACTGACTTAGGCATCGAAGTGTTTACGCCGGGGACCCCCTCCGACGCTTTGCAAGTACACCGGACAGCCACAGACGATGAGCCCAGGAAGCCATTTTCCCGTCTACCCTTCGGCAAAGAATTCGAATCTTATCAAAGATCGATTCAATAATCAAAAGAAAATAGAGAAGAAGAACCCCTTTATTTTACATTCATTCATCATTATAATTTGACATATGTAATTTTCTCCTGCTTAGGAAGAAATTTGTGTGTACACTCGTGTTCGTAATTTTTTCCCAATAAATCTTTAGATTTATGAAATCTTATATTCTTTAGAGTTTGTAAATTCAGTTCAACTAAACTATGCATAACTATTCCATCTAATGATTTTTATACAATCCATTGTAACTGATGATTTAAGTTTTGTGCTCAAAATTGCTTGATTGATCTTACCATTGTTACTTAATGATTCATTTAGTCCTTGTGTTTGTAATTTTTTTTCCAATCAAACTTAACATTTATGGAATCTCATATTCTTCATTTGTTTGTAGATTTAGTTCAACTAAAACATACAATTACTTATTCTAATGATTTTTATACTATCCATGAGGGGTGGAGCTAGGAAAAAAATGTTAGGGGACTGAAGTAAAGGGCGAAACTAAACTTAAATTTTTTTGGAACCACATGGTGTTGTATAGAACAATTGAATTATATTTTCCTTTACTTTTTTATTCTCTAATATAAAAATTGGCATATATAAAATATATAGGAACTACTGTTAAAAAATATAAAAGTTAATAAAACATATTTAGGAAATTTTACTTATTTACCATTAGTAATAGAAAAATTAATTTGAATTTAACTCATTATTAAAGTTTAACTAGATTTTACAAGATAAATATAGAAATTTTGCGTAAATAAGAGTATGATTAATTATAAAATCTTAAATAATTAGAGGACAAAATATAATTTTTTTGGTAAATGAAATAGGATTACTTGAAGAAATTAAAACTTTAAGGACTCTAATGGAACTTTTGAAAGTTTTAGGACGTTTTGCGCCATTGCCAACCCCCTCCCTCCACCCCTAGTATCCATGAATCAAGCTATGTACTTAAAAATGCATAGAAAAAAATCATAGAATATTAAGCCGAATAATTTTTCTTACACATTTTAACAATATAATTCTTGATACTATCTAGAAAAAGAGAATTAATTGACGACCTCGAACATGGATTATAAAGTTTTGGTGAAAAGAACAATGTCGCTTGTAAAATTGACAGCAGTGTGTGCAAATTTGCATCTTCATCCATCACTATAAAACATAGAATATTAAGCCAGCAAAAAAAATGGGAGTGAAGGCTGTTGGGAGCGATGTATTATCTGTTGATGTGGATAAAAGCAGTGGGCAAGTGGCTACTGTGGTGCTCTGGATAATTGACGGTGGTGGTGGTGGTGGTGGTGAAGGAGAAGGAGGTGGTAAAAGGTTTTGAGCGGCTGTTTCTATGTTAAAGTGAAAAAATCAACAAAACATAACTTTTTTTTTGTTCTTTTAACCATTACAAAATGAGACCGGTATGAATGAAATAAACTATTGGGTATTTGACTAGTATAACTAGCATGCATCGATATTAAAATTGAAACAGTACAATATATTTTGCATTTTATTTTTTATATTGGGATGGGAGTATCGGCCGGTACGGGATGTGAGCATAACATTGGTCTAACAGGTTGGTTTTTCTGTCAAAATTTAAGTCTAGTAAGGTTATCAATCCCGTACAGGTGAGCATCTCGGTTATGCTTCTAATACGAGATATATCATGCTTGATTAAAATAACAGTTTCGTTGATATCTCACTATCAAAATTAATGTACTTCATAAATACAAACTTACATAAATTTACAAGCACTCAACATTTTTATGATACAAATTTATTAAATAAGAAAATAAATTTATACACAAACTTTATAAAAGGAGCAAACTAGTTGGACCGACTTGGGTGGTCTGTTGGACCAGCCTGCCATAAAATCTGACGCGAACTAATGCAGCCTAGAGGTCGGTTATACTAGGGTTGTACAAAAAATCGGCCCAATCCGTCTGACCCGTATAACCGACCTGACCCAATCCGTCAAAAATATATAACCGCCATAACCACGAGTAATGGTTATATAACTGACCCGTTATAGTTGGGTTAGGTCGGATAGCGGGTTGAGTTTTTTAAACCCGCTTATAACCTACTCGCCCCACCTATTAACTCTAACTATATAACCATCTCTTATAAGTTTATAACCCTAGACCGCGGACAACAAACACCCTCTCCCTCTCGGCTCCCTCCCAACCACGACTCACGACTTCTTCTTAATCACTTATTATTCTCCTTATTTGATCACCGCAAGATCATTGATTAGTCATTCAGTACCAAAAATAGAAAGAAAATCCATCTTCAGGCGCGGAGACCAAGCAAGATTGAGAGAAATGAAGCCACTTTAGCGGCTATAGTCTCTTAACAAGCAAAACCATTGGTTATTTAAATTAGCAGTTGCATTTCTCATGATGGGTCTTGCTTTTAGACTATTCTTTTATAAATATACAAGCTTTTACCCAAATTTGGAGACCCCTTTCATTGATAGAAGTGAAAAATTGCCCCAACCACCTGAAACTGCTGATATTCTTGCTACAGCAGGTTCTGGTGTCGATTTGCCAGAGACTGAAGATGAGACGTCTCAGTCAGGTAAACGATTTTGGGGTTGCTTTGAGTTGGGTTTGTGATAATATTTATTTTTTCCTTTTGTAAGCAGTTTTGAGGAGTTTTTGCTCAAATTATACTAGATATTACTAATTTTGGGTTGAAGTTAGTATTATTGTGCATTCTTAATAGGAAAATTCCTATAACCGCTTATAACCGCCAACCCGCGGTTAACCGCCTATAACCGCTCAACCCGTCAACAGACGGTTATAGGCGGATAACCGACCCAACTCGACCCGCTAAATATTTAGCGGGTTGGTGCTAGTAATGAGCCATAACCGGCCCAACCCGACCCATGTACAGCCCTAGGTTATACCACGAAGAATCCATTTTTTACCTAAAATGTCCATTTTAGCCTTTAGAAGACCCCCTTAAAGATCTCCTTAAATTATCATTTTTGTACAAACTTGAGACTTCTAATGCGCTACTAGATTGGAGCTTTAATTAAAACACCACTTTAAAATGTCTGGTAGTAATCCTTGATTAGTTCTAAAGCTTGATTACAAAAACCTAAACAAACACTCATTAAAATTGCATTAAATAATAATTTTATCTCTTAGTTGTCATAAAATCATAGATTCTTGAATCTCGTGGTTCAACAATCTCCCAATTTTTTAATGATGACAAGGTATTTAAGCATAATGAATCAATAAGGAGAAAAAAAAGAAATTTATTCCCTTTAACCCTCTTATGATTTTCACATGATGGTCCCCTACAATAAAGAGAGTATGCATATATGAAAGAGCCAAATCTCCCCCTACATACAAGACAATAATACACAAAAGGAGAGCATATCAAACATATAATATTACCCCTCTTTCTCATCAACAAAAAGATATAAGGAGCTCAAATGAGGAAAGATAAATATAAAGCATCCATAAGTTTAAGCACACATATAAGTAAATAAATATTTACAAACCACACAAATAAAAATAAGGCTAAATGAAAATAAAGATGCAAGCATAAAGTAAATATTGTTAAAATGTATGTAAGAGTGGAATGTAATGAAATGAGGTTTGTTGTGATCATTGAGATGGTGGTGGGAGATCTTGAAATCAAAAGCCCAACGGTGTAAAGTTGAAACCCCTACTTATATTCTCATGCATCCTCAGAATTAAGGTTTTGGTCTTATCAAATTGCTCATCCACATGATCAAATTAATCTATCTTAGATGTGGGTTTCAAGTGAGTCTAATTAGTGCTGAGATTCCTTTGTTCAATCTCCATCATGAATAAGCGATGCAAAATTTCATAAAAAATAAATATGAGATTATCTTCTTGATCTGTTGCATGAGAAGAGCTATCTTTATTGGCTCGATTTTTTGGTCCTTATTTCTTCTTCCCTTGTATCTTCCTCCTCATCCATTTTCCGAATTGCTTCCAAATCTTCTACCATATCATTAGGACCATACAAACAAATTGTCCTATGATACTTTTGAAAGTTGCTACTAATATTTCAAAAGAAGAAAACATAAGTTAGATGACATTTAACAATTTTGAGATGCCTTGTCATCCAATTTACATTATGGACCATGGATTTATTTGAAAATGGGATGTATGAGGAATGATTAGTCCATAAGATGCGAGAAGCTACATGATGAGAGATGCATACAGAATCTTGTACTTGTGACTTTGGGTGAGAAGAAGGGACACGAGCATTCATCATGCGCACCACGATAAGATATCCTAAGTTTATGGGAATCTTATGAAGCATGTGAGATTCATTTACCCATGAGTTCCACTATTTGGATTGGTAGTTTTACCACGAGATCCCACACGATTAACGTAAGAAGATCAAGAAACTTTGTTGACACAAGATCGGTCACTTCATTATGTGTACCATGCATTGAAAAAAGTTGTTCCTCTTTACTCAATTCATTTGGCGCTCCAATAACTCTCGAATTAATGTCGGAATGAGTCCCTCATCTGGAGCACTAATAATATTATTCAAGCAAAATATTTCAATGTATTATTCTTATATATCCATCCAACCATTTCTCATATGAAAGGATCTTGGCCAAGACATTTGAGCTCACTTCCTCTATGGGCACATGATACGCATTCTTTATACAATCCCACATAACATATTCAAGAGACCCAATGAAATTTTTTATCTTTGTCTTCCAATCTGAAAAATTGAAAGTTAGGATTTTGAGTTTGAAAATTCTTAGATTTGGAGTGAATTTTATGTTTTTGGAAGGGATTTGAGTAAAGGGTTTTGTTAAGGTGAAGATTTGATGGAGGAACTCAAGTTTGGTAGTGTTTGGTGAATATTTTTGTGAGTTTTGGGTGATTTGATGGAAGAATGAATGCAAAATTTGAAAAGAGATGTGTATTTTATGATATAAAATGTTCTCAATATAGTGTCAACTAAGCACTTATTTTTTCTGTGTTTTTTTCACTTGTTCGTAATTGAATGAACTTTTATTTTATGGGGAAAAATCTTCAAAAGATCTATGGAGAACGTGGAAGTTAGAATACTATAAAATGGTGGATCTCACAATCAGTGATTAGTATGAGGTCGAGCTTACGATTTCGTACAAAATGATAATTTTTTATTTGGAGGGTAAAACTCGGTGTTCACATATAATAGATGAGGGAAAGGTAGAGTTAAAATAGAAAATAATTTGTGATTGAGATAATTGACAATTGTAAAAATGAAGTGTATTTTGCCCTTGGGTGTTAGATATGGGTCAAGGCTTACGAAATTGATTACTATTGTATCCTCTAGTTCCTTCTTGCCCATCCCACGATCATACTACTGCTACTCCACCTATATAAGTATACCTATCCAGGAAATTAAAACCATTAAACAAGGTTGAAAATGATAGAAGTACAAAACTTAAAATAACAGAATAGCTAACAAACAAATAATAAAATGGGCCATCTCCCATAAGTACCTTGTTTATTGTCTTAGGCTAGACATGCTTTGATCTTTATAAACATCATTCACGCACTAAGTTTTGATAGAAATGAGCACAAACAATGCCTTATCTTCTATGCACTAAATTTAATAGATAATTATCAAATTTTAGTGTAGGTTCTTTAAATACAAATGGGAAAAAAATCATATGAGCCTACCTATCGCACACAAGCTCCTACAAATTTGCATCTATAACCAGTTTTTTCTTTGCTTCTCATATACTCTACTTTGATTGTTTAAGTTGTCCGGTTTGCACAAATACTTCACTTGTTGCTTTTAACTTTAAAGCATGCTTAAGGCTTGTATCCATGGTATCGTCCAACTTCTTTTTACTTCCCAAAATCACAGTACTCACATTGTGATATGTTCACGGACCTTTCACCTCCACAAGCTGAAAGCACCGAACCGATAAGGCCGATTACACGAAGTCAGACAAGGACCAACCAAAGGACGAAAATCGAGTCCTAACGGTGCTCGCACACTATACCAGGAATTATAGGTCTTCATTAATCTTATCGAGAGGACTATCGGGAAATCCACCGCAAGTCAGCGTCAATGCCTTCATGCAAGCTACCGGATTCGAGCGTCTATCAGAGACGTACCGAGGACCACTCATGAGCCTATCAGGAGTGCCAAGTTAACGGGTCAGAGATATACCGTATTTGATCAGCAACCGGTAACCCTCAAGGAAGATACTGGGTATTCTTGGTCATTCTTGGGTGTAAATCTGGCCGAAGCTAACGACATGCCGCCAAGGCCCTAACGGCATGCTGCCAAGCACTGTCTAGAAATGCCACCTCATTTATTCTAAAGGCTCTCACCCTTATTTTGTATACTATTATAAATAGCAATCTTTTAGCTCATTTTCTCTTTAGTTTAGATTTGAGTGATTTTGTTGAGTAGAGATAACTCCTCCCTTATCACCTAAACTCATCTTGTAGACTTCTAAGCCTTGATGGTTCTTTGATCATCTGTAAGTAAAATATAAACTATCAACCTTTATATTACGGGTGTACATTTTACCTGCCCAACCCGCTCAAAATCGCCAACCCGACCTCGACCCAAGCCAGAAAATAACAAAAACCGCAGACTCAGTTATGCATAACCGACCCGTATGTTTGGGTATGGGTCGATGACGGGTCCAAATTTCAAAAACAGCCTAAACCCGACCCGACCCGCCAACTAACCGTAACCCTAAGTATAAATAATCTCTTTCTCCTTTCTTCTTCATTTTTTAGCCGCACTCCCTTTTTTCTTTCCTTTTCTTTTCTTCTCTCTCTTTTCTTCCTTCTTTCTTCTTCCTCGTCACTACCGCCGCCACCTTCCTTCGCCCCACGCGCCTTTACCCCTCCACCGCTCATCCTCCCTCTTCTCGTCTCTAGTCCTCCTCCGCCTCTCCTCCTCCTGATGCCACAAGCTGATCGGACTCTCCTCTTGCTACTACCAACCGGCTGGCGTTCTTATCCCTTTTACAACAACCGACCTTCTTCTCAGATCTACTCCTTCTCTAATCTTGCTTTTTAATGCTTGATTTTATTTTCTACTATCTTGTTGTTTGTATTAAATTATGGGTTTTGATTTTGCGAATTAGATCTGTAATATGTAACATTAATGTAATGAATTTGAAGTTGTTTTGTTGTGACAATGGTGTTTTGTTTTTTTGGTTTTTGTTGTATGGAGTACTAGGGGAAGAAAGGAAAGAAGATAGCTGGGTTTTTGGTTGATTTTGAGATGATTAGGGCATGATTCAAGGCCATTATTTTGGGTCTTACAATTGATCCACTAACCCGCCAACCCGCGATTAACTGATCCGACCCATCCTGCCTGCCAACCCGCAGTTATGGTAGTAAAAACTGACCCGAACTGACCCGCTTAATTTGTGTTGGGTCAAAACTGACCCGACCCGACCCGTGTACACCCCTACTTTGTATTTGTGTAATCGTGAATAAGTCATTGTTGTAAATGAATCCTCTTGTGAAATATATGTGTGTTTCTTTCCATCTTCCAAATCCTTACCCTTGTGTTCAACGTGCATCTAATCTTCTTCACCGTGCTCAAGTCCCTCCATTTTCCTCTTTGTGTTCATCTCGGTAATATTCCTCTTGTTTCGTTCTTATTTCTATTCCATTTCCGCTGCATTTCCACTCCGTCTTTCACCGTCTTTTGTACCTGTTACTAATCTCATTGTGTATCTTATGAAAACTCTTGGCTAGATCCTAAAGCTCTAGTAAAATATTCTTCGATCTATTTACCCTAGGTCGGACCTTATCAAGTGGTAGTGGAGCACATACCGCCTTGAGTTTTCTTTGTGTGTGTCACTATTTAGTCATCGTTTCCTATTTCATTGAGTCAAAAGTTATTCCATTTCATCTAGTGTCTTATGGTATAAGTTGGTGATTATAGTGGTAATATTTGCTAGCTGAAAAGGCATAAAAGATCATACATAGTGTTCTTGGTGATCTTGGTGTTCTTCCAAAAGAAAAGAGTGGGTTTTGAGAGGGAGAAGTTTTGATTCAAAAATATTGATTAAGAGGAAGCTAATTGAGTTTCCCTTTAAATAACAATTTTAATCCTATCACCGGCCATCAAACATCTATCCTAAGCATTTAATGCTTGATACAGCCAGCTACCACACACTCTACCACCTTTCTTGAAAACACCTCACCAACCTATCAGGTCTATTCCTAGCCTAAAAGTTGTCGGAGGATCTAGCTTACAAAAAAAAAAAAAAAAGAATAGAAAGAAAACATCCTTGAGTAGCCCGAGGTAACTACTAACATCACCACTTGTCTTGACAGTTTACTTAAAATATTTACCAACATCACCACTTGCCTTAAGTCTTTTCTTTAGTCTACTGGTAACCTTTACCGATATCTACCCCGCCTCTATAAACCAATACTCTTTTCCGTCTATTTTCTTGAGTCTTCCAGAGTCCACCTGTAACTTTCACTTTCCTTGAGTTTGTCCCCTATCCGTTAACTTTCCTTTCCGTTTGAACTCTTAAGCATTATTGAGGATAGTCATACACTTGTTCACTTAGGGTGCAAGGTTTCTTCGTTTGCAAGCGAGAGCGGGCGATTGTATGGTTATCTTTTGCGAGCGTCTAAACATGAGAGCTTAAATACGTAAGGGAGAGTTTATTTTACTAACGTATAAAAATATTAGTGTGTTGAATTTTGCAGATGCTAATTTTACAATGTCGGATCAGAGTGTAGTCGGAACCAATGAGGGTAGAACCGAGGATGTCTTGAGCCAAATTCTTACATCCTTGGCTGAAATGAAGTTGTCCTTGGCCAAGTCCGAAGCACAGCAACCATGCTAGAAGAAACCCTCAAGTCCCGAGAGCTATCGGTAAATAAGTCATCCTATACCTCCACTCTGCCACCCCCACACAACCTACCTCTTAAGCCCAGTGAGGATCCGCTCAAAGAAGCCGTTACTTGCGAGACTGAGGAGGAGGATCATGAGAGCGATGATGAGGCTGATGGACAAAGGAGAGTTACCATCTGAGAATTTCCTAGTGTGCTGACAACAGGAAACCGGGAACAAGGGGCCTCTACAAGCCAAACCATTCCTGATGACCATGGTCGACGCCCGATGCCCACCTTTTTATCCTCAAAGACCTTCAAGCCAAGGGAATTACCGCCCAACATCATCACATGAACCTTACCACTAGGCCACCACCGAGACGTGGTCTATAAATTATTGATAACCTCCCCAATGTTTGTAACCTCGTCCCACACTAAGAACATGAGTTCTATAAGGGTGCCGAAGAGTATGAAGACTTTGAGGCTCCTGAGCAATGTGACAGGGTGAGAAGAGGCCGAGGATAGGGTTACCGAGAAACTGACGAGAGACAAGGTTACCGGTATGATAGGTCATTTGATAGACGACAAGAACCTCGAATAGATGACAACCTGAATAGCATCATAGTCCAGATTCCTACATTTGAAGGTACAATAGATCCGTCTGAGTACCTCAAATGAGAAGGGAAGATACAATGGATATTCAACTGTCATCAGTATTTCGACAGCAAAAAGGTGAAGTTAGCGGCAATGGAGTTTGACGGGTATGCAGTTAACTGGTGGGATAGAGTATGCAAAGAGAGGGGAGATACCGGTGTCATTCGTACCTTAGAGGAGATGAAGCATGTAATGAGTGGTTTGTTCCCTCTACTTACAAACGAGACTTGCATAACCAACTGCAAGGTCTCAAACAAGGGATAAAAATCATTGGAGATTATTACAATGAGATGGAATCCCTCTTCACGAAGACCGATACCTACGAGAATGAAGAGGTAACCATGGCACGGTTCCTTAACGGCCTCAATGAGAAGTTGAAGGAGTTTGAGAGCCGTAAATCCATGCTTCACTATGCACTAAAGCTAGAAGTGCATGAGACCGCCAAACGGAAGCCGTACACCCGAAACCCTTCCAAACCCTACAAACCCTATCCGAAGGACCAAGCCCACCAAAGAGACTCCAAACACCTGCCAACACCCAAACCTGAAACCTCCACACCAAAACTCTACATACCGTACCCCAAAAATAACCCCACCAATCCCACACCAAGACCCGTTAGCACCCCAAATCCAAACCTTCTACCCCGAAAGTATTCGGCCAATATAGAATGCTTCAAATGTCACGGGCGATGACATATTTCCTCCGAATGCCATAATCGACGAGTGATAGTCATCCGAGAAGGAGTCTATGGCTCTGAAAGTGAACTCGATAGCGAAGAAGGGGAGGAGGAAACAGAAGGGAAATCCTATAGTAGTGAAGAGGAAGTTATACCCGCAGTGGCTATGACCTAGGTAGTGTGAAGAAGTATGACTGTGAAAGCTAAGGATGAAGCCGGATATGACGAACAGAGAGAGAACCTCTTCCACTCAAGATTTGAGATTAACGGGAAGATTGCATCCGTTATTGTGGATAACAGGAGTGTCGTAGATGCCGTCAGCCACCTTTTAGTCCACAAGCTTAAGTTGACTGCTTCACCCCATCGGAAGCCTTATTCCTTGCATTGGTTTAATGATGACGGCGAGGTAAGTGTCAAGGAGCAAGTCTTGATTACTTTCAAGATGGGCGGATATGAAGACGAAAGGTTATGTGATGTGGTCCTGATGGATGCAAGTCACCTACTATTGGGCCGGCAGTTTGACTGCCATGTGATGCATAAGGATCGCATCAATTAGATACGTTTGACTCATCATGGTAAAAAGTACGACATTCCACCTTTTTCACCTGCACAAGTCTGAGAGGACCAAAAATAAATAGAAAAGGCAAGTGCGGAGTTCCATTTGTTGAGAAAAATAAGAGAGGAGAGTGGAGTGAAAAATGTGAGCAAAGAGTTGAGTACACGCCATGAAAAGAGCAAGCATGGAAAGTCGAGTGGAAGTGACCGAGAGAAGAAGGTAAGCATACCAAAAAACACACGCCATGACAAAAGTAAGCATGGTAGAGAGGGTAAGCCTAAACACTTGAGTATATTGGCAAAGGGTAAGGATGTGAGACATGCACTGTTTACTAACAAGGTCTGTCTTGTACTCCCGTACAAGGTGCACTATCTGTCGGTTACCGATAACTCCCCTTCTTCCTTACCAAGTCCGATTGTTTCCCTTTAGCACACATCATAACAAATAATTATGTCAATCATATCAAGATCAACTTAAGAACAATGCGAAAAAAGATGTCAAATTAATGAAAAATAAGGTCGTGTTGAATTAGACTTATGATGCATGGCATGTGACGTGCATGGTTTAAAGGGTTGACTAACAATCGGTCAAACCCATGTTAGGTGTGAAAGAATATTCATACATTTTAGAACTGATCTCGTTATCCTCACCATCAATTTATGTATACTGAATCTCACTATTTAATGAATAATCCCACTAATAAGTTTATGGGGACTTCTTAATTCGTTCTTAGTAAACCCAAAATGTCGATCGAGGGATGTCACCAAGATGAGTTCCCCGATTGCTGGTGCGATCATAAAGGTTCTACTTAAGTACCAACTTTCTCAAGGATTAGCTGGGTTTTGAGTTAACGACTTATGCGTAGCCTGTTTTTGACAGAACTCATCCCAAAGCTCCACCATACCCTTTTTTTTCACCTTCGCATGTTATACATTTCGCTAGTCTCAAGTACTATTTTTTTGATACAAGTGCGCCACAATGAAATGGAGATTACAAAAAAATACACTCACTGAATCACATCTTCAGCACGTAACACGTAATCATATAGAATATAAGGGAGAAGTGGGAGGAAGGAATGATCCTATAATTCCTCACAAAGTGGTAGAAAAAGGGAGAAATGGGAGGAGGGAATGCTCCAAGAAAAACATATCGAAGAATGTGTATAAATAGATATGACAACCACCAGATTGGTTGTGTTTCATTTTACAAATCATGTCTTATATTTAATTTAATTTGGTAGAAAAAATCTCCTTTTACTAGAGTTAATCCAAACTTAAATCCATCTTCTTTTGCTATTATATCAATTGATAATCCAAGGGGTTTTATTTCTATCAAACTCACTCCCACAAATTATTTGTATTGAAAAACTCAAGTACACCCTTTCATGTATGGTCTTGGTCTTATTGGCTTCTTTCCACCCAAACCGGAAGCAGTTTTAAGATGCTATACCAAAACTTTGTAAAACAATATCTTAAGAAATCTCTAATGATCGAGCTCAGTCTCAACAGATGAATCGGTCTTATACTACCAATCAAAAATTTCATATTGGACGCACTATTAATATTGAAAATTATGATAAGGATTACTCTATCAACATCAACCACCGTTGACTTTAAAAATCCTTCCTAAAGTATTTTTCTAATACAGAAATTCAGTATCGTCTCGTGAATTAATAAATTAACGTAAGGATCTTTTGTATATAATCAAAAGGAGCAAACCAATCTTCAAAAATTTCACGATAAATGTAGAATAATTATACAACTAAAAATGTGGGATAAAAAAATGTATGGTCGCTTGTCTACTTGGTTAGTTAAGCATGGGCTAGTTCATAGATCTTTGGGTTTTGATTACTAAGGAATATAGACTTTACAAATAAAGCCTGAATATTGGCTTTCCATTGCTGACATTTTATATGTATATGGTTACAACTATTTGCATTCCCAATGTGCCTATGATGTAGCATGTGTATACCATCTTACTAGAATGATGGCTCATGTGCGTGTCCATCTGGATTTGTTACTCAGAGTAATGGTGAGAAAACATCAAATCCTAAATATGTTCGCTAGATGCAACAAGATAAGACAATTGTCAGTGTGCTACTGTCCTTTTTATCTGAAGAAGTTATGGGAGTTGTTGTTGGTTTGTCAACTTCAAGAGAAATCTGGAATGCTCTTGAATCCTCTTACAATTCTCCATCAAATACATATATTGATCGTCACTCAAATATACTAATATTTTCCTAATGCCTAGATGCACAAATAAATGTGTAAAGGGCAAGACAGGGTCGAACCACAGAGATTGAAGGAATAATATTTCAGCTTTCAATGTATGATAGGGAGAAAATGTAACCAAATACAAATGTAACACTGGGAGGAGGGGGGGTGGTGGTGGTGGTGGTTTATGTTGATTAACGAATTAACCAACATAGAAGCGAGAGCTAACAAGACAAATAATTAAAACTGCAAATCACAACACAAAAGTAACAAACATTCGAGGGCATGAAAGTAAAGAACAATCATGGGTAAGATAACAAGAAAATCAGTAAAATAGATAATAATCTGATGGGAATAAATCTTAGCAAAAGGTGTTCTTAGGTTGCATTTCAGGTCAGTTAATCATTTGCACAAAAATAGTCCAAACTCATGCATAGACCTACTATAGGGGCCTAGTTTCCACTCAAAACCCCCTAAATGACCATTTACCCCTAGATGAAAGACCTCTTGCGATATCCCAACTAGGTGTCTACTTTAACCCAAGGCTTCACATCAGTTATAACCAAGAGAATGACAATGCTCACACAGAAATATTAACAGTTGATCAAGCCCTCAATATTTCTAAATGAGCATGGAACTAAAACGATAAATAATCGAATATGACAAGAGAATATATTAAGCATGCTTTAGGCCTCTTAACCGAACCTTACAACCCTTGAAACACCCTTTACTAAGAAGAGGAAATTTAGCTACTCATAATAAAATATAAACAGTAGATAGTAAATAGCATGCAATAAAGGAAAGTAAAAGAAAAGAGTTTAGAAGTAACCGAGAGATGAATTAATAATTCAAAGGGAAGAAGCTTGCTCCTTTACAAACAGACGGTTGCTTCAAAAACCCAAGACTAGGGTAAAAGATGAAGTGATGTAATAATGTCCTAGGACCAGCCGTCCTTACAAAAACCCTAAAGCTTAGCTTATATAGCCTAAAACTAACTAGGGGATAAAATAGTTAAGGGGAGAGAGAAAACCAATAGGAGCGTGACAGCACACGTCCTTCAGGGGAATATTCGGGGATCCCTGCATCAGACTAATAGGATAATGACCCTATCAACCTGATAAGATTCTAGGGTTCTTAGAGAAGGGTAGGCTAGGAAAATGGTCGATCGGGATCACTATTTTGGCCACCTGGTGTACCTGCAAAGCGCCGGAGGGGGTCTCCAGCGTAGACACTCCGATGCGTAAGTGAGTAAGGTTGTTCCAAATGGTAAGGGTTCGACCAGAAATCGTAGGCTTACCTCAAATCTTGCATGTTGGGGTATTTATAGGCGTAGCAAGGGTGCTACCTATAGGGGATAGGCGTTACCTCTGGCAGATAACGCTTAGGTTCTTTCAAGTCACGTCATGCAATGTCTGGGATGGGATAACGCCGATTGTGTAAGTAAATATCGTGTAAGCCCCCCAACCCCCCTCCCCCTCCCCCCGCGCTGATTATCTACAGTGTCAGAAGCTCAAGGGGAGCTACAGTACTCCGGCCTTGACGCTGGTTATAAGGACGATAATGCCCCTAGAGTCATGTCAATAGTTATCATAAGCCCAACCGAAAACGAGCCCGGGTGTTTACCAAGGGTTGCCGCCTCATTTTCGGTCTCACCTGATTAGCAGTTTCCACAATGACGGAGGCTCGAATATCAAAGGTCGCATCTTTTTAAATCGTCATTCCCTCGTGCCTATAAATTAATTTTTTCTCTAAACTGATTCTTCACATTTTTTTTTGCATCTCTCAACATTTCTTCTCTACCATGGACGAAATTACCAAGAACTTCCTACTTTCAAAAGCCCATACTCTGAAGAATTTGACCCAAGTAGACATCGATTTTCTAGGGTCTATGATGACCAAAACTTCTGAGGATGTCCTAGAGCTTCAAGGGATGCTGACCCCTCTGTTGTCCAGGCAAGGTGTTGTCTCCATGGAGGATTTCAGTCCCCTAGAGAAGACGATGAAAATATCTGCAGCTATCTCCCATATCTAGATGATCATCACTATGTTGCAGCATAGGAGGGACCTGCTAGGGTGCTGCTTGAAGGGCATAAGGGCTTCTTCTTTTGAACTGACTTCCCTTGCGGATACCTTGAGGGAAATTACTTTCGCGGAAGGGGATGATGACGTCGGGTCCAATGCTTGACCTCCTGTAGCAACCATCTCGCCCTTTTTCTCTTTTTATGTTTTCTGCTGTAACCGCATGCATGTTTAGGCCGTCAAGGCCATAAATAAAATAAATTTTCTCATTAATTTCGTTGACGATATTCTCCTTCGTACGATGTTTTGCCCGAAATTAATAATAGCCCAACCGAAATGAGTCTGGCGTCGCTTGGGTTTTCGCAATATTTCTTTTATTTGATCGCTAAAAGATAATAAATATCTCTCCCAACCATTTCTTGAATTAACTTTATGTTGCACTCCCAATGCTAACTGATTGGGCGGTTTTCTGGCGCCTCTTGATTAGTGCGAATTTCCAGCAAGTGCGATCATGCAAAATCAGATTCTGTAATCATGATTTTCCTTCTTATGGTGCCTTTAATTTTCTCCAAGGGGCATGCGAAAAGGCAGGATTGCCTTTTTGCCGCAGCTATTTAATGGGGTTTTTTCTCTCCTTTTCCTGCTCATTTTCTTCTTTTACTCTTCTATGACGATTACTTTGCCATTCCATGGCTGACTCATACTTCATGGATTTTACAGAACGTGAGTCTCTACGAACTCCTCCTACTTCTCCGGAAGAGACCAAAAAGGAAGCTTTCTGAAACATTCGATGCCAACCGTGACACCTACACCCCCCTGTGCGAAAAGGTGATGAGTTGTTTCCACACATCACCCATTTTATGTCAAAGGGGGAAGTCCCTGCGGGGGATAATGGTTCTAAGGTTACGACCTCTGTCGTCAAGGAGAATTCATGCACTACTCTTACAATGGGGAAAAGTCCTTTGGAGGACCCCCCGTCAAAGCTGGGTTAAGAGAGAAGGGTTTACGAGCCTTTCCCTTTTATCAATGAGGAGCTGCCGTCTTCAGATGGAGACAATTTCTATTGGCCTTCTTACTGGCTTGACGAGGATTGACTTGTGTGTCAAACACCCTGCAGATGCCGTATGGCTTTATGAATTATTTGCAACTATCCTTTGATACCGCTTTCGCGTTTTCTCCCGAATTTCTTTAATAGTTAACGCGAACGCATTAGTCTTTTTGAAGTAACTATTCCGTAACCGTCTAACTTGGTCAAAATTAACCGCTCCTCGAAAAGACGTGACTAGTAACTGCTTGGTCTTAAATTCTTCTTTAATTTAATTCCACGTGGCCTCTTCCTTTCTACACGTGTCTTCATATGATAGGTCGCTCAATTAATGTGGTGGCACTCAGTCCTTTAAGAGGAGACTACTTTCTCTTCCTTACTCTTTTTGCCCTCCTTTCAAATTTCCTTTTTCTTTCCCTTTTGCTTTATCACGAAGAATTCCTTGCTCGTACACCGTCCGCCACTAGCTCGCCTGTAATTCATTTCTTTCAAGGTATTTCACTCCATCTTCTTCAGATTTTCTTTTCGCTTGTTCATTATGCGTAAGACTAGAGCTCACAGGGATTTTCAGAGGCCTTTAGATCCAGAAGTCGATAAAATACCTAGCATTTTTTCTTGTGAAACGGTTCTGAAGGCTGAATTAGAGAGTCAGGGTATCTCTTTCCCCCCTGGTTATTCTGTTATCCTTCCTGAGGATGGTCTGCGGCTTCATGATCCATTATGGGGAAACTGTAGAATGGTTTACTTTAAGATGGTCCTCTATGACTTTCATTTCCCAGTTCATACTTCTGTAGAAAAACTGTTGCGTCGATATGATATTAATCCAGCTCAGATAACTCCTTCCTCCTGGTGTGGGATTTATGCTTTTCTTTGTGCTTGCGAGATGAAGGGCATCTTTAATCCGTCCGTCGATTTATTTTGTAAATTCTTTAGTTTAAAGTGCCATAACTGTTTAGTCGATATTACCCTGAGGTGGAATGACGCGTACGTGCAGTCGTTCTGGCAGAAGTTTCAGGGCTTTGAGGAGGCTGTGCCTAATTGGAAGAGCGGTTTCTTCATTATCGAACTGCCTTCCCACTTGTGGCGCGGGGGTTTTAATCGGGAGATTACTAGTGTCGTCTGGTTAAAACTAGTAGTGTTGTCTAGAGACGAGTTGGCTAAGGCTGACACTCTGCTAGAGATAGATACGTCCTTCCGTATCCGGGAGTTCGCTTTGTAGAGACACTTGGAAGAGTGCGTTATAGGTGAGTTTTCCTCTTTTCGCTTTATCACTTTGATTTGCTTGTTGTTCTAACATAGTTCCTTGGCAGAAAACATTGAGGTCAATCATCCAGAGGGAATATCGCTCCCTTGAACGTGGTACCGCTCCAAACGCTGCCAGCTTCTCCTACGCCTGAGGGTTCCGACCGTCGAAGTGTTCCATTAAAGAAGAGGAGAACTAAGTCAGTCGCAGGAAGAGGATGAGGGATTTCTGCCCAGGCCTAGCATTTTCTCGAAAATTATTGACCAATTCAGGGCAGAGTAACAAATTTGGCCCACCCATAACTAGGATAGTCGATAGCGATAGCAAGGAGATGGATACTGAAATAGATCTTCGTCAAGCCTCCCTAGTCCAACAAAAGAAACTCAGAGTAGAGAAAGATGGGCAGGCTTCGGGATTTATTCTGGAAATACTAACGAGGTCCCTATCATGAGGGATGACATTTCTACTGTGGCAAGTACTTCTCAAACGACCAAGGTTGTAGAGGCAACAACTGTCGTTCCTCCAACTGCCACTGAAGTTTCATTGACAGCAGATTTTCTTCCACCGATTAACACCCCCGACTCACCCATCTCTTCCTGCATTCCTGATGTGGCGGTACCGGCTCCGAGTTTGAGCGGGCTTTCCGACTTGTCAGTAAAAACTCCTCAACCGTTATTCTTTACTTCCATTCGAGACGTTAGCGGTTCTGTTGGCGGTTGCACCCCTTCTCTCGTCCCTGATCTTTCCCCTGAGGGGCCTCAAGGGGTTCCTTCTTATCAGTTGGACCTGTCGAGCTTTGGGATCGACGGGTTTCCCACCTTAGGTGTGTCAGACTCGTTATTGCAAGATCAACCAACAACGATCTTAGCATGTGAAATGTTTGGTGTTCCTGAAGATGAGGAAAAGTTATTACAGCTTCCTCCTAATATTCAACGTGCACGCGTTATGAATAACTGTTTGGCCACCTTCTGCGAGATGCATTATTTTATCAAGGCTCATGGTGACAGGTTTTGAGATTCAACCAGATCAAAAGGACAACTCGACAATGCCTTGGCTAAAGTGAGTGAGTTAATGCGACTTCAGAATCGTACTCAGGAGAAATTAAACGATTGCCGTGCTGACCTTGCACGAGAAAGGTCCAAAGGAAAAGCTAAAGTTGAAGCCTTAGAGGCAGAGTTGATGGCCGCTGAGAAGAAGAATTCTCTTCTGCGTGAAGAGATATTATCTCGTGATGTGGATTTGGCTAAGGTTCCATCGAAGATAAGCTGGTGGAAGAAGAAAACTATGTGGGCTTTTACCGCCGGGTTCGTGGACTATTATCGCAGTAGGACTTTCGATCCCGCCAAGATAGATGACTATGCCTCTATGAAAATGAATGATATTGACGGGACCAAGGAGGGCTTTCTCTCTTCAAGAGAGGAAGAGGTAGGTGACGGTGACAATGCCGAGGTGCTCCCGTTATCGGGTGATTCGAGTGTCGCGAAGCGTGCAGAAGGCTCTACTTCTCCTCGCTAATTGTTATTTGGTTTTTAATTCTAACATTGACACCATTTACTTTGTAATGACTAATAACGCCTGTATTTCCCTTTTTTTAAATAATACTTGATCTTTGTAGCGTTATCTTCACTTCGCGTTTCCTTGACGTTTGTCACGTGCGTTAACACTTCGCATCGCGTCTTCCTCAACTGTCGCGTTATCGCATTTTCTTTAACTTAGGAATTGACTCCACTTTTTACTTGATGGATGATGCGCACGTGTCTCTTCGTTGAAGCGCTAGAGACTATCGTCATCTCGCTTCCTAAAATTATACTCATTACTCACGTCTTTTCTTGCTCACGCGTCCTACATAACAACCGTTATAACGGTCATTTCATTTAACCGCTGGGGTTATAAATTCTTTCGCATGCCCCGTTTCCTTCTTTGGCTATTTCTCTTATTCCCTAATCCTCCAAAAGGCAATTCACCTTTTTCTCTTTGCTTCACTGTCTGAGTATTCTGGGTTTCTCTTCAGAAAGGTATTTCTGCTCCTCCGTCACTCTCCTTCTCTTTTAATTTAATCATGGCTAGAACTCACCGCCGTCCTTAGGTACGGGGCTTGGGGTAGACGACAGCCTTTCCCTTCGCCTGAGCAAGGCTGGTTGGACAAATTGCTCGAATTGGACATCAGCGGTCATACTCGCAATCTTGCGTGTAGGACTGAGATTCAAGCCTGCATTAAGAGTGAGTATTTTACCATTTTCTTTGTTATTCTGAGAGGGTATTAACGCTGACATTATCTCATATTTGTGTAGAGCCTCCGCCTGGTTGGAAGCCTGAGTGTGTCAAAAGACGGGAGAGAAGAGCTCAACAGAGGAAAGAGAGAGAGGTTGCTCGTGCTTCCGCTACTAATCTTGCTCAACGGTCTACTTCTGTCCCAGTGTCTTCTTCTCATCCTCCTAGGGAAGCTATCTCTGTTCCCGTTAACCCAGCTCAAGCGTCATCTTCTCGGCCTCGTGCTACCAAGAAGAGGAGGACAGTACGCTTTATCGCCCCTACTCGCCTTTCTAGTACAGCTGACAAGGCCGCTCCTGTAGGTTCCCCTTCAATTCCTTTGCTTATCTCATTTACTTGTTGTTCAGCATTTTCCAGTGTTCTTTTCTCATTTTCTTGATTTCCTTTACTGGATATCGCTACTGCTCCTACCGACGCTTCCCTAGGCGATAACATGGATTTGTCACATGTATTTCATCGTAAGAGGACATGTCCCAATGAAGAGGGCGCAGAGGCATCGGGTGGTCCCACTATCAATCAAGAGGAGCGTGGTTTTGGATTTGTCACTGAGGCACATTCTGGTGGTCAGGCTTTCGATCCTCTGAGAAATGCAGGTGTTTCTGGGGCTTTCGACGCATATTCTTTCGGCGCATCACCTCCTCCTTTTGCTTCCCATGTCATGGGTTTTAATGGTGACCTATTGGAAGGTGACTTTCTGCCCTTCCACTCTCATGATACATTTGAGCTCAATATAGGGACATCTTCCCGTCATCCCCCATCTCCAGCTACTTTGTTCTTTGTTCCTACACATGCTCCCACACTCTCCCCTTCTAGTGTGGAAGTCGGTGCTCCTTGCCTTATGGCTGAATTGAGTGCGCTAACCCCTACCGGGCCCGTTACTCATCAAATTGACTTGAGTAGCTTGTGCAGGAGTGGGTTTGTGGTGGTAGGGAGTGACGGCTCTCCTGCAATTTCTTCTTTCCTGGCTTCACACTTGTTATCGCTTGAACAGGAAGAGAGGGCATTTCTTTCCCGGACTCTAGAGGACTAGTTGCATGCAATACGTTCTCATATATTCTCTACTCTCCATGATTTTCACTACTGGTCCAGGCATATGACAGGGAGAGTGGCCTCCCTTACTTCTTCCTCTGAAGAGCTGCACGGTGCCCGCCGTCAACTTTCAGAGGAACTTGATAAGAAGCAGGAAGAAGTGAGGAAGTTGTTAGAGGAACGGGAAAATCTGGCGACCACCTTAGTGGCCATTAAGAAAAATTTGGATGCCCTTGACGCCAGGCCGACGGCAGAAAAGAATAAGAATGCCGCGCTAGAGGAGAGGAATGGTGTGCTGGAAGAGAGGAATGCCGCGCTAGAGAAGGAGTCGGCAGAGAAGTGCAGGTGATACTGCGAGCAAACTGCAAGCATTATGTCTGACTGCTTTGCTGAGCGTTACGGAGAGGATGCATTTCACGTTGAGGCCATTACTAACATATCGCGAGGTCCGTAGTCCTTACGGATGACAATTTTTACTTGGCAAGGGCACCATATCGCGAGGGATAGGGGGACAGCGGGTTAGTGGCGTCCTAGGCTTTTCTGTCCTATTTTTGTATTTTGGGCGTCGGCCTGCTTTTGCTTTTTATATTTTGAGGCCTCTGCCTTTGCAAGCCTTAAGGTCTTTGAACAGACACATATATATTTTTTATTTGTCGCCTCCCTTTGCTGGTGATCTTCTTTGCGCTGTTGTTTATTCTTCAAATTATAGCAACAAGATAACAATGCCGATGTTAAGATGGCGATATTGGTTGTAGGTTTGAGCAGTCTCTGCAGGGCTGCCATAACGCAGCGAGATCATAGAAATCTGGTGGAGATATTATAACCATAGAACCATAGAACTATCATATAATCTGCAATATAATCTACCAAATCATATAATAAAGGATGTTTTTCGAGGAACCGCCCCACGATCTGGCGTGTGTACTTCCATGTCGGAATGGAATAACACTACTCTCCAGGTGGCAGGTATCGCAACATGACCAGGCGTGTGCATTTTCATTTCAAGAAGGCTGACGTTATTTAGCAAATAGCAAGTGACGAGTGGGAAATGACTTCAGAAATAAAACTTATGATAGTGAGGTATCACAACAGATATTACCCACGATATGTAGCATATGATCCCCTTCTGCAAGAGAAGATATTATGGCGATATTGCCCTGTGCACATTTGAACGGAGAATGTCACTTTGGAGGCGTTGCTGCCTTGCGCGCCGCCATTATTCCTTTCCGTAAGAACATATATAAATAAATGAAGATGACGCCCTGGGATGCTGTATTTCTTGAGTCGGAATAACGGAGTGCTTTCCGTTAATGGCATACTCACGACCGCACGATATCGCTGCTTTCATAGGTGTTAATCTCTTTATCGCCTCAATGTTCTATCAATTTTCCTGCACATTCTCAATCATTGATTTTTGTTACGTTTCCTCCAGGTATCAACGCCCTTCCACATTTCCACGATCGGCCTGGAGCATGCCTCGTCTTAGTGAGCCGTCTGATCAAGACCAGCTGTCACAAGGATAGGATTTTCACTTCCAGGCGTTGATACCTCGCATCCCTGGAGCGTGCCTCGTCTTAGTGATACACCTATGTTAGCACGGTCATCACAAGGATAGGATTTTCACTTCCAAGGTGGAGATTTTTACTTCCCTAGGGGCATGCCTCGTCTTAGTGAGCCGTCTATGTGAGCACGGTTGTCATAAGGATAGGATTTTCACTCCTAGGGGAGTCGGGGTGTGCCTCATCTTGGTGAGCCGTCTATGTGAGCACGGGTATCCCAAGGATAGGATTTTCATTCCCGACGGTGCTGGGGCGTGCCTCGTCTTGGTGAGCCGTCTGATCAGGAGCGGATTCACAAGGATAGGATTTTCACTCCCAGAACTGAATCTTTAAGTATGCCAGGGTGTGCCTCGTCTTAGTGAGCCGTTTGATTAGGAGCGGCCTTACAAGGATAGGATTTTCACTCCTGGCATCCTTCATTATCTGCACACAAACAACCACAAAAATGCACAAGGATATTTCTGAGAAATACTCATTCGTCTAAATGGCAGGAAAACAAAAAGGTACTCGTTCTGCATTAAAATCTGAGGAAAGGGAGTCATCATCGGTGCCGCATCAAGGAGCCAAAGCTGACTATACTAAGTCATCAATGATGAAGTCGTGAGAGGAATTAGAGAAAATGAAAGGTACGGTTATTGTTGCTGGTTTTTTGTTATTGGGAACTCTCTTTGTCCGCCTTGTTTCAAGATATATGATGAGTGACCGGCGAATACTTGTACTGTTTATTCAAAGTTATTTGAATCTGGATTTTTTGAGCCTTTCACCATGTTTTGCCTCGATTCCTTGAATATCATGGCGTAGCATTGTCACAGTTGTCTGTTACTAGTTATGTTCTGATCACAAGGGTTATAAATATAATTGAACAATTAAAAGTAGAACCCTTTGTTTTTATTGATTTTTTTTCCTTCGTCGTTGTTTATGGCACTTCAAAGACCCCTTCTTTCTACCTAGGTATAGATTTGAAATTGCGCCCTTATTTTAATAAGAACAGGCTTATGAGGTATTAACACCATAGGTTATTTTTTTTGAGTGTAAAGGAGGGGCTTCTTTTACAAACCCTTTTAGGAGAAATTGGGGTAAACCTATAGAGAGGCTTTTCAGAAACAATGTGTGGAAGGATGCTCTTGCTCTTGTCGAGCCTCTTAGTTGTCATAACTTGATTAGTTCTACATATGGTCAAGAACTTTCTCTTTGCTACTTAGGTTAGTTTTAACCTTACTTTTTTTGCTGTGATGTGATGATCATTTGCATCTATTGATGCTCTAACCATTCTTGTTTATTTGTTTTTCATTTTAGGTCCTGTGGAGAAGAAGGTCATTGATCTTGATAGTGAGAATGCTTTTGGTGATTTAGATGATGATATTTTGTTTGATGATCCTATCAAAGATATGGGATCGCGATCATATACTGCTGCTGGTGAGGGGTCTGTCAAGGTGGAGATTGATGAGGAGGAGCCTGTTTCCAAACATTTGAAGAGAGGAAAAGGCAAAGAAGTTACTATGGGCTAGGTGGGTGATAATCCTGGGATCGGGGTGAGGGCAATTCTACAATGGGCGTGTTGATGTGGATGATATCCTTGCTCCAATGTCACCTATAAAGCACCAGAGGGGGTCTCCGGTGTAGAATCTCCTATGATAAAGTTAATATCGGGGAGAATGTGAGTACAGGGAGAGTTACTGGGAATAGTTACCGGGTTTGAAGTAGGAGCTCTTTCTGGTGTTTATGTGGATGTCCGTCCTCCTTCTTCACAAGTGAGGGAGGTATTTATACCCCTTCTTAGCTTGGTTTCCTAGGTCAAGTGGGGCTGCCCAGCTTGGTTACTTGGGACAAGTGGGGCTACGAGCCAGAGAATTTAAGGCCCTAGGCGGTGCATTAAATGCCATCCCCTCCCCCATTAATGCCATCCCATCCGTCTAAAATATTCTTGCGTCCGCCACTAGTGTTTTGACGTCCGCCATAAATGCCATCACCTTCGCATTAAATGTTGCCTAGGTGGTGATGATTACCCTCGATCCATGCGTGACACTAGGCTTGGACTAGATACCGGATACAGGTATCCGCCCTGTCATACCTTATCGGTTAGGTAATCGGCTATCGGACGCGGTAAGTATGTCACAATTTAGCAGACAGGCTACAGGCTACCGTGGGACCCCTCGTTGGTGATGTGTACCCTGTAATATCCTCACTAAGGACCCTATCGGTAGAGCACAAAGTAAGCCCACGTGGCCTCAGTCAGTAGAGACTAAGTCAAAGGACTTGTACAATGACTAAAATACCCTTGGTGTTTCTTCATGTATTATTAGAAGCCCCACCAAAAATGAGCTCGAGTGTTTACCAAGGGCTTTTGTTATTCTATTGAAAGTGGTGTTGATACTAAGGATCTCCGAAAATGTCGTTTGAAAACTGTCGCTGACGTGGCCTCTTCTCGTCAGCCCACTTATATATAAAGTTTTCATTGGGATTTGGTGTAACCAACCACTTTGGGTGCTGCGAAAAGCCACAAATAGAAGTTAGAGAGTCTGCCTCGTGAGCACGCGTGCGCGAACAATAAATGCTGCCATGTGTCAAGCTATTAGTGGATGCTTGCCACATGGCATTTTTCGATAGGGTAGTCACACGGTGCTAGTGGACCACGAAATATATAAAGTTCTCTCTTTCTCCTGTCTTCGATGTTCATCTTCTCCCACTTCTTGAAAAGCGTCCTCTCTCTCCCGCTTGTACTTCCCCACTCTTGGGATTTCTAGTTTCCTATCAGACTCTGACTCTTGGGATGTCTGGTGCTAGCCCATAAATCAGACCTAAAAGCTAGGTCAAAAAAGACATTGAGAGGACTCCTTCTATGTTCACCGAGGTGACGCAGTTGTGGTCGGAACTAATGATTTTTTAGGCTTCTTTCACTAATAATTATTCCCTCCACCCACCTGGTAGGGATATTAGGTTGAGCACTGTTCTTCTGGGGAATCAAAGGATTCTCTTCCCCTTCACACTATGGTTAGCAGTTTGTTGAATCGTTACCAATTGAACCCTGCACAAATAACTCCGAGTTCCTAGTCAAGCATATATGCCTTTATTAGGGTTTGTGAATTAAATCCCATTCTTTCGCCTTTCATCGCCATGTTCTGAATTTTCTTTCAATTGCATTACCGGGGGGCTTGATCACCATTTCCCCTCCCTGGGATGATGAATCGGTCCGACCTTTCCTGCGGAACTTTCAAAAGTTTAAGTTCTCCGTGTCCGGATAGAAAGATCGATTCTTCGTGATTGAGCTACCGTCCTCCCTATGGCATTCGGGATTCAATTGGGTAATCACCGATAAGAATTGGGTAAAGCCTACCGACATCCTGCTAGGATTGCAAAACCATGTAGACAGATTGTTAGCCTTTAATGCCCCTTTTCACACCAGGAATCTGGCTACCGGTACCAAGTTAACGGATTGTCAGATTGGTGAGTTTCTATCTACCATCTCCATTTTTAGGAGTTTTCCAATTTTGATTTTGTTCTGTGTTTGCAGCAGTTGCGTCTGATTGGATACCGAAGTCTTTGCTGAAGAAAACCAGGAGGGCAGAATCATCTCATCCTCAAGCAAGGATCCTTCCGGTCAGAACAAGGGGGACTACCGGAGAGTCTTCTTCCCGAGTTGTGGTTGTACCTGTTACTCGCCCTTCTCCGTCTGATTCCAGTTCTGCCGAGATATCAGAAATAACCCTCGAACGAGCGCTTGGGTTAACGGTTGAGGTGACTGACGCTCAACCTCCTCGACTAAAGAAGCCGCGATGGCTGGAGCATAGTAGGAAACTCTTCTTTCGGGAGACTCCGAAATAGTTACTTCTAGACCGCCTACTCCTTCAGATGATATTGAAGACCCGACAGAATTCTTGCGAATACCTCAAAGAGGATAACTAAACGGAAAAGAGTAGAGGGAGAAAACATAGCGGCTGGAGTACGAGTTACTCCTCCTATCGCTCCAATAGTTGGGCCTAACTTTCTGGATCTATCTATGAAAATGGAAATAGAGTCCAAGCTGGTTCTCGAATCAATTCCTTTTGTGGTTCCACCAATGTCGATCGTCTCTGTTCTAGACATTTCCAACCAGCCATTTTCTCCGAATACCATCTAAATTTTAGATGTGTCAGTTATATCGGAAGACGGACCAAGCTTTTCTCAGCAATCGTTATCTCCTTCTATGTCAGCGCTTGAAAGCAGGCCGAACTCCTCTCAGTCGTTATCCTCTCATGCGCCCGCGTTTGAAGATAGGTCGAGCTTTTCTCAAGCATTACCCTTCCCGGTACCGGTGCACTTCGTTCCGGGCCCTATTGATATGGTCCGGCCTAGTGTAAGTAAGCCGAATGATATATGGAGCTTGAGAGGATCTAGCCAATGGAGTTAACAGCAAGATTTGAATGGAGAAACAAGAGGTTCACACTCAAGACACGGATTTGCAGCGGAATTAGATTAGGAAAGGAAGAAACAATGTTACCCGGATGGATGATTATTGCTAGATGGATGGTTAGGAAGCAATGAACAAATGCATAACTTGTAGAATATCAACCCAGAACAGCAAGCCAACATACAAGTAGATTTCAGTCACCAAAAGGAAGTAGTTTGATTACAAGATAATTTCCCGGAGGAAGATTGGGAGGAGTGTTCTCTACTCAAGCAATCTTTCTCCAAGAACAAGTGTTGAGTTTAGGGACCTAGGTGATAGATTAAGGAGTGCTCTCAACTTACAAAATATCACTCAAAGTCTAAAAACTAAGGTCTGCAAGAAGAGAAGCAAAAACTATTTATAGGTACAACAAAAGAAAGGCTTGAAAGCCTAAAATCCGTGTGGGTCTGATGTCTGGCGGCATGCCGCCCCGCAAGAGATGGCTCTAGCGGTATGCCGCTACATTCGCTTGGAATGTTGCAATTTAATTAAATTCGGAGTGGCATGCCGCTCCTAAGAGTGCTGCTCTGGCGGCATGCCGCCAGGTACCATTCTTCCCATATCTTTGTCCTCGTGAAGAGTTACGTGCACAGCCTTGGGGTGAACTTGGATACACTCTTTCCCTCTCAATTCGTCTTCAAACCATACGGATAAACCTCTTGCTTTGCTCCGTGTGATCGGACCTTGAGGTAACATACCTTGAATGTCAAGTTTGGCTTTCGAGGGGTCCGTGATCATATCAACTCCTTCCCCTTCGAAAGGATTCATCCTCGAATCCATTTCTAGTGGGTCTTCTTCCTCATCGGGGTAGAAAGACAGATCATTGACGTTGAATGTACGGCTGATTCCTCCATAGTCACTTGGAAGATCTAGAACATAGGCATTGGCGTCAATACGGCGGATAATTTGAAAAGATCCGTCCCCTCGTGGACTCAACTTGCTTTGCCGCTCACGTGGGAATCGATCCTTGCTCCAATGAAGCCACACCCATTGACCCTGTTCAAAGGAAGTAGGAACCTTGCCCTTATTGCGCTTAGCCACTGCTTTTTCGTTCATGCTTTCAATGTTTTTGCGGACTTGCTCATGGAGTTTCTTAACAGCTGCAGCCTTGGCACTACCACCTGCACACTTAAGAGAACTCAAAGGCATAGGTGAGAGATCAAGAAGGGTCAGGGGTTTGAACCCGTAAACCACCTCAAAAGGAGAAAACCCGATGGAAGTGTGATGAGCATTATTATAGGCAAATTCAACAAATACAATGCAATCTTCCCATTTCACTCCATGTTTAGCAATCATTACACAAAGTAATGAGCCTAAAGTTCTATTCACCACCTCCGTTTGACCATCCGTTTGAGGATGACACGTGGTGGAGAAGAGAAGTTTAGTCCCTAACTTCGCCCAAAGAGTTCGCCAAAAATGGCTCAAAAACTTGGTGTCCCTATCACTTACAATACTCTTAGGCATGCCATGTATTCTTACCACATGTTGGAAAAATAAAGAGGCAATGTGTATGGCATCATGTGTTTTCGAACATGGTATAAAATGGGCCATTTTGGAAAAATGATCCACCACAACGAAGATAGAATCGTGGCCATTCCTAGACTTAGGCAAACCCAAAACAAAGTCCATAGATAAATCTACCCATGGGTGTTGTGCAACGGGTAAAGGCATGTAGATAGCATGATGTTTAGATTTGGACTTGGCAATTTTACAAGCAATGCACCGATTCACAATGTTAGTCACATCTACTTTCATTCGCGGCCAATAGAAATGAGACTTCAAAGCATGCAATGTTTTGGAGATACCAAAGTGACCACTCAAAGCACCTCCATGAGCTTCCAACACAAGTAGCTCTCTAACATTAGAACGGGGCACACACAATTTATCATACTTGAACAAGTAATCATTATGCCTAAAGAAATGCGTATGCGGTCCATGTGCACATGCTGCATATATGTCACGAAAATCCTCATCATTCTCATACAATTCAATTAAATGTGAAAACCCAAACAATTGTGCATCAAGGGAGTTCAAAAGAGCGTACCTTCGTGAGAGTGCGTCGGCTACCACATTCTCCTTGCCTTGCTTGTACTTGATGGTGTAGGGAAATGCCTCAATGAATTCCATCCACTTGGCGTGGCGTTTGTTCAACTTAGCTTGGCCTTGAAGTAACTTCAAGCTTAGGTGGTCGGTGTGGATGACAAACTGATTTGGCAGCAAGTAATGTTCCCACACCATGAGTGTTCTTACTAGAGCATATAATTCTCTATCATACGTAGAGTAGTTGAGCTGGGCACCGCTGAGTTTCTCACTAAAGTATGCAATGGGTCGTCCCTCTTGAGTTAGGACAGCTCCTATACCTATGCCACTTGCATCACATTCTAACTCGAAAGCCTTGTTGAAGTTGGGTAAGGCTAACACCGGAGATTGCATAAGTCTCTCATTGAGTTCCTTGAAAGCCTCCTCTTGTCTACTTCCCCACTCAAAAGTCACATGTTTCTTGGTGAGCTCATTGAGGGGAGCGGCTATGGTTGAGAAGTTTGGTACAAATCGACGGTAAAAACTCGCAAGTCCATGGAAGGATCTCACTTCACTAGCATTCTTAGGATTCGGCCACTCTCGGATGGCTTTCACCTTTTCCTCATCGACCTGTACGCCACCTACACTTACAACAAAGCCAAGAAAGTGTACTCTTTCCAAACACAATTCACATTTGGAAAGTTTAGCATATAATTGATGTGCACGCAAAGTGTCAAGTATTGTGCGCAAGTGATTCACATGTTGTTCAAGAGATGGGCTATACACAAGAATATCATCAAAATATACAACAACATATTTTCCTATGAATTCTCGCAACACATAATTCATCAATCTCATGAAAGTGCTAGGGGCATTGGACAAACCAAAAGGCATTACCATCCATTCATACAAACCGTGTTTAGTTTTGAAGGTTGTTTTCCACTCGTCGCCCTCATGCATTCGAATTTGATGGTAGCCACTCATGAGATCAATCTTGGAATAGACCGTACTTCCACTTAACTCATCAAGCATGTCATCGAGACGGGGTATGGGATGGCGATACCTTACTGTGATCTTGTTGACGGCGCGACAATCAACACACATCCTCCATGTACCATCTTTCTTTGGTACAAGTAGAACGGGTACAGCGCAAGGGGACATACTCTCTCTAATGAAACCTTTACTCAACAACTCCTCGACTTGCTTTTGGAGCTCTTTTGTTTCCTCGGGGTTGCATCGATAGGCTGGTCTATTAGGTATGGCAGCACAGGGTACAAGGTCTATCTTGTGTTCTATACCACGGATTGGAGGAAGACCAATAGGCATCTCGGTTGGGAACACATCATCAAATTCCTGCAAAAGGGAGACAATTGGACTTGGTAGAGAAGAAATGGGGTTAGTGGCAGCATTCAAACAATGTGGCTTGTACTGAAGCACAAGGCACACTTTGTTAGTGACAAGGGCTCGCCTCACATCCTTACCCCTCGCTACCACACTCAAGTGTTTTGACTCACTCTCTCTACCATGCTTACTTTTGTCATGGCGTGTATTTAGCTCCCCCTTTGCTTTCTTCTCTCTTTTCTTTCCTTGTGAACTACACTCACTATCCCTCAAGATACCATGCTTATTTTTTTCATGGCTGGTTTTTTTCTCATTCGCACAACTTACTTTCTTCTCTCCACTCTTTTCTTTCATTTTTCTCATCAACTGAAATTCTGCACTTGTTTTTGCCATGTGCATTTGGTCTTCTCGAACTTGCATGGGTGTGAGTGGAATAAAGCTGAACTTCTTCCCACGGTGAGTGAGATGAAGCTTATTAGTCCGACCATCATGGACTACCCATCTATCAAATTGCCATGGTCGACCAAGGATGAGATGACTCGCATCCATGGGAACTACATCACACAATCGTTCATCCTCATAACCACCCATCTTAAGAGCTACAAGAACTTGCTCTTTCACTCTCACTTCCCCATCATCATTGAACCAATGTAAGGAATAAGGATTGGGATGTGGGGTTGTAGGCAAACCAAGCTTCAAGACTAGGAGATGGCTTGCTACATCCACCACACTCCCATTATCAACAATAAGGGAAACAATTTTACCTTTGACCTCACACCGAGAATGAAAAAGGTTCTCCCGTTGCTCTTCATGGATATCCTCCTCTTTAGTGTGAGCACTCATGCTCCTCCTCACAACCAAGGTCATAGGGGCTGTTGGGGCCACTTCTTCTTCACTACTTTCTGTTCCCTCTCCCTTCAACTCATTCTCTTCTTCCATCTCATCATCACTTTCAGTTTCATAGTTACCCTCACGGATGACCACGACTCGCCTATTGGGACATTCGGACGAAATGTGGCCTCTCCCATGACATCGGTAACATTGAATGTTCGATGAGAACTTCTTGGGCTGGTTTGGGTTGGTAGTGAAAGTGTTAGGGGTCTGTTTTGGTGGAGGATTGGAGGGGTTACTCTTAGAGTAGGGTGTATATGGTTTTGGGTTGGGGTTCACTATTTTGGGGTCTTTTGGGTTTGGTTGGTCCTTAAGGTATGATTTCCATGGTGTTTTTGGGGTGGGTGAGTAGGTTTGGGTGGTGTTTCGGCTAGTGTATGGTTTCTTCTTCGTGGACTCATATGCTTCCACTTTTAGTGCATAATGGAGCATGGGTTCCAAGTGATCAAGCTCCTTCAACTCAAGCTTGTACCTAATCCGTTCATTGAGGCCATTGAGGAATCGAGACATAGTGACTTCCTCACTCTCATCGGTTTCGGTCTTGATAAGAAGCTCCTCCAAGTCATTAAAATATTCACCCACTGATTTGGAACCTTGCTTGAGACCTTGTAACTTGTTTTGCAAGTCTCGTTTGTGGTTGGCGGGTACAAACCTAGCTCTCATTACCCGCTTCATCTCTTCCCAATCCCGGATGGCATCTTCTTCCCCTCTTCCCTTGCAAACCCTCTCCCACCAACTAACCGCATAATCATCAAACTCCATGGCAGCTAGCTTGACTCTCTTCTCATCCGAATACCGGTGACAATTAAAGATACGTTGAATTTTGCCTTCCCATTTGAGGTACTCCGACGGATCAGTGGTGCCTCTAAAGGTAGGAATTTGCACTTTAATACCACTCAACTTGTCATCAACCTTCTGTTCTTGTGTTTCCTCAAAATGCTTTCCAAACTGAAATGTGGAATTTCGTTGCCGCCTACCTCTATTTGATTGTGAAGGCTCCTCATACTCATCACTACCACCCTCAATTGGCTCTTCATAGAACCCATGGGCATTGTGTGGTGTGGTCTTAGCATGATAATGAGGAATTAGAGGCCGACTACTTGTTGCATTAGGATCCCTTCGGTTAAGAGTGACATTGTCATACTTTGCTCGAATGGTCTTCATTTGCTCCTCAGTTATGGCTAGCTTAGAAGGTTGTGGTACTGATTTTCGGGTCTCCGTGGTGAGACAGCTTGGGAAGCCACGGCTGGCCGCCCCTTTGAATTTGCCCTTTAAATGGTCAAGCGCTTCATCACTGTCAATGTGACCTTCTTCTTCGGTCTCACAATTAACTTGCTCTTGGTAATCCTTGGAGGGCTTCAGAGGAAGCTCCTTTGGGGTTACCGGGGACTTGATACTCCCCTCCAGCAAGGTGAGGCGTGCCTCTGTACGATCAGCAGTAGCCTTCAATGAGGCCAAGGCAGCAAGGACTTGTTCAAGGGCCTCGGCACTCCTACTACTACTAGAATTAGGCCTACTTCAGTTGCTCATGGTGTCAAAATTAATGTACCTGCACACTCAACAAACGTTAGTAAAACAAGCTCTCCCTCACGTGTTTGAACACTCGTGTTTATCACTCATAAAAGATGTTCTCACAAATCGCTCAACAATCCCTTTCACAAACTTGTTCACCACACAACCTCTTGTTGCAATTAATCTTGTGATTCAAGTCAAGCATTTGTTCATAACCATCTTTGCAATAATATTCCAGAGAGTCACACAAGAGTAGGGAGGATGGAACGTATCAAAGACTCAAGAAGACTCAAGAAAAGCTGAAGAAAATTTTCAGAAAGGAGAGGAAGCGAACCTGGCGGTATGCCGCTAGAGAAGAGGAGCTCCTGGCGGTATGCCGCTAGGCACAAAGACTTGAGTATCACTTCTAAAATTCGGAGGACAAAGGAAGAAAACTAACAAGAGATGACTTAAATGAGTAAAAGACTCTAGGGAACTTAAGTTTAAGACTTAAAGAAAAAGACTCCACTTTTTTTTTTTTTTTTTTTTTTTTTTAAAGGAGTTTAAGACTCAAGTCTTAAACTAAGTTTAGGACTTGGACAACTCAATAGGACTGCTGGACATTCAAGTGAAGGGCAGGACGTGGAGAAGGGAACAAGGACTCCACTTATGTTGAGAATATTCTCTTTGAAATATAGAATGTTTGCCACTTGTAGGGAATATTGGTTCTTTGGTTGGCCACTATAGTGTATGAAATTAATAATTTATAGGGAAAAACAAGGATCTTAGCTTTTGACTAAAAAATTCAGATCAAAGTTTTCCTTCTTCATTCAAATTTTGCATGAACACCAAGAACACAAAGATGAACACCAAGAACACACTTTTCCGATTTTGAGCTTTTAAGCTAGCAAAAGTTGGCATAACATTCACACATATTTCAACTTGAATTAGGCAGCAATATGAGACACTTTTGACGCAAGACAATCAGGAAAACGAAATTGAAAGACGAGCATATATGGTTCAGCAAGGTGACACAAGAACGAACACAAAATAAACTCCAAGGCGCCAAAAGCTCCGCTACCACTTGATATGGTCCGGCCTAGTGTAAGTAAGTCGAATGATATATGGAGCTTGAGAGGATCTAGCCAATGGAGTTAACAGCAAGATTTGAATGGAGAAACAAGAGGTTCACACTCAAGACACGGATTTGTAGCGGAATTAGATTAGGAAAGGAAGAAACAATGTTACCCGGATGGATGATTGTTGCTAGATGGATGGTTAGGAAGCAATGAACAAATGCATAACTTGTAGAATATCAACCCAGAACAGCAAGCCAACATACAAGTAGATTTCAGTCACCAAAAGGAAGTAGTTTGATTACAAGATAATTTCCCGGAGGAAGATTGGGAGGAGTGTTCTCTACTCAAGCAATCTTTCTCCAAGAACAAGTGTTGAGTTTAGGGACCTAGGTGATAGATTAAGGAGTGCTCTCAACTTACAAAATATCACTCAAAGTCTAAAAACTAAGGTCTGCAAGAAGAGAAGCAAAAACTATTTATAGGTACAACAAAAGAAAGGCTTGAAAGCCTAAAATCCGTGTGGGTCTGATGTCTGGCGGCATGTCGCCCCGCAAGAGATGGCTCTAGCGGTATGCCGCTACATTCGCTTGGAGTGTTGCAATTTAATTAAATTCGGAGTGGCATGCCGCTCCGAAGAGTGCTGCTCTGGCGGCATGCCGCCAGGTACCATTCTTCCCATATCTTTGTCCTCGTGAAGAGTTACGTGCACAGCCTTGGGGTGAACTTGGATACACTCTTTCCCTCTCAATTCGTCTTCAAACCATACGGACAAACCTCTTGCTTTGCTCCGTGATATGATGTCTTTTTATGCATGTTTTTTCCTCTCTTTTAGGTATAATTTCACACTTGATACTACTAATTTGGCTTGTTTTCCAACCACTTTGTAGATTTGGACTAAAGGGAGAAACTTGCTGAAAAGCGCGCCATTTGGATGTATTTTTGCTGATCTTTCATCGTCGAGCCCTAGATGCGTTTTGTCGTCGAGACCTACCGTCGGGGCCTAGATGAGATCTTATGTCTAGGCCTAGACGAAGCACGTGCGTGTTTCTTTCCGAATGACGCTTGGCTGAAGATGCTAAAAAGATTCTAGCGGGATTCCATGTGCAAATCATCCAGCTCATCAGAGAATATTCCTCTATACCATTTTGTCCCCTAGTAGGATTGTTAGGCTATATATAGAACCTTAACTTTAGGTTAAAAGGAGGCTACTCCTTAGTATATTTTTCATCTTTTTAGGGTTTTCAATCATTGTAGCCACCTCTCTAACATTGGGATTTGTTCTTCCTTTATTTTTCCAGAAATTGGAGCCCCAAGCTCTAATTAGTTTTTAATCCAGATTTTCGTTTTCGTCTGCACCTCTTCTCTGTTTATGTTGCTTTCTCCATCTACCTTGTGTATGAATTCCAGCATGAGTGGCTAAATCTCTTAGTCTTGGCAGGGGTGTTTTAAGGATTGCAAGAGGATAGTTGGGAGGTCAAAGTGTTCTTAAAACGTTTTCACTTTTATATCCGCTTTCTTGCCATTTTATTGTCATTTCATGTGAGGTTTGTTGGTAGTTTGATCATCTATTTGCATATTTCTCATGAATATTGTCATTTCCATGGTAATAACTAACGTGAGGCCATGGAATAGAGTAGTCACCTAGTCCAGAGTCACCATGTCGTTTGGTCCAATCTGGCTAGGGCAAGAAACCGGTTAGGGCTGACTTCTTAGTGTCTAGCCCTAGATGTGTCTTCTCTCCACTTCACAGGACTGCGTGTATGACCCATAAGCGTACCTTGGGCACAGTGTCACGGTCGCTCCCATAAGCATATCTTGGGAGTGACTTCTCTTAAGAAGAGAAGTAGGGAATCCACGTGAAAACAGGATTCCTATAGCACGTCTATGACGTGAAAACAGTCTATCCTTGCACCGATGACCGACTAGCCCTCGACGCAATCCACCGTCTACCCCTGCTAGGATTTCCCCTTTACCTGATTTATTGTCTCTACCTGTTTCGTTATTTCCTTCTTATTTGATATTCTATCTCTTCTTGTTTTAATTTCTTCTTTGCTATATCTGTCTGTCTGCACCGTTTGTTTATTTGTCTGCACCGCTTTTATTATTATTCTTCTGTTTTTTTATCATTTCCGTTTTATTTACGTTTTCTGCACCGATATCAACTGTCATCGTTGGTTAGGCTCGTCTAACCAACCAAACCCCCCCCCCCAGATTTACTTTTCTGTCTAGTGCATTTTCATCCTGATCATACATATAGGGCAAGATTAAATCTAGTGTTTCATTTCCCTGTGGTTCGACCCTGACTTGCCGCTATATACATTAATTTGTGCATATAGCTTATCAGGAATATAAATATTACTTTTGATGCGTGTTTCGACGACGCGTCACTCCGTGTGATCGGACCTTGAGGTAACATACCTTAAATGTCAAGTTTGGCTTTCGAGGGGTCCGTGATCATATCACCTATACTTCCTGACCTCCTCTTCTTTGACAATCGGACTCGAGTTCCTCCTTGTAGCCTTCTTGCCAGTCTCTCTACTACTTCGGATGGCGCGGTCACCCATCAAGTGAATTGATAGAATTTGGGCACTTCAGGCATGCAATCTTTAGGGTTACCGGAGCCTAGTGCCCAGAATGGTCGGATGGCTTCCTTGGTAGAAGAGATGTTGTGCATTCCAGCCGACAGGGAGAGTTTCCGGCAGATGTCCCTTAATGCTCAACGTGCCCAAGTTCGCAGTAAGCTCTTCTCCTCCTTCTGCCAACTTCAATATGTAACAGAGTCAGTTGATGCCCAGTTTGAGGAGACAGACCGTGATCTTGAGAAGAAAGAAGTGTTGCTTGCTCAAGCCACCGAAGAGTGTGCAAAGCTTCAGGATAAAAGCTGATATCTTGCCAAATTCCAAGAGCAAACTCAAAAATCTTTGGAGGACTATCGTGTGGAGTTGATGGTGATCCGAAAGGAAAGGGACACCGGTAAAGCCAAGGTAGAATAGCTCGAAGTAAAGCTCGCCACCGAAAAAGAAAAAACATCCCTCCTCCAAAAGGAACTGGAAGCTGTTCCGGAGAAGATAGGCTGGTGGAGAAGAAAGATCATGGGTGCCTTCACGGATGGGTTCTTGGACTATTACGGGTATGCAAACTTTAGTGCTGCAAATATCTCACCTTACGTGCAGAAGAGGCTTGAAGCGATAGACGAGAGTAAATTTGGTCTTCCATCTTTTGACGAAGAGGGATTAGAAGATGATGCCAAAGCCGAATACGAAGATATCCCTCCATCAGATGATCCTCCGGAACCAGAAGAAGCTCCTTCTTAACCTCCTTCTCGCTAGAAGGGTAGTTTAGGCTTGCTTACTGTGAATTTTCCCTTTTGTAGATGTCGTATGGCCTTCCATTAATGAACTTCTTTTGGCGATTCTTCATAAATTTTGCAAAATTTGCTAAGTGTTTGAGATTTATTTTTGTCTGAATCCTTTACTACGGATCCCAATCGAAAACGAGCCCAAGTGCACATTTAAGGCTTCCGATATACCTCCGTAAGCAGACGTTGTCAGAGGGCTTCCGTTAACTCTGCGAGATGACGATTTTTATTGGAATGCGTATGCCCATGTGGCCTCTTCTCGTTCATTCGAGGCTGAGCGATTGTTGGGAACTGATGAGACAAGGCGCCTCGAGCCTCGCATAAAGTTGTTGTTGCGGATATGAGGATTAATAAATGATATTGCATGCTCTAGTAATAAATGTCGCCGTGTCCATTGCCTGTTGGATAATCACCACGTGTCACCGTCTCATAGGTAGTTCCGGGAAACTAGGATATATATATATATAGGTTGTTCTCCTCTGTTTCAATCGTTCACTTTTACACTCAGGTGGAGTTTTTCTTCTTATCTTGCACTCTTTCCATTCTAGCCATGCTTAGCTTATACATCGTATTTCAACAATGCCTCGCGGTTCCCCTCAAGTCAAACATAAGGGTCATTGTGAATGGGAAATAGAGAATGTCCAGCTGTTAGCCAATGCTCCGGTCATGCCTCGCGACATTCCTCAACTCAAACCTAATGACCACGGTGAACGGGAAATAGAGAAACCTCCTTTCAGTGACGTAGATCTCATGTTGTTGGATGGGATGCCTGTTAGGAGAGAAGGTAGTCTGGTCCATGTTCACCATGCTAAGGAGTTGTGTACTGGTGACGTCATATATAGGCTTCTAGTTGATGGGTACTCCATTCTGACCGACAAGCCTCCCTCCATACGTCCACACTCTCATTGCTTTCTCTGTTAAGATCCTTCCAGTGACATCAGTACTTGCAATAAACCCACTTTGTTATCCCCCATTTCATGCTGATTTTACTGGAAAGAGAAAAATAGATTTTCCGACTACTCATGATGACTTTTCCAACTGCTCGTTAAGACTTTTCTTTCCCTTATTTTTCTTGTTTGTAGATGTAGTATGGCAATTTATCAATGAACAGATTCCAATTTGAGTTCTCTACATTGTTAGTTATGGTAACTTGCCAATATAATGGTTCTCAATTATTTACGATTAATAATATACCAACCGGGTAACCTATGATTACCGGTAGGACACCAAACGGGTAACTCACAGTTACCGTTAGATACTCTAATAATTTCGATATATGACATCAGTGTATATTCCAACGAAAAGGAAACAAGAGGGACTAACTGAAAAGGAGCACAACGAGATCCTGGTACTCTATCAAATAGATTGCAAGTATACTGTCAGATATATCGAAGCTATGTTTGATGGATGACTATGCACATATCATTTGCGCATTTAATGCTTCAAAATTTGTCATTAAATACAGTGGTGACTGTGATCATTATCACACGTCATATCTGTTAGACGTGGAACTCTTTCACTTGCTCTTTATCTATGACAAATGTTGGTGACATCGCCTCTGCAAGCATACGGAATGTCACTTCGGGTTTTGCAAAACCGCTCTTTGAATTTGAAGGGTTGTGAGCGGGAGTGTCTCGAGAAACTAGGCCACACATCAACCTCTCGTTGGCCGTGTGCCATATGTCGCTCCCCGATAGGGCTCTCTGACGGTGGTGAGGTAGTGTCATATATAACCTCCATTTTTCCTCTTTTATCTTTCATTTTCATTTTGACTCTTGAATCCTTCTATTTTCCGGCCAGTACTCCATCCAGCCTTCGCCTCTCAAGTTTTCACCGTCGGTTAGCCAGGTATTCCTCATAACACTTTCCTTTTTCTTATCCTGGCCCGTTGTTTCCGATTTAGATTCCCAATTATGCCTCGCGCCACCCCTTTGATAAAACCCAAGGGTTTCGGCGAACTAGAAATAGAAGAAACCTCTTCTAGCTTAACTAGGTTAGAGGATATCATGGAAGAATTGGCCTCCTTTAATGGTGACTAGCCTGAGGGATTTGTGGTCAGGGTAGCAACTGGAGACATCCGATTGAACAGTACCCTTGGGGGGAGCCAATGGGTATTATACACAAAGATGTTTGCTTATGGGTTTAGGCTCCCCTTACACAGTATGGTATCCGATTTGCTCAACCGTTTCAACCTGAACCCTGCCCAAATATCTCCCAACTAATGGTTCATAATCTACGCCTTCCTCAAAATATGTGATATAAATGGCATATTATCCCCTTCCGTTAAGCTATTTAGATATTTTTTTCAATTATTCTGTCGGAGAAGCGTAGTTAGTATTGCCCGTAGCTGGAAAGACACCTCAGTACGCCCTTTCCTTTGGAATTTTCAAAAGATCGAGTCCTCCGTACGTGACTGGAAGGATAGATTTTTTTATGGTAGATCTACCTTCCGTCACCTGGAGATCCGGGTTCAACGACATGGGCATCGATTTTGGAGCTGTCTTTTAGCGCAAAAATAAGCGAAAGAAAATCTGATAAGATTCTATCGTCGATCTTGTAAGATTCAGAGTCGTGGTTGATCGGAACAATGGTGGTCAGCGTCGAATGTACCTGCAAAGCGCCGGAGGGGGGCTCCGGCGTAGACACTCCGATGCTTAAGTTAGTCCGAGTTTCAAAAATAACAGAGGTTCGTCTTAGTGATCTCGATCTTACCTTCAAATTGGAAATGTAGGGGTATTTATAGGCCTGTTCGGCGATACCTAGCGATACCAATTCAGGCGATGTCGAAGGGTGACATCACAAATGATACCGACATATGACGTCATGAGCGATATCGTACGGCTACCGGGAGCGATAAGCTAGTGGGTCCCCAGGATGGGATGATGCCGTGCGTGTAGAGTCGCGTGAGTCCCCTCCCCGCTGATGTCGACCATCCTAGGAAATCGTCTCTGATTCTCTGGCGATATGCAGATGTCTTACCAAGGGTTGTCCATGTCTGAAAGCTTTGATGAAAACTTGTCCCTTCGCGGGGTGGTATGTCTACAGGATCTCCAGGTTTTTCTGTCTGCTCGATGTTAACCGTGTTAAGCGATGAACTGGAACTTAGTTCTGAAGCTTTCTAGCTTATCAAGCGGATTCCATCCTTTATCCTTATCCGAGACCTGTTCTTCTGAGGCGTTATGAGGTACACGAGGGACGCCGCTATTACACTTGTGATTATGAGGGCATTGTTCTTGCCCATCGATGTTAGTCCGTTTGGCTTCCTAACAGGGCATTATGGAGTCTCAACTCCATTCATGCCGTAAAAGGGCGGCTGACGGGTCACTTGTGATACCGCCAAAGATTACAACCAGGTCATGTCGCGGATTTGCCTTCATTCTGAGTCCATCATCCTTTTAAGTGTACTGAAAACACATAGAGGAGATAGGCGTTTATAGAGAAGTTAGTAAACTTTTATACTTACAGAGGGTTTGAGGTCACGCGGGGCCCTTTTTCCTCTTTAGCTTTAAGGAAACAACGATATCATCGCGGCTTTACGCCATCAGGTGCCTACGATTAGCGCTACTTTGTACCACCAGATGCCTGCGATGTCGACGAGGTTTTACGCATCTAGGGCCACCTGCAACACCAACGCGGCCTTACACTGTGGATACCGGTAACCATATGGCTTTTACGTAATGGCTACCCGTGATATCGCGCCTTTTAGCATTTTTCCATAGACATCTTGTATCCTTTGGCACATTCGTGTCGCGGATGACATATGAGCATCAACCTTGGACTTTGCTTTAGGATTATCAGTCTTTAGGGGTGACGAGACGGCTCGCCTTTTGAGGACCTCTTTGTTCTTCCCAAGGCCTCTCTTTGGGCCTATAAATTGGGGATCTTTCTCCACCCACGGTCTCCTCATCTCTGGAAATTTACATCATGGATCATTTGACTAAGAATTTCCTCCTTTCCAAAGGCCATTCTCTCAAGAACCTCAATGATGGGGATGTCGGGTTCCTGGAGAATATGTTGGTTAAGACTTCTGAGGACATCCTGGAGCTGCAAGGAATGTTGACCCCTCTTTATTCCAGGCTGGGGGCCACATCTCTGGAGGATTTCAGCCCGCTGGAAAGCGTGTCAAAGCTGGCTGCCTCCATCGCTCGGATTCAAGTGGTGATCGCCATGCTGCAGCAGCGCAAGGATATGCTGGGGTGCTGCTTGAAGGGAATGAGAGCCACCTCCCATGATCTGATTCTGGTCATGGATTCTCTGCGGGATCTTCCCGAAGTGCCTGAGGATGCTGGCTCTGATGCCTGATAGCGATGGCTCCCTCTGGGCCTTTTTTCTTTTCCCCCTGGCATGTAAATGTACTTTCCGGCCCCTAGGCCATAATAAATAAATTAGTTTTAATACTCCATTTTGCAACTGTTCTTCTTCTTTAATGCGCCCTTTGTCTTTCTTGGAGATATTCTTAGCCCAACTGAAAAAGGTTCAATCACTGGGCGGTTTTCTGATTGGTTGTTCAACATTAAATCTTCGCCGCGGTTGTCCTGGCAACTGATTGGGCGATTTTGTGGTTTTCCTCGATTAGGGGAAAATCTCAACAGGCGTGACTGTAAATCCATTTCTGTACTTCAGGCTGTACACGTGTCTTCTTTCGAGAGTCGGGCTAGAAGATCAAAGATCCTTTCTTGCCAAATTTCTGGCTATTTAAGGGATCTTCTCCCCTTCGTTATTCTTCGTCTCCTTGTTGTTTTTTTTTCTTTGTTAATATCCTCTGATCTCATGGCTGATTCTCATTTTTTAGATACGTTCGCCCGAGATTCTCCACCAACTCCCCCGACTTCTCCTGATTTGGATAATCCTCCTCCGTCGCCTCCCTAGAGGCCAACTACTCGCCGACGATGCCGTAAGAGGCGGAGGAAAGATGCGGCGAAGGCATCTAAGTCATTCTTTGATTCTCTTGCTTCTTTCTCTTCGAAGGGGAGAAAAACATCTTTTCCTCCTGACGAGTCACCCCCAAGGGCTCCTTCCGCCTGTTCAGCTGTTAAGGCGGTATCGCCATCTATTGAGGAGGAGTCGGGTCGATCCTCCATTCGCGTGGGGAAGGAGGTTGAGGAACCTTTCCCTTTCGCCGGCGAAGATCCATCGCTTTTGGGCGAGGACGATGATGACGTGGTTTACTGCTATGGCATATCCTGGTCCGATGGCGAATAGTTGGGCATACCATGCCTCTTTGTAGATGCCGTATGGCTTTCTTAAATAATAAAATTTCTTTTCGCTCTTCTGCCGCTTTTCTTTCTTTACGTTTCCAGGATTATCGCGGGAGTAGGCTTTTCGCTTGACGCAACCGCCTTTCGGTTTTCAAACATCAACTGCCTTCTTTCAAAAGACATTGATGACTGTCCACGTGTCCTTTCCCTTCTACACGTGTTTTGTTTTCACAGGCTGCTCCTTTTCTAGGTTTAACCTTTATAAGGAGTTTACTCTTTCTCTTTTAGTATTTTCTGCGAATATTTCGAAATTCTTCGTATTTCCTCCCTTCTGTGCTTCTTTTTTCCCGAGGGATTTTACTGCAATTGCTTCGCCGGTGCCGACGGCCGATTCACTGGTTCTCTGTTCCAGGTATTTTGTTTCTCTATTGCCATAGCTTTACTTTCCCTTCCATTATGTCTCGCGCTATGCCTTCTGCAATTATCGAAAATCCTATAGATCCCGAAGTCAGGAGAGCTCATAGTGTTTTTGATTGTAATGAGGTTTTGAGAGCTGAGTTGGAGGAGAACGGAATCACTTTCCCCACGGGATATCGCCCCTTTGTCCCCTTGAAGGATATTCGGCTTACTGATGCCATGTGGGGAACGTTCCGGTTGGTTTATTTCAAGATGTTTACCTACGGGTTTCGTCTTCCGCTTCATACTTCTCTGTTGAAGCTACTAGACCACTACGATCTCAATCCTGTCCAAATAACTCCGCCTTCCTGGTGTGGACTTTACGCCTTTCTTCGCTCGTGTGAGATGAAGCATATCTTTGCTCCATCGCTCGATCTGTTCCGCACCTTTTTCGCCTTGAGGTGCCATAATTGCTTAGTGGATATTACCCCAAGATGGAATGATGCTCTTGTTCGGTTCTTCTGGCGGAATTTCCAAGGTTTCGAAGAGAACGTAGACAACTGGAAAAATGGCTTCTTCACCCTCCACTTGCCCTCTCGGTTTTGGCGCGGTGGTTTCAACCGAAAGATTACTAGTGCCGTTTGGCGAGAACCGGATGTGTTGCCTAGTATGGATGTATCCCACGTTAATGCCTTATTAGAAATAGAAGGGCCTTTCCGCATTCGGGAATTTGCTCGGTTCAGGCCTTTGTCAGAGTGTGTTGTTGGTGAGTTTTTTCTTTTATCGCCTTATCGCTTCGACTTTCCTGTCATACTAAAATATTTTATCGGCAGGTAACGCTGAGTGTCGATCTTTCGAGGAAAAGGACGTTCCTCTAAACGTGGTGCCGCTTCAAACGTTACCTCCTTCTCCTCCACCCGAAGGCTCTAGTCGTCAGCCTATTCCGCAGCGAGGAAGGAGAAACAAAACCGTCGCGACACACAACGTATCTGCCCGACCTTCTCGTTTCCTCGAGAATTGGCTACCAGCTCGTGGTAAGGGTGTGGCCCCAAGTAATCTCATAATTGAAGAGGTTGACAGTGACAGCGGAAGCATGGATACTGGTTCCGAGCTGCGTCATGCTACCCTTTCCCAATGGATGAAACTTAGGTCTAGAAATAGTGCTCCTTCGGCGAAGTCAACCGAGGACGATAGCGAAGAGATGGCTGCCAAAACGGAGCGTCTCGTAAAGAGAGTTCGCAAAGAGAAATCTGACCCACCAGTTTCTTCCGGGGAGAAAATCAATGGGGCTCCTTCCGAGGAGGTTAACGCCTCGCACGTTACGGGTTCCTCGCCAGTGGCGGAAGTTACCAAGGTGCCCTCTGCCATTCCTCCCAAGTTTAACGAGGCTCCGGCAGTGGTGGGCTCTTCCTTGGTGCCTGATGGTCCTAGCTCCCCTATCCGCTCCTTTATTCCGGATGTGAGTTTACCAACCCCGAATCCCATCGCTCCTTCCCCACGGAAGCCTCAAACCTTGTTTCTTTCTTCGATTTCGGGCATTGGTGATTCTGCAAAAAATTGCTCTCCTCCTTATATCGCTAACCTTTCCCCTCAAGGTCTTCAAGGTCTCATTGCTTATCAGCTGGACTTGTCTTCCCTTGGCACCGACGGTCTTCATGCTTTAGGGATATCGGACCCGTCATCGCGAGAGGAACCAGTGGGTCCAATAGTGGGGCAAATGTTTACTTCTTCGAAGGACAAAGAAGAGTTCTTGCAGCGTCCTCCCGACGTACGCCATTCGCGTCTTCTGACTGACATGCTGGCCTACTTCCGCGAATTAAACTATTTTTTCGAGGATCATCGTAACAAGGTTCAACCTTCTCTTGATTTAAAGGGGGAATTAGATGCTGCTTTAGGGAAGGTAACGGAGCTGTCGCAGCTTCAAAAGCAGACCCAGATAGAGTTGGACGACTGTCGCGCCGAGCTTGCTTGAGAAAGATCAAAAGGGAAGGCTAAGATAGACCTTTTGGAGGTGGAATTGGTGGTAGCTGACAGAAAGAATATCTTCCTTCGCGAAGAGATAGCATCTCGAGATGCGGATTTGGCCAAAGTGCCTTCGAAGATAGCCTGGTGGAAGAACAAGACCATAGATATCTGTATCGCTGAATTTATGAGTCTCTATCGCCTGGGAACTGTCGACTCGTCAGTGCTGACCGATTACGCTTCCAAGAGACTGAAGGATCTGGGCGAAGGTGAGAGAGATCTTCCTTCTTCTGGAGAGAAGCGGAGGGATGGTGATCGCAACACTCGCGAAGGCCCATGATTAATCGGGGTTGCTCCCTTTAGAAGATTTTCCACTTGTTTGCTTCTTTGTTTTGTAATAACGCCTTGTTGTGCGACAATATTTGTATTTGATTGCTATTTGATTTTATTTCGCCTTTCCGTTCTGCCCCAACGCTATTCTTTTAATCAACGCCATCTTGCGTTATCTTCTTTCATGTGATATCGTTCTTGTTTTCCCCCAAAGATAGTACCTTCTTTTCAGAGCATTTAATGCTGGCTATCCTTTCCTTAGAAAAGTCGTGATTGTACAGGCACACGTGTCTATTTCTTCCAGCGCCACGGGCTAGTGTGCTTGAGAACTTTGCCTAAATCGAGGCATTGTAGCGCTTTTCTAGGATTGCACTCATTACTTGAGTCTGTTCCTTATGCCGCTTCTACGCAATGACTGCGGCATTCGTCGTTTCGTTTGACCATTAGGGTTATAAAACCCAATATTTATTCTTTTCACTTTTCTTTTATCACCCCGCTTTCTCATATCTTCTTTTAGCCGTCTCGTTTTCTCCCCATTATTCGAGGCTCTTTGAAGTGCTTTTCTTTGAAGGTATTTCTTTTCTCTTCCATCATCTTCTTCATCTTTTAATTCCTTAATTCTGCCATGGCTAAGACTCGCCGTACTGAGTCAAAATCTGCCGGTGAGAAAAGGATGGATATTACGTCTAGTGTTATCACGTTTGAGGCCGCTCTTCGTGAGCATTTGGCCGCCCATAATGCTGATATTCCTGATGATTATAAAACCACTGTTGCCCCTGAGTCGCTACGTCTGAACAGCGTTTTGACGGGCAATCGTAGGGTCATGTATGCACAAATGTTCCGTTATGGCTTTCGGCTTCCCATTGACTCTTTTGTCAAAGAGTTGCTTGTTGCCGGCGATCTGACTCTGGCCCAACTATCCCCAAATGCCTATTGTTGTGTTTATACTTTCCTGGAACTTTGCAAATACAAGGGGATTACTTCCCCTTCCCTTCTCTTGCTTAAATCTCTTTTTAAGCTGATGAAATGCCGGGGGGTTATAACGATATCGCCCCGCTTTGACGATGACTCTCTGAAGTCTTTTACTTGGAAACTCCTCCATATCGAGTCTTCCGTTGATGGCTGGAAAAAGGAGTTTTTTGTGATAGATCTTCCTGGAGATCTTGGTTCCTGGTGGCGATCGGGTTTTAATCAGAACGTGGATGACAACGTCTGGAGCTGACCAGGGACCCTTCCAAAACGTGAGCAAGACTGGTTAAACACGTTGCTCAAACTGGAAATCAGCGTTCACATCCGCCAAGTGGCCTGTAGAATGGACATTCAATCTTGTGTTAAACGTGAGTGTCGCGTTACTCCTTTCTTTGCTATCGCTGATACTAATGCTGACGCTATTTTGTGCCTTCGCAGCGACGGATCCCAATTATAAACCTGAGAGCGTAAGAAGACGCTTGAGAAGGGCTCAAGAGCGAGAAGAAAAGGAGAGAGCTACTTCCACGGAAGCGACTGACAATCCTGCCGATCTTCCGGCTACTTCCGCTACTCTTATTCAAGTTTCCTCTTCTTTGATCGGTGTGAGGAGTTCTGACATTCCTTCAGGCGTTCCCCTTGTGACCATCGCTGCTCCTCCTGCCCAGCCTTCTTCTTCTAAGGCTCCTAAGGCCACTGCCAAAGGAAAAAAGAAGAGAAAAACGACAAGTGTCGCTACTCTTACACCTTCTCTAGACACGGCAGGCTCTTTAGAAGCACCTCTTCCCCTCATTGATACAGTAAGGGTGCCTTTTAATCATGATATATTATATCTCGTCGTCAATCGCCATTTAATTTCTCCTTTCTATGTTTCATATTGCGTTCTTGGCAGGACACTGCCGTTGTTGCTACCTCCGTTCCTCCCTTAGGCGATATGAATATAAGACACGTGTTGACTGGCTCCAAGAAGAGACAGCGGCCGGAAGATGAGGGCAGAAATCCATCTTCCTCTGCCACCGGGATGGGGAGTAGGCCTGCGGACGGGTCTGACTCTACGGCCGTTCCCTAGGGGGGGAATCAGTCAGAATTTTTGGAGAATTTAGGCACAGGCGATACCTTCGGGGTTTCGCCCAATTCTTTCGGTGGTCCTGCTCACGCATATTCCTCTAATCCGGGGTATCAAGAGGTCTTGCAGGATCTTTCAGGTTATCAGCCCCATGGTACTTATCTTGCTCCAGGGGGTTCGTCCACCCAGGTTCATCCTCCTTCTCCTTTGGCATTTGCTCCTTCAAGCATTCCTTTGCGGGATCGTTATGGCGGAGGAGGTACCACTTTCAACTCTGTGGAGGACCTTGGTCCGATAGACGGGGCTAACCCTGTAACCCACCAGGTTGGACTGTATGATTTTCGTAACACCGGCCTGGCGGCATTAGGAGGTGATGGCTCGGATGAAGTTTCGGCTTTATTGGCTTCCCAAGTATTGGCGTCTGCGGCTGAACGTGACGCTTTTCTTTCTAAAGGCGCGTTTGATAGGGAGAACTCCTTACGCACCAACCTTTTCACCAATCTGATGAAATTTCATTACTGGGCAGAGGAGGTGCGACGTCAGGCTGCCTCTCTTTCTTCTGCTTTGGGGGAATTAACGCGAGAGCAGAATGAGAAGAAAAGGTTGCTGGAGGAGCGCACAAACTTATTACTGGCTCATCAGAAGCAGACAGAAGAGCAGTTGTCCGCCTTGGCAGCGGAGAGGGCTAAAGTTACTGCTTTGGAGAATGAGAAGTCCTCCCTGGCCAAGGAGAAAGTTGCCCTGGAGGAAGAGTGGGCTGATAAGAGCCTATGGCATGCTGAGCAGACTGCCTCTATTTTGGTTGCCTGCTTTGAGGAAGTTCACGGGGTCGACACATACAAACCCGATGAGGTCACTGCCGCCTTCGAACGAAGGTCTGGCCACCTTAATGAGGAGGGCTTTCGTCGAGCTAAAGCGGCAGGCTGGAAACGGAGGCACCCCGAAGGTTGACGAGCTTCGAGACTTTATCGCTCTTTCCTTAGTGATCAAGCGTCACTAACTTTTTGTTTATTATTTTGACCACCGAAGTTTGTATTTTGTGGCCCTCTTTAAACATATCGATCTGATCAAGTCACTTTATTGCTGACTTTCCTTTATTTAGTTGCTTCCTAGCGAACCCTTTTGGCGTTATCTTCGCCACGTTTTCCCAATGCGCTTACTTATCCGAACAGATCCTTAGCGCTCCCACCAAATTACAGAATTTGGTATTGGGTTAGCTTTCCTGGTAAGACTAGCGATAGATCAGCTGACTAGATCCTCGCACCTCCTACTGCCCAAAAATTATTCTGCGCAGTCTCAATTGTAAATTATTAGTAACAAAAACACGTTACAAGGGATAGTAATTACCCATAGGAGCCTTTCCGCTGCCATCATAGGGCGTTATCCTGGAACCCGCGGGAATCGTTTTCGCTATTAGCTCTATACTTCGCCAGGGATTACTCATCTGGTTACTAGCCGGGATTTCACGATTCTCCGCATTTCTCTAATTTCACGATCGGCCCTTAAAGTGCCTCATCTTAGTGAGTTGTCGGATCGGGACGACTATCACAAGGCTAGGGAATTTTCACTTTAGGGCGTTGCCCTCGCGTCTAGAACCGTGTCCTTACTTAATGGCTTAGCCATAATAGCCCAGCCGTTAAGATAGGGTTCTTGTTTCTAGAACGGAGTTTCTATTTCTTTGGGACGTGCCTCCTCTTGTTGGGTCGTCTCCACGAGAACGGTCAATACAAGAAAAGGACTTTTCACTCCCAAAGATACCGGGTGGTGCCCTCACTTAATGAGCCATCTGATCAAGATCGGTCATCACAAGGATAGGACTTTTCACCCCCGGGGGCGTCCAGGATCTTTCAATCCGACGCTAATTCAAGGTATGGTGGGTAGTTCCCTCACTTAATGGGTCATCTGATCAAGACCGACCATCACAAGGATAGGACTTTTCACTTCCCCAAAATACCCCCTTTTTTATCTGCACAAAGGCAACCACAAACTTCCACGAAAGCTCTCTCATCGAGCGTTAGTCATGGTTAGGGTTGACATAGATCAAAGGTGCAGATAAAATCAAATTCTAAAGTAATATAACTTCAAGCGAGCGATATTCCAAGAGTTGGATAAGGGTGTACCATCGAGAGTCTCCAGATGATAGGCTCCTTTCCCGACAACGTGGGTGACGTGATATGGTCCCTCCCAGTTTGGACTGAGTTTTCCCATGCGTTGCCCTGCCGCTCGCTTGTCTCTGAGCACCAGGTCACCGGGTTTCAGCAACCGTTCTTTGACACGCATGTTATGATAACGGGCCATCTTTCTTTTATAATGCTGCGTTTTCAGAAGGATTTCCTCTTGGACTTCTGGTAACGCGTCTAGGTTAGCTCTTAACCTTTCCTCATTCAGTTCCTCCCGAAAATGAGCTACCCGTAGGCTCATGGACCCAATTTCCACCGGTGTAACGGCTTCGGTCCCGAAGGCCAACGCGAAAGGCGTTTCTTCGGTGGTAGTCTTAACAGTCATGCGATATGCCCACATCACGTACGGTAGCTCATCAGCCCATTTCTTTTTAGACCCTTCCAGGTTTTTCTTGATGCCGCTAAGGATGCTACGATTGGTTACTTCCGCCTGTCCGTTAGTTTGCGGATGAGCCACGGAGGAAAATCGTTGCTCGATTCCAAATTCTGAGCACTGGTCTTTAAAGAACTGGCTGGTGAACTGCGTTCCGTTATCGCTAACAAGGACGCGAGGTACGCCGAACCTCATGATAACTTGATGTTTGAAAAAACGCCAAGTTTTTTCTGCCGTGATTGTGGCGACCGCTTCAGCTTCCGCCCACTTAGTGAAATAGTCTACCGCCACTATCACAAATTTCAGTTGAGACCTTGCTTTTGGGAATGGGCCTAGGATATCGATCCCCCATTTAGCAAAAGCGCAAGGGGCGATAATTTCAGATATTTTAGTGGCAGGCCGTCGAGGAATCTTGGCAAACTCCTGGCACTTAGGGCAGGTTTGCACATAGTTGTGGCAATCTCTTCGGATGGTGGGCCAGTAGAATCCAGATCGAAAGACCTGTGCTGCCAGGGTACCGCCTGACACGTGCATACCGCATACCCCTTCATGGATTTCGCGCAAGGTGTGAACACCTTCTTGTTCAGTTATGCATTTGGCGGCAGGGTGAGAAAAACACCTTCGGATTAGATCCCCGTCATAGTATATACAACGAGCTGCCTGTCTCAGTACCTTCTTCTTTTCAGCGGTATCCTGAGGCAGTTCCTCGTGCTTCAAGTATTTGATTACGGGAATTCGCCAGTCGCTTTTGCGTTCCTCCACGCATAAAGATGCTTGCTCTTCCATGAAGGATGGTACCGATAACTCTCGATAGTATACACCTTTGGGTATGGACGCTTCCGGATTCGCGGCCATCTTGGCTAGATTGTCGGCTTCAGCGTTTTCCTCCCTGGGATATGCTCAAAGCTGACTTGCATGCCTTCCTTCTTTATTTCCAACAATTCTCGCTTTACTCTGGCTAGATATTGAATCATAATGGGTTCCCGGGCGTGAGAATGCCCCAAGACCTGGTAAATTATTAACTTGGAATCTCCACAGATTTTTAGACGCAGATCTCCTATTCTTCCAGTATCATGCCTCCCTTTAGAGGAAAGTCCTTTCCCTATTCTGAGCCCGGCTAGCAACGCCTTATACTCTGCCGCGTTATTAGATAACGGTTATAGGATTCGAATGGCGTATCGTATTTGCATATCGTGCGGCCCATTTATAAAAATTCCGGCTCCAGCCAGCTCTTGGTTTTTAGCCCCATCCACATGGACGATCCAGAGGTCCGTGTAGGTTTCCGGAAACGGGAGATCCATGTCACCCCATTCCGCTTCAGGTACGCCGTCCAAAGGATCCTCTGTAAAAGTGCATTCCGCTATGAAATCGGCCAGGATCTGAGCTTTTATGGACGGTCGAGACTGATATCTCAATCCATATTGCTCTAGTTCAAGCGCCCAAATCAACATTCTTCCGGAAGATTCAGGCTTTCGAAATATTCTTTTCAGAGGCTGGTCTGTGAGTACGATGACGGAATAAGACTGAAAATATCGATCCATCTTGCGGGTGGCTTGTATAAGAGCGAACGCTATCTTTTCAATTCGGGCGTATCGCAGCTCCGCATCCTTCAGGACGTGGCTCACAAAATAGACCGGGCGATGAGAGTGGTTATCGTCGCGAACGAGGACGACACTGACCACTTCATCCGCGGCGCCCAGGTACAAATACAAAGTATCGCCTACTTCAGGTCTCGTCAATAGTAAGTCAGACGATAGGTAATCTTTTAGGCCGACAAACGCTTCCTCACATTCCGGGGTCCACCCGAACGAGGCTTTCTTGCGTATGATTTTGAAAAAAGGGAGACACTTTTCTCCTTGCTTAGAAATGAATCGTCCAAGGGCAATGACCCGCCCTGTTAGCCTTTGCACCTCCTTGATGGTTCTTGGCGATATCATGTCCTGTATGGCCTTAACCTTTGAGGGATTAGGCAGGATGCCTTTTTGGCTGACCACGTAGCCCAAGAATCTTCCTGACTGAAATGCAAACATGCATTTTCGGGGATTCAATTTCATGCGATACTTTTTCATCACGTCAAAGAATTCTTTCAAGTCTCGTAGGTGATCCTGAAAGCTAGCGCTCTTCACCAAAATATCATCAACGTATGCTTCCACATTCCTCCCTATTTGTTCTTCGAATATCTTATTGGCCATACGTTGGAACGTAGCCCCGGCGTTCTTCAGCCCGAACGACATCGCCGTATAACAATAGGTGGCCTTTAGAGTGAGAAACGCAGTCTTTTCTTCATCCTCCCGGGCCATGGGAATCTGATGATATCCAGAGTTGGCGTCCAATGAGCTTAGATAAGCGTATCCTGCGGTCTGATCAACTAACGGATCTATGCGAGGAAGCGGGTAGCAATCCTTAGGGCAGGCATCATTTAAATCTGTGAAGTCGATGCACATGCGCCAATCCCCATTGGGCTTAGGAACAAGGATAGGGTTCGCTAGCCAGGTGGGGTATTGAACTTCGCGGATAAACCCTGTGTCAAGGAGCTTCGTTACTTCCTTATCTACAGCTAACGCTTTTTCATTAGAGAACGCGCGTCGCTTTTGCTGTACCGGCCTAGCATCTGGGTCCACATTGAGACGATGTTCGGCTATTGTCCGCGATATACCTGGCATATCGGAGGGCTTCCACGCGAAATCTCCTTGGCATTTGTTCAACAGCCGGGCCAGTTGGAGGTTTTCCGCTTGGCTAAGTTTTTCACTGATCAGGAAACTTGCTTCCTCTATGCCAATTGCCGGAATAGGTACCATTTTGTCTAGAGGTTGAGCACGCTTCTCATCACTCTGCTCATAAGGATCCGCTGCTATACATACGTATCTATCGCAGCTTCTTTGAGTCATGAGCGAGTAGCATTCTGCCGCCAGCTTTTGATCGCCTTTTACCGATACTACCCCATCCCAGGAGGGGTATTTCATCTTTAAATGCTTTTGAGATATCACCGCTCCAAAGCGGTTGAGGAAAGGTCGCCCGAGCACGACATTGTAAGGCAAATTCAGATCCACGACAAGGAACAACAGGTTCTCTGATCGCTTGTAGGTGTCTTCTCGGAAATATATGGGCAAAGTAATTACCCCCGTGACAGGGATTGGAACCCCATCAACGCCGACTATAAGCCGTTTGCTCGATGTTAATTCATTGTCAGGCCATTTCATGAGATTGTAAGCTTCCAGCGAAAAGAGGTTCACTGCACTCCCATTATCTATAAGAGTTCTTCTGATTCCATGACTGGAAATGACGGGCGTAACCACCAATGCATCGTTGTGCGGATAGACGACGCCTTTCTCATCCTCTTCGGAAAAGGATAATACCATTCGATCCAATACGCCTATCGCATCTCCTTTTTTCGTAATGCCATCACGTGTGCGTTTATCTCTTTTCGCGGCTGCCAATTGTTCTGGTTCGTCCATATAAGGGGTTCCTCCCGCAATAATGTTAATCATAGGAATATAGTCGTCATCAACCGCGAGAGTTTCCTATCTTTGCCTCTGGGAGCATCATCTTTTTGCGGAACACGTGCAGGAACTGGTGGTTCGTTTACTGTCCTTTTCATAAGATTATTTCTGGCATCTTCTCTTATTTGGGTAGCAAATTCTCTCAAATATCCTTCTTCTACCAAGCGTTCTATCGCCAATATTAACTCCCGGCATGCTTCTGTGGAATGGCCCCTGGCTTTGTGGAATTTACAGTAAGCATTTTCCCTCCTTCCTAGAAGCACTCCTGGTTTCGTAGGCGCGGGGTAACGGATAGGAAGATTTCGCTGTTCCGCTATCGCTAAAATCTCTGCCCTTGGCACGTTAAGAGAAGGGAAATCTAGGTCATATGTACGATTTTTATAAGAATCCCCGTGACGTCGAGAGGGGGAACCACCGGTTTTTCCCTTCGAAAAATGACCCTTCTATTTATGGAAGGCCTTAGGGATATGGTCTTTCCTCCTGGCGTAATCGTCAACAAAATGGTCGTCAGGTAGTGGCTTCATGGGAGCGGTAGTAATCTGAGATGTCCCATGTGACGCATCATACGTCCTATCTCTATTTTCTTCCTCTTCCATTTTTGCGTAATTGTGGGCTTTAAGCCTTAACGCATCTAAAGTCACTGGAGGATCCACCATGAGTGCGTCTTTCAGCTTTCCATAGCGGCAGTTCCTTTTCAGAGCTTCTATTGCAAAATCAATGGTAACTCCCGGCGTTAAGGACATTTCCAAATCGAAGCGACTAAGAAACTCCTTTAAGGTTTCTTGAGGCCCTCGTTGTATGTCAAATAACGCGGCGGTAGATTTCCTGATTGGAATTGCCGTGCTAAATCTGCTCCTGAATTTAGATTCTAATTGCGAGAAATTATTAATGGATCCACCAGAGAGACCCTCAAACCAAAGACGAGCCACTCCCGATAATGTCATAACAAATATTTGGCATAACGCCGCGTCACTGTGGGTCTGAAATTGAACAAAATCCTTCACTTTATTAATGTGCGAGATGGGATCCTTGGTGCCATCATAAACATCAGTGGGAAGCTTCACGCGCCGGCTGACCCTGTGACGCCTTATACGACGGCTAAATGGGTGGCCCGATGTATCATCAAGAATTTCACGTGCCTGACGTGGAGGAGACATTTCGCCCTGACGCCCCCTATTTTGTAAGTTCTGGCGTAGGATGTCGTCTAGGAGATCGACTGCGGCTCCTGTTCGAGCGACTTCGATACCTTCAACTACTGGATCTTTCACTGTACTCGGGAGACAGACTTCTGTTGGCTCCTTCCCTCCGTCCGTCCCACCGGTTCCTAACCCCCACAAGCTGCCTGTCTCCTTGTAGGAGGAGACCTTGCGGCATTTGCGGTACGTAAGCCTCTACTCTTCCTTGAGTAAACTGCTCAACACTAATCGGGGGATTTCCCGCGGATAAAGGCATCTGGAGGTTTTCTGGAAACAATGGTGATATAGGTCGATCAGCGACAATAGATGGTGTAAACATGACGCAAGGAGGGAGACTAGATCCAGAAGCACCAGGCGTGGCTCTTGCAGCCATTTCCATCAGATATTCCAGCCGAGAACGAAGGGCCGCTATTTCCATTGCAAAAGGATGTTCATGATTAAGCACAGATCCCCCAGAGAGAGGAGTGGAGAAATCAGACCCCACTATCTGAGATGACAAGATGTCCGTCTGTGAGGAGGCCGGTCCCCCAGCAATTCCAGCCGAGAGGTCCAGAGATCCCGAAATAATTGGTTGTGTAGTCATAGAGAGATCGGCAGTAGCAAAAGGGAATAAACGTCTGCGGATTGAGAAAGGGATATTAGAGGATGACGATCGGATGGACTCCGATCCCGTGATCATGACCGTTTCAATCTTCCGACTAGATGGAGCTTGGCTGTTAAGGACGCTCACTTAATATACCAAAGCTCTCAATGAAAGCACCATTTGATAAGATTCGATCGTCGACCTTGTAAGATTCAGAGTCGTGGTTGATCGGAACAGTGGTGGTCAGCGTCGAATGTACCTGCAAAGCGCCGGAGGGGGGGCTCCGGCGTAGACACTCCGATGCTTAAGTCAGTCCGAGTTTCAAAAATAACAGAGGTTCGTCTTAGTGCTCTCGATCTTACCTTCAAATTGGAAATGTAGGGGTATTTATAGGCCTGTTCGGCGATACCTAGCGATACCAATTCAGGCGATGTCGAAGGGTGACGTCACAAACGATACCGACATATGACATCATGAGCGATATCGTACGGCTGCCGGGAGCGATAAGCTAGTGGGTCCCCAGGATGGGATGATGCCGTGCGTGTAGAGTCGCGTGAGCCCCCTCCCCGCTGATGTCGACCATCCTAGGAAATCGTCTCTGATTCTCTGGCGATATGCAGATGTCTTACAGGTCGTATAGGAAATCGTCCCGGCGGGAGCGGCAAGAGCGGCAGTACCGTTAGGGCTATCTTGGTTGTTATTAAAATCGCTGAGGGTACTTCTTTGAATGCGACTCAACCGACGGTAGAGGTAACACCTCCTGCTCCAACAACCGTCGGTGAGATCCCTGTCGGGTGGCTTTGGATTTTGAAAACCTCTCTCCGGATCCTATTTTCGTCGTCCCTATTGGGCTTGCTATCAAGATGTCTTCTCCAACATCGAACCCTTCTATCTTTTGTCCTCCTGAAGGAACTTTATCAGCAGACGTTCCTTCCAGCGTCGTTTCTCCGACTTCTTCTGGTCCTGTGGAGCTTTTCTTTATCCCTAAACCATCTTCCTCCATGCTGCCGTATCCTAACGCAGACATCTAGGGTCCCTCTTGCAACATGACCATAGATCTATCTTCCTAGGGTCCTAAAGGCGGTGTCAACCCAGCGAGTGGACTTACAGGCTTTGGGATCGCAAGGTCTACAATCTCTGGGACTGTCGGAGCCTTCTACTAGTGACCCATGGACGGCGCATCTCCTGTCAAAGATGATTGATGTTCCTACTGACAGGGAGACCATACGGCGGATGCCTCTTAAAGCTCAAGTTGCCTGGTATGGATCAGTATGCTTTCTGCTCTCTGTCAGTTCCGGTGCCTAATGGATAACTGCGTAGATGAGGTGAGGAAGGAGAGGGAAGCACGCCTGATCTTACCAATGATTTTAGGATCCATCAACAACGTGCTCAAGAGACGCTAGAGTTGTGCAAGAGTGATCTCCAAGAGAAGGACACAGTTATCGGGAGGCTTCAGACCAAGCTGTCGGAGGAGAAGGAGGGTTTCCGGAAGAGGGAGATGGAGTTCCTAGAGGAAAGTGCCCGCTTGCGCCAAAGTCTTCTTCACAAAGAAAAGGAAATGGAAGGAGTTCCCTCCTAACTTCAAAAATAACAAGAGAAGGTTGTCCTTTCGATGATTGACGGTTTCACTAACTACTATGGTGAGGATAAGTTTGATGTCGACAACATCACTCCCTTCGTCAATCGTAGGCTTGATGAAATAGGTGAGGAAGACTCTCCTCCCGGCTCTTCGTCTGCTCAGGGGATCTTGATGACTGATGGGGGAAATGTTCCTTCGGCATAGATAGGTTTTTTCTTATTTTCGTTGTGGACGCCGTATGCATATTTTAATGAACTTTTCCCCAACATTTTCTAAGTGTTTATTTCCATCAGTTTAAATTCCATGAAAAGTTAATTATGATAACATGCGAAACAACATAATCTTTCAATTGCTGTTAGGTAACAGGTATTCTGGCCTATCGAACTCATCATTATCTTCATATGCTTAAATAACTTGGAAAAAGGTCTTAAGTATGTTACCGTTTCTCGCATCGTTATGAGATGGCTTTCGTATGACTTGGCCTAATCCGTCCAAAGAAAATAGATCTCTCTATTGTTGTTTTTGAGTTGGTTTCTAGGTATTATATGCACGACCGTCTGATTTAGTCGGCTTTGTTACCGTCCCTAAGTCGTCACTCTGATTACCAAGGGAGTGGGGTTAGGAAGCTTTACTGGACTTATCAGGCTCTTGCTGATGAAGCTGTTAGTGCACCCAGATGGCCCAATAGGTTTACCGGGATTTCGCCGATAAAGCGTACATCCTTAAGTTGTACCAACGTATATCGGTAGAACCGAAATGGGCTTAAGTGATGTCGTTTGTGTACCCAAGCAACACCTAGGTAGCCCAATAGGTTTACCGGTTTCTCGCCGATAAAGCGTACATCCTTTAGCCATACCACCGTATAACGGTAGAATCAGAATGGGCTTAAGTGATATTGCTAGCGTACCCAAGCAACACCTGGGTAGCCAATAGGTTTACCGGGCTCTCGCCGATAAAGCGTACATCCTTAAGCTGGACCATCATATATCGGTAGAACTAGAATGGGCTTAAGTGATGCCGTTAGCGTACCCAAGCAACACCTGGGTAACTCAATAGGTTTATTAGGTTCTCGCTGATAAATCGTACATCCTTAAGCCGTACTACCGTATAACGGTAGAATCAGAATGGGCTTAAGTTATGCCATTAGCGTACCCAAGCAGCACCTGGGTAGCCAATAGGTTTACTGAGCTCTCGCCGATAAAGCGTACATCCTTAAGCCGTACCACCGTATAATTGTAGAACCGGAATGGGTTTAAGTGATGTCATTAGCGTACCCATGCGACACCTGGGTAGCCCGATAGCATCCACTGCCATGCATCTGTCTATTGAAAAGACTGGGATGGGTCCTGGTGGATACCCTATTATTTTACATCCGCTGCCACGCATTCGTTCATTGAAAAAAATGAAGGTGGGTCCTAACGGGATTCTTTAAATCTACTACTACGCATTCATACGTCGAAGGATCATGGCGGTTTGGCCGCATACCACTCACACGTATAATGGTAGATTATGGCGAAGGTTCTCTACATTCGCCACTACGGGTACATATGTTGAAGGATCATGGCGGTCTGGCCGCGTACCGTTCACACATATGACGGTAGATTAGGATGAAGAGTCCTTAATGATTTGTGAATGTTTGTGATTTTGCATAAAATAGAGAACACTGGCATATATATTTTTTGACGTGGTCAGGCGGTTAAAACCCTTCCCACTATGTTATTATTCATTTATGAATAGTACATCTGCTCTAGAGTGATATAATTTTAAATTTACGATATTCTAAGAGTTAGGTAGTGGAGTACCGTTAAGCTCTTCTAAGTGGTAAGCTCCCTTCTCGATAACTCGAGTCACCCGGTAGGGTCCATCCCACTTGGGGCTGAGGGCTCCAAGCTCTACCGGGGTGATGGCTTCAGTACCGTACGTCATTGCAAATGGAGTTTCTCCCGTACTTATCTTGGTTGTCATCCAGTAAGCCCACATAACATACAAAAATTCCTCGACCCATTTCTTCCGGGATCCCTCCAAGTTTTTCTTTATCCCGCTCAAAATGATCCAGTAGGTGACTTCGATCTGGCCGTTTGTCTGTGGGTGAGCCAACGAGGAGAATCTCTATTTAATCCCCAGTTCCCAATAGCGTTCATCTAAGTAGGCATCGGTAAACTGCGTACCATTGTCACTGATGAGGATCTGTGGGACGCCGAACTGTATGATTACTTAGTTTTTAAAGAACTACCAAGTCTTTTCTGTAGTGATGACGAGTACGGCTTCAGCTTCCGCCCACTTTATGAAATAGTCTACTGCGAGGATTATGAATTTGAGCTGAGGGCGAGCTTTCGGGAAAGGGCCTACGATATCAATTCCCCATTGAGCAAACGGGTAGGGGCTGACCATTCGATATCTCTGTGGCGGGCTGAAAGGGAATTCTTGTAAACTCTTGGCACTTGTGGAACGTTCTCATAAAGGTGTCACAATCCTTCTGGATGGTGAGCCAATAGAACCCTGTGCGGAGGACTTGCACGACCATCGTCCCTCTAGAGACATGCATTCCGCAGACGACTTCATGAATCTCCTAGAGAGTATAGTGTCCCTCGACCTCCGATATGCATCTGGCTACCGGATGGGTAAAACAATGACGGATGAGCTCCCCGTCATAGATTGTACACTTGTCAGCCCGCTTGAGAATTTTCATCTTTTCGGCAGTGTCTTCCGGTAGGACGCGGTGCTTTAGATAATTGATTACCGGGGTTCTCCAATCGTCTGCCTCCTCACTAACGCACAAGGAAAATTTCCCTTCCATGAAAGAGGGCGTCAAGATTTTCTCAATCAGGACATTCTTTGGCATAACAGTACCAGGATCAACCACTAGCTTTGCGATCTCATCAACCTGGGTATTCTCTTCTCTCGGAACATATTTTATCACAACGCGGATCCCTTTCTTTTTTATCTCCGATGGCTCCTGCTGCACCTTCCCAAGGAACCAGATGATTGTGGGGTCCTTTGCCTAGGAATTATCATTAACCTGATCCATGATCAGCTTTGAATCACCATGGATTTCTAACTGTAGATCCTCCAATTCTCTATAATCATAGATCCCCTTGGCGCTCAAATTCTTTCCTATACGCAGACCCGCCAACAGTGCCTCGTATTTTACAGCGTCATTGGACAAAGGTTTTAGAATTTTTAATGTGTAACGTATCTTGATCCGATCAGGTCCGGCAGACCCTTGGTTCTTTGCGCCATCCACAAAGATGACCCACTTATCACCATAGGTCTTGGGATAAGGTAGATCCACACCTTCCTCTCCTACAACTGGCATCTTAGGTAACGGCTCGTTCGGTGATGGCTCTCCTGCGAAGGTACACTCAGCTAAAAAGTCAGCCAAGGCTTGTACCTTAATGGACAGTCTGGATTGGTACTAGAACCCGTATTGCTCTAGTTTAATGGCCCAGATGACCATTCTTCTGGATGTCTCCAATTTTTTGAAAATTCACCTCAACGGTTGGTTTGTCAAGACGATCACGGGATGGGTCTAGAAATATTGCGTCATCTTTCGGGTGGCCTATATCAAAGCGAACACCACTTTCTCAATCGCGTATGTTTTCCACTATCGGGTTTGCCAACAATGATGGATACTGGACTTTGCAGATCAATCCGCCTGATAACAATAGGCCTAACGCCCGGGGTATTTTCGTCTTTACACCCCACGATAGGGACAGAACGCTGTTAGGCCTACCGGGTGGACAACCTCGAGGTTGTCGCCCTTTATCGAGCGATCAGTGCTGGGATGGTCGACATCAACGCGGGGGGGTCCCACGAGGTCACTTTTTCATGACCAAGCGTTATCCCGTCCCAGGCTGAGCTCGTCGTTCCTTGAGGAAGGTAGGCGTTACCTTGCCTAGGTAACACTTACCCCCATATATATATATCTAACGCAACGATAGCACACCGTTGACGGGGAATATCAACCACCTAACAGCCCCGTTAGCGCCTTTTATGGCAGAGCTCCCAGAAAACACCCCATTTTTTGCCTATAAATACCCCCATAATCAATGAAGGAGGTAAAACTAAGATTGCTAGCAAAAGCTCTGTTACTTTGACTAGTCATACTAACTTAAGCATCGGAGTGTTTAAGTCGGGACCCCCTCCCGGCGCCCTGCAAGTACACCGGACAACCGCGGGCGTGGAATCCAAGGAGCCACTCTCCCCTTCTACCCTTCGCCAACAGTCAGAATCTTATCAAATTGGTGCTTTCGTTGAGAGCTTTGGTTCTATTAAGTGAGCATCCTTAATAACCAAGCTCCATTCTCTCCGAAGACAGAAGGATTATGGCTTCTAACTCAGATCCCACGCTGTCCCAGTCTTCTAGCCTTCAATTTTCTACCCGTAGGTGACTTTTCCCTTTCGCCACTTCTGACGCTTCTACCACGGTACAAGAAATTCCCCCAGGAATGTCGGATCTCTCCTTTGAACAAACAACGGGAACATTTGTGTCCCAGGCATATACTCCTTTATCCCAGATAGCGGGACCCAGTCATTCTACTCCCCATTAGAGGGGACCCGCGGCAGACAGTGCGAGTAATCCATTTATGAATTCAATATCATCTCTTCAAGCTCAGCTGGACCAGCTGACAGAGTTAGCCGCCGGATTCACGCCTCACGTTTTAGGACCGAGCGTGCCTTCTCAAGTAGTTTTACTCCGCCTATCGTCACTGATCGGCCACTGTCGCCTCGGCACTCTAGGGGTATCCTGTTAACTTTACCTTCAACATCAGTCCTAGTCGGCCCCATGCAGCTTACGTATAGGTACGCTGAACCTTTCGCGCAGTATGCGAGGGAGATTCCTGTTTCTGAAGTAGAGCGTTGGCATGATGAATATAGAGATTGTTGGAACGACAGGTGAGACGAGGCGTTGAGGGACCCATCTCCCAGGCACAGTGAAAGGTCGAGTAGCAGGAGGCAACGAACCAGTACTCCTAGGAGTCGCAACCGATCTCCTAGGCGACATCATGAGCATGACTTTCAAGCCCAGAGGCACCCTGACGAAGTTCCTCTTCCTCACCGACCTCGTGGAATCCCTGACGATAATGTCGGTCACCCATTCAGTTATCGCATAAGACATCATAGAGTCAATCGACACATGAAACTTCCTACAGAATCGTATGATGGCACGAAAGACCCAATCTCACACCTCAACAAGGTGAAAGATTTTGTACAATTTCAAAGCCACAGTGACGCCGCGTTATGTCAGATTTTTGTCATGACGCTATCGGGTGTAGCGCGTCTCTGGTTTGAAGGGCTTATAGCGGGGTCTATCGATAGTTTCTCTTAGCTGGAAGCCAAGTTTCGGAGCCGGTTTAGCACAGCTGTCCCCATCAGAAAGTCCTCTGCAACATTATTCGACATCCACCGAAAACCGCAGGAGCCCTTGAGAGACTTCTTGAGTCGCTTTGATCTGGAGATGTCGCTAACGCCAGGAGTCACCATTGATTTTGCTGTGGAAGCCCTAAAGCGCAACTGTTGTTATGGGAAGTTACGAGATACATTGATGGTGGATCCACCGCTGACGTTAGATGCGCTAAGGCTGAAAGCACACAATTACACAAGGATGGAAGAAGAGGAAAATAGAGAACAAATTCAGAACATGCCCCAAGATCCGTATCCGGATCCTAATGCCCAAGCTAACGCAGCTCCTGATATGCGCCCAAGTGATGACTACAGCCAACGGAAAGATAACATCCCCAGAACCTCGAATCGACAAAGAGGTAATTTCTCGAAAGGGAGATCTGGAAATTCCCCTACCAGAAGACAAGCGGATCCGCCAAAGGCTGGATATATGACCCTGACCTTCCTTTCCTCATACTTTCGAGAGCAGAAATTTTATCAATTGTCCAGCAGCGGAACCTACCCATCCGTTATCCGGCTCCCGTGAAACCAGGAGTAATTATGGGAGGAAGGGAAAACGCATTCTGCAAGTTTCACAAAGCCAAGGGACATTCAACAGACGTATGTAGAGAGTTAAAACTGGCGATAGAGCGCCTTGTAGACGAAGGTTATCTTGGTGAGTTCGCCACCAAGACAAGAGAAGAAGCTAGGAACAATCCGGGGAGCAGAACGACTGACAGCAGGCAAGCACCTCCTCACGCCACAGGAGCTAACGCCATCCCTATCGGAGGGGGTAGGGAAACACTTGCAGTCGGCGAGGACGATGGCCCTATAATCCACATCATAGCTGGAGGCACTCCGTATTTAGATGAACCCGCGCCGTTGGTACCCACGGCAGGTGAGAAACGTAAAAGAGAAAGTACGTTATCGAGAAATGAAGCGATAAGCGCGTTGGACCGAATGGTGGTGTCGTTCTCAGAAGAGGATGAGAAAGGCGTCGTTTACCCACACAACGATGCATTGGTAGTCACACTCGTTATCGATAGCCACGGGGTCAGGAGAACCCTTGTCGATAATGGGAGTGCAGTAAACCTATTCTCGCTAGAGGCATACAATCTAATGAAGCGTCCTGACGATAAGCTAACGCCTTGTAAAAAGCCTATAATTGGGGTAGATGGGGTCCCAATTCCAGTAACCGGAGTTATATCGCTACTAGTGTATTTTAGGGAGGATGCGTCCAAACGGTCAGAGGAATTATTATTCTTGGTTGTAGACCTGACTTTTCCCTACAACGCCATACTTGGGTGACCATTCCTCAACCGCTTTGGGGCCGCAATATCACAAAAACATCTAAGGATGAAATATCCTTCATGGGACGGAGTAGTCTCCGTCAAAGGAGACCAGAAGCTAGCTGCCGAATGTTACTTGCTCATAACTCAGAAGAGTTGTGACCGTTACGTGTGCGTAGCGGATGACCCCTTTGAAGATAAAGAGGAAAAATGCACTCAGCCGGATGACCCCTAAATGGTGTCAGTTCCTATCGGGGTGGACGCAGAACCGAACCTCCTAGTTAGTGAAAAGCTAAGCCCAGAAGAGAACGCGCAGTTAGCTCGACTACTAAGAAAATGCAAAGAGGAATTCGTGTGGAAACCTGCGGATATGCCTGGAGTCTCGCGAGAAGTTGCGGAACACCGGCTAAACGTTAACTGATAGCGTGTATTTATGCATGATTTTCCCTCCATTATTTCATCAATTTAAGGCATGATTCTGCTAATTTACCCTTGTTTTCACTACTATTGCAGATCTAGGCTTAAAAGGGAGTTTATCCAAAAACATACATTTTTGGAGCATTTTGTGCGAATTTGAGCTTCAAGACCAAGGTCGAGGTCCCGACTCAAGAATCGCGTTCAAGGTCCCGAATCGAATTCTCCATTCGGGCCCCCGAAGGGCAAAGAGCGTCATTTCCACGTGTCCTCTTGCCAAAGCTCCCATGTGACCTCCCTAACACTGTTCTGACAGTCTGCACTGATCACAAAATATCTACCTCTCTGACCATTGTAGGCCTTGAGCCTATTCCAGATCTGCCTAAGCTAGTCAAGACCAAGAAAATCAGCTTTATGCTTTTTCAGCTTTGTGCTTTAGGGAGCATAGATCCATTGTAATAGGCTTTCTTTAAATGCATTTTGTTCCTTAGTTGGGCAGAAGATATTTTGTGATTATATTTTCTAGTTTTAAATAGAGGATGATAGGAAGAGTTTAGGGCATATTAGATCATCCATTATCATGTAGGTATTAGGAAGAACACTCTTAGACTTCTCTCTAGTTTATCTCTCTAGTTCTTGTTAGCATCTTCACTCTTTGCCGCTGGGCTTCAAACATTTAGTAACAAGTCTTCTTCCCTTAATCTCTTTATTTTATTATGCTCTCTTTAATTATTATTTATTTATCTTCAAGCATGAGTAGCTAAATCTTTAATTCTTAGCAAAGGTTATTCGAGGGTTGCAAGGGCAGATTCGAGGCCTAAACGAGTTTAATATATTCTTGATGCCATATTCAATTGCTTATCATTTTAATTACATTTTCGCTCGGAGTAATTAGAGGTTTGATCAACTGATTATTACTTTGTGTGAATGCTGCCATTTGTGTGATAAATACGGAAGGAAAGTTGCATGGAACAAGTAGGCATCTATTTAGTCTTGGCTGCGCTGAAGTGGTCTCGAATAGATAGGGTGAGTAGTTGATTGGATCGGGGTCACGAGCCTGACAAACTGAGGGACCTCTCGGTCCAGCTGTGTCTTTTCTTATCTTCATGGGCAGTTTGAGTATTGCCCTCCCGCATTCGTGCCTGGAGGGATGGCGAACTGTCAAGACTACCTCATATGTGGAAACGGGGGGTAGTTTCTCTTAAGAGAAAAGTAGGGGATATCCGAGGAATCTGGTCCCTATGTCACTTCTATGATGTCTTAAATAGAATATTTCTGTGCTGATGACGATCGGGACCCCGAATGCAACCCAAGAATGCCTTTTGCTAAGAACCATCTCTACCTGATTATTTGTGCTTATTTCACTTTCTGTTTTATTAATTCTGAATTTGTTCACTGATTTACTTTATTTTATCATTCGGGACCCCAAATTGACAACTCAAGGTCCCGAACACTGCTTTCTTAGTTAGAATTGTTAGCTCCCAATCTCTCTTGGCTGACTTGTTTTAGTCAAGTAAAACCCCCCTGTTTGTTACTTTTCATGTTTTTGTCTTGTGATTTCATTCAAGACCTTGAATCAGTTTCTCTCCATCCAGCCCTTGAATTCTATTTTGTTTCCTTTATTATTTTATTTTATAATCTGACCTTGTCTAGTGTAAGTCTTCACCAATCTCTGTGGATCGATCCTTTTGCCACTGTCTTCAATCTATTTTGTTGCATGTGATAAGTTGTAATTATTTGTTTGATCGTGCCCTCGATAAGCGCGTTATCATTAACCCTAACGCTAAACCTGTTCAGCAAAAGCGGCGCGCTTTCTCCCCAGAAAAGATAGTAGTCATCGAGAAAGAAATATCGAAGCTCATGGACATTGGCTTCATTTGAGAAGTCCAGTACCCCACATGGCTGGCTAACCCTATCTTAGTCCCAAAACCCAACGGAGATTGGCGCATGTGTATCGATTTCACTGACTTGAATGATGCCTGCCTCAAAGATTGCTATCCTCTTCCTCGAATCGATCAATTGGTCGATCAGACTGCTGGGTATGCCTACCTAAGCTCATTAGATGCCAACTCCGGATATCACCAAATTCCCATGGCCATGGAAGATGAAGAAAATACCGCCTTCATCACCCCAAAGGCCACTTATTGCTATACGGCGATGCCGTTTGGATTGAAAAATGCTGGGGCAACATTCCAGCGCATGGCAAACAAAGTTTTTGAGGAGCAAATTGGGAAAAACGTGGAAGCTTATGTGGACGACATATTGGTCAAAAGTCAAAGCTTCAAGGACCACTTAGCCGACTTAGAGGAAGTTTTTAGCGTAATGAGAGAACACAAAATAAAATTGAATCCGCGTAAATGCATGTTTGCTTTCCAAATGGGTAAATTCTTAGGCTACGTGGTCAGTCAGAAAGGCATCCAGCCTAACCCTTCAAAGGTGAAGGCCATTCAGTACATGATATCTCCTCGAACCATCAAAGAGGTACAGAAGCTCATAGGACGCATCATTGCGTTAGGACGGTTTATTTCCAAACAAGGCGAGAGATGTTTACCCTTTTTTAAGGTCATTCGTAACAAAACCCCTTTCGGATGGACAGAAGAATGTGAAAAAGTGTTTGCCGACCTAAAAGCCTATCTCTCATCTGGCCTACTGCTAACGAAACCTGAACCGAGTGACGCTCTATACCTATACCTAGGTGTTGCTGACAAGGTGGTCAGTGTTGTCCTCGTACGAAGCGAATATTCACCGTCCAGTATTCTTTGTTAGCCACGTGCTGAAAGACGCCGAGCTACGGTACACCCGCATTGAGAAAGTGGCGTTTGCCCTAGTACAAGCAACACGGAAGATGGGTCGGTACTTCCAAGCTCACCTTGTTGTAGTACTCACTGATCAGCCATTAAGGAAAATTTTCAGGAAACCCGAGTCCTTAGGAAGAATGTTGATTTGGGCAATCGAACTTGAACAATATGGGTTGCAATACAAGGCTAGACCGTCCATTAAAGCCCAAGCGTTAGCAGACTTCATAGCAGAATGCATATTTACGCAAGAAATACCGGTGGACCCACCGGAAGAGGAGGTAGAAGGTTCAGACCTCCCGTCTCCAGACACATACACTGACCCGTGGATCATCCATGTAGAGGGAGCCAAAAACCAAGAGTTAGCTGGTGCAGGAATTTTCATGACTGGACCAAACGACATGCAGATACGGTACGCCATCAGAATTCTGCAACCACTGTCCAATAACGCGGCTGAGTACAAAGCGTTGCTAGCAGGACTCAAGATAGGAAACAGTTTTTTTGTCGAAGCCGCAGGGACAGCGCGCGATCTACGACTGCAGATACGCGGAGATTCTAAATTGATAATAGATCAAGTCTTGGGAAACTCCCAAGCTAGAGAACCTATCATGATCCAATATCTCGCAAAAGTAAGTGTGAGCTGACGGAACTGTAGAAAAAAGGCACTCAAGTCAGCTTTGAGCATATTCCCTGAGAAGATAACGCTGAGGCTGACAATCTTGCTAAAATGGCAGCCAACCCGGAAGCCTCCATACCCAAGGATGTATACTATCGGGAGATACCTGCGCCTTCTTTCATGGAATAACAACTGTCGCTTTGCGTGGATGAAGTGGAAAATGACTGGAGAATTCCCATAATAAAATACCTGAAATACGATGAGTTGCCAGCGGATAACATTGAAAAGAGGAAAGTTTTGAAACAAGCGGCACGGTGCACATACTACAATGGGGAGCTGATTCGGAGATGCTTCTCCCATCCAGCCGCAAAGTGCATAACGGAGCAGGAAGGCCTCCACACCTTACGAGAAATCCATGAAGGAATATGTGATATGCATGTAGTGGGCGACACCTTGGCAGCACAAGTCTTTCGGTCGGGGTTCTATTGGCCCACCATTCGAAGAGATTGTCACAACTTTGTGAGGACCTGTCAGAAATGTCAGGAATACGCCAAGATTCCTCGAAAGCATGCCGCGCAAATTTCAGAAATAGTCGCTCCATGCCTGTTTGCCAAATGGGGAATCGACATCTTGGGTCCATTTCCAAAGGCCATATCTCAACTAAAATTTGTGGTTCTAGCGGTGGATTATTTCACGAAATAGGCAGAAGCGGAAGCGTTAGCTAATATCACTACCAAAAAAATCTGGCGTTTCTGTAAGCATCAAGTTATTATGCGATTTGGGATACCTCGCATATTAGTTAGTGATAATGGAACACAATTCACGAGCCAATTTTTTAGAGATCAGTGCGTAGAATTTTAGATCGAACAGAGATTCTCTTCTGTAGCGCACCCCCAAACTAACGGTCAGGCAGAAGTGACCAATCGCAGCATTCTTAGTGGCAGCAAAAGAAACCTTGAAGGTTCTAAAAAGAAATGGCCAGATGAACTGCCATACATATTATGGGCCTATCGTATGACCGTCAAAGCTAGCACGGGAGAAACTCCTTTCGCATTAGCCTTTGGCACAGAGGCTGTCATGCCAGTAGAAATTGACACTCTAAGCCTCCGAGTGGCTTATTTTAAAGAAGAAACGAATGAGGAAAGGTTACGCGCTAACCTTGACGCACTACTAGAGGTGCATGGGGAGACTCTCTTGAAAACCCTACATTACAAAACAAAAATGGCGCAATATCATAACAGGCAAGTCAGAGAACGACTGCTCAAAATGGGAGATTTAGTGCTCAGGGACAAGCGAGCGGCAGGACAACACATGGGGAAGCTCAGCCCAAACTGGGATGGACCATATCGTGTCACTCATGTTGTCGGGAAGGGAGCATACCATTTGAAAACACTCGACGGTACTCCCTTACAAAACTCTTGGAATATAGCTCGTTTGAAGCTATACCATGCTAGAAATTGATCTCTTTCAGTTGATAATGTTAGCGTTGCTCAAACGAATGAATCAAAGCATTCCTTCTGCATTTCGTGACTGGTAACATGCAGATAACGAAGAATGCCAGGAGTGAAAATCCTATCCTTGTGATGGCTGGTCCTGATTAGACAGCTCACTAAGACGAGGCACGCCCTGGCATAAATTTAGCGTTGGGAGTGAAAATTCTATCCTTGTGGCAACCGTGCTAACAAAGGCGACCCACTAAGACGAGGCACGCCCCGACATCCTTGGGAGTGAAAATCCTATCCTTGTGGTAGCCATGCTCATACAAACGGACCATTAAGATGAGGCACGCCCAAAAGAGATAGTAACTCTGCCCTGGGAGTGAAAATCCTATCCTTGTGGCAACCGTTCTCACACAGACGGACCACTAAGATGAGGCACGCCCCAGAGACGCGAGGTTTCAACGCTTGGGAGTGAAAATCCTATCCTTGTGACGACTGGTCCTGATCATACGGCTCACTAAGACGAGGCACGTCCCAAGCCGACCGCTGACATTTGAAATAAAGAGAGATATTCGAGCTAGTAACCGAGCGGTTGATACCCGGTGAAGTTGAGCTGGAGAGATGTCTCTATCGCAACAATAGCATCATGGCAAAGCCAGACCTAGCAAGGCTAAGTTATCCCCCTAGCAACAAAGGGCAGCATCAGTCTGTATACAATGCGAGCAGAGATGATACTGATTCATCCTCTGAGACATCACCAAAGAAATGATGATAGGGCAGCGTTGGCCATAAGACATGTGGAAATAACTTTTCGATTCTCAACAGAGAAAGGTTCAAAGGAAGATACCGAGGAGGAGACCATCTCAAAAGCCAAGTTATTGTGGCCACTAGAGAAATACTGTGTCCCTAGAGACTGAAATACCTTAACAATTCACAGGCAAGGCATCGCAATAAAAGCACGCGCTAACGCCGCGGTTAGTTAACTGCATAAGGTATGATGATTACATCATTACGATTTCAGTAATGACATTTGCTAACTATATTGTATCAGCAACATCACAAAGCAAAACTGGCAAAGAAATTCCAGACAAAAAGCAACGTTCTAAGGGAAAACTGATACTGTCAATATTACAAAAACGTCCCACGAGGATGGACGGAGGCATGTTAACGACAAAAACCAAAAAAGTAAAGCACAGTGCCTATGAAGCAGCTAACGCATTATCACCACCCTGCCTAACAGCCCCACCCCTATAGAAATCATCATCAGTTATGAGCGAGGACCTTCTATCAAAATAGGCACCAAGCTCTTTGACTCGAAGAGTGTCTATCCCATGAATCTCCATAAAACCATCCGACACGATCATGGCCCCCTTCTTCATATACCAACGACACTTCTCAGCAGAAAGAGTAATCTCAGCGGATAGCTCGGTGTTCCTACGCCTCTCCACCTCTAGCTGGGCCTCTCCCTCAGAAAGTCGTACGGTCAAAATGACACCTTTCTCTTTTTCTTTCTCCAGGGCATGCCTAGCGATCTCCGCCTCTTGCTTAGCGACCTCAGCTTCTCGCTTAGCGTTCTCTGCCTCCTGTCGGGCAATAGTCACAACATCAAGCAGCCCCTGACGCTCATTCGTCAGCCTGTCTATCTCCCTCCGCTCATCTGCCTCTACCCTAGCGTCACCCTCATCCAAGTAATGGAGATGGCAAAAGGAAGAAAATATCCGAGAGTAAAGGAAATTTATACGTTCTTGACGGCTTCTAGCCAAAAATGCATCTCTCTCCCTGTGATGTGACATCATTCGAGCCATCAGCTGAGATATAGACGCAAAGGCAGCATCATCGCCATCGGTCTCTGAAACCTGAAAGGTTTCTTCTCTAAAACCCCCCAAGTTAACTTGATGAGTGGCAAGGCTGGGAGGAAGGTAAGAGCTGACGCCAATCATCAAAGCAGAAGCAGCATTGCCCCTCTCGGTAGGAGGTGAAGGCGTAGGAACAAAAAACAGGGTAGAAGGAGAAGGAGGTTGGTTAGCAGAGCCTCCCATGTCAAGAGACCCACCCCTAGCAAGCACCGAAAAGTCAGGACCCGACATATCTGGTTGAAAGCCCACAGGGGTAGATAAAGAGTGAAGCGGAGAATCAACAAAGGTGTGAAAATCCCCACTAGGGTTAGCACCTTGAGATTGCTCGGGAGGTGCATTACCTTCCGTAAAAGTTGTCAGAGGAGGGTTAATACCAGACGATGACGGGCTATTCTGAAGACTATGAAGAGCCCTTTTCTGACAGTTTGCGAGGTCATTGGCAAATGACATATCTTCGTCAGGAAGAGAATGAATAGTATCAACAGTGACAATTTCCTAGAAGAAGCAAAGCACGATAAGAAAACCGTAAAGAGCAAAACAAAGCGGTAGGGGTAAGGGATAAAAATACCTGAGTAGACGGGGAGATCAAGGGGATCTCTTGAGGAATGGTGTCGACATCACTTCTGAAGAAGCGGTAGCTTGGAAGGGAGCGGGATGAATATCACTCACTTTCCTGCTTCTTTTCTTCTTTGCGACACGAGGTCGCGAATAGGACGCTTAAGCAGTATCAACGGTGACAGCAACCCCTTGAGAAGGTGGTGTGACTAGAGTAACAACGGTAGATCCTCCCTCAGCGATAGCTCCCCTTTCAGCAGCAGCAGCGACAACCTGCTCTCTTCTGTTCTGCTCTATTTTCTTCTTCCTTTGGATATATTTAGGCTCCCAACCAAGTGGAACCACTGCATATTTAGGGAAAGATGTCAGCATTAGTACTACCCAGCAACGTAAAGAAAGAAGAATAAACATTCACCCATTTTACATTTCTCAACATCCTCCTCGTTAGCCACTTTGCGGGTGTCAACACTAAAACTCAATTGGAGTAACGTTTGCAACCAACCAGCCTCTGGTTCGAAAAGTGGTTTCCTGCTACCCCAAGCTCCATCTTTAATCTCCTGATTAAAGTCGGTCCTCCACAAGGGTTCCGGCAGGTCAACAATAAAGAATCCTTCTTTCCACCCAGGAATGGAAGACTCCAGACCCATGAGTTTCCAAGTGAACGGCTTCAGTGACTCGTCGTTATAACGGGGCGATATCGATATCACCCCTTTACGAGAATACAACTGAAAAATATTGTGAAATAATGCTAACGTAGGAGACTCAATCTCCTTGAACCGGCACAGTGACGTGAAAGCACTAACAATGCAAACTGCGTTAGGACTTAGTTGGGCCGGGTTCAAGTCAGAATCGCCCAGCAACAGTTTCATAAAGGAATCAAGGGGAAGCCGGAACCCATGATCGAACAATTTGGCATATAACACCATACTATTACCAGGCATTTCACTATTAAGGCGGAGAGGATCAGAAGCAACCTTAGTGGTGTAGCCTCCAGGGAGTTGAACGTTGAGCGCAGCTAATCTGTGATGAACTAAAGATAAGCTATAGAGAGAAGTAGGGGTATTATCAATCTTCTCTTCCCCAGCAGATTTTTTAGAATCTTCTCCCTCAACAATGGATCTTTTCTCAACAACGGATTTTTTAGAGCGAGTCTTCGCCATAACTAATAAAAAGAAGGGAGCAAAGAAAGAAATGATGTGTGTACCTTTGTAAAAGAAACACCAGGGATCCCAGTACGAAGAGGAAGGAGCGGCGAGTTATTTTCCAGAAAAATGCGATGAGTTAGGAAGGAGATAAAAAAGAAAAGAGGAGGCGAGGAAAACATTATATATAACCCTAAATGGGTCAAAAGACGCGACCAGTGTTCAACTGACACGCGACAAAATAGCGTGTGGGAAGGACGCGACACGCGCGAAAGACACTTTTGAAAAAAAGGGGAAGACGCTTCAGTCCTCGCTACTCCTTAGAAGACGCCTGTTCAAACGTCTCACCATGAGAAAGACACGTGTCTTCCTTCATCATTGTTTTTCGATCGTATTAATTAAGGGACTCGCAGTATTTAATGCTCTGAAAAGCAATGCCAGCTCAGACTCGTAGTCTCAAGAAATGGCGCGTCAGGAGAAAGATGCTAACAAAGTATAAGCGGAATTAATAATACACTAGAACCCGACGCTTAAGAAAGAAGCGACAAGGGCCCGATAGCGTCAGCATTATTACAGAGAAAACAAATGCCAAATGATTTTATGGTGCGATAGCTTGAAGAATAAAGGAAATTCAAGTAAGAATGAAGCAGTAGGCGAGGAGGAGATCTAGGAATCCTTTGCGGCACTCGAGTCACCCGGTAGGGGAGTTCGTCGCACAACACCATCACTATGCCCTTCTCCCTCTAAGGCAGACGAGCCGTCTCTATCAACTTTATCCATTATGGCAGAAACATAATCGACAATCTTGGCCGGATCAAAGGAATCACTTTCGTAAGAGGCTGCAAACCCAGAAGTAAAGGCCTCTAAGACCTTCTTTTTCCACCATTCCATATTCAGTGGAACCCTGGCTAACTCCTCATTTTGGGCCAACACCTCCTCGTGAAGAAGAAGGATTTTCTTCTTTTCCATCTCCAACTCTGCTCCCAGAACATCGACCATTGCTTTTCCTTTAGACCTCTCCCTATTTAGCTCCTTTTGCGACTCATCTTCAAGACGCGAGAGCAACCTCGATTGGTCTACCGCTCGGTCAAGTTGCACCTTTTGAGCACACATCGCGCTAGAAAAATTTCACAGTTCGTTGTCCTAAGCCTCGACCAGATAGCCTAGATGGCGGAAGGCATCCAGATAATCGTTCATAACATGCCTGTAGCGGGCCCTCGGAGAAAGTTTAAGAAACCTCTCTCTCTTTAGAAGATCTCATCATTTGCCCTATCAAGGATGCCGAGAATTCGTCTCTAGAAAAGGGATTTGGCACCCCGGCAGCACGAAGACTGTCAACGAAAAACCCTGACAAATTCATACGGTAACATGGAACCCCGGTAGGGCCCTCAGGAGACAGATTGATTATGGGAGTCGGAGGACAGTCTCCAGTGCTCACGTTTGAAATAGAGGTAAAAAATAACCATGAAAGAACCTTGGGAGGTAGCTCAGAAGCCAGACTCATGGAAGAAGTCGCAACCACATCCGAAATGCAGTGAGAAATCGGAGAATCAGGAGCGTTAGTTGGGAAAGGAGAATCTGCCACCAATGGGACTTCACCAACGGTAGGAAGGACGATTGCTGGCACTTCAGTAATTTTCACGGTTTGAGAAGTACCTGCCACAGAAGAAATGTTAGGCATCGCAGCGGCTACTGTGGTGGCGTTATCAGAAAAAACCCCGGTAGCCCGCTCATTTATCTCTATCCTCAATTTTTTTGTTGAAGTGAGGTAGAATGGCAGAGGTCTGGTTTGATATCCATATCCTCGCTATCGCTGTCACCGCTGTTGTCGCTCTCAATTATTCTAGTCGCATGCCGATTTAGATTTATTCCCCCGTGCCGTAGCAGTAGCCAGTTATCAATAAAACGAGAAGCTCGGGCAGAGACTCCGTGCCCTCGTCCTCCCCGGGCTAGTGTCTTAATCCGTCTCCTCTTAGGCGGAACAACCTGATGGCTGGAGCACCCAGTAGGAGGAGAGGCCGGTATAGTCTGGAGCTGCACCACGTTCAAAGGAGCGTTAGCCCCTCCAGAGGGCTGACCGTCAACGTCTTCTGTTAAAGGAACGGGTCAGAATAATGAATAAGTCAAGAGAAAAGTATGAAAAAAGGTGAACTCACCCATAATGCACTCTTTGAGAAGCCTGTACGAGGTAAATTCTTGGATACGGAAAGACGTATTTATATCTAGCAAGGCGTTAGCCTGCTGTAGCTCAGTCCTGGACAGCACCGCTGGATTTGCCCATAGGGAGCCTATAAGCTCTTGATTAAAATTTATGCGCCATAAACGGGATGGTAGCTCGAGGATAAAGAAACTGCTCTTCCAGTCAGCAACCGCCCCCTCAAAGCCATGAAATCGCTGCCAGAACGACTGCACGAACGCATCATCCCATCGCGGAGTGATATCAATTAAACAATCATGGCAGGTCATGCTAAAGAATTTGGGAAATAAATTAAGAGATGGGGTAAAAATGTTCTTTAATTCGCAAGCGCGAACAAAGGCATAAACCCCACACCAGGAAGAAGGGGTTATCTGGGCAGGATTAAGCTTATACTCCCGCAGCAGCGTTAGTATTGAATCATGAACTGGGATACGAAAGCCATAAAGAAACATTTTAAAATAAACTAGCCTATAGTATCCCTACGCTGGATCGGGAAGTCGCATGGTATCTTCAGGAATTAAAGGCTCACATCCAGGGGGAAAGGTAATACCATGCTCCTCTAATTCGACCTTTAAAACCATCTCGCACGTGAAAATACTGGGTGTTCGTACGATCTCTGGATCCATCGGTGTCCAGAAAACCTGACTAGGCCTACTTCTAACCATAATAAACTAGTAAACAGAAGGTCTGCAAGGATGAAGTGGTACCTTGAAAGGAAAGATTCACAGGCGAGCCGGTGGAGGGCGGCGGACGAGCAAGAAGTTCTTCCAGAAGAAATAAAGAGAAGACAAAAGAGAAAATTCGAAACAACGGCAAAAAGGGTTGGAAAGAGAAAATTGTCCCTTCTTAAAGGGCCAAAGGCTGGCATTAATTGAACTGCCAATTGAGCCAAGACGCGTGTAAAGGAAGTCAACCATGTGGAGTTACATTAAAGGATTTAAAAATAAAACAAGCAGTTATTCGCCACAACTTCCCAACTAGCGGTTAATTTTGACCAAGTCAAATGGTCAGGGAGGGGTTGCCGCGACAAGGCTAACTTTTCGCGTTAGCTATCACCAAAATTAAAAGGCCGACGAAAAGGTAGCAACAAAAGAAGGAAAACAGGAGATATCACTTTATTCATCAGAAGCCATACGGCATCCACAACGCGCCTAACGACTGAGCCCTAATCTTCATCAGGCCAGTACATATCATAATAACAAACTTCATGATCATCCGAGAGCGGTAACCCCCCGTGGACAGGAGGGAAAAGCTAATCCATTCTCCTCTTGGTCTAGCCTTGATGAGCCTGACTTTTCCTCAATGGATGATGCCGCCGTTTCAACACCGACGCCGCCAGAAAGAACCCTCTTCGGTGAACGGTTGCAAGGAAAAAATCGCTTGTTGCTCTTTAGAGCAAAGGGGGCGGGAGAGTCATAGGACGTGTCAGACGCCTCGGAAGTCTTCTTCCTCAGCCTTTTGCGGCCCTTCCGGCGACCTAGCGGCCTCCATGGGGGCGACGGAGGAGGATGATCCGAATCCAGTGAAGTTGGAGGAGTCGGCAGGGAGTCACGCGCCACAGTATCAAGGAAATAGGAATCTGTCATTGATTCACAAACAATTGAAGTAGAGAAGTAGGAAGAAGAAGATGAGTAGGGAAAAGGAAAGAAACTTCTTTAAATAAGCCGCAGTGAAGAGATACTCTGATCTCTTCGCGTGCCCCTAGGATGCAATTAATGCGCCCAAAAAAGAGCAACCATAATTGCAGAATCCGATCCGGCATAGGCACGCCTGCTCGAAAAATGCACCAATCAAAAGGCACCAAAAAACCACCCAACCACCTACAACTGGAAAGACGGCGCAGAGAACGGTTGAGCAAAGCATTTATGGCTGATTTCTAGAATACGACCACTACAACACTACATCTCAAGAAAGACTCATTTTTGGTTGGGCTTACAGCAGCTGCTCCCAACTGGCACAACAAGCAGCAAGACATGAAAATGAAAGATGGGGAAATAAACTAAAACAACATTTTATTCATTCATGGCCTTAGCGGCCTAAGCACCTAGGGGCGTACACAGAAAAGATAAAAACAAAGGGACGGCGGTCAGCAGTCAGGCATGAGACCCAACATCGTCGTCCTCCAATAGAGTAGGGATCTCTCTCAGGGCATCAGTCATGAAGGTCAGCTTAGAGGAAGAAATCCTCATGCCCTTCAAGCAGCACCCGAGTAGGTCCTTCCTCTGCCGCAGCGTGGCGATCACCACCTCGATGCGGGAGACAGCAGCAGCCAACTTTGACACATTCTCTAGAGGGTTAAAATCCTCCAGAGAAACCGCACCCTGCCTAGACTGCAGAGGAGTCATCATCCCCTGGAGCTCCAAAATATACTCGGAGATCTTGGTCAGCATGTTCTCCAGAAAGCTGACGTCGCCATCATTAAGATTCCTCAGAGTATGAGATTTGGAGATCAAGAAGTTCTTAGTAAGGTTGTCCATGATAAAGGTGCTGAGAGAAGTGCAAAAATATGTGAAAAATTGATGCGGTGGAAGATCAATTTATAGGTCCAAAGAAGTAACTGATTGAGAAGAAGAGTCCCTTGGACATAAACCACCCCGTTATCTCAAAGACCGTCAGGCACGATATTCAGGCCGGAGATGAAGCGTTAGCCGTTGGTGAACACTCGGCCTTATTTTCAGTTTGGCTTATGATAACAATAGGCCTAACGCCCGGGGCATTTTCATCTTTACACCCCAAGATAAGGACAAAACGCTGTTAGGCCTACCGAGTGGACAACCTCGAGGTTGGCGCCCTTTATCGAGCGATCAGCGCTGGGATGGTCGACATCAACGGGGGGTCCCACAAGGTCACTTTGTCATGACCAGGCGTTATCCCGTCCCAGGCTGAGCTCGTCGTTCCTTGAGGAATGTCAACCACCTGACAGGCCCGTTAGCGCCCTTTATGGCCGAGCTCCCAGAAAACACCCTGCTTTTCGCCTATAAATACCCCCATAGTCAAGGAAGGAGGTAAGCCTAAGATTGCTAGCAAAAGCTCTACTACTTTGACTACTCATACTAACTTAAGCATCGGAGTGTTTACGCCGGGACCCCCTCCCGGCGCCCTGCAGGTACACCGGACAACCGCGGGTGTGGAATCCAAGGAGCCACTCTCCCCTTATACCCTTTGCCAATAGTCATAATCTTATCACCGCCTGTAAGAGCTTAACCACCTCTTTCTCAATCGCGTATGTTTTCTCTTTCGAAAAACCCCGGCGCTTTTGTTGTACCGGTCTGGCCTCTGGATTGACATTCAATCGGTGTTCCGCCACTTCCCTAGGGATACCGGGTATATCCTATGGCAAACTCCCCTACACACTTGTTAAGTAGTCGCACTAATTGCTCCTTCTCCTCTTGGTTCAATTTCTCGCTCACCAAGAAATTACCGGTTTCTACCCCCACTAATGGAACTAAAACTATCTATTCCAAAGGGATCAGCCGCTATGTAGATATACCGGTCACAATGACCATCTGTCATGCTGAGGTAGCACTCTACCGCAAGTTTTTGATCGCGTCTGACAGTGACGACCCCTTTGCACGACAGATATTTCAGCTTTAGGTGTCGTTGTGAGATGATGCCTCCACAGGTGTTCAAACATAGGCGCCCAAGGATGATATAATATGGTAGGTTTAGGTCGACTACCATAAACATCTGCTGCTCCGACCTCTTGGAACTATCTTTCCGGAAGAATACCGGTAGGAAGGTTATCCCTGCTATCAGAATAGGCACTCCGTCTACTCCAATATGATGGGTTTCTGGCATGGTACCAGCTCTGACCGAGCCTTTGCATCAACTCATAGGCTCTGAGCGACAGCAGATTGACGGCGTTACTGTTATCTACTAGGGGTTCTCCTCACCCCATGATCTCTAATGTAGGCCGTTAACACCAGGGTATCATTCTAGGGATACACTGCCCCTTACGTATCCTCTTCCAAGAATGATATTGTCATTCAGTCTAAGGGCCCGAAATTGACATCTATCGTTAATGGCTCCACACGCTTGCGCTTCTCTCTAGCAAGGGGCTCTTCAAGGCATTGAGTGCCTCCTGCTATCAGGCTAATCATCAGGCATACGTCCTATGATACGATCTTGGTTCCGGTTTGGAGCCTTTGCACGGATATAGTCCTTTTTTGGAGGTTGGATTGACGATTAGATGGAGTTGATGGAGAGGATAACGTCGCAAGGAGATTGCAGAATAGGTGCAGCGGATAAATGGATAAAGATGAAGGTGTATTGATGAAGAACAATAAACAAACTTGCATACACGGTAAACCCTTCTAGGGGCAATTCCTAAACAACCTTACCACAAGCATATAAGGATCTCTAATCCAAGAGGAGAATAGGATAAAGGTTTCAAGAACCCTATTTAACTAACCTAAATTAGGTGGTCTTATGATGGAAATCATATTCAAAATCAAAGACAAGTCTAAAATAAACCTATTGTTCACTATTTATACTACTAGCTTAGTACATGGGGAAAACTCCTAAATACCCTTAGGACATAAGGTCTTCATGCTTGGGCTTGAGCAGCATGGGCTGAATGTTGGAAAGGCTTGGGCACGGGCACACAGCTTGGCCTAGACGAACGGCTTGGCCTAGACGGAAGGCTTGGTCTAGACGCACATCTTGGCCTAGACAAAAGGCTTGGCCTAGACGGATGACTTGGCCTAGACGCACAACTTGGCCTAGACAACATGCTCGGCCTAGAGGGAAGGCTTGTATCACAAGGCTAGGCACGGGCGCAAGGATGGCGAGGCCTAGATGTCGTGCTCGTATCATCCCATCTGCCTTTAAGGAGATTCATCCTCGAATCTATATGCTCAATACCGTGCAAGGCTAAGCGGGCCAAGGAAAGCTCTCGGCTAGTGGCCACACACGGAACCCTCAAAGTACAACTCTCGGAGAATATAGGCCTATGTGGAGGCCTTCCTCGGGCAAGGCATGTAGGCACAGACGGGGAAAACCCAAGAACAACCAAGGATCGGCCAAGACGGAGAAGGGACAAAATACGGATCAAGTGTGGGCTCAAAAGTAGTAGACGAGTAGGCATGGGCACTACGGATGGCCGAGCGGTCAACATACTCAGAACTAAGAAGGAAAGGATCCACCGAGTCATGTGTAGGCACCTTCGGGATGATGGAAAACTCACTACCAAAGGACCGAAAGGTGCGCTGTCGTGCTAGACCAAGGACGGCCTTCTCGTAGCTACATGAAGGGACCTCACTATCCTCTCTCACACTCCTAACGCTCCCAAACTAAACAACAATATCGCCCGAAGAGACCTTAAGGAGCTCCTCCGTAATGGGGACCAAGCACTCCATAACAGGAGGCGAACCGGATGGAAGCTCCTCATCCTCCAGAAGCGGTGGTGGCCCGGAAGAATCAACACTAGAAGGCACCACACTCTCCTCACGCTCTCTATAGCTAGGGCATACGTCACATAAGTGGCCTCTACCGGTACAAGTGGTACAATAGACGTCTCTCGCTCGTGTGGGAGGGGCGGGAGGGCAACTAGGAGAATGAGGGGGCAGTGTCTCAACTCGTCGGAATGAGGAGTCGATTACCTCCAATCTGCGACGCAACTTGGCCAAGATATCCGAAAGGTTCTCCAAGTGATCATACGAACCCATGGATGCATGATGTGGTACTCGGGCTTGAGGGGAAGAAGTCTCATGCATATAGGAGCCCGGAGGCGGACGGCGGACACGGTGGGAAGATGGCTCTGTGTGGTAAGGTGGGGCGTGGCGTGAAGGCACACTAGTGGCTGGCGGGACAAAGAGGCGTTGAGGGGATCTCCGGTCTGAGACATTGCTAGAGGTGTCACGGCTAGATGAGCCCTGAGGAGGTCTACAGTCATGGCGTGATGATGGCACCTCGTGATGAGATGGGGCGCAGCGAGGAGGTGCACTAAAGGAATACCCAAAGGCTGGCCGAGAGGGCTCATGGAAATAAGTATACGACGAGGGGTCATGACCAAGGCTTGGATAGGGGGCGGAACCTAGGTCATAGCTTGACGGGTAATAGCTCTCACTACACGACTCATCATGCTCATATGCTAACCGCGAACAGGGTGTGGCACAAGAGCGGTTGTCTAGGCCATCTATGTCATAAGACCAAGACCCATGCGACACCTTATTCCCTTCGGCGTAACTCCCATCATAATAAGGACCTTGTGACGCCTCATGGCCCTCGGGATAAGCATCCTCATAGTAATACCCGTCATCATCCCAAGCAACCGAGGGGTAGGGGACACTATCCAAACAAGGGCTTTCCTCCCAAGCTACGGTACTAGCACAACATGAATCATCTTCCCAAGAGGACCCATCATCTTCACAACAAGATGACATAGAAAATTACCTATAAAAGAAAACAAAACGTAAGTGCTATAATAAACATTAGTCTCTCCCTCACGTGTTTGCACTCGTGTTTACATAAAGTGGAATATTGTAAATAAGAAATAGATACTCTATTAAAGAAAAAACTTATCAGACCAAGTAAATCTCTATGGTCTTGTGCTGCTTTTTATGTGCAAAACAAAGCAGAAATAGAACTAGGAGCCCCAAGATTAGTAATTAACTATAAACCTTTGAATAAAGCATTACAATGGATAAGATACCCCATACCTAATAAAAGAGATTTAATTAAAAGACTAAATGGAGCAACTATATTCTTAAAATTTGATATGAAATCAGAATTTTGGCAAATCCAAATTACTGAAAAAGATAGATATAAAACTGCCTTCACTGTACCATGCTTATTTTTTTCATGGCTGGTTTTTTTCTCATTCGCACAACTTACTTTCTTCTCTCCACTCTTTTCTTTCATTTTTCTCATCAACTGAAATTCTGCACTTGTTTTTGCCATGTGCATTTGGTCTTCTCGAACTTGCATGGGTGTGAGTGGAATAAAGCTGAACTTCTTCCCACGGTGAGTGAGATGAAGCTTATTAGTCCGACCATCATGGACTACCCATCTATCAAATTGCCATGGTCGACCAAGGATGAGATGACTCACATCCATGGGAACTACATCACACAATCGTTCATCCTCATAACCACCCATCTTAAGAGCTACAAGAACTTGCTCTTTCACTCTCACTTCCCCATCATCATTGAACCAATGTAAGGAATAAGGATTGGGATGTGGGGTTGTAGGCAAACCAAGCTTCAAGACTAGGAGATGGCTTGCTACATCCACCACACTCCCATTATCAACAATAAGGGAAACAATTTTACCTTTGACCTCACACCGAGAATGAAAAAGGTTCTCCCGTTGCTCTTCATGGATATCCTCCTCTTTAGTGTGAGCACTCATGCTCCTCCTCACAACCAAGGTCATAGGGGCTGTTGGGGCCACTTCTTCTTCACTACTTTCTGTTCCCTCTCCCTTCAACTCATTCTCTTCTTCCATCTCATCATCACTTTCAGTTTCATAGTTACCCTCACGGATGACCACGACTCGCCTATTGGGACATTCGGACGAAATGTGGCCTCTCCCATGACATCGGTAACATTGAATGTTCGATGAGAACTTCTTGGGCTGGTTTGGGTTGGTAGTGAAAGTGCTAGGGGTCTGTTTTGGTGGAGGATTGGAGGGGTTACTCTTAGAGTAGGGTGTATATGGTTTTGGGTTGGGGTTCACTGTTTTGGGGTCTTTTGGGTTTGGTTGGTCCTTAGGGTATGATTTCCATGGTGTTTTTGGGGTGGATGAGTAGGTTTGGGTGGTGTTTCGGCTAGTGTATGGTTTCTTCTTCGTGGACTCATATGCTTCCACTTTTAGGGCATAATGGAGCATGGGTTCCAAGTGATCAAGCTCCTTCAACTCAAGCTTGTACCTAATCCGTTCATTGAGGCCATTGAGGAATCGAGACATAGTGACTTCCTCACTCTCATCGGTTTCGGTCTTGATAAGAAGCTCCTCCAAGTCATTAAAATATTCACCCACTGATTTGGAACCTTGCTTGAGACCTTGTAACTTGTTTTGCAAGTCTCGTTTGTGGTTGGCGGGTACAAACCTAGCTCTCATTACCCGCTTCATCTCTTCCCAATCCCGGATGGCATCTTCTTCCCCTCTTCCCTTGCAAACCCTCTCCCACCAACTAACCGCATAATCATCAAACTCCATGGCAGCTAGCTTGACTCTCTTCTCATCCGAATACCGGTGACAATTAAAGATACGTTGAATTTTGCCTTCCCATTTGAGGTACTCCGACGGATCAGTGGTGCCTCTAAAGGTAGGAATTTGCACTTTAATACCACTCAACTTGTCATCAACCTTCTGTTCTTGTGTTTCCTCAAAATGCTTTCCAAACTGAAATGTGGAATTTCGTTGCCGCCTACCTCTATTTGATTGTGGAGGCTCCTCATACTCATCACTACCACCCTCAATTGGCTCTTCATAGAACCCATGGGCATTGTGTGGTGTGGTCTTAGCATGATAATGAGGAATTAGAGGCCGACTACTTGTTGCATTAGGATCCCTTCGGTTAAGAGTGACATTGTCATACTTTGCTCGAATGGTCTTCATTTGCTCCTCAGTTATGGCTAGCTTAGAAGGTTGTGGTACTGATTTTCGGGTCTCCGTGGTGAGACAGCTTGGGAAGCCACGGCTGGCCGCCCCTTTGAATTTGCCCTTTAAATGCTCAAGCGCTTCATCACTGTCAATGTGACCTTCTTCTTCGGTCTCACAATTAACTTGCTCTTGGTAATCCTTGGAGGGCTTAAGAGGAAGCTCCTTTGGGGTTACCGGGGACTTGATACTCCCCTCCAGCAAGGTGAGGCGTGCCTCTGCACGATCAGCAGTAGCCTTCAATGAGGCCAAGGCAGCAAGGACTTGTTCAAGGGCCTCGGCACTCCTACTACTACTAGAATTAGGCCTACTTCAGTTGCTCATGGTGTCAAAATTAATGTACCTGCACACTCAACAAACGTTAGTAAAACAAGCTCTCCCTCACGTGTTTGAACACTCGTGTTTATCACTCATAAAAGATGTTCTCACAAATCGCTCAACAATCCCTTTCACAAACTTGTTCACCACACAACCTCTTGTTGCAATTAATCTTGTGATTCAAGTCAAGCATTTGTTCATAACCATCTTTGCAATAATATTCCAGAGAGTCACACAAGAGTAGGGAGGATGGAACGTATCAAAGACTCAAGAAGACTCAAGAAAAGCTGAAGAAAATTTTCAGAAAGGAGAGGAAGCGAACCTGGCGGTATGCCGCTAGAGAAGAGGAGCTCCTGGCGGTATGCCGCTAGGCACAAAGACTTGAGTATCACTTCTAAAATTCGGAGGACAAAGGAAGAAAACTAACAAGAGATGACTTAAATGAGTAAAAGACTCTAGGGAACTTAAGTTTAAGACTTAAAGAAAAAGACTCAACTTTTTTTTTTTTTTTTTTTTTTTTTAAAGGAGTTTAAGACTCAAGTCTTAAACTAAGTTTAGGACTTGGACAACTCAATAGGACTGCTGGACATTCAAGTGAAGGGCAGGACGTGGAGAAGGGAACAAGGACTCCACTTATGTTGAGAATATTCTCTTTGAAATATAGAATGTTTGCCACTTGTAGGGAATATTGGTTCTTTGGTTGGCCACTATAGTGTATGAAATTAATAATTTATAGGGAAAAACAAGGATCTTAGCTTTTGACTAACAAATTCAGATCAAAGTTTTCCTTCTTCATTCAAATTTTGCATGAACACCAAGAACACAAAGATGAACACCAAGAACACACTTTTCAGATTTTGAGCTTTTAAGCTAGCAAAAGTTGGCATAACATTCACACATATTTCCACTTGAATTAGGCAGCAATATGAGACACTTTTGACGCAAGACAATCAGGAAAACGAAATTGAAAGACAAGAGCATATATGGTTCAGCAAAGTGACACAAGAACGAACACAAAATAAACTCCAAGGCGCCAAAAGCTCCGCTACCACTTGATATGGTCCGGCCTAGTGTAAGTAAGCCAAATGATATATGGAGCTTGAGAGGATCTAGCCAATGGAGTTAACAGCAAGATTTGAATGGAGAAACAAGAGGTTCACACTCAAGACACGTATTTGCAGCGGAATTAGTGTTGATACCCGAATTTTGACACGATTAATTTAAATCGTTCATTTTTTTCGCTCATTCTTGATCTTATTTTTAGTATTGTTATTTCCGTTTATTTACTATTTATTATCTTGTTTTCTTTTGTTTCATGTTATTTATTTTATTTTGTATGTATTTTTTCGTTCGAACTTTTATCGATTCCAAGTAAAATTTCTCGTATCATTTGATCGAATCACAAAAACTAATCATACCCATTTTTCACTTTCACTTTACTTTACATTACTTTACTCATTTTTTTCTCTCCACCATCCGAACATCATCATCTCTTCCCTTTCAATTTTATTAAAAAAACACACCATCTCCCTTTTCCATTTTTTCTCTTGCACGACCATACCAACATTGGATTCCTTTTTCTTACCTCAACTCTCCAATTGTCAAAAGAAATCGGACACACAATCCTACCCCCTCCATTTTTTTAGAAAGAAACCTACACCCTAGCCCGCACACGGCTCCCCTCTCTGTTTTTCAAAGATACAATCTCTTGTTTTTTCAAAGATTTGATACGAATGGATCCTCCACATTTTTCTTTCAAAGTAAATTGGATCCCATCATAAACAGACCACCCAATTTCAATCGGGGAGGGAGCAATCAGAAATCCCTCTGCCAAATTAATCCAGCCTCTGCCAATCCAAGCTCTTGGCCAAATCCAAATCCTCTCCCTCATTTCAATTCCTCTTCCATATGAGCCTCTCGGTCAGCTTCAACCACCTCACAAATCAACCAATTTCAGTCCCTGCAAGAAACCATTCCAATCCCTCAAACTAAAACCCATTTTTTTTTCACCCTCTCCCCTCATTCAATCTCTCAACCCGTCACTCCGGCCGAACCTACACAAAACCAGCCCTAAAACCAACCTCAAAATAGCACCAAACCAGCACCGAATCAGCCCTCAAAACCACCTCAAATCAGCCCTCAAATCAGTACCAAAACAGCCCTCAAATCAGTACCAAAACAGCCCTCAAATCAGTACCAAAACAGCCCTAAATCAACATCAGACCAGCCCCAAATCAAACATCAGACCAGCCCCGAAAACAGCCCCAGACCAGACCTGAATCTGCACCCAATCAGCCCCGAAAACAGCCCCAAACCAGACCCGAAATCTACACCCAAACTGACCCGAATCTAGCCCCCGAACCTCCATCAAAAACAGCCCGAAATTCACCCAAAATTACCCAAATCAATCAAAAAAAAACCAACCCAATTAACCAAATCCAAATTAAATCCGGTCTTCCTTTAAAATCAAAATCCAAACAACCCGAAATTAACCGCATCACCACCCAGCCGTCATCACCGGACAGCCACATCGCCGGACAGCCGCTCGGCCACAGCAGCCCGCTCCTTGGCCGGAAAGACCATAACAGAATAAAGAAAAAGGGACCAAAGAAAAGGAAAAGAAAGGGAAGGCTGCGTTTGCAGTCCTAAGAAATAAAGAAAAACAAAAGAAAATGGAGAGGAGAAGAGGGGCTGCGTGAGCAGCCCTAAAAAAGGAAAATGAAGGAAAAGAAATGTAAAGAAAGGGAAAGGAATTTTGCCGTTGGGCAAGGAAAAAAAGAAAGGAAAAATGGGCTTGGCCCGAAACAAAAGAGAGGATGGCCGGCCATCCTAGGAAAAGAATAAGAAAGTTGGGCTTGGCCCAAAATGAAAAGAAAAGAAATCAAATAATGGGTTGCGGCCCATTATGAAAAAATAAAAGAAATGGGCTGCGGCCCAAGCCCTTTTAACAAAATCGTGTACTAACTATTTCTTCGCTTTCTTGCAGGTACGAGTCTGCGATTACCGTCCGGACCGAATGTTTGACCAACGTCGATATCGGTGACAATTTTCTAAACTCGAGCTTTAGAGCTCATTTCCTTTATTAGAATTGTTGATTTAATTTATTATTCAGTCACATGCATGATTATTTAGAATCGTTAGAATTCGAATTAATCTGTTTGCATGATGATTATACCCACAAATACGATTTAATTTTATGCTCGCTCGTGTGCAGCTTTGACTCCACGAATAGATTTTTATTTATGCTTATGAACGTACTTTATGCATTATGCACATTAAATATGGATATATTTATGTGCATCAACAGTATATTTTATTATGCATTCGTAATGACTTTCGACTGACTTGATCGTCGGAGTGTATACGCCGGGGAACCCCCCGGCGTCCTTTTCAGGTACATACGGGAGGAACGAGAAGGTATCGGATGCTTCACCGACTTCAATATTGGTGACGATTTTCCAAACTCGAGCTTTAGAGCTCACTCCTCATTTATTTGAATTGCTAAATTATTTATTGCTTGTGCAACTAACCTCGGTTTTGTAGGTTAGAATTAATTGATATTCGCCTTCAAGTACACTTTCCTCACCCTTTTATTTATTCGAGGATTTTTGTATATATTTGTATGCATGATTATTTAAAAATTCTTAGTATTAAAATCAATTTGATTGCATGAGAATTAATTTTTATTAATAACTCCCTTTAATAATTTCACTCCAAATCGACCCTTGCTTGAATGAACTAGGCTTAGTAATTACTCCACGTTTATTTTATTAAATGCATGAAATTTAAATAGGACTAGTAATCAAACATCACGCTTTAATCTAAGTGCATGATTATTAATTACTAAAATCCTCAAATCTTAAATAAATCCCTAAAAATAAAAAATGAATAAAATCAATCAAAGAAAAAATAAACAAAGTAGTAATCAAAACAATAGGATTTAAATCTTTTCCAATAACTCAGGTTCCCTCAAAAATTTTAAGATAGTAAATCACCAAAGAAAATAATCATTTGAAAGCGGAAAGATAGTAAATGGGCTCTAAGCCCAACTCGTAGAAAATATCTCCATATTTAATCCCCCTTATCATTAGAGCTACCTTCTAAAATGAGATTTAAATCTTTAATGTTGCGTGATCGTTTAAATTTAGTAATCCCTTGATATTTACTTTATGCTCATGGATGTATTAATGTTATCTTTGACGAATGTGTTATGTGCGCGGCTTCGACCCCACTTCCCAGTTTTTCTCTTTTCAACGTGTTTTCTCGCATTCATATAAATGGTACTTTGCTAGTCTATGCATGCTTAGAATCACCTAGTAAATAGGATTAATCATATGCATTTGCCCGATGATGTAGTAACTCATCTGTGATGATAGTGATTTCGATCGCCGTGATTCGTCTATGATTTACTAGGGTCGTCGCTTTAGTAAAGATTAATAATAAAATGGTAGTAATTTCACTTAATCAATCTTGCATGTAATCTGACTAATTTTTGAACTCGATTAAATATAACCGGAATAGGTATGCAAACCGACCTTTTTCTTTTTTAGAGAATAAAATGTTTATTTTCTTTTTAACAACTCGACAATAATTAGGATAAAATCAACCGAACCAACTAAAGAATTAAAGCGACGATCCCCCCTGAGGGCCCCAAATTACTTGTTTTTAACATGATTTTAAAACACCTCTTTTTAGAACCGGTAACCTTTTTAGGATGAGACTTGGGTGCCTCACACCTTCCCAAGTCCATAAAACGACCCCGAACCGTTGTTCTCGGGTTTAGACCCTTTTTATTTGTGCCTTAGTTTTTGTTTTATTTTCTTCTTCTTTTTCAGACTTTTAGGTTTCCCTAAACCTTAGAAAAAATAGGGTGGCGACTTCATTGTTATGTGTTTTCACATTTGCGTCCCGAATTTCGCTCGCGACGGTGCGACAATTAGATTAGGAAAGGAAGAAACAATGTTACCCGGATGGATGATTGTTGCTAGATGGATGGTTAGGAAGCAATGAACAAATGCATAACTTGTAGAATATCAACCCAGAACAGCAAGCCAACATACAAGTAGATTTCAGTCACCAAAAGGAAGTAGTTTGATTACAAGATAATTTCCCGGAGGAAGATTGGGAGGAGTGTTCTCTACTCAAGCAATCTTTCTCCAAGAACAAGTGTTGAGTTTAGGGACCTAGGTGATAGATTAAGGAGTGCTCTCAACTTACAAAATATCACTCAAAGTCTAAAAACTAAGGTCTGCAAGAAGAGAAGCAAAAACTATTTATAGGTACAACAAAAGAAAGGCTTGAAAGCCTAAAATCCGTGTGGGTCTGATGTCTGGCGGCATGCCGCCCCGCAAGAGATGGCTCTAGCGGTATGCCGCTACATTCGCTTGGAGTGTTGCAATTTAATTAAATTCGGAGTGGCATGCCGCTCCGAAGAGTGCTGCTCTGGCGGCATGCCGCCAGGTACCATTCTTCCCATATCTTTGTCCTCGTGAAGAGTTACGTGCACAGCCTTGGGGTGAACTTGGATACACTCTTTCCCTCTCAATTCGTCTTCAAACCATACGGACAAACCTCTTGCTTTGCTCCGTGATATGATGTCTTTTTATGCATGTTTTTTCCTCTCTTTTAAGTATAATTTCACACTTGATACTACTAATTTGGCTTGTTTTCCAACCACTTTGTAGATTTGGACTAAAGGGAGAAACTTGCTGAAAAACGCGCCATTTGGATGTATTTTTGCTGATCTTTCATCGTCGAGCCCTAGATGCGTTTTGTCGTCGAGACCTACCGTCGGGGCCTAGATGAGATCTTATGTCTAGGCCTAGACGAAGCACGTGCGTGTTTCTTTCCGAATGACGCTTGGCCGAAGATGCTAAAAAGATTCTAGCGGGATTCCATGTGCAAATCATCCAGCTCATCAGAGAATATTCCTCTATACCATTTTGTCCCCTAGTAGGATTGTTAGGCTATATATAGAACCTTAACTTTAGGTTAAAAGGAGGCTACTCCTTAGTATATTTTTCATCTTTTTAGGGTTTTCAATCATTGTAGCCACCTCTCTAACATTGGGATTTGTTCTTCCTTTATTTTTCCAGAAATTGGAGCCCCAAGCTCCAATTAGTTTTTAATCCAGATTTTCGTTTTCGTCTGCACCTCTTCTCTGTTTATGTTGCTTTCTCCATCTATCTTGTGTATCAATTCCAGCATGAGTGGCTAAATCTCTTAGTCTTGGCAGGGGTATTTTAAGGATTGCAAGAGGATAGTTGGGAGGTCAAAGTGTTCTTAAAACGTTTTCACTTTTATATCCGCTTTCTTGCCATTTTATTGTCATTTCATGTGAGGTTTGTTGGTAGTTTGATCATCTATTTGCATATTTCTCATGAATATTGTCATTTCCATGGTAATAACTAACGTGAGGCCATGGAATAGAGTAGTCACCTAGTCCAGAGTCACCATGTCGTTTGGTCCAATCTGGCTAGGGCAAGAAACCGGTTAGGGCTGACTTCTTAGTGTCTAGCCCTAGATGTGTCTTCTCTCCACTTCACGGGACTGCGTGTATGACCCATAAGCGTACCTTGGGCACAGTGTCATGGTCGCTCCCATAAGCATATCTTGGGAGTGACTTCTCTTAAGAAGAGAAGTAGGGAATCCACGTGAAAACAGGATTCCTATAGCACGTCTATGACGTGAAAACAGTCTATCCTTGCACCGATGACCGACTAGCCCTCGACGCAATCCACCGTCTACCCCTGCTAGGATTTCCCCTTTACCTGATTTATTGTCTCTACCTGTTTCGTTATTTCCTTCTTATTTGATATTTGTATGCATGATTATTTAAAAATTCTTAGTATTAAAATCAATTTGATTGCATGAGAATTAATTTTTATTAATAACTCCCTTTAATAATTTCACTCCAAATCGACCCTTGCTTGAATGAACTAGGCTTAGTAATTACTCCACGTTTATTTTATTAAATGCATGAAATTTAAATAGGACTAGTAATCAAACATCACGCTTTAATCTAAGTGCATGATTATTAATTACTAAAATCCTCAAATCTTAAATAAATCCCTAAAAATAAAAAATGAATAAAATCAATCAAAGAAAAAATAAACAAAGTAGTAATCAAAACAATAGGATTTAAATCTTTTCCAATAACTCAGGTTCCCTCAAAAATTTTAAGATAGTAAATCACCAAAGAAAATAATCATTTGAAAGCGGAAAGATAGTAAATGGGCTCTAAGCCCAACTCGTAGAAAATATCTCCATATTTAATCCCCCTTATCATTAGAGCTACCTTCTAAAATGAGATTTAAATCTTTAATGTTGCGTGATCGTTTAAATTTAGTAATCCCTTGATATTTACTTTATGCTCATGGATGTATTAATGTTATCTTTGACGAATGTGTTATGTGCGCGGCTTCGACCCCACTTCCCAGTTTTTCTCTTTTCAACGTGTTTTCTCGCATTCATATAAATGGTACTTTGCTAGTCTATGCATGCTTAGAATCACCTAGTAAATAGGATTAATCATATGCATTTGCCCGATGATGTAGTAACTCATCTGTGATGATAGTGATTTCGATCGCCGTGATTTGTCTATGATTTACTAGGGTCGTCGCTTTAGTAAAGATTAATAATAAAATGGTAGTAATTTCACTTAATCAATCTTGCATGTAATCTGACTAATTTTTGAACTCGATTAAATATAACCGGAATAGGTATGCAAACCGACCTTTTTCTTTTTTAGAGAATAAAATGTTTATTTTCTTTTTAACAACTCGACAATAATTAGGATAAAATCAACCGAACCAACTAAAGAATTAAAGCGACGATCCCCCCTGAGGGCCCCAAATTACTTGTTTTTAACATGATTTTAAAACACCTCTTTTTAGAACCGGTAACCTTTTTAGGATGAGACTTGGGTGCCTCACACCTTCCCAAGTCCATAAAACGACCCCGAACCGTTGTTCTCGGGTTTAGACCCTTTTTATTTGTGCCTTAGTTTTTGTTTTATTTTCTTCTTCTTTTTCAGACTTTTAGGTTTCCCTAAACCTTAGAAAAAATAGGGTGGCGACTTCATTGTTATGTGTTTTCACATTTGCGTCCCGAATTTCGCTCGTGACGGTGCGACAGTTTGGCGACTCCGCTGGGGAATTAGGGTCGAAGCCGGAATTATTTGCTTGAGGTGTTTATTGTTGTTATTTTATTTGTTTATTCGCTTTGATAACAATTGTTGACTTCTCATTCGCATCACGCATAATGCCCTATTGTCGGGCCTGTTCCAAATAGGATTAGGAGGTTAGTAGTGAGGCCCTGGGGCACGTGTCCTGGGTAGTTTTCACCAACGCCAAACTCGGATTCAAACCCCTAAATGGATGAGCGCTACGAACTTTTGATGGTTCGGTCGGCAATCATGTATCCGTTTACTGAGGGACCACTTTTTGGTATCGTCCGGGAGCCTTTCAGCCAGCTAGAAGTAGTCGAAATTACCCCAGTACGTGCATCATGATCGTATGTATATTTCCAACGTGCCTCATCATTGCCATTATTCTCCGAGTAGGTCCTTCCTCTGCCGCAGCGTGGCGATCACCACCTCGATGCGGGAGACAGCAGCAGCCAACTTTGACACATTCTCTAGAGGGTTAAAATCCTCCAGAGAAACCGCACCCTGCCTAGACTGCAGAGGAGTCATCATCCCCTGGAGCTCCAAAATATACTCGGAGATCTTGGTCAGCATGTTCTCCAGAAAGCTGACGTCGCCATCATTAAGATTCCTCAGAGTATGAGATTTGGAGATCAAGAAGTTCTTAGTAAGGTTGTCCATGATAAAGGTGCTGAGAGAAGTGCAAAAATATGTGAAAAATTGATGCGGTGGAAGATCAATTTATAGGTCCAAAGAAGTAACTGATTGAGAAGAAGAGTCCCTTGGACATAAACCACCCCGTTATCTCAAAGACCGTCAGGCACGATATTCAGGCCGGAGATGAAGCGTTAGCCGTTGGTGAACACTCGGCCTTATTTTCAGTTTGGCTTATGATAACAATAGGCCTAACGCCCGGGGCATTTTCATCTTTACACCCCAAGATAGGGACAAAACGCTGTTAGGCCTACCGAGTGGACAACCTCGAGGTTGGCGCCCTTTATCGAGCGATCAGCGCTGGGATGGTCGACATCAACGGGGGGTCCCACAAGGTCACTTTGTCATGACCAGGCGTTATCCCGTCCCAGGCTGAGCTCGTCGTTCCTTGAGGAAGGTAGGCGTTACCTTGCCTAGGTAACACCTACCCCCATATATATATCCAAAAGAAAAACTTTCCCGTGATTAGTCATAATTTGTCTTGCCTAAGACACAAACTGTCAGAAAAGATGAAATTAAGACGTGTCCAACTACTTCGCTTTGCTCAGATCACCCTAACACTCCAGCATCCCGACACCATACGCAATGGATGTTTCTCATACCATATCAATATCGTTAATCCTTTAGCACATGCATGAATTTGATGCTACTAATGGATTGTATTTTGTATCTTGACAGGTGATGATCCATGGGTGATTGAGAAGGGGATAATTAGGATTTGATTCCAATATAGTCATGAACCCGAGTCAGAATTTGAATCATTCCGCGGTTATCTGCATAACGCCTTGCTAGAAAAGGGAGATTCCATAACTTATTAATTCTATTGATCATTTTTTCTTTGAATCACCCTTCATTCTAACCATTTCTTCTTTATTTTGCAAGAACCCAAGTCAGAATTTGAATCATGTCGTGGTTATCTGTATAACGCCTTGCCAGAAAAGATCCCGAGTTAGAGTTTGAATCAGGTCGTGGCTACCTGCATAATTCCTCACTAGAAAATGGAGAGTTTAAAACCTATTGATTGCGTTGTCCATTTTTCTAAATCGTTCTTCAATTCTACCCATTGCTTCTCCCTTATTTTTGTAGGAACTCGAATCATACCATGATTACTTGCATAATGCTCAGTGAGATGAAGGAATCCTCCTCTTATCAACTCTTGAATGATCCTCCTGTGAGCCTTCTTTGCCCTGCCACGCTTATCAGGGAGTCCGTTATGCATTCTACATTGGGGGCAACCATTTGGAAACATTCCACTTTCATCCATTGCGGCGGCTCAATTCCCCCCATCTTCATCTATGTTATGCGGCAGGATAAAACCCTATTTTCATCCACTACGTGGGCATCAATGTCAGAGTGAGGTTCACACTTACTTTTCTGCGGTAACATCCTTGCTACGACCTCGCGGCCCCGCCGCACACATTCAGAGAAGTCCATTCACCTCTCTATCTCTTTAATTTTTGTACAATCATTCATTCCTGCATTGGGGGCAATTCTTTTTATTTATTCATAGATTTTCTGAGTGGTCATACCCTCACATTTTTGTAAAAAAATTGCTAAAACTGTTACGATTTGCTACAAAATGTGCATAAGATTCTTTGAATAAAATCCACACTACCTTCAAAATCTTCAAACCTTCCTTAAATTGGGCATGTTCAACATGTTACTGCATCATGGATAACTTGTGCATCCATTTGAAATTATATGACATACATGATCTTGCCTGCTAGCTCTTATATCTACAACATGCTTTAGATGTAAGCAGTCGCAAATACATCCCTGTGAGTATTTTGGGCCTTCATGCTATACTTCTTTCATGAGTGCAAATGCTAAACTAAAGTGCTAGTTAGATTTGCATAATATCCAGGGTACATGCACCATTAGCCATGGGATAGCAGTAAAATGACATTGGACTTTGCTCTTTCTTCCATTTTCTTTTTTTATATAAGACAATGAACAGTGCCAGACTAAGATTGCTAACCGGGGGGCAAGGTGCACAGCGAGTGAGGTTTGCAAAAGAAGAAAGAAGAAATCCTTGAATATTGATGGTCGGCACTGGAAGGACGCCGAGAAGAGCAAGAAATGAAGGCCTCTGCCTTAAACCAAGACCAAGGAAAGCCAGCACGAAAACGGTACTTGCTTTGCTTACTGATGTATTTTGCGTTAGAATAAAAATAGAAAAAAGAAACAAAAAGAAAAAAGAATAAAAAGAGAAAAAGAAACAAAAAAAAAGAAGAAAAAGAAAAAAGAAGAGAGGAAAAACAGGAAAAACAAAGAAAAAAAGAAAAAAGAAAAAAGAAATGAAAGAAAAGCAGAAGCAAGTACGAAAAAATGGCTCCAGGTCAATCTCCCAAAAGGAGAAAAGTGAAGGCTATTTCCCCACAACGACCATGGCAGGGGTGGTACACAGGTGTGGCAATTAGTCCGACCAATCTCAGACCCATGAAAAACCTCATCGTCTAGGGTTCACCGAGATTCAAAGACTTAGAACCCAGTTGTATTCAAACAATAAATTGTGGACCTCTCAAGGGAAAGTTTTAGGGGTTCACCAAAGTAATCAAAGAGCGTTCCCGGCAAAGATCAAAGAACCTGGGCGTTTTGCCCTCAAAACGACCAAGGAGGAGCATATCTAGCATCTAAGCACTGCGCCCTCAAAGTGATAGTGGGAAGAAGCATTCTCAGCAAGACTGAAGGACTTGTACACTTTGCCCTCACTGTGGCAATCAGCAGGCCCTGTTCATTAAAGAAAAATATATTCACTTCTTCTCCCCGCAAAGTCCTTTCGATTATTAGAATGCCCATGCATGTGCATCTTCATTTGAAGTTTATTCACTCGGATTGACATTGCAAATCTGACTGTGTGCTATGTTTGTTGCATTTTTATGAGTGTAAACACGTAGCCTTGTTTCCGAGTGTGAGCGCAAACACCAATATCCGGTGAGGATTGCTTACGTCTACATGTTGTGGGAAGTCTTGTCCTTGAGGTCGTTATTTCCTGGGCAAGATGCAGATGCTTTTCTAGGCTTGTATCAAGCATGCTTATATGATAGAAAATGGATGACATGTTCTCTAGAAATGCATAAACTTGTTGAACCTTCTCTTGATAGGGAAGTTGTTTTTATAAAACGCTGGGGGCAAACTTTAGGGTAGTGTGGAAATATTTTCATATACAACATACATTATTTGATTTCATTGTTTACATTTATCAATTGCTTCCACTTTTTCCACCCATTGCTGCTTTGTGTTTGCTTCCTCCCTATTTGCAGAATACAGATATGCGTCAGGGGAATCTCACACTGCGATCAATCTCCACCAATAAATCCATCCAATAAACACCTGAACGAAGTACGTTGTCACTCCTCAATCAACTTCGTGCGGCGACCCATCTTCGCCACCATTATCGACATCCGAATGGAGATACGTTACCACTCCACCCTCCAAAAATCATGTGGTGGTTCAAACCCCACATTTCAAAAATAGAGTGGCGGTTCAAACCCCACCTTTCAAAAAATCGAATCAAGTGGCGGTTCAAATCCCACCTTTCAAAAAAAAAAAAAAAAAAAAAAAAAAAAAAAAAAATCAAAAATCGTATGGCGGTTCAAACCCCACATTTCAAAAAGCATGTGGCGGTTCAAACCCCACCTTTCAAAAAATCGAATCAAGTGGCGGTTCAAATCCCACCTTTCAAAAAAAATCAAAAAATCGTGTGGCGGTTCAAACCCCACATTTCAAAAATCGTATGGCGGTTTAAACCCCACCTTTCAGAAAAATCGAATCGTATGGCGGTTTAAACCCCACCTTTCAAAAAAAATCAAATCGTGTGGCGGTTCAAACCCCACATTCTAAAAATCGTGTGGCGGTTCAAACCCCACATTCCAAAAATTGTGTGGCGGTTTAAACCCCACTTTTCAAAGATCGTGTGGAGGTTCAAAAACCCCACCTCTAAAAAAAAAATAAATTCGTGTGGCGGTTCAAACCCCACCTTATAAAAATCGTGTGGCGGTTTAAACCCCACATTTTAAAAAAATCGTGTGGCCGTTCAAACCCCACCATTCAAAAAAATCGTGTGGAGGTTCAGAAACCCCACCTTCCAAAAATCGTGTGGCGGTTCAAACCCCACCTTTCAAAAAATCGCGTGGAGGTTCAAAAACCCCACCATTCAAAAAAATCGCGTGGAGGTTCAGAAACCCCACCTTCCAAAAATCGTGTGGCGGTTCAAACCCCACCTTTCAAAAAAAAAATCGCGTGGAGGTTCAAAAACCCCACCTCTCAAAAAATCGTGTGGCGGTTCAAGCCCCACCTTGCAAAAATCGTGTGGTGGTTCAAACCCCACCTCTCAAAAAATCGTGTGGCGGTTTAAACCCCACCTTTCAAAGATCGTGTGGCGGTTCAAGCCCCACCTTGCAAAAATCGTGTGGCGGTTCAAACCCCACCTTTCAAGAAATCGTGTGGCGGTTCAAACCCCACCTACAAAAACCATTTATCATTTTTGCAGAATCAGTCATGATTATCAGCGTCCGAGTGGAGCTGAATTTATCAACGTCCGAGTAGAGTTGTCGGCATCTGAGTAGAGCCATTATTGATCAGCGTCTGAGTAGAGCTGAATTTACATTTTCTGCATTGCGACATTCGAGGGGAGACGTCCGAGTGAAGTCGCATTTTACATTTTTGTAAAGTATCCGAGTGGAACCATCAGCGTCCGAGTGGAGCTGAATTTATCAACGTCCGAGTGGAGTTGTCGGCATCTGAGTAGAGTCGTTGTTCATCAGCGTCCGAGTGGAGCTGAATTTTTATTCAAGACATCCGAGTGGAGTCGTCAGTGTCCGAGTGGAACTGAATTTGCAAGGCATCCGAGTGGAGCCATCAGCGTCTGAGTAGAGCTGAATTTACATTTATGCATCGCGGAATTCGAGTGGAGACGTCCGAGTGTAGCCGCAATTTATATTTTTCTGCAAGCAATTTAAAATTCCCGCATCAGCGTCCGAGTGGAGCTAAATTTACGTTTTTCTACATAGTATCCCGGGGGGCACCAGTGTCCGAGCGGAGTTCAATTTCCTTTTCAACAACTTAAATTCTATCCCACATCCTAAGGGCGTCAGCGTCAAGGAGGCTGATCCAAAGACGATTTGGAAGAATTAAAGGATAAGCTCACAGTCACATCAGAAATCCAAAACCTAATTAATGAGTTGGATGCACTGCTGACCCCCTCAAGTATCTCGAAAGCCTTGAATTTATCATATCAAATTACTGAACTCCAACCTTCAATTTTGCAGGCACTAGACTTCAAGCTCAAAATACTGCCTGATCATTGGAAGTCATCTGCATCCTAAGGACATCAGCGTCCAAGTGAAGCCACATCCTGTCTCGTGAGCGGCTTTGTCCCCGCAGTTTCATCTCGTGAGCGGCTTTGTCCCCACAGTTTCATTTCGTGAGCGACTTTATCCCCACAACCTTGTTCTTGTGAGCGGCTTCGTCCCCATACCTTATCCACAGATCCTATGAGGCATCCGATTGGAGCCATCAGCGTCCGAATGGAGCTGGATTCACATTTTTGCAAGATGTCCAAGTGGAGCCAAAAACATCAAATAAAGATAAGTTTATATTTCTGTATCTTACTTTTCAACAACATGGTATCCGTATGGAGCCGTTTCTTTTTCTACTTTCAGATTTATGTCCTTTCATAACATTTGTATCTGAGTAGAACCGATGTTTCTGTATCGCAGTATTCGAATGGAACCATCAGCGTCCGAGTGTAGCTGAATTTATCAACGTCCGAGTGGAGTTGTCGGCATCGGAGTAGAGCCGTTGTTCATCAGTATCCGAGTGGAGCTGAATTTATTTTCTTGCAATTTAAACAATTTAAATTTCCACATCAACGTCAGAGCAGAGGTAAGCACACATTTTTGCCATTTACATACCTGCATCATGGTGTCCAAGTGGAACCATTTTCTTTTTCCGCTTATAAGATTTCTGCCCCTCAAATGACATTCTGCATTTTGAACATTCGTGGTACTGGGGCAACCGTCTTTACTGCTCATCAAAAAATTTCAGTTACACTTTATTTTTTATAAGACAGTAAAGAGGGGGCAACTGTTGATACCCGAATTTTGACACGATTAATTTAAATCGTTCATTTTTTTCGCTCATTCTTGATCTTATTTTTAGTATTGTTATTTCCGTTTATTTACTATTTATTATCTTGTTTTCTTTTGTTTCATGTTATTTATTTTATTTTGTATGTATTTTTTCGTTCGAACTTTTATCGATTCCAAGTAAAATTTCTCGTATCATTTGATCGAATCACAAAAACTAATCATACCCATTTTTCACTTTCACTTTACTTTACATTACTTTACTCATTTTTTTCTCTCCACCATCCGAACATCATCATCTCTTCCCTTTCAATTTTATTAAAAAAACACACCATCTCCCTTTTCCATTTTTTCTCTTGCACGACCATACCAACATTGGATTCCTTTTTCTTACCTCAACTCTCCAATTGTCAAAAGAAATCGGACACACAATCCTACCCCCTCCATTTTTTTAGAAAGAAACCTACACCCTAGCCCGCACACGGCTCCCCTCTCTGTTTTTCAAAGATACAATCTCTTGTTTTTTCAAAGATTTGATACGAATGGATCCTCCACATTTTTCTTTCAAAGTAAATTGGATCCCATCATAAACAGACCACCCAATTTCAATCGGGGAGGGAGCAATCAGAAATCCCTCTGCCAAATTAATCCAGCCTCTGCCAATCCAAGCTCTTGGCCAAATCCAAATCCTCTCCCTCATTTCAATTCCTCTTCCATATGAGCCTCTCGGTCAGCTTCAACCACCTCACAAATCAACCAATTTCAGTCCCTGCAAGAAACCATTCCAATCCCTCAAACTAAAACCCATTTTTTTTTCACCCTCTCCCCTCATTCAATCTCTCAACCCGTCACTCCGGCCGAACCTACACAAAACCAGCCCTAAAACCAACCTCAAAATAGCACCAAACCAGCACCGAATCAGCCCTCAAAACCACCTCAAATCAGCCCTCAAATCAGTACCAAAACAGCCCTCAAATCAGTACCAAAACAGCCCTCAAATCAGTACCAAAACAGCCCTAAATCAACATCAGACCAGCCCCAAATCAAACATCAGACCAGCCCCGAAAACAGCCCCAGACCAGACCTGAATCTGCACCCAATCAGCCCCGAAAACAGCCCCAAACCAGACCCGAAATCTACACCCAAACTGACCCGAATCTAGCCCCCGAACCTCCATCAAAAACAGCCCGAAATTCACCCAAAATTACCCAAATCAATCAAAAAAAAACCAACCCAATTAACCAAATCCAAATTAAATCCGGTCTTCCTTTAAAATCAAAATCCAAACAACCCGAAATTAACCGCATCACCACCCAGCCGTCATCACCGGACAGCCACATCGCCGGACAGCCGCTCGGCCACAGCAGCCCGCTCCTTGGCCGGAAAGACCATAACAGAATAAAGAAAAAGGGACCAAAGAAAAGGAAAAGAAAGGGAAGGCTGCGTTTGCAGTCCTAAGAAATAAAGAAAAACAAAAGAAAATGGAGAGGAGAAGAGGGGCTGCGTGAGCAGCCCTAAAAAAGGAAAATGAAGGAAAAGAAATGTAAAGAAAGGGAAAGGAATTTTGCCGTTGGGCAAGGAAAAAAAGAAAGGAAAAATGGGCTTGGCCCGAAACAAAAGAGAGGATGGCCGGCCATCCTAGGAAAAGAATAAGAAAGTTGGGCTTGGCCCAAAATGAAAAGAAAAGAAATCAAATAATGGGTTGCGGCCCATTATGAAAAAATAAAAGAAATGGGCTGCGGCCCAAGCCCTTTTAACAAAATCGTGTACTAACTATTTCTTCGCTTTCTTGCAGGTACGAGTCTGCGATTACCGTCCGGACCGAATGTTTGACCAACGTCGATATCGGTGACAATTTTCTAAACTCGAGCTTTAGAGCTCATTTCCTTTATTAGAATTGTTGATTTAATTTATTATTCAGTCACATGCATGATTATTTAGAATCGTTAGAATTCGAATTAATCTGTTTGCATGATGATTATACCCACAAATACGATTTAATTTTATGCTCGCTCGTGTGCAGCTTTGACTCCACGAATAGATTTTTATTTATGCTTATGAACGTACTTTATGCATTATGCACATTAAATATGGATATATTTATGTGCATCAACAGTATATTTTATTATGCATTCGTAATGACTTTCGACTGACTTGATCGTCGGAGTGTATACGCCGGGGAACCCCCCGGCGTCCTTTTCAGGTACATACGGGAGGAACGAGAAGGTATCGGATGCTTCACCGACTTCAATATTGGTGACGATTTTCCAAACTCGAGCTTTAGAGCTCACTCCTCATTTATTTGAATTGCTAAATTATTTATTGCTTGTGCAACTAACCTCGGTTTTGTAGGTTAGAATTAATTGATATTCGCCTTCAAGTACACTTTCCTCACCCTTTTATTTATTCGAGGATTTTTGTATATATTTGTATGCATGATTATTTAAAAATTCTTAGTATTAAAATCAATTTGATTGCATGAGAATTAATTTTTATTAATAACTCCCTTTAATAATTTCACTCCAAATCGACCCTTGCTTGAATGAACTAGGCTTAGTAATTACTCCACGTTTATTTTATTAAATGCATGAAATTTAAATAGGACTAGTAATCAAACATCACGCTTTAATCTAAGTGCATGATTATTAATTACTAAAATCCTCAAATCTTAAATAAATCCCTAAAAATAAAAAATGAATAAAATCAATCAAAGAAAAAATAAACAAAGTAGTAATCAAAACAATAGGATTTAAATCTTTTCCAATAACTCAGGTTCCCTCAAAAATTTTAAGATAGTAAATCACCAAAGAAAATAATCATTTGAAAGCGGAAAGATAGTAAATGGGCTCTAAGCCCAACTCGTAGAAAATATCTCCATATTTAATCCCCCTTATCATTAGAGCTACCTTCTAAAATGAGATTTAAATCTTTAATGTTGCGTGATCGTTTAAATTTAGTAATCCCTTGATATTTACTTTATGCTCATGGATGTATTAATGTTATCTTTGACGAATGTGTTATGTGCGCGGCTTCGACCCCACTTCCCAGTTTTTCTCTTTTCAACGTGTTTTCTCGCATTCATATAAATGGTACTTTGCTAGTCTATGCATGCTTAGAATCACCTAGTAAATAGGATTAATCATATGCATTTGCCCGATGATGTAGTAACTCATCTGTGATGATAGTGATTTCGATCGCCGTGATTCGTCTATGATTTACTAGGGTCGTCGCTTTAGTAAAGATTAATAATAAAATGGTAGTAATTTCACTTAATCAATCTTGCATGTAATCTGACTAATTTTTGAACTCGATTAAATATAACCGGAATAGGTATGCAAACCGACCTTTTTCTTTTTTAGAGAATAAAATGTTTATTTTCTTTTTAACAACTCGACAATAATTAGGATAAAATCAACCGAACCAACTAAAGAATTAAAGCGACGATCCCCCCTGAGGGCCCCAAATTACTTGTTTTTAACATGATTTTAAAACACCTCTTTTTAGAACCGGTAACCTTTTTAGGATGAGACTTGGGTGCCTCACACCTTCCCAAGTCCATAAAACGACCCCGAACCGTTGTTCTCGGGTTTAGACCCTTTTTATTTGTGCCTTAGTTTTTGTTTTATTTTCTTCTTCTTTTTCAGACTTTTAGGTTTCCCTAAACCTTAGAAAAAATAGGGTGGCGACTTCATTGTTATGTGTTTTCACATTTGCGTCCCGAATTTCGCTCGCGACGGTGCGACAATTAGATTAGGAAAGGAAGAAACAATGTTACCCGGATGGATGATTGTTGCTAGATGGATGGTTAGGAAGCAATGAACAAATGCATAACTTGTAGAATATCAACCCAGAACAGCAAGCCAACATACAAGTAGATTTCAGTCACCAAAAGGAAGTAGTTTGATTACAAGATAATTTCCCGGAGGAAGATTGGGAGGAGTGTTCTCTACTCAAGCAATCTTTCTCCAAGAACAAGTGTTGAGTTTAGGGACCTAGGTGATAGATTAAGGAGTGCTCTCAACTTACAAAATATCACTCAAAGTCTAAAAACTAAGGTCTGCAAGAAGAGAAGCAAAAACTATTTATAGGTACAACAAAAGAAAGGCTTGAAAGCCTAAAATCCGTGTGGGTCTGATGTCTGGCGGCATGCCGCCCCGCAAGAGATGGCTCTAGCGGTATGCCGCTACATTCGCTTGGAGTGTTGCAATTTAATTAAATTCGGAGTGGCATGCCGCTCCGAAGAGTGCTGCTCTGGCGGCATGCCGCCAGGTACCATTCTTCCCATATCTTTGTCCTCGTGAAGAGTTACGTGCACAGCCTTGGGGTGAACTTGGATACACTCTTTCCCTCTCAATTCGTCTTCAAACCATACGGACAAACCTCTTGCTTTGCTCCGTGATATGATGTCTTTTTATGCATGTTTTTTCCTCTCTTTTAAGTATAATTTCACACTTGATACTACTAATTTGGCTTGTTTTCCAACCACTTTGTAGATTTGGACTAAAGGGAGAAACTTGCTGAAAAACGCGCCATTTGGATGTATTTTTGCTGATCTTTCATCGTCGAGCCCTAGATGCGTTTTGTCGTCGAGACCTACCGTCGGGGCCTAGATGAGATCTTATGTCTAGGCCTAGACGAAGCACGTGCGTGTTTCTTTCCGAATGACGCTTGGCCGAAGATGCTAAAAAGATTCTAGCGGGATTCCATGTGCAAATCATCCAGCTCATCAGAGAATATTCCTCTATACCATTTTGTCCCCTAGTAGGATTGTTAGGCTATATATAGAACCTTAACTTTAGGTTAAAAGGAGGCTACTCCTTAGTATATTTTTCATCTTTTTAGGGTTTTCAATCATTGTAGCCACCTCTCTAACATTGGGATTTGTTCTTCCTTTATTTTTCCAGAAATTGGAGCCCCAAGCTCCAATTAGTTTTTAATCCAGATTTTCGTTTTCGTCTGCACCTCTTCTCTGTTTATGTTGCTTTCTCCATCTATCTTGTGTATCAATTCCAGCATGAGTGGCTAAATCTCTTAGTCTTGGCAGGGGTATTTTAAGGATTGCAAGAGGATAGTTGGGAGGTCAAAGTGTTCTTAAAACGTTTTCACTTTTATATCCACTTTCTTGCCATTTTATTGTCATTTCATGTGAGGTTTGTTGGTAGTTTGATCATCTATTTGCATATTTCTCATGAATATTGTCATTTCCATGGTAATAACTAACGTGAGGCCATGGAATAGAGTAGTCACCTAGTCCAGAGTCACCATGTCGTTTGGTCCAATCTGGCTAGGGCAAGAAACCGGTTAGGGCTGACTTCTTAGTGTCTAGCCCTAGATGTGTCTTCTCTCCACTTCACGGGACTGCGTGTATGACCCATAAGCGTACCTTGGGCACAGTGTCATGGTCGCTCCCATAAGCATATCTTGGGAGTGACTTCTCTTAAGAAGAGAAGTAGGGAATCCACGTGAAAACAGGATTCCTATAGCACGTCTATGACGTGAAAACAGTCTATCCTTGCACCGATGACCGACTAGCCCTCGACGCAATCCACCGTCTACCCCTGCTAGGATTTCCCCTTTACCTGATTTATTGTCTCTACCTGTTTCGTTATTTCCTTCTTATTTGATATTCTATCTCTTCTTGTTTTAATTTCTTCTTTGCTATATCTGTCTGTCTGCACCGTTTGTTTATTTGTCTGCACCGCTTTTATTATTATTCTTCTGTTTTTTTATCATTTCCGTTTTATTTACGTTTTCTGCACCGATATCAACTGTCATCGTTGGTTAGGCTCGTCTAACCAACCAACCCCCCCCCCCAAGATTTACTTTTCTGTCTAGTGCATTTTCATCCTGATCATACATATAGGGCAAGATTAAATCTAGTGTTTCATTTCCCTGTGGTTCGACCCTGACTTGCCGCTATATACATTAATTTGTGCATATAGCTTATCAGGAATATAAATATTACTTTTGATGCGTGTTTCGACGACACGTCACTCCGTGTGATCGGACCTTGAGGTAACATACCTTAAATGTCAAGTTTGGCTTTCGAGGGGTCCGTGATCATATCACCTATACTTCCTGACCTCCTCTTCTTTGACAATCGGACTCGAGTTCCTCCTTGTAGCCTTCTTGCCAGTCTCTCTACTACTCCGGATGGCGCGGTCACCCATCAAGTGAATTGATAGAATTTGGGCACTTCAGGCATGCAATCTTTAGGGTTACCGGAGCCTAGTGCCCAGAATGGTCGGATGGCTTCCTTGGTAGAAGAGATGTTGTGCATTCCAGCCGACAGGGAGAGTTTCCGGCAGATGTCCCTTAATGCTCAACGTGCCCAAGTTCGCAGTAAGCTCTTCTCCTCCTTCTGCCAACTTCAATATGTAACAGAGTCAGTTGATGCCCAGTTTGAGGAGACAGACCGTGATCTTGAGAAGAAAGAAGTGTTGCTTGCTCAAGCCACCGAAGAGTGTGCAAAGCTTCAGGATAAAAGCTGATATCTTGCCAAATTCCAAGAGCAAACTCAAAAATCTTTGGAGGACTATCGTGTGGAGTTGATGGTGATCCGAAAGGAAAGGGACACCGGTAAAGCCAAGGTAGAATAGCTCGAAGTAAAGCTCGCCACCGAAAAAGAAAAAACATCCCTCCTCCAAAAGGAACTGGAAGCTGTTCCGGAGAAGATAGGCTGGTGGAGAAGAAAGATCATGGGTGCCTTCACGGATGGGTTCTTGGACTATTACGGGTATGCAAACTTTAGTGCTGCCAATATCTCACCTTACGTGCAGAAGAGGCTTGAAGCGATAGACGAGAGTAAATTTGGTCTTCCATCTTTTGACGAAGAGGGATTAGAAGATGATGCCAAAGCCGAATACGAAGTTATCCCTCCATCAGATGATCCTCCGGAACCAGAAGAAGCTCCTTCTTAACCTTCTTCTCGCTAGAAGGGTAGTTTAGGCTTGCGTACTGTGAATTTTTCCTTTTGTAGATGTCGTATGGCCTTCCATTAATGAACTTCTTTTGGCGATTCTTCATAAATTTTGCAAAATTTGCTAAGTGTTTGAGATTTATTTTTGTCTGAATCCTTTACTACGGATCCCAATCGAAAACGAGCCCAAGTGCACATTTAAGGCTTCCGATATACCTCCGTAAGCAGACGTTGTCAGAGGGCTTCCGTTAACTCTGCGAGATGACAATTGTTATTGGAATGCGTATGCCCATGTGGCCTCTTCTCGTTCATTCGAGGCTGAGCGATTGTTGGGAACTGATGAGACAAGGCGCCTCGAACCTCGCATAAAGTTGTTGTTGCGGATATGAGGAGTAATAAATGATATTGCATGCTCTAGTAATAAATGTCGCCGTGTCCATTGCCTGTTGGATAATCACCACGTGTCACCGTCTCATAGGTAGTTCCGGGAAACTAGGATATATATATATATATATATATATATATATATATATATATATAGGTTGTTCTCCTCTATTTCAATCGTTCACTTTTACACTCAGGTGGAGTTTTTCTTCTTATCTTGCACTCTTTCCATTCTAGCCATGCTTAGCTTATACATCGTATTTCAACAATGCCTCGCGGTTCCCCTCAAGTCAAACATAAGGGTCATTGTGAATGGGAAATAGAGAATGTCCAGCTGTTAGCCAATGCTCCGGTCATGCCTCGCGACATTCCTCAACTCAAACCTAATGACCACGGTGAACGGGAAATAGAGAAACCTCCTTTCAGTGACGTAGATCTCATGTTGTTGGATGGGATGCCTGTTAGGAGAGAAGGTAGTCTGGTCCATATTCACCATGCTAAGGAGTTGTGTACTGGTGACGTCATATATAGGCTTCTAGTTGATGGGTACTCCATTCTGACCGACAAGCCTCCCTCCATACGTCCACACTCTCATTGCTTTCTCTGTTAAGATCCTTCCAGTGACATCAGTACTTGCAATAAACCCACTTTGTTATCCCCCATTTCATGCTGATTTTACTGGAAAGAGAAAAATAGATTTTCCGACTACTCATGATGACTTTTCCAACTGCTCGTTAAGACTTTTCTTTCCCTTATTTTTCTTGTTTGTAGATGTAGTATGGCAATTTATCAATGAACAGATTCCAATTTGAGTTCTCTACATTGTTAGTTATGGTAACTTGCCAATATAACGGTTCTCAATTATTTACGATTAATAATATACCAACCGGGTAACCTATGATTACCGGTAGGACACCAAACGGGTAACTCACAGTTACCGTTAGATACTCTAATAATTTCGATATATGACATCAGTGTATATTCCAACGAAAAGGAAACAAGAGGGACTAACTGAAAAGGAGCACAACGAGATCCTGGTACTCTATCAAATAGATTGCAAGTATATTGTCGGATATATCGAAGCTATGTTTGATGGATGACTATGCACATATCATTTGCGCATTTAATGCTTCAAAATTCGTCATTAAATACAGTGGTGACTGTGATCATTATCACACGTCTTATCTGTTAGACGTGGAACTCTTTCACTTGCTCTTTATCTATGACAAATGTTGGTGACATCGCCTCTGCAAGCATACGGAATGTCACTTCGGGTTTTGCAAAACCGCTCTTTGAATTTGAAGGGTTGTGAGCGGGAGTGTCTCGAGAAACTAGGCCACACATCAACCTCTCGTTGGCCGTGTGCCATATGTCGCTCCCCGATAGGGCTCTCTGACGGTGGTGAGGTAGTGTCATATATAACCTCCATTTTTCCTCTTTTATCTTTCATTTTCATTTTGACTCTTGAATCCTCCTTGTTCTCGCCCCTCTCGTCTGCCTTTCTGCTCTTGCTACTTCTATTTTCCGGCCAGTACTCCATCCAGCCTTCGCCTCTCAAGTTTTCACCGTCGGTTAGCCAGGTATTCCTCATAACACTTTCCTTTTTCTTATCCTGGTCCGTTGTTTCCGATTTAGATTCCCAATTATGCCTCGCGCCACCCCTTTGATAAAACCCAAGGGTTTCGGCGAACTAGAAATAGAAGAAACCTCTTCTAGCTTAACTAGGTTAGAGGATATCATGGAAGAATTGGCCTCCTTTAATGGTGACTAGCCGGAGGGATTTGTGGTCAGGGTAGCAACTGGAGACATCCGATTGAACAGTACCCTTGGGGGGAGCCAATGGGTATTATACACAAAGATGTTTGCTTATGGGTTTAGGCTCCCCTTACACAGTATGGTATCCGATTTGCTCAACCGTTTCAACCTGAACCCTGCCCAAATATCTCCCAACTAATGGTTCATAATCTACGCCTTCCTCAAAATATGTGATATAAATGGCATATTATCCCTTTCCGTTAAGCTATTTAGATATTTTTTTCAATTATTCTGTCGGAGAAGCGTAGTTAGTATTGCCCCTAGCTGGAAAGACACCTCAGTACGCCCTTTCCTTTGGAATTTTCAAAAGATCGAGTCCTCCGTACGTGACTGGAAGGATAGATTTTTTTATGGTAGATCTACCTTCCGTCACCTGGAGATCCGGGTTCAACGACATGGGCATCGATTTTGGAGCTGTCTTTTAGCGCAAAAATAAGCGAAAGAAAATCTGATAAGATTCTATCATCGATCTTGTAAGATTCAGAGTCGTGGTTGATCGGAACAGTGGTGGTCAGCGTCGAATGTACCTGCAAAGCGCCGGAGGGGGGCTCCGGCGTAGACACTCCGATGCTTAAGTCAGTCCGAGTTTCAAAAATAACAGAGGTTCGTCTTAGTGATCTCGATCTTACCTTCAAATTGGAAATGTAGGGGTATTTATAGGCCTGTTCGGCGATACCTAGCGATACCAATTCAGGCGATGTCGAAGGGTGACGTCACAAATGATACCGACATATGACGTCATGAGCGATATCGTACGGCTGCCGGGAGCGATAAGCTAGTGGGTCCCCAGGATGGGATGATGCCGTGCGTGTAGAGTCGCGTGAGTCCCCTCCCCGCTGATGTCGACCATCCTAGGAAATCATCCCGGCGGGAGCGGCAAGTGCGGCAGTACCGTTAGGGCTGTCTTGGTTGTTATCATAAGCCCAACTGAAAACGAGCCCGAATGTTTACCAAGGGTTGTCCATGTCTGAAAGCTTAGATGAAAACTTGTCCCTTCGCGGGGTGGTATGTCTACAGGATCTCCAGGTTTTTCTGTCTGCTCGATGTTAACCGTGTTAAGCGATGAGCTGGAACTTAGTTCTGAAGCTTTCTAGCTTATCAAGCGGATTCCATCCTTTATCCTTATCCGAGACCTGTTCTTCTGAGGCGTTATGAGGTACACGAGGGACGCCGCTATTACGCTTGTGATTATGAGGGCACTGTTCTTGCCCAACGATGTTAGTCCGTTTGGCTTCCTGACAGGGCATTATGGAGTCTCAACTCCATTCATGCCGTAAAAGGGCGGCTGACGGGTCACTTGTGATACCGCCAAAGATTACAACCAGGTCATGTCGCGGATTTGCCTTCATTCTGAGTCCATACTCCTTTCAAGTGTACTGAAAACACATAGAGGAGATAGGCGTTTATAGAGAAGTTAGTAAACTTTTATACTTACAGAGGGTTTGAGGTCACGCGGGGCCCTTTTTCCTCTTTAGCTTTAAGGAAACAACGATATCATCGCGGCTTTACGCCATCAGGTGCCTACGATTAGCGCGGCTTTGTACCACCAGATGCCTGCGATGTCGACGAGGTTTTACGCATCTAGGGCCACCTGCAACACCAACGCGGCCTTACACTGTGGATACCGGTAACCATATGGCTTTTACGTAATGGCTACCCGTGATATCGCGCCTTTTAGCATTTTTCCATAGACATCTTGTATCCTTTGGCACATTCGTGTCGCGGATGGCATATGAGCATCAACCTTGGACTTTGCTTTAGGATTATCAGTCTTTAGGGGTGACGAGACGGCTCGCCTTTTGAGGACCTCTTTGTTCTTCCCAAGGCCTCTCTTTGGGCCTATAAATTGGGGATCTTTCTCCACCCACGGTCTCCTCATCTCTAGAAATTTACATCATGGATCATTTGACTAAGAATTTCCTCCTTTCCAAAGGCCATTCTCTCAAGAACCTCAATGATGGGGATGTCGGGTTCCTGGAGAATATGTTGGTTAAGACTTCTGAGGACATCCTGGAGCTGCAAGGAATGTTGACCCCTCTTTATTCCAGGCTGGGGGCCACATCTCTGGAGGATTTCAGCCCGCTGGAAAGCGTGTCAAAGCTGGCTGCCTCCATCGCTCGGATTCAAGTGGTGATCGCCATGCTGCAGCAGCGCAAGGATATGCTGGGGTGCTGCTTGAAGGGAATGAGAGCCACCTCCCATGATCTGATTCTGGTCATGGATTCTCTGCGGGATCTTCCCGAAGTGCCTGAGGATGCTGGCTCTGATGCCTGATAGCGATGGCTCCCTCTGGGCCTTTTTTCTTTTCCCCCTGGCATGTAAATGTACTTTCCGGCCCCTAGGCCATAATAAATAAATTAGTTTTAATACTCCATTTTGCAACTGTTCTTCTTCTTTAATGCGCCCTTTGTCTTTCTTGGAGATATTCTTAGCCCAACTGAAAAAGGTTCAATCACTGGGCGGTTTTCTGATTGGTTGTTCAACATTAAATCTTCGCCGCGGTTGTCCTGGCAACTGATTGGGCGATTTTGTGGTTTTCCTCGATTAGGGGAAAATCTCAACAGGCGTGACTGTAAATCCATTTCTGTACTTCAGGTTGTACATGTGTCTTCTTTCGAGAGTCGGGCTAGAAGATCAAAGATCCTTTCTTGCCAAATTTCTGGCTATTTAAGGGATCTTCTCCCCTTCGTTATTCTTCGTCTCCTTGTTGTTTTTTTTTCTTTGTTAATATCCTCTGATCTCATGGCTGATTCTCATTTTTTAGATACGTTCGCCCGAGATTCTCCACCAACTCCCCCGACTTCTCCTGATTTGGATAATCCTCCTCCGTCGCCTCCCTAGAGGCCAACTACTCGCCGACGATGCCGTAAGAGGCGGAGGAAAGATGCGGCGAAGGCATCTAAGTCATTCTTTGATTCTCTTGCTTCTTTCTCTTCGAAGGGGAGAAAAACATCTTTTCCTCCTGACGAGTCACCCCCAAGGGCTCCTTCCGCCTATTCAGCTGTTAAGGTGGTATCGCCATCTATTGAGGAGGAGTCGGGTCGATCCTCCATTCGCGTGGGGAAGGAGGTTGAGGAACCTTTCCCTTTCCCCGGCGAAGATCCATCGCTTTTGGGCGAGGACGATGATGACGTGGTTTACTGCTATGGCATATCCTGGTCCGATGGCTTATAGTTGGACATACCATGCCTCTTTGTAGTTGCCGTATGGCTTTCTTAAATAATAAAATTTCTTTTCGCTCTTCTGCCGCTTTTCTTTCTTTACGTTTCCAGGATTATCGCGGGAGTAGGCTTTTCGCTTGACGCAACCGCCTTTCGGTTTTCAAACATCAACTGCCTTCTTTCAAAAGACATTGATGACTGTCCACGTGTCCTTTCCCTTCTGCACGTGTTTTGTTTTCACAGGCTGCTCCTTTTCTAGGTTTAACCTTTATAAGGAGTTTACTCTTTCTCTTTTAGTATTTTCTGTGAATATTTCGAAATTCTTCGTATTTCCTCCCTTCTGTGCTTCTTTTTTCCCGAGGGATTTTACTGCAATTGCTTCGCCGGTGCCGACGGCCGATTCACTGGTTCTCTGTTCTAGGTATTTTGTTTCTCTATTGCCATAGCTTTACTTTCCCTTCCATTATGTCTCGCGCTATGCCTTCTGCAATTATCGAAAATCCTATAGATCCCGAAGTCAGGAGAGCTCGTAGTGTTTTTGATTGTAATGAGGTTTTGAGAGCTGAGTTGGAGGAGAACGGAATCACTTTTCCCACGGGATATCGCCCCTTTGTCCCCTTGAAGGATATTCGGCTTACTGATGCCATGTGGGGAACGTTCCGGTTGGTTTATTTCAAGATGTTTACCTACGGGTTTCGTCTTCCGCTTCATACTTCTCTGTTGAAGCTACTATACCACTACGATCTCAATCCTGTCCAAATAACTCCGCCTTCCTGGTGTGGACTTTACGCCTTTCTTCGTTCGTGTGAGATGAAGCATATCTTTGCTCCATCGCTCGATCTGTTCCGCACCTTTTTCGCCTTGAGGTGCCATAATTGCTTAGTGGATATTACCCCAAGATGGAATGATGCTCTTGTTCGGTTCTTCTGGCGGAATTTCCAAGGTTTCGAAGAGAACGTAGACAACTGGAAAAATGACTTCTTCACCCTCCGCTTGCCCTCTCGGTTTTGGCGCGGTGGTTTCAACCGAAAGATTACTAGTGCCGTTTGGCGAGAACCGGATGTGTTGCCTAGTATGGATGTATCCCACGTTAATGCCTTATTAGAAATAGAAGGGCCTTTCCGCATTCGGGAATTTGCTCGGTTCAGGCCTTTGTCAGAGTGTGTCGTTGGTGAGTTTTTTCTTTTATCGCCTTATCACTTCGACTTTCCTGTCATACTAAAATATTTTATCGGCAGGTAACGCTGAGTGTCGATCTTTCGAGGAAAAGGACGTTCCTCTAAACGTGGTGCCGCTTCAAACGTTACCTCCTTCTCCTCCACCCGAAGGCTCTAGTCGTCAGCCTATTCCGCAGCGAGGAAAGAGAAACAAAACCGTCGCGACACACAACGTATCTGCCCGACCTTCTCGTTTCCTCGAGAATTGGCTACCAACTCGTGGTAAGGGTGTGGCCCCAAGTAATCTCATAATTGAAGAGGTTGACAGTGACAGCGGAAGCATGGATACTGGTTCCGAGCTGCGTCATGCTACCCTTTCCCAATGGATGAAACTTAGGTCCAGAAATAGTGCTCCTTCGGCGAAGTCAACCGAGGACGATAGCGAAGAGATGGCTGCCAAAACGGAGCGTCTCGTAAAGAGAGTTCGCAAAGAGAAATCTGACCCACCAGTTTCTTCCGGGGAGAAAATCAATGGGGCTCCTTCCGAGGAGGTTAACGCCTCGCACGTTACGGGTTCCTCGCCAGTGGCGGAAGTTACCAAGGTGCCCTCTGCCATTCCTCCCAAGTTTAACGAGGCTCCGGCAGTGGTGGGCTCTTCCTTGGTGCCTGATGGTCCTAGCTCCCCTATCCGCTCCTTTATTCCGGATGTGAGTTTACCAACCCCGAATCCCATCGCTCCTTCCCCACGGAAGCCTCAAACCTTGTTTCTTTCTTCGATTTCGGGCATTGGTGATTCTACAAAAAATTGCTCTCCTCCTTTCCCCTCAAGGTCTTCAAGGTCTCATTGCTTATCAGCTGGACTTGTCTTCCCTTGGCACCGACGGTCTTCGTGCTTTAGGGATATCGGACCCGTCATCGCGAGAGGAACCAGTGGGTCCAATAGTGGGGCAAATGTTTACTTCTTCGAAGGACAAAGAAGAGTTCTTGCAGCGTCCTCCCGACGTACGCCATTCGCGTCTTCTGACTGACATGCTGGCCTGCTTCCGCGAATTAAACTATTTTTTCGAGGATCATCGTAACAAGGTTCAACCTTCTCTTGATTTAAAGGGGGAATTAGATGCTGCTTTAGGGAAGGTAACGGAGTTGTCGCAGCTTCAAAAGCAGACCCAGATAGAGTTGGACGACTGTCGCGCCGAGCTTGCTTGAGAAAGATCAAAAGGGAAGGCTAAGATAGACCTTTTGGAGGCGGAATTGGTGGTAGCTGACAGAAAGAATATCTTCCTTCGCGAAGAGATAGCATCTCGAGATGCGGATTTGGCCAAAGTGCCTTCGAAGATAGCCTGGTGGAAGAACAAGACCATAGATATCTGTATCGCTGAATTTATGAGTCTCTATCGCCTGGGAACTGTCGACTCGTCAGTGCTCCGATTACGCTTCCAAGAGACTGAAGGATCTGGGCGAAGGTGAGAGAGATCTTCCTTCTTCTGGAGAGAAGCGGAGGGATGGTGATCGCAACACTCGCGAAGGCCCATGATTAATCGGGGTTGCTCCCTTTAGAAGATTTTCCGCTTGTTTGCTTCTTTGTTTTGTAATAACGCCTTGTTGTGCGACAATATTTGTATTTGATTGCTATTTGATTTTATTTCGCCTTTCCGTTCTGCCCCAACGCTATTCTTTTAATCAACGCCATCTTGCGTTATCTTCTTTCATGTGATATCGTTCTTGTTTTTCCCCAAAGATAGTACCTTCTTTTCAGAGCATTTAATGCTGGCTATCCTTTCCTTAGAAAAGTCGTGATTGTGCAGGCACACGTGTCTATTTCTTCCAGCGCCACGGGCTAGTGTGCTTGAGAACTTTGCCTAAATCGAGGCATTGTAGCGCTTTTCTAGGATTGCACTCATTACTTGAGTCTGTTCCTTATGCCGCTTCTACGCAACGACTGCGGCATTCGTCGTTTCGTTTGACCATTAGGGTTATAAAACCCAATATTTATTCTTTTCACTTTTCTTTTATCACCCCGCTTTCTCATATCTTCTTTTAGCCATCTCGTTTTCTCCCCATTATTCGAGGCTCTTTGAAGTGCTTTTCTTTGAAGGTATTTCTTTTCTCTTCCATCATCTTCTTCATCTTTTAATTCCTTAATTCTGCCATGGCTAAGACTCACCGTACTGAGTCAAAATCTGCCGGTGAGAAAAGGATGGATATTACGTCTAGTGTTATCACGTTTGAGGCCGCTCTTCGTGAGCATTTGGCCGCCCATAATGCTGATATTCCTGATGATTATAAAACCACTGTTGCCCCTGAGTCGCTACGTCTGAACAGCGTTTTGACGGGCAATCGTAGGGTCATGTATGCACAAATGTTCTGTTATGGCTTTCGGCTTCCCATTGACTCTTTTGTCAAAGAGTTGCTTGTTGCCGACGATCTGACTCTGGCCCAACTATCCCCAAATGCCTATTGTTGTGTTTATGCTTTCCTGGAACTTTGCAAATACAAGGGGATTACTTCCCCTTCCCTTCTCTTGCTTAAATCTCTTTTTAAGCTGATGAAATGCCGGGGGGTTATAACGATATCGCCCCGCTTTGACGATGACTCTCTGAAGTCTTTTACTTGGAAACTCCTCCATATCGAGTCTTCCGTTGATGGCTGGAAAAAGGAGTTTTTTGTGATAGATCTTCCTGGAGATCTTGGTTCCTGGTGGCGATTGGGTTTTAATCAGAACGTGGATGACAACGTCTGGAGCCGACCAGGGACCCTTCCAAAATGTGAGCAAGACTGGTTAAACACGTTGCTCAAACTAGAAATCAGCGTTCACATCCGCCAAGTGGCCTGTAGAATGGACATTCAATCTTGTGTTAAACGTGAGTGTCGCGTTACTCCTTTCTTTGCTATCGCTGATACTAATGCTGACGCTATTTTGTGCCTTCGCAGCGACGGATCCCAATTATAAACCTGAGAGCGTAAGAAGACGCTTGAGAAGGGCTCAAGAGCGAGAAGAAAAGGAGAGAGCTACTTCCACGGAAGCGACTGACAATCCTGCCGATCTTCCGGCTACTTCCGCTACTCTTATTCAAGTTTCCTCTTCTTTGATCGGTGTGAGGAGTTCTGACATTCCTTCAGGCGTTCCCCTTGTGACCATCGCTACTCCTCCTGCCCAGCCTTCTTCTTCTAAGGCTCCTAAGGCCACTGCCAAAGGAAAAAAGAAGAGAAAAACGACAAGTGTCGCTACTCTTACACCTTCTCTAGACACGGCAGGCTCTTTAGAAGCACCTCTTCCCCTCATTGATACAGTAAGGGTGCCTTTTAATCATGATATATTATATCTCGTCGTCAATCGCCATTTAATTTCTCCTTTCTATGTTTCATATTGCATTCTTGGCAGGACACTGCCGTTGTTGCTACCTCCGTTCCTCCCTTAGGCGATATGAATATAAGACACGTGTTGACTGGCTCCAAGAAGAGACAGCGGCCGGAAGATGAGGGCAGAAATCCATCTTCCTCTGCCACCGAGATGGGGAGTAGGCCTGCGGACGGGTCTGACTCTACGGCCGTTCCCTAGGGGGGGAATCAGTCAGAATTTTTGGAGAATTTAGGCACAGGCGATACCTTCGGGGTTTCGCCCAATTCTTTCGGTGGTCCTGCTCACGCATATTCCTCTAATCCGGGGTATCAAGAGGTCTTGCAGGATCTTTCAGGTTATCAGCCCCATGGTACTTATCTTGCTCCAGGGGGTTCGTCCACCCAGGTTCATCCTCCTTCTCCTTTGGCATTTGCTCCTTCAAGCATTCCTTTGCGGGATCGTTATGGCGAAGGAGGTACCACTTTCAACTCTGTGGAGGACCTTGGTCCGATAGACGGGGCTAACCCTGTAACCCACCAGGTTGGACTGTATGATTTTCGTAACACCGGCCTGGCGGCATTAGGAGGTGATGGCTCGGATGAAGTTTCGGCTTTATTGGCTTCCCAAGTATTGGCGTCTGCGGCTGAACGTGACGCTTTTCTTTCTAAAGGCGCGTTTGATAGGGAGAACTCCTTACGCACCAACCTTTTCACCAATCTGATGAAATTTCATTACTGGGCAGAGGAGGTGCGACGTCAGGCTGCCTCTCTTTCTTCTGCTTTGGGGGAATTAACGCAAGAGCAGAATGAGAAGAAAAGGTTGCTGGAGGAGCGCACAAACTTATTACTGGCTCATCAGAAGCAGACAGAAGAGCAGTTGTCCGCCTTGGCAGCGGAGAGGGCTAAAGTTACTGCTTTGGAGAATGAGAAGTCCTCCCTGGCCAAGGAGAAAGCTGCCCTGGAGGAAGAGTCGGCTGATAAGAGCCTATGGCATGCTGAGCAGACTGCCTCTATTTTGGTTGCCTGCTTTGAGGAAGTTCACGGGGTCGACACATACAAACCCGATGAGGTCACTGCCGCCTTCGAACGAAGGTCTGGCCACCTTAATGAGGAGGGCTTTCGTCGAGCTAAAGCGGCAGGCTGGAAACGGAGGCACCCCGAAGGTTGACGAGCTTCGAGACTTTATCGATCTTTCCTTAGTGATCAAGCGTCACTAACTTTTTGTTTATTATTTTGACCACCGAAGTCTGTATTTTGTGGCCCTCTTTAAACATATCGATCTGATCAAGTCACTTTATTGCTGACTTTCCTTTATTTAGTTGCTTCCTAGCGAACCCTTTTGGCGTTATCTTCGCCACGTTTTCCCAATGCGCTTACTTATCCGAACAGATCCTTAGCGCTCCCACCAAATTACAGAATTTGGTATTGGGTTAGCTTTCCTGGTAAGACTATCGATAGATCAGCTGACTAGATCCTCGCACCTCCTACTGCCCGAAAAGTATTCTGCGCAGTCTCAATTGTAAATTATTAGTAACAAAAACACGTTACAAGGGATAGTAATTACCCATAGGAGCCTTTCCGCTGCCATCATAGGGCGTTATCCTGGAACCCGCGGGAATCATTTTCGCTATCAGCTCTATACTTCGCCAGGGATTACTCATCTGGTTACTAGCCGGGATTTCACGATTCTCCGCATTTCTCTAATTTCACGATCGGCCCTTAAAGTGCCTCGTCTTAGTGAGTTGTCGGATCGGGACGACTATCACAAGGCTAGGGAATTTTCACTTTAGGGCGTTGCCCTCGCGTCTAGAACCGTGTCCTTACTTAATGGCTTAGCCATAATAGCCCAGCCGTTAAGATAGGGTTCTTGTTTCTAGAACGGAGTTTCTATTTCTTTGGGACGTGCCTCCTCTTGTTGGGTCGTCTCCACGAGAACGGTCAATACAAGAAAAGGACTTTTCACTCCCAAAGATACCGGGTGGTGCCCCACTTAATGAGCCATCTGATCAAGATCAGTCATCACAAGGATAGGACTTTTCACCCCCGGGGGCGTCCAGGATCTTTCAATCCGACGCTAATTCAAGGTATGGTGGGTAGTTCCCTCACTTAATGGGTCATCTGATCAAGACCGACCATCACAAGGATAGGACTTTTCACTTCCCCAAAATACCCCCTTTTTTATCTGCACAAAGGCAACCACAAACTTCCACGAAAGCTCTCTCATCGAGCGTTAGTCATGGTTAGGGTTGACATAGATCAAAGGTGCAGATAAAATCAAATTCTAAAGTAATATAACTTTAAGCGAGCGATATTCCAAGAGTTGGATAAGGGTGTACCATCGAGAGTCTCCAGATGATAGGCTCCTTTCCCGACAACGTGGGTGACGTGATATGGTCCCTCCCAGTTTGGACTGAGTTTTCCCATGCGTTGCCCTGCCGCTCGCTTGTCTCTGAGCACCAGGTCACCGGGTTTCAGCAACCGTTCTTTGACACGCCTGTTATGATAACGGGCCATCTTTCTTTTATAATGTTGCGTTTTCAGAAGGATTTCCTCTTGGACTTCTGGTAACGCGTCTAGGTTAGCTCTTAACCTTTCCTCATTCAGTTCCTCCCGAAAATGAGCTACCCGTAGGCTCATGGACCCAATTTCCACCGGTGTAACGGCTTCAGTCCCGAAGGCCAACGCGAAAGGCGTTTCTTCGGTGGTAGTCTTAACAGTCATGCGATATGCCCACATCACGTACGGTAGCTCATCAGCCCATTTCTTTTTAGACCCTTCCAGGTTTTTCTTGATGCCGCTAAGGATGCTACGATTGGTTACTTCCGCCTGTCCGTTAGTTTGCGGATGAGCCACGGAGGAAAATCGTTGCTCGATTCCAAATTCTGAGCACTGGTCTTTAAAGAACTGGCTGGTGAACTGCGTTCCGTTATCGCTAACAAGGACGCGAGGTACGCCGAACCTCATGATAACTTGATGTTTGAAAAAACGCCAAGTTTTTTCTGCCGTGATTGTGGCGACCGCTTCAGCTTCCGCCCACTTAGTGAAATAGTCTACCGCCACTATCACAAATTTCAGTTGAGACCTTGCTTTTGGGAATGGGCCTAGGATATCGATCCCCCATTTAGCACAAGCGCAAGGGGCAATAATTTCAGATATTTTAGTGGCAGGCCGTCGAGGAATCTTGGCAAACTCCTGGCACTTAGGGCAGGTTTGCACATAGTTGTGGCAATCTCTTCGGATGGTGGGCCAGTAGAATCCGGATCGAAAGACCTGTGCTGCTAGGGTACCGCCTGACACGTGCATACCGCATACCCTTTCATGGATTTCGCGCAAGGTGTGAACACCTTCTTGTTCAGTTATGCATTTGGCGGCAGGGTGAGAAAAATACCTTCGGATTAGATCCCCGTCATAGTATGTACAACGAGCTGCCTGTCTCAGTACCTTCTTCTTTTCAGCGGTATCCTGAGGCAGTTCCTCGTGCTTCAAGTATTTGATTACGGGAATTCGCCAGTCACTTTCGCGTTCCTCCACGCATAAAGATGCTTGCTCTTCCATGAAGGATGGTACCGATAACTCTCGATAGTATACACCTTTGGGTATGGACGCTTCCGGATTCACGGCCATCTTGGCTAGATTGTCGGCTTCAGCGTTTTCCTCCCTGGGGATATGCTCAAAGCTGACTTGCATGCCTTCCTTCTTTATTTCCAACAATTCTCGCTTTACTCTGGCGAGATATTGAATCATAATGGGTTCCCGGGCGTGAGAATGCCCCAAGACCTGGTAAATTATTAACTTGGAATCTCCACAGATTTTTAGACGCAGATCTCCTATTCTTCCAGTATCATGCCTCCCTTTAGAGGAAAGTCCTTTCCCTATTCTGAGCCCGGCTAGCAACGCCTTATACTCTGCCGCGTTATTAGATAACGGTTGTAGGATTCGAATGGCGTATCGTATTTGCATATCGTGCGGCCCATTTATAAAAATTCCGGCTCCAGCCAGCTCTTGGTTTTTAGCCCCATCCACATGGATGATCCAGAGGTCCGTGTAGGTTTCCGGAAACGGGAGATCCATGTCACCCCATTCCGCTTCAGGTACGCCGTCCAAAGGATCCTCTGTAAAAGTGCATTCCGCTATGAAATCGGCCAGGATCTGAGCTTTTATGGATGGTCGAGACTGATATCTCAATCCATATTGCTCTAGTTCAAGCGCCCAAATCAACATTCTTCCGGAAGATTCAGGCTTTCAAAATATTCTTTTCAGAGGCTGGTCTGTGAGTACGATGACGGAATAAGACTGAAAATATCGATCCATCTTGCGGGTGGCTTGTATAAGAGCGAACGCTATCTTTTCAATTCGGGCGTATCGCAGCTCCGCATCCTTCAGGACGTGGCTCACAAAATAGACCGGGCGATGAGAGTGGTTATCGTCGCGAACGAGGACGACACTGACCACTTCATCCGCGGCGCCCAGGTACAAATACAAAGTATCGCCTACTTCAGGTCTCGTCAATAGTAAGTCAGACGATAGGTAATCTTTTAGGCCGACAAACGCTTCCTCACATTCTGGAGTCCACCCGAACGAGGCTTTCTTGCGTATGATTTTGAAAAAAGGGAGACACTTTTCTCCTTGCTTAGAAATGAATCGTCCAAGGGCAATGACCCGCCCTGTTAGCCTTTGCACCTCCTTGATGGTTCTTGGCGATATCATGTCCTGTATGGCCTTAACCTTTGAGGGATTAGGCAGGATGCCTTTTTGGCTGACCACGTAGCCCAAGAATCTTCCTGACTGAAATGCAAACATGCATTTTCGGGGATTCAATTTCATGCGATACTTTTTCATCACGTCAAAGAATTCTTTCAAGTCTCGTAGGTGATCCTGAAAGCTAGCGCTCTTCACCAAAATATCATCAACGTATGCTTCCACATTCCTCCCTATTTGTTCTTCGAATATCTTATTGGCCATACGTTGGAACGTAGCCCCGGCGTTCTTCAGCCCGAACGACATCGCCGTATAACAATAGGTGGCCTTTAGAGTGAGAAATGCAGTCTTTTCTTCATCCTCCCGGGCCATGGGAATCTGATGATATCCAGAGTTGGCGTCCAATGAGCTTAGATAAGCGTATCCTGCGGTCTGATCAACTAACGGATCTATGCGAGGAAGCGGGTAGCAATCCTTAGGGCAGGCATCATTTAAATCTGTGAAGTCGATGCACATGCGCCAATCCCCATTGGGCTTAGGAACAAAGACAGGGTTCGCTAGCCAGGTGGGGTATTGAACTTCGCGGATAAACCCTGTGTCAAGGAGCTTCGCTACTTCCTTATCTACAGCTAACGCTTTTTCATTAGAGAACGCGCGTCGCTTTTGTTGTACCGGCCTAGCATCTGGGTCCACATTGAGACGATGTTCGGCTATTTCCGCGATATACCTGGCATATCGGAGGGCTTCCATGCGAAATCTCCTTGGCATTTGTTCAACAGCCGGGCCAGTTGGAGGTTTTCCGCTGGGCTGAGTTTTTCACTGATCAGGAAACTTGCTTCCTCTATGCCAATTTCCGGAATAGGTACCATTTTGTCTAGAGGTTGAGCACGCTTCTCATCACTCTGCTCATAAGGATCCGCTGCTATACATACGTATCTATCGCAGCTTCTTTGAGTCATGAGCGAGTAGCATTCTGCCGCCAGCTTTTGATCGCCTTTTACCGATACTACCCCATCCCAGGAGGGGTATTTCATCTTTAAATGCTTCTGAGATATCACCGCTCCAAAGCGGTTGAGGAAAGGTCGCCCGAGCACGACATTGTAAGGCAAATTCAGATCCACGACAAGGAACAACAGGTTCTCTGATCGCTTGTAGGTGTCTTCTCGGAAATATATGGGCAAAGTAATTACCCCCGTGACAGGGATTGGAACCCCATCAACGTCAACTATAGGCCGTTTGCTCGATGTTAATTCATTGTCAGGCCATTTCATGAGATTGTAAGCTTCCAGCGAAAAGAGGTTCACTGCACTCCCATTATCTATAAGAGTTCTTCTGATTCCATGACTGGCAATGACGGGCGTAACCACCAATGCATCGTTGTGCGGATAGACGACGCCTTTCTCATCCTCTTCGGAAAAGGATAATACCATTCGATCCAATACGCCTATCGCATCTCCTTTTTTCGTAATGCCATCACGTGTGCGTTTATCTCTTTTCGCGGCTGCCAATTGTTCTGGTTCGTCCATATAAGGGGTTCCTCCCGCAATAATGTTAATCATAGGAATATAGTCGTCATCAACCGCGAGAGTTTCCTATCTTTGCCTCTGGGAGCATCATCTTTTTGCGGAACACGTGGAGGAACTGGTGGTTCGTCTACTGTCCTTTTCATAAGATTATTTCTGGCATCTTCTCTTATTTGGGTAGCAAATTCTCCCAAATATCCTTCTTCTACCAAGCGTTCTATCGCCAATATTAACTCCCGGCATGCTTCTGTGGAATGACCCCTGGCTTTGTGGAATTTACAGTAAGCATTTTCCCTCCTTCCTAGAAGCACTCCTGGTTTCGTAGGCGCGGGGTAACGGATAGGAAGATTTCGCTGTTCCGCTATCGCTAAAATCTCTGCCCTTGGCACGTTAAGAGAAGGGAAATCTGGGTCATATGTACAATTTTTATCAGAATCCCCGTGACGTCGAGAGGGGGAACCACCGGTTTTTCCCTTCAAAAAATGACCCTTCTATTTGTGGAAGGCCTTAGGGATATGGTCTTTCCTCCTGGCGTAATCGCCAACAAAATGGTCGTCAGGTAGTGGCTTCATGGGAGCGGTAGTAATCTGAGATGTCCCATGTGACGCATCATACGTCCTATCTCTATTTTCTTCCTCTTCCATTTTTGCGTAATTGTGGGCTTTAAGCCTTAACGCATCTAAAGTCACTGGAGGATCCACCATGAGTGCGTCTTTCAGCTTTCCATAGCGGCAGTTCCTTTTCAGAGCTTCTATTGCAAAATCAATGGTAACTCCCGGCGTTAAGGACATTTCCAAATCGAAGCGACTAAGAAACTCCTTTAAGGTTTCTTGAGGCCCTCGTTGTATGTCAAATAACGCGGCGGTAGATTTCCTGATTGGAATTGCCGTGCTAAATCTGCTCCAGAATTTAGATTCTAATTGCGAGAAATTATTAATGGATCCACCAGAGAGACCCTCAAACCAAAGACGAGCCACTCCCGATAATGTCATAATAAATATTTGGCATAACGCCGCGTCACTGTGGGTCTGAAATTGAACAAAATCCTTCACTTTATTAATGTGCGAGATGGGATCCTTGGTGCCATCATAAACATCAGTGGGAAGCTTCACGCGCCGGCTGACCCTGTGACGCCTTATACGACGGCTAAATGGGTGGCCCAATGTATCATCAAGAATTTCACGTGCCTGACGTGGAGGAGACATTTCGCCCTGACGCCCCTTATTTCGTGGTTCTGGCGTAGGATGTCGTCTAGGAGATTGACTGCGGCTCCTGTTCGAGCGACTTCGATACCTTCAACTACTGGATCTTTCACTGTACTCGGGAGACAGACTTCTGTTGGCTCCTTCCCTCCGTCCGTCCCACCGGTTCCTAACCCCCACAAGCTGCCTGTCTCCTTGTAGGAGGAGACCTTGCGGCATTTGCGGTACGTAAGCCTCTACTCTTCCTTGAGTAAACTGCTCAACACTAATCGGGGGATTTCCCATGGATAAAGGCATCTGGAGGTTTTCTGGAAACAACGGTGATATAGGTCGATCAGCGACAATAGATGGTGTAAACATGACGCAAGGAGGGAGACTAGATCCAGAAGCACCAGGCGTGGCTCTTGCAGCCATTTCCATCAGATATTCCAGCCGAGAACGAAGGGCCGCTATTTCCATTGCAAAAGGATGTTCATGATTAAGCACAGATCCCCTAGAGAGAGGAGTGGAGAAATCAGACCCCACTATCTGAGATGACAAGATGTCCGTCTGTGAGGAGGCCGGTCCCCCAGCAATTCCAGCCGAGAGGTCCAGAGATCCCGAAATAATTGGTTGTGTAGTCATAGAGAGATCGGCAGTAGCAAAAGGGAATAAACGTCTGCGGATTGAGAAAGGGATATTAGAGGATGACGATCGGATGGACTCCGATCCCGTGATCATGACCGTTTCAATCTTCCGACTAGATGGAGCTTGGCTATTAAGGACGCTCACTTAATATACCAAAGCTCTCAATGAAAGCACCATTTGATAAGATTCGATTGTCGATCTTGTAAGATTCAGAGTCGTGGTTGATCGGAACAGTGGTGGTCAGCGTCGAATGTACCTGCAAAGCGCCGGAGGGGGGCTCCGGCGTAGACACTCCGATGCTTAAGTCAGTCCGAGTTTCAAAAATAACAGAGGTTCGTCTTAGTGCTCTCGATCTTACCTTCAAATTGGAAATGTAGGGGTATTTATAGGCCTGTTCGGCGATACCTAGCGATACCAATTCAGGCGATGTCGAAGGGTGACGTCACAAACGATACCGACATATGACATCATGAGAGATATCGTACGGCTGCCGGGAGCGATAAGCTAGTGGGTCCCCAGGATGGGATGATGCCGTGCGTGTAGAGTCGCGTGAGTCCCCTCCCCGCTGATGTCGACCATCCTAGGAAATCGTCTCTGATTCTCTGGCGATATGCAGATGTCTTACAAGTCGTATAGGAAATCGTCCCGGCGGGAGCGGCAAGTGCGGCAGTACCGTTAGGGCTGTCTTGGTTGTTATCAAAATCGCTGAGGGTACTTCCTTGAATGCGACTCAACCGACGGTAGAGGTAACACCTCCCGCTCCAACAACCGTCGGTGAGATCCCTGTCGGGTGGCTTTGGATTTTGAAAACCTCTCTCCGGATCCTATTTTCGTCGTCCCTATTGGGCTTGCTATCAAGATGTCTTCTCCAACATCGAACCCTTCTATCTTTTGTCCTCCTGAAGGAACTTTATCAGCAGACGTTCCTTCCAGCGTCGTTTCTCCGACTTCTTCTGGTCCTGTGGACCTTTTCTTTATCCCTAAACCATCTTCCTCCATGCTGCCGTATCCTAACGCAGACATCTAGGGTCCCTCTTGCAACATGACCGTAGATCTATCTTCCTAGGGTCCTAAAGGCGGTGTCAACCCAGCGAGTGGACTTACAGGCTTTGGGATCGCAAGGTCTACAATCTCTGGGACTGTCGGAGCCTTCTACTAGTGACCCATGGACGGCGCATCTCCTGTCAAAGATGATTGATGTTCCTACTGACAGGGAGACCATACGGCGGATGCCTCTTAAAGCTCAAGTTGCCTGGTATGGATCAGTATGCTTTCTGCTCTCTGTCAGTTCCGGTGCCTGATGGATAACTGCGTAGATGAGGTGAGGAAGGAGAGGGAAGCACGCCTGATCTTACCAATGATTTTAGGATCCATCAACAACGTGCTCAAGAGACGCTAGAGTTGTGCAAGAGTGATCTCCAAGAGAAGGACACAGTTATCGGGAGGCTTCAGACCAAGCTGTCGGAGGAGAAGGAGGGTTTCCGGAAGAGGGAGATGGAGTTCCTAGAGGAAAGTGCCCGCTTGCGCCAAAGTCTTCTTCACAAAGAAAAGGAAATGGAAGGAGTTCCCTCCTAACTTCAAAAATAACAAGAGAAGGTTGTCCTTTCGATGATTGACGGTTTCACTAACTACTACGGTGAGGATAAGTTTGATGTCGACAACATCACTCCCTTCGTCAATCGTAGGCTTGATGAAATAGGTGAGGAAGACTCTCCTCCCGGCTCTTCGTCTGCTCAGGGGATCTTGATGACTGATGGGGGAAATGTTCCTTCGGCATAGATAGGTTTTTTCTTATTTTCGTTGTGGACGCCGTATGCATATTTTAATGAACTTTTCCCCAACATTTTCTAAGTGTTTATTTCCATCAGTTTAAATTCCATGAAAAGTTAATTATGATAACATGCGAAAAAACATAATCTTTCAATTGCTGTTAGGTAACAGGTATTCTGGCCTATCGAACTCATCATTATCTTCATATGCTTAAATAACTTGGAAAAAGGTCTTAAGTATGTTACCGTTTCTCGCATCGTTATGAGATGGCTTTCGTATGACTTGGCCTAATCCGTCCAAAGAAAATAGATCTCTCTATTGTTGTTTTTGAGTTGGTTTCTAGGTATTATATGCACGACCGTCTGATTTAGTCGGCTTTGTTACCGTCCCTAAGTCGTCACTCTGATTACCAAGGGAGTGGGGTTAGGAAGCTTTACTGGACTTATCAGGCTCTTGCTGATGAAGCTGTTAGTGCACCCAGATGGCCCAATAGGTTTACCGGGATTTCGCCGATAAAGCGTACATCCTTAAGCTGTACCAACGTATATTGGTAGAACCGAAATGGGCTTAAGTGATGTCGTTTGTGTACCCAAGCAACACCTAGGTTGCCCAATAGGTTTACCGGGTTCTCGCCGATAAAGCGTACATCCTTTAGCCATACCACCGTATAACGGTAGAATCAGAATGGGCTTAAGTGATATTGCTAGCGTACCCAAGCAACACCTGGGTAGCCAATAGGTTTACCGGGCTCTCGCCGATAAAGCGTACATCCTTAAGCTGGACCATCATATATCGGTAGAACTGGAATGGGCTTAAGTGATGCCGTTAGCGTACCCAAGCAACACCTGGGTAACTCAATAGGTTTATTAGGTTCTCGCTGATAAATCGTACATCCTTAAGTCGTACTACCGTATAACGGTAGAATCAGAATGGGCTTAAGTTATGCCATTAGCGTACCCAAGCAGCACCTGGGTAGCCAATAGGTTTACTGAGCTATCGCCGATAAAGCGTACATCCTTAAGCCGTACCACCGTATAATTGTAGAACCGGAATGGGTTTAAGTGATGTCATTAGCGTACCCATGCGACACCTGGGTAGCCCGATAGCATCCACTGCCATGCATCTGTCTATTGAAAAGACTGGGATGGGTCCTGGTGGATACCCTATTATTTTACATCCGCTGCCACGCATTCGTTCATTGAAAAAAATGAAGGTGGGTCCTAACGGGATTCTTTAAATCTGCTACTACGCATTCATACGTCGAAGGATCATGGCGGTTTGGCCGCGTACCACTCACACGTATAATGGTAGATTATGGCGAAGGTTCTCTACATTCGCCACTACGGGTACATATGTTGAAGGATCATAGCGGTCTGGCCGCGTACCGTTCACACATATGACGGTAGATTAGGATGAAGAGTCCTTAATGATTTGTGAATGTTTGTGATTTTGCATAAAATAGAGAACACTGGCATATATATTTTTTGACGTGGTCAGGCGGTTAAAACCCTTCCCACTATGTTATTATTCATTTATGAATAGTACATCTGCTCTAGAGTGATATAATTTTAAATTTACGATATTCTAAGAGTTAGGTAGTGGAGTACCGTTAAGCTCTTCTAAGTGGTAAGCTCCCTTCTCGATAACTCGAGTCACCCGGTAGGGTCCATCCCACTTGGGGCTGAGGGCTCCAAGCTCTACCGGGGTGATGGCTTCAGTACCGTACGTCATTGCAAATGGAGTTTCTCCCGTACTTATCTTGGTTGTACGACCATCGTCCCTCTAGAGACATGCATTCCGCAGACGCCTTCATGAATCTCCTAGAGAGTATAGTGTCCCTCGACCTCCGATATGCATCTGGCTACCGGATGGGTAAAACAATGGCGGATGAGCTCCCCGTCATAGATTGTACACTTGTCAGCCCGCTTGAGAATTTTCATCTTTTCGGCAGTGTCTTCCGGTAGGACGCGGTGCTTTAGATAATTGATTACCGGGGTTCTCCAATCGTCTGCCTCCTCACTAACGCACAAGGAAAATTTCCCTTCCATGAAAGAGGGCGTCAAGATTTTCTCAATCAGGACATTCTTTGGCATAACAGTACCAGGATCAATCGCTAGCTTTGCGATCTCATCAACCTGGGTATTCTCTTCTCTCGGAACATATTTTATCACAACGCGGATCCCTTTCTTTTTTATCTCCGATGGCTCCTGCTGCACCTTCCCAAGGAACCAGATGATTATGGGGTCCTTTGCCTAGGAATTATCATTAACCTGATCTATGATCAGCTTTGAATCACCATGGATTTCTAACTGTAGATCCTCCAATTCTCTATAATCATAGATCCCCTTGGCGCTCAAATTCTTTCCTATATGCAGACCCGCCAACAGTGCCTCGTATTTTACAGCGTCATTGGACAAAGGTTTTAGAATTTTTAATGTGTAACGTATCTTGATCCGATCAGGTCCGGCAGACCCTTGGTTCTTTGCGCCATCCACAAAGATGACCCACTTATCACCATAGGTCTTGGGATAAGGTAGATCCACACCTTCCTCTCCTACAACTGGCATCTTAGGTAACGGCTCGTTCGGTGATGGCTCTCCTGCGAAGGTACACTCAGCTAAAAAGTCAGCCAAGGCTTGTACCTTAATGGACAGTCTGGATTGGTACTAGAACCCGTATTGCTCTAGTTTAATGGCCCAGATGACCATTCTTCTGGATGTCTCCAATTTTTTGAAAATTCACCTCAACGGTTGGTTTGTCAAGACGATCACGGGATGGGTCTAGAAATATTGCGTCATCTTTCGGGTGGCCTATATCAAAGCGAACACCACTTTCTCAATCGCGTATGTTTTCCACTATCGGGTTTGCCAACAATGATGGATACTGGACTTTGCGGATAAATCCGCCTGATAACAATAGGCCTAACGCCCGGGGTATTTTCGTCTTTACACCCCACGATAGGGACAGAACGCTGTTAGGCCTACCGGGTGGACAACCTCGAGGTTGTCGCCCTTTATCGAGCGATCAGTGCTGGGATGGTCGACATCAACGCGGGGGGGTCCCACGAGGTCACTTTTTCATGACCAAGCGTTATCCCGTCCCAGGCTGAGCTCGTCGTTCCTTGAGGAAGGTAGGCGTTACCTTGCCTAGGTAACACTTACCCCCATATATATATATATATCTAACGCAACGATAGCACACCGTTGACGGGGAATATCAACCACCTAACAGCCCCGTTAGCGCCTTTTATGGCAGAGCTCCTAGAAAACACCCCATTTTTTGCCTATAAATACCCCCATAATCAATGAAGGAGGTAAAACTAAGATTGCTAGCAAAAGCTCTGTTACTTTGACTAGTCATACTAACTTAAGCATCGGAGTGTTTAAGTCGGGACCCCCTCCCGGCGCCCTGCAGGTACACCGGACAACCGCGGGCGTGGAATCCAAGGAGCCACTCTCCCCTTCTACCCTTCGCCAACAGTCAGAATCTTATCAAATTGGTGCTTTCGTTGAGAGCTTTGGTTCTATTAAGTGAGCATCCTTAATAACCAAGCTCCATTCTCTCCGAAGACAGAAGGATTATGGCTTCTAACTCAGATCCCACGCTGTCCCAGTCTTCTAGCCTTCAATTTTCTACCCGTAGGTGACTTTTCCCTTTCGCCACTTCTGACGCTTCTACCACGGTACAAGAAATTTCCCCAGGAATGTCGGATCTCTCCTTTGAACAAACAACGGGAACATTTGTGTCCCAGGCGTATACTCCTTTATCCCAGATAGCGGGACCCAGTCATTCTACTCCCCATTAGAGGGGACCCGCGGCAGACAGTGCGAGTAATCCATTTATGAATTCAATATCATCTCTTCAAGCTCAGCTGGACCAGCTGACAGAGTTAGCCGCCGGATTCACGCCTCACGTTTTAGGACCGAGCGTGCCTTCTCAAGTAGTTTTACTCCGCCTATCGTCACTAATCGGCCACTGTCGCCTCGGCACTCTAGGGGTATCCTGTTAACTTTACCTTCAACATCAGTCCCAGTCGGCCCCATGCAGCTTACGTATAGGTACGCTGAACCTTTCGCGCAGTATGCGAGGGAGATTCCTGTTTCTGAAGTAGAGCGTTGGCATGATGAATATAGAGATTGTTGGAACGACAGGCGAGACGAGGCGTTGAGGGACCCATCTCCTAGGCACAGTGAAAGGTCGAGTAGCAGGAGGCAACGAACCAGTACTCCTAGGAGTCGCAACCGATCTCCTAGGCGACATCATGAGCATGACTTTCAAGCCCAGAGGCACCCTGACGAAGTTCCTCTTCCTCACCGACCTCGTGGAATCCCTGACGATAATGTCGGTCACCCATTCAGTTATCGCATAAGACATCATAGAGTCAATCGACACATGAAGCTTCCCACAGAATCGTATGATGGCACGAAAGACCCAATCTCACACCTCAACAAGGTGAAAGATTTTGTACAATTTCAAAGCCACAGTGACGCCGCGTTATGTCAGATTTTTTTCATGACGCTATCGGGTGTAGCGCGTCTCTGGTTTGAAGGGCTTCTAGCGGGGTCTATCGATAGTTTCTCTTAGCTGGAAGCCAAGTTTTGGAGCCGGTTTAGCACAGCTGTCCCCATCAGAAAGTCCTCTGCAGCATTATTCGACATCCACCGAAAACCGCAGGAGCCCTTGAGAGACTTCTTGAGTCGCTTTGATCTGGAGATGTCGCTAACACCAGGAGTCACCATCGATTTTGCTGTGGAAGCCCTAAAGCGCAACTGTTGTTATGGGAAGTTACGAGATACATTGATGGTGGATCCACCGCTGACGTTAGATGCGCTAAGGCTGAAAGCACACAATTATGCAAGGATGGAAGAAGAGGAAAATAGAGAACAAATTCAGAACATGCCCCAAGATCTGTATCCGGATCCTAATGCCCAAGCTAACGCAGCTCCTGATATGCGCCCAAGTGATGACTACAGCCAACGGAAAGATAACATCCCCAGAACCTCGAATCGGCAAAGAGGTAATTTCTCGAAAGGGAGATCTGGAAATTCCCCTACCAGAAGACAAGCGGATCCGCCAAAGGCTGGATATATGACCCTGACCTTCCTTCCCTCATACTTTCGAGAGCAGAAATTTTATCAATTGTCTAGTAGCGGAACCTACCCATCCGTTATCCGGCTCCCGTGAAACCAGGAGTAATTATGGGAGGAAGGGAAAACGTATTCTGCAAGTTTCACAAAGCCAAGGGACATTCAACAGACGTATGTAGAGAGTTAAAACTGGCGATAGAGCGCCTTGTAGATGAAGGTTATCTTGGTGAGTTCGCCACCAAGACAAGAGAAGAAGCCAGGAACAATCCGGGGAGCAGAACGACTGACAGCAGGCAAGCACCTCCTCACGCCACAGGAGCTAACGCCATCCCTATCGGAGGGGGTAGGGAAACACTTGCAGTCGGCGAGGACGATGGCCCTATAATCCACATCATAGCTGGAGGCACTCCGTATTTAGACGAACCCGCGCCGTTGGTACCCGCGGCAGGTGAGAAACGTAAAAGAGAAAGTACGTTATCGAGAAATGAAGCGATAAGCGCGTTGGACCGAATGGTGGTGTCGTTCTCAGAAGAGGATGAGAAAGGCGTCGTTTACCCACACAACGATGCATTGGTAGTCACACCCGTTATCGATAGCCACGGGGTCAGGAGAACCCTTGTCGATAATGGGAGTGCAGTAAACCTATTCTCGCTAGAGGTATACAATCTAATGAAGCGTCCTGACGATAAGCTAACGCCTTGTAAAAAGCCTATAATTGGGGTAGATGGGGTCCCAATTCCAGTAACCGGAGTTATATCGCTACTAGTGTATTTTAGGGAGGATGCGTCCAAACGGTCAGAGGAATTATTATTCTTGGTTGTAGACCTGACTTTTCCCTACAACGCCATACTTGGGTGACCATTCCTCAACCGCTTTGGGGCCGCAATATCACAAAAACATCTAAGGATGAAATATCCTTCATGGGACGGAGTAGTCTCCGTCAAAGGAGACCAGAAGCTAGCTGCCGAATGTTACTTGCTCATAACTCAGAAGAGTTGTGACCGTTACGTGTGCGTAGCGGATGACCCCTTTGAAGATAAAGAGGAAAAATGCACTCAGTCGGATGACCCCTAAATGGTGTCAGTTCCTATCGGGGTGGACGCAGAACCGAACCTCCTAGTTAGTGAAAAGCTAAGCCCAGAAGAGAACGCGCAGTTAGCTCGACTACTAAGAAAATGCAAAGAGGAATTCGTGTGGAAACCTGCGGATATGCCTGGAGTCTCGCGAGAAGTTGCGGAACACCGGCTAAACGTTAACTAATAGCGTGTATTTATGCATGATTTTCCCTCCATTATTTCATCAATTTAAGGCATGATTCTGCTAATTTACCCTTGTTTTCACTACTATTGCAGATCTAGGCTTAAAAGGGAGTTTATCCAAAAACATGCATTTTTGGAGCATTTTGTGCGAATTTGAGCTTCAAGACCAAGGTCGAGGTCCCGACTCAAGAATCGCGTTCAAGGTCCCGAATCGAATTCTCCATTCGGGCCCCCGAAGGGCAAAGAGCGTCATTTCCACGTGTCCTCTTGCCAAAGCTCCCATGTGACCTCCCTAACACTGTTCTGACAGTCTGCACTGATCACAAAATACCTACCTCTCTGACCATTGTAGGCCTTGAGCCTATTCCAGATCTGCCTAAGCTAGTCAAGACCAAGAAAATCAGCTTTATGCTTTTTCAGCTTTGTGCTTTAGGGAGCATAGATCCATTGTAATAGGCTTTCTTTAAATGCATTTTGTTCCTTAGTTGGGCAGAAGATATTTTGTGATTATATTTTCTAGTTTTAAATAGAGGATGATAGGAAGAGTTTAGGGCATATTAGATCATCCATTATCATGTAGGTATTAGGAAGAACACTCTTAGACTTCTCTCTAGTTTATCTCTCTAGTTCTTGTTAGCATCTTCACTCTTTGCCGCTGGGCTTCAAACATTTAGTAACAAGTCTTCTTCCCTTAATCTCTTTATTTTATTATGCTCTCTTTAATTATTATTTATTTATCTTCAAGCATGAGTAGCTAAATCTTTAATTCTTAGCAAAGGTTATTCGAGGGTTGCAAGGGCAGATTCGAGGCCTAAACGAGTTTAATATATTCTTGATGCCATATTCAATTGCTTATCATTTTAATTACATTTTCGCTCGGAGTAATTAGAGGTTTGATCAACTGATTATTACTTTGTGTGAATGCTGCCATTTGTGTGATAAATACGGAAGGAAAGTTGCATGGAACAAGTAGGCATCTATTTAGTCTTGGCTGCGCTGAAGTGGTCTCAAATAGATAGGGTGAGTAGTTGATTGGATCGGGGTCACGAGCCTGACAAACTGAGGGACCTCTCGGTCCAGCTGTGTCTTTTCTTATCTTCATGGGCAGTTTGAGTATTGCCCTCCCGCATTCGTGCCTGGAGGGATGGCGAACTGTCAAGACTACCTCATATGTGGAAACGGGGGGTAGTTTCTCTTAAGAGAAAAGTAGGGGATATCCGAGGAATCTGGTCCCTATGTCACTTCTATGATGTCTTAAATAGAATATTTCTATGCTGATGACGATCGGGACCCCGAATGCAACCCAAGAATGCCTTTTGCTAAGAACCATCTATACCTGATTATTTGTGCTTATTTCACTTTCTGTTTTATTAATTCTGAATTTGTTCACTGATTTACTTTATTTTATCATTCGGGACCCCGAATTGACAACTCAAGGTCCCGAACACTGCTTTCTTAGTTAGAATTGTTAGCTCCCAATCTCTCTTGGCTGACTTGTTTTAGTCAAGTAAAACCCCCCTGTTTGTTACTTTTCATGTTTTTATCTTGTGATTTCATTCAAGACCTTGAATCAGTTTCTCTCCATCCAGCCCTTGAATTCTATTTTGTTTCCTTTATTATTTTATTTTATAATCTGACCTTGTCTAGTGTAAGTCTTCACCAATCTCTGTGGATCGATCCTTTTGCCACTGTCTTCAATCTATTTTGTTGCATGTGATAAGTTGTAATTATTTGTTTGACCGTGCCCTCGATAAGCGCGTTATCATTAACCCTAACGCTAAACCTGTTCAGCAAAAGCGGCGCGCTTTCTCCCCAGAAAAGATAGTAGTCATCGAGAAAGAAATATCGAAGCTCATGGACGTTGGCTTCATTTGAGAAGTCCAGTACCCCACATGGCTGGCTAACCCTATCTTAGTCCCAAAACCCAATGGAGATTGGCGCATGTGTATCGATTTCACTGACTTGAATGATGCCTGCCTCAAAGATTGCTATCCTCTTCCTCGAATCGATCAATTGGTCGATCAGACTGCTGGGTACGCCTACCTAAGCTCATTAGATGCCAACTCCGGATATCACCAAATTCCCATGGCCATGGAAGATGAAGAAAATACTGCCTTCATCACCCCAAAGGCCACTTATTGCTATACGGCGATGCCGTTTGGATTGAAAAATGTTGGGGCAACATTCCAGCGCATGGCAAACAAAGTTTTTGAGGAGCAAATTGGGAAAAACGTGGAAGCTTATGTGGACGACATATTGGTCAAAAGTCAAAGCTTCAAGGACCACTTAGCCGACTTAGAGGAAGTTTTTAGCGTAATGAGAGAACACAAAATAAAATTGAATCCGCGTAAATGCATGTTTGCTTTCCAAACGGGCAAATTCTTAGGCTACGTGGTCAGTCAGAAAGGCATCCAGCCTAACCCTTCAAAGGTGAAGGCCATTCAGCACATGATATCTCCTCGAACCATCAAAGAGGTATAGAAGCTCATAGGACGCATCATTGCGTTAGGACGGTTTATTTCCAAACAAGGCGAGAGATGTTTACCCTTTTTTAAGGTCATTCGTAACAAAACCCCTTTCGGATGGACAGAAGAATGTGAAAAAGCGTTTGCCGACCTAAAAGCCTATCTCTCATCTGGCCTACTGCTAACGAAACCTGAACCGAGTGACTCTCTATACCTATACCTAGGTGTTGCTGACAAGGTGGTCAGTGTTGTCCTCGTACGAAGCGAATATTCACCGTCCAGTATTCTTTGTTAGCCACGTGCTGAAAGACGCCAAGCTACGGTACGCCCGCATTGAGAAAGTGGCGTTTGCCCTAGTACAAGCAACACGGAAGATGGGTCGGTACTTCCAAGCTCACCTTGTTGTAGTACTCACTGATCAGCCATTAAGGAAAATTTTCAGGAAACCCGAGTCCTTAGGAAGAATGTTGATTTGGGCAATCGAACTTGAACAATATGGGTTGCAATACAAGGCCAGACCGTCCATTAAAGCCCAAGCGTTAGCAGACTTCATAGCAGAATGCATATTTACGCAAGAAATACCGGTGGACCCACCGGAAGAGGAGGTAGAAGGTTCAGACCTCCCGTCTCCAGACACATACACTGACCCGTGGATCATCCATGTAGACGGAGCCAAAAACCAAGAGTTAGCTGGTGCAGGAATTTTCATGACTGGACCAAACGACATGCAGATACGGTACGCCATCAGAATTCTGCAACCACTGTCCAATAACGCGGCTGAGTACAAAGCGTTGCTAGCAGGACTCAAGATAGGAAACAGTTTTTTTGTCGAAGCCGCAGGGACAGCGCGCGATCTACGACTGCAGATACGCGGAGATTCTAAATTGATAATAGATCAAGTCTTGGGAAACTCCCAAGCTAGAGAACCTATCATGATCCAATATCTCGCAAAAGTAAGTGTGAGCTGACGGAACTGTAGAAAAAAGGCACTCAAGTCAGCTTTGAGCATATTCCCTGAGAAGATAACGCTGAGGCTGACAATCTTGCTAAAATGGCAGCCAACCCGGAAGCCTCCATACCCAAGGATGTATACTATCGGGAGATACCTGCGCCTTCTTTCATGGAATAACAACTGTCGCTTTGCGTGGATGAAGTGGAAAATGACTGGAGAATTCCCATAATAAAATACCTGAAATACGATGAGTTGCCAGCGGATAACATTGAAAAGAGGAAAGTTTTGAAACAAGCGGCACGGTGCACATACTACAATGGGGAGCTGATTCGGAGATGCTTCTCCCATCCAGCCGCAAAGTGCATAACGGAGCAGGAAGGCCTCCACACCTTACGAGAAATCCATGAAGGAATATGTGGTATGCATGTAGTGGGCGACACCTTGGCAGCACAAGTCTTTCGGTCGGGGTTCTATTGGCCCACCATTCGAAGAGATTGTCACAACTTTGTGAGGACCTGTCAGAAATGTTAGGAATACGCCAAGATTCCTCGAAAGCATGCCGCGCAAATTTCAGAAATAGTCGCTCCATGCCCGTTTGCCAAATGGGGAATCGACATCTTGGGTCCATTTCCAAAGGCCATATCTCAACTAAAATTTGTGGTTGTAGCGGTGGATTATTTCACGAAATAGGCAGAAGCGGAAGCGTTAGCTAATATCACTACCAAAAAAATCTGGCGTTTCTGTAAGCATCAAGTTATTATGCGATTTGGGATACCTCGCATATTAGTTAGTGATAATGGAACACAATTCACGAGCCAATTTTTTAGAGATCAGTGCGCAGAATTTTAGATCGAACAGAGATTCTCTTCTGTAGCGCACCCCCAAACTAACGGTAAGGCAGAAGTGACCAATCGCAGCATTCTTAGTGGCATCAAAAGAAACCTTGAAGGTTCTAAAAAGAAATGGCCAGATGAAGTGCCATACATATTATGGGCCTATCGCATGACCGTCAAAGCTAGCACGGGAGAAACTCCTTTCGCATTAGCCTTTGGCACAGAGGTTGTCATGCCAGTAGAAATTGACACTCTAAGCCTCCGAGTGGCTTATTTTAAAGAAGAAACGAATGAGGAAAGGTTACGCGCTAACCTTGACGCACTACTAGAGGTGCATGGGGAGACTCTCTTGAAAACCCTACATTACAAAAGAAAAATGGCGCAATATCATAACAGGCAAGTCAGAGAACGACTGCTCAAAATGGGAGATTTAGTGCTCAGGGACAAGCAAGCGGCAGGACAACACATGGGGAAGCTCAGCCCAAACTGGGATGGACCATATCGCGTCACTCATGTTGTCGGGAAGGGAGCATACCATTTGAAAACACTCAACGGTACTCCCTTACAAAACTCTTGGAATATAGCTCGTTTGAAGCTATACCATGCTAGAAATTGATCTCTTTCAGTTGATAATGTTAGCGTTGCTCAAACGAATGAATCAAAGCATTCCTTCTGCATTTCGTGACTGGTAACATGCAGATAACGAAGAATGCCAGGAGTGAAAATCCTATCCTTGTGATGGCTGGTCCTGATTAGACAGCTCACTAAGACGAGGCACGCCCTGGCATAAATTTAGCGTTGGGAGTGAAAATTCTATCCTTGTGGCAACCGTGCTAACAAAGGCGACCCACTAAGACGAGGCACGCCCCGACATCCTTGGGAGTGAAAATCCTATCCTTGTGGTAGCCATGCTCATACAAACGGACCATTAAGATGAGGCACGCCCAAAAGAGATAGTAACTCTGCCCTGGGAGTGAAAATCCTATCCTTGTGGCAACCGTTCTCACACAGACGGACCACTAAGATGAGGCACGCCCCAGAGACGCGAGGTTTCAACGCTTGGGAGTGAAAATCCTATCCTTGTGACGACTGGTCCTGATCATACGGCTCACTAAGACGAGGCACGTCCCAAGCCGACCGCTGACATTTGAAATAAAGAGAGATATTCGAGCTAGTAACTGAGCGGTTGATACCCGGTGAAGTTGAGCTGGAGAGATGTCTCTATCGCAACAATAGCATCATGGCAAAGCCAGACCTAGCAAGGCTAAGTGATCCCCCTAGCAACAAAGGGCAGCATCAGTCTGTATACAATGCGAGCAGAGATGATACTGATTCATCCTCTGAGACATCACCAAAGAAATGATGATAGGGCAGCGTTGGCCATAAGACATGTGGAAATAACTTTTCGATTCTCAACAGAGAAAGGTTCAAAGGAAGATACCGAGGAGGAGACCATCTCAAAAGCCAAGTTATTGTGGCCACTAGAGAAATACTGTGTCCCTAGAGACTGAAATACCTTAACAATTCACAGGCAAGGCATCGCAATAAAAGCACGCGCTAACGCCGCGGTTAGTTAACTGCAAAAGGTATGATGATTACATCATTATGATTTCAGTAATGACATTTGCTAACTATATTGTATCAGCAACATCACAAAGCAAAACTGGCAAAGAAATTCCAGACAAAAAGCAACGTTCTAAGGGAAAACTGATACTGTCAATATTACAAAAACGTCCCACGAGGATGGACGGAGGCATGTTAACGACAAAAACCAAAAAAGTAAAGCACAGTGCCTATGAAGCAGCTAACGCATTATCACCACCCTGCCTAACAGCCCCACCCCTATAGAAATCATCATCAGTTACGAGCGAGGACCTTCTATCAAAATAGGCACCAAGCTCTTTGACTCGAAGAGTGTCTATCCCATGAATCTCCATAAAACCATCCGACACGATCATGGCCCCCTTCTTCATATACCAACGACACTTCTCAGCAGAAAGAGTAATCTCAGCGGATAGCTCGGTGTTCCTACGCCTCTCCACCTCTAGCTGGGCCTCTCCCTCAGAAAGTCGTACGGTCAAAATGACACCTTTCTCTTTTTCTTTCTCCAGGGCATGCCTAGCGATCTCCGCCTCTTGCTTAGCGACCTCAGCTTCTCGCTTAGCGTTCTCTGCCTCCTGTCGGGCAACAGTCACAGCATCAAGCAGCCCCTGACGCTCATTCGTCACCCTGTCTATCTCCCTCCGCTCATCTGCCTCTACCCTAGCGTCACCCTCATCCAAGTAATGGAGATGGCAAAAGGAAGAAAATATCCGAGAGTAAAGGAAATTTATACGTTCCTGACGGCTTCTAGCCAAAAACGCATCTCTCTCCCTGTGATGTGACATCATTCAAGCCATCAGCTGAGATATAGACGCAAAGGCAGCATCATCGCCATCGGTCTCTGAAACCTGAAAGGTTTCTTCTCTAAAACCCCCCAAGTTAACTTGATGAGTGGCAAGGCTGGGAGGAAGGTAAGAGCTGACGCCAATCATCAAAGCAGAAGCAGCATTGCCCCTCTCGGTAGGAGGTGAAGGCATAGGAACAAAAAACAGGGTAGAAGGAGAAGGAGGTTGGTTAGCAGAGCCTCCCATGTCAAGAGACCCACCCCTAGCAAGCACCGAAAAGTCAGGACCCGACATATCTGGTTGAAAGCCCACAGGGGTAGATAAAGAGTGAAGCGGAGAATCAACAAAGGTGTGAAAATCCCCACTAGGGTTAGCACCTTGAGATTGCTCGGGAGGTGCATTACCTTCCGCAAAAGTTGTCAGAGGAGGGTTAATACCAGACGATGACGGGCTATTCTGAAGACTATGAAGAGCCCTTTTCTGACAGTTTGCGAGGTCATTGGCAAATGACATATCTTCGTCAGGAAGAGAATGAATAGTATCAACAGTGACAATTTCCTAGAAGAAGCAAAGCACGATAAGAAAACCGTAAAGAGCAAAACAAAGCGGTAGGGGTAAGGGATAAAAATACCTGAGTAGACGGGGAGATCAAGGGGATCCCTTGAGGAATGGTGTCGACATCACTTCTGAAGAAGCGGTAGCTTGGAAGGGAGCGGGATGAATATCACTCACTTTCCTGCTTCTTTTCTTCTTTGCGACACGAGGTCGCGAATAGGACGCTTAAGCAGTATCAACGGTGACAGCAACCCCTTGAGAAGGTGGTGTGACTAGAGTAACAGCGGTAGATCCTCCCTCAGCGATAGCTCCCCTTTCAGCAGCAGCGGCGACAACCTGCTCTCTTCTGTTCTGCTCTCTTTTCTTCTTCCTTTGGATATATTTAGGCTCCCAACCAAGTGGAACCGCTGCATATTTAGGGAAAGATGTCAGTGTTAGTACTACCCAGCAACGCAAAGAAAGAAGAATAAACATTCACCTATTTTACATTTCTCAACATCCTCCCCGTTAGCCACTTTGCGGGTGTCAACACTAAAACTCAATTGGAGTAACGTTTGCAACCAACCAGCCTCTGGTTCGAAAAGTGGTTTCCTGCTACCCCAAGCTCCATCTTTAATCTCCTGATTAAAGTCGGTCCTCCACAAGGGTTCCGGCAGGTCAACAATAAAGAATCCTTCTTTCTACCCAGGAATGGAAGACTCCAGACCCATGAGTTTCCAAGTAAACGGCTTCAGTGACTCGTCGTTATAACGGGGCGATATCGATATCACCCCTTTACGAGAATACAACTGAAAAATATTGTGAAATAATGCTAACGTAGGAGACTCAATCTCCTTGAACCGGCACAGTGACGTGAAAGCACTAACAATGCAAACTGCGTTAGGACTTAGTTGGGCCGGGTTCAAGTCAGAATCGGCCAGCAACAGTTTCATAAAGGAATCAAGGGGAAGCCGGAGCCCATGATCGAACAATTTGGCATATAACACCATACTATTACCAGGCATTTCACTATTAAGGCGGAGAGGATCAGAAGCAACCTTAGTGGTGTAGCCTCCAGGGAGTTGAACGTTGAGTGCAGCTAATCTGTGATGAACTAAAGATAAGCTATAGAGAGAAGTAGGGGTATTATCAATCTTCTCTTCCCCAGCAGATTTTTTAGAATCTTCTCCCTCAATAATGGATCTTTTCTCAACAACGGATTTTTTAGAGCGAGTCTTCGCCATAACTAATAAAAAGAAGGGAGCAAAGAAAGAAATGATGTGTGTACCTTTGTAAAAGAAACACCAGGGATCCCAGTACGAAGAGGAAGGAGCGGCGAGTTATTTTCCAGAAAAATGCGATGAGTCAAGAAGGAGATAAAAAAGAAAAGAGGAGGCGAGGAAAACATTATATATAACCCTAAATGGGTCAAAAGACGCGACCAGTGTTCAACTGACACGCGACAAAATAGCGTGTGGGAAGGACGCGACACGTGCGAAAGACACTTTTGAAAAAAGGGGGAAGACGCTTCAGTCCTCGCTACTCCTTAGAAGACGCCTGTTCAAACGTCTCACCATGAGAAAGACACGTGTCTTCCTTCATCATTGTTTTTCGATCGCATTAATTAAGGGACTCGCAGTATTTAATGCTCTGAAAAGCAATGCCAGCTCGGACTCGTAGTCTCAAGAAATGGCGCGTCAGGAGAAAGATGCTAACAAAGTATAAGCGGAATCAATAATACACTAGAACCCGACGCTTAAGAAAGAAGCGACAAGGGCCCGATAGCGTCAGCATTATTACAGAGAAAACAAATGCCAAATGATTTTATGGTGCGATAGCTTGAAGAATAAAGGAAATTCAAGTAAGAATGAAGTAGTAGGCGAGGAGGAGATCTAGGAATCCTTTGCGGCACTCGAGTCACCCGGTAGGGGAGTTCGTCGCACAACACCATCACTATGCCCTTCTCCCTCTAAGGCAGACGAGCCGTCTCTATCAACTTTATCCATTATGGCAGAAACATAATCGACAATCTTGGCCGGATCAAAGGAATCACTTTCGTAAGAGGCTGCAAACCCAGAAGTAAAGGCCTCTAAGACCATCTTTTTCCACCATTCCATATTCAGTGGAACCCTGGCTAACTCCTCATTTTGGGCCAACACCTCCTCGTGAAGAAGAAGGATTTTCTTCTTTTCCATCGCCAACTCTGCTCCCAGAACATCGACCATTGCTTTTCCTTTAGACCTCTCCCTATTTAGCTCCTTTTGCGACTCATCTTGAAGACGCGAGAGCAACCTCAATTGGTCTACCGCTCGGTCAAGTTGCACCTTTTGAGCACATATCGCGCTAGAAAAATTTCACAGTTCGTTGTCCTAAGCCTCGACCAGATAGCCTAGATGGCGGAAGGCATCCAGATAATCGTTCATAACATGCCTATAGCGGGCCCTCGGAGAAAGTTTAAGAAACCTCTCTCTCTTTAGAAGATCTCATCATTTGCCCTATCAAGGATGCCGAGAATTCGTCTCTAGAAAAGGGATTTGGCACCCCGGCAGCACGAAGACTGTCAACGAAAAACCCTGACAAATTCATACGGTAACATAGAACCCCGGTATGGCCCTCAGGAGATAGATTGATTATGGGAGTCGGAGGACAGTCTCTAGTGCTCACGTTTGAAATAGAGGTAAAAAATAACCATGAAAGAACCTTGGGAGGTAGCTCAGAAGCCAGACTCATGGAAGAAGTCGCAACCACATCCGGAATGCAGTGAGAAATCGGAGAATCAGGAGCGTTAGTTGGGAAAGGAGAATCTGCCACCAATGGGACTTCACCAACGGTAGGAAGGACGATTGCTGGCACTTCAGTAATTTTCACGGTTTGAGAAGTGCCTGCCACAGAAGAAATGTTAGGCATCGCAGCGGCTACTGTGGTGGCGTTATCAGAAAAAACCCCGGTAGCCCGCTCATTTATCTCTATCCTCAATTTTTTTGTTGAAGTGAGGTAGAATGGCAGAGGTCTGGTTTGATATCCATATCCTCGCTATCGCTGTCACCGCTGTTGTCGCTCTCAATTATTCTAGTCGCATGCCGATTTAGATTTATTCCCCCGTGCCGTAGCAGTAGCCAGTTATCAATAAAACGAGAAGCTCGGGCAGAGACTCCGTGCCCTCGTCCTCCCCGGGCTAGTGTCTTAATCCGTCTCCTCTTAGGCGGAACAACCTGATGGCTGGAGCACCCAGTAGGAGGAGAGGCCGGTATAGTCTGGAGCGGCACCACGTTTAAAGGAGCGTTAGCCCCTCCAGAGGGCTGACCGTCAGCGTCTTCTGTTAAAGGAACGGGTCAGAATAATGAATAAGTCAAGAGAAAAGTATGAAAAAAGGTGAACTCACCCATAATGCACTCTTTGAGAAGCCTATACGAGGCAAATTCTTGGATACGGAAAGACGTATTTATATCTAGCAAGGCGTTAGCCTACTGTAGCTCAGTCATGGACAGCACCGCTGGATTTGCCCATAGGGAGCCTATAAGCTCTTGATTAAATTTATGCGCCATAAACGGGACGGTAGCTCGAGGATAAAGAAACTGCTCTTCCAGTCAGCAACCGCCCCCTCAAAGCCATGAAATCGCTGCCAGAACGACTGCACGAACGCATCATCCCATCGCGGAGTGATATCAATTAAACAATCATGGCAGGTCATGCTAAAGAATTTGGGAAATAAATTGAGAGATGGGGTAAAAATCTTCTTTAATTCGCAAGCGCGAAGAAAGGCATAAACCCCACACCAGGAAGAAGGGGTTATCTGGGCAGGATTAAGCTTATACTCCCGCAGCAGCGTTAGTATTGAATCATGAACTGGGATACGAAAGCCATAAAGAAACATTTTAAAATAAACTAGCCTATAGTATCCCTACGCTGGATCGGGAAGTCGCATGGTATCTTCAGGAATTAAAGGCTCACATCCAGGGGGAAAGGTAATACCATGCTCCTCTAATTCGACCTTTAAAACCATCTCGCACGTGAAAATACTGGGTGTTCGTACGATCTCTGGATCCATCGGTGTCCAGAAAACCTGACTAGGCCTACTTCTAACCATAATAAACTAGTAAACAGAAGGTCTGCAAGGATGAAGTGGTACCTTGAAAGGAAAGATTCACAGGCGAGCCGGTGGAGGGCGGCGGACGAGCAAGAAGTTCTTCCAGAAGAAATAAAGAGAAGACAAAAGAGAAAATTCGAAACAACGGCAAAAAGGGTTGGAAAGAGAAAATTGTCCCTTCTTAAAGGGCCAAAGGCTGGCATTAATTGAACTGCCAATTGAGCCAAGACGCGTGTAAAGGAAGTCAACCATGTGGAGTTACATTAAAGGATTTAAAAATAAAACAAGCAGTTATTCGCCACAACTTCCCAACTAGCGGTTAATTTTGACCAAGTCAAATGGTCAGGGAGGGGTTGCCGCGACAAGGCTAACTTTTCGCGTTAGCTATCACCAAAATTAAAAGGCTGACGAAAAGGTAGCAACAAAAGAAAGAAAATAGGAGATATCACTTTATTCATCAGAAGCCATACGGCATCCACAACGCGCCTAACAACTGGGCCCTAATCTTCATCAGGCCAGTACATATCATAATAACAAACTTCATGATCATCCGAGAGCGGTAACCCCCCGTGGACAGGAGGGAAAAGCTAATCCATTCTCCTCTTGGTCTAGCCTTGATGAGCCTGAATTTTCCTCAATGGATGATGCCGCCGTTTCAACACCGACGCCGCCAGAAAGAACCCTCTTCGGTGAACGGTTGCAAGGAAAAAATCGCTTGTTGCTCTTTAGAGCAAAGGGGGCGGGAGAGTCATAGGACGTGTCAGACGCCTCAGAAGTCTTCTTCCTCAGCCTTTTGCGGCCCTTCCGGCGACCTAGCGGCCTCCATGGGGGCGACGGAGGAGGATGATCCGAATCCAGTGAAGTTGGAGGAGTCGGCAGGGAGTCACGCGCCGCAGTATCAAGGAAATAGGAATCTGTCATTGATTCACAAACAATTGAAGTAGAGAAGTAGGAAGAAGAAGATGAGTAGGGAAAAGGAAAGAAACTTCTTTAAATAAGCCGCAGTGAAGAGATACTCTGATCTCTTTGCGTGCCCCTAGGATGCAATTAATGCGCCCAAAAAAGAGCAACCATAATTGCAGAATCCGATCCGGCATAGGCACGCCTGCTCGAAAAATGCACCAATCAAAAGGCACCAAAAAACCACCCAACCACCTACAACTGGAAAGACGGCGCAGAGAACGGTTGAGCAAAGCATTTATGGCTGATTTCTAGAATACGACCACTACAACACTACATCCCAAGAAAGACTTATTTTTGGTTGGGCTTACAGCAGCTGCTCCCAACTGGCACAACAAGCAGCAAGACATGAAAAATGAAAGATGGCGAAATAAACTAAAACAACATTTTATTCATTCATGGCCTTAGCGGCCTAAGCACCTAGGGGCGTACACAGAAAAGATAAAAACAAAGGGACGGCGGTCAGCAGTTAGGCATGAGACCCAACATCGTCGTCCTCCAATAGAGTAGGGATCTCTCTCAGGGCATCAGTCATGAAGGTCAGCTTAGAGGAAGAAATCCTCATGCCCTTCAAGCAGCACCCGAGTAGGTCCTTCCTCTGCCGCAGCGTGGCGATCACCACCTCGATGCGGGAGACAGCAGCAGCCAACTTTGACACATTCTCTAGAGGGTTAAAATCCTCCAGAGAAACCGCACCCTGCCTAGACTGTAGAGGAGTCATCATCCCCTGGAGCTCCAAAATATACTCGGAGATCTTGGTCAGCATGTTCTCCAGAAAGCTGACGTCGCCATCATTAAGATTCCTCAGAGTATGAGATTTGGAGATCAAGAAGTTCTTAGTAAGGTTGTCCATGATAAAGGTGCTGAGAGAAGTGCAAAAAGATGTGAAAAATTGATGCGGTGGAAGATCAATTTATAGGTCCAAAGAAGTAACTGATTGAGAAGAAGAGTCCCTTGGACATAAACCACCCCGTTATCTCAAAGACCGTCAGGCACGATATTGAGGCCGGAGATGAAGCGTTAGCCGTTGGTGAACACTCGGGCTTATTTTCAGTTTGGCTTATGATAACAATAGGCCTAACGCCCGGGGCATTTTCATCTTTACACCCCAAGATAGGGACAAAACGCTGTTAGGCCTACCGAGTGGACAACCTCGAGGTTGGCGCCCTTTATCGAGCGATCAGCGCTGGGATGGTCGACATCAACGGGGGGTCCCACAAGGTCACTTTGTCATGACCAGGCGTTATCCCGTCCCAGGCTGAGCTCGTCGTTCCTTGAGGAAGGTAGGCGTTACCTTGCCTAGGTAACACCTACCCCCATATATATATCTAACGCAACGATAGCACACCGTTGACGGGGAATGTCAACCACCTGACAGGCCCGTTAGCGCCCTTTATGGCCGAGCTCCCAGAAAACACCCTGCTTTTCGCCTATAAATACCCCCATAGTCAAGGAAGGAGGTAAGACTAAGATTGCTAGCAAAAGCTCTACTACTTTGACTACTCATACTAACTTAAGCATCGGAGTGTTTACGCAGGGACCCCCTCCCGGCGCCCTGCAGGTACACCGGACAACCGCGGGTGTGGAATCCAAGGAGCCACTCTCCCCTTCTACCCTTTGCCAATAGTCATAATCTTATCACCGCCTGTAAGAGCTTAACCACCTCTTTCTCAATCGCGTATGTTTTCTCTTTCGAAAAACCCCGGCGCTTTTGTTGTACCGGTCTGGCCTCCGGATTGACATTCAATCGGTGTTCCGCCACTTCCCTAGGGATACCGGGTATATCCTATGGCAAACTCCCCTACACACTTGTTAAGCAGTCGCACTAATTGCTCCTTCTCCTCTTGGTTCAATTTCTCGCTCACCAAGAAATTACCAGTTTCTACCCCCACTACTGGAACTAAAACTATCTATTCCAAAGGGATCAGCCGCTATGTAGATATACCGGTCACAATGACCATCTGTCATGCTGAGGTAGCACTCTACCGCAAGTTTTTGATCGCGTCTGACAGTGACGACCCCTTTGCACGACAGATATTTCAGCTTTAGGTGTCGTTGTGAGATAATGCCTCCACAGGTGTTCAAACATAGGCGCCCAAGGATGATATAATATGGTAGGTTTAGGTCGACTACCATAAACATCTGCTGCTCCGACCTCTTGGAACTATCTTCCCGGAAGAATACCGGTAGGAAGGTTATCCCTGCTATCAGAATAGGCACTCCGTCTACTCCAATATGATGGGTTTCTGGCATGGTACCAGCTCTGACCGGGCCTTTGCATCAACTCATAGGCTCTGAGCGACAGCAGATTGACGGCGTTACTGTTATCTACTAGGGGTTCTCCTCACCCCATGATCTCTAATGTAGGCCGTTAACACCAGGGTATCATTCTAGGGATACACTGCCCCTTACGTATCCTCTTCCAAGAATGATATTGTCATTCAGTCTAAGGGCCCGAAATTGACATCTATCGTTAATGGCTCCACACGCTTGCGCTTCTCTCTGGCAAGGGGCTCTTCAAGGCATTGAGTGCCTCCTGCTATCAGGCTAATCATCAGGCATACGTCCTATGATACGATCTTGGTTCCGGTTTGGAGCCTTTGCACGGATCTAGTCCTTTTTTGGAGGTTGGATTGACGATTAGATAGAGTTGATGGAGAGGATAACGTCGCAAGGAGATTGCAGAATAGGTGCAGCGGATAAATGGATAAAGATGAAGGTGTATTGATGAAGAACAATAAACAAACATGCATACACGGTAAACCCTTCTAGGGGCAATTCCTAAACAACCTTACCACAAGCATACAAGGATCTCTAATCCAAGAGGAGAATAGGATAAAGGTTTCAAGAACCCTATTTAACTAACCTAAATTAGGTGGTCTTATGATGGAAATCATATTCAAAATCAAAGACAAGTCTAAAATAAACCTATTGTTCACTATTTATACTACTAGCTTAGTACATGGGGGAAACTCCTAAATACCCTTAGGACATAAGGTCTTCATGCTTGGGCTTGAGCAGCATGGGCTGAATGTTGGAAAGGCTTGGGCACGGGCACACAGCTTGGCCTAGACGAACGGCTTGGCCTAGACGGAAGGCTTGGTCTAGACGCATATCTTGGCCTAGACAAAAGGCTTGGCCTAGACGGATGACTTGGCCTAGACGCACAACTTGGCCTAGACAACAGGCTCGGCCTAGAGGGAAGGCTTGTATCACAGGGCTAGGCACGGGCGCAAGGATGGCGAGGCCTAGATGTCGTGCTCGTATCATCCCATCTGCCTTTAAGGAGATTCATCCTCGAATCTATATGCTCAATACCGTGCAAGGCTAAGCGGGCCAAGGAAAGCTCTCGGCTAGTGGCCACACACGGAACCCTCAAAGTACAACTCTCGGAGAATATAGGCCTATGTGGAGGCCTTCCTCGGGCAAGGCATGTAGGCGCAGACGGGGAAAACCCAAGAACAACCAAGGATCGGCCAAGACGGAGAAGGGACGAAATACGGATCAAGTGTGGGCTCAAAAGTAGTAGACGAGTAGGCATGGGCACTACGGATGGCCAAGCGGTCAACATACTCAGAACCAAGAAGGAAAGGATCCACCGAGTCATGTGTAGGCACCTTCGGGATGATGGAAAACTCACTACCAAAGGACCGAAAGGTGCGCTGTCGTGCTAGACCAAGGACGGCCTTCTCGTAGCTACATGAAGGGACCTCACTATCCTCTCTCACACTCCTAACGCTCCCAAACTAAACAACAATATCGCCCGAAGAGACCTTAAGGAGCTCCTCCGTAATGGGGACCAAGCACTCCACAACAGGAGGCGAACCGGATGGAAGCTCCTCATCCTCCAGAAGCGGTGGTGGCCCGGAAGAATCAACACTAGAAGGCACCACACTCTCCTCACGCTCTCTATAGCTAGGGCATACGTCACATAAGTGGCCTCTACCGGTACAAGTGGTACAATAGACGTCTCTCGCTCGTGTGGGAGGGGCGGGAGGGCAACTAGGAGAATGAGGGGGCAATGTCTCAACTCGTCGGAATGAGGAGTCGATTACCTCCAATCTGCGACGCAACTTGGCCAAGATATCCGAAAGGTTTTCCAAGTGATCATACAAACCCATGGACGCATGATGTGGTACTCGGGCTCGAGGGGAAGAAGTCTCATGCATATAGGAGCCCGGAGGCGGACGGCGGACACGGTGGGAAGATGGCTCTGTGTGGTAAGGTGGGGCGTAGCGTGAAGGCACACTAGTGGCTGGCGGGACAAAGAGGCGTTGAGGGGATCTCCGGTCTGAGACATTGCTAGAGGTGTCACGGCTAGATGAGCCCTGAGGAGGTCTACAGTCATGGCGTGATGATGGCACCTCGTGATGAGATGGGGCGCAGCGAGGAGGTGCACTAGAGGAATACCCAAAGGCTGGCCGAGAGGGCTCATGGAAATAAGTATATGACGAGGGGTCATGACCAAGGCTTGGATAGGGGGCGGAACCTAGGTCATAGCTTGACGGGTAATAGCTCTCACTACACGACTCATCATGCTCATATGCTAACCGCGAACAGGGTGTGGCACAAGAGCGGTTATCTAGGCCATCTATGTCATAAGACCAAGACCCATGCGACACCTTATTCCCTTCGGCGTAACTCCCATCATAATAAGGACCTTGTGACGCCTCATGGCCCTCGGGATAAGCATCCTCATAGTAATACCCGTCATCATCCCAAGCAACCGAGGGGTAGGGGACATTATCCAAACAAGGGCTTTCCTCCCAAGCTACGGTACTAGCACAACATGAATCATCTTCCCAAGAGGACCCATCATCTTCACAACAAGATGACATAGAAAATTACCTACAAAAGAAAACAAAACGCAAGTGCTATAATAAACATTAGTCTCTCCCTCACGTGTTTGCACTCGTGTTTACATAAAGTGGAATATTGTAAATAAGAAATAGATACTCTATTAAAGAAAAAACTTATCAGACCAAGTAAATCTCTATGGTCTTGTGCTGCTTTTTATGTGCAAAACAAAGCAGAAATAGAACTAGGAGCCCCAAGATTAGTAATTAACTATAAACCTTTGAATAAAGCATTACAATGGATAAGATACCCCATACCTAATAAAAGAGATTTAATTAAAAGACTAAATGGAGCAACTATATTCTTAAAATTTGATATGAAATCAGAATTTTGGCAAATCCAAATTACTGAAAAAGATAGATATAAAACTGCCTTCACTGTACCATTTGGACATTATGAATGGAATGTAATGCCATTTGGACTAAAAAACGCACCCTCAGAATTTCAGAATATAATGAACTATATATTAAATCCTTATATAAAATTTACCATTGTATATATAGATGATGTATTAGTATTTTCAAAATCCATAACCGAACATTTTAATCATTTACACAAATTCTTAAAAATATTAAAAGAAAATGGATTGGTAGTCTCAGCTACCAAACTAAAATTATGTCAAACAAAAATTAGATTCTTAGGATTCGATATTTATCAAGAAACCATTAAACCAATAAGCAGATCAATAGAATTTACAGATAAATTTCCAGATGAGATAAAAGATAAAAAACAATTACAACGATTCTTAGGATGCTTAAACTATGTTTCAGACTTTATTAAAAATTTAAGAACGATATGTTTACCATTGTATCAAAGACTCAAAAAAAAACCTCCACCATGGAATAAAAATATGACAATAATTGTTAAGAAAATTAAAGAGAAAATTAAAAATCTTCCTTGTTTAGGAATTCCTAACCCTTCAGCCAACTTAATTGTCGAAATAGACGCATCTGACATAGGCTACGGAGGAATCTAAAAACAAAAAGATAATGAAAAAGAACAATTAATTAGATACTGCTCAGGAATATGGATTGCCTCACAAAAAAATTACTCTACAATTAAAAAAGAAATTTTATCTATAGTATTATGCATATTCAATTTTCAAGATGATTTATTCAATAAAAAAATTCTATTAAGAATTGATTGTAAAAGTGCAAAATATATTTTAGAAAAAGATGTTCAAAATATTGTATCTAAACAAATTTTTGCTCGATGGCAAGCCTTATTATCAAACTTTGACTTTGAAATTGAATATATAAAAGGAGAAAATAATTCTTTACCTGATTTTCTATCTCGTGAATTTTTACAGGGAAAAATTTAATGGCAACACAAAAAGGAAAAGTGATGACAACACCTAAAGAAGGCAACAGAAAAACAAAGGCATCCTATGCCATGAATATACCTACTACTCAAAACAGATTTGAACCACTCAAATCCAGTTCATCCAAAACTATCCATTCACAACTTGTATCACCAAACACTTTCCTATTACCACAACCCCAAGAAAGATTTGCTCCAAACTACCTCCAAGCACTACAGGTCCAACCTCTAAAATCGACAGCTACTATTACCAGTAAACCTGCTTTTACACTTCTTGGAACCCTTCCTACCAAACTTTCACAAACAAAAGGCCAAGGCCCAATAACTAAACCTTTTGTCAAAAGTATTAGCTATATTGAGCTAGAACACGGAAATGAACTTAAAACCATTATATCTAACATATTTCCAAAAGACTTTCTATTCATCCCAGACTCCCTAGAAAAAAATAGAATATTCTACGAGTTCATTCTTGTAGATACAGATTTGGTCAAAATAGTTCATATTGACGACCCAAAATATCCTGGAAAATACTCTTATTCCAAATGCAAAATCTTAAAAGTATTAACCTTATCTGATTGGAACATGAACCCCTATACTGAAAAAACCTTTTCTTATCCCTTTCAGCCAATAGGATTCAACTATCATGACTATCAAAAAGCATGGCAGCATGCCTTCTTATATTCAAATTATCACCACTCCTGGTTCTTCCATTTTCATAATGATATACCAAGAAAATTCCCTCATTGGTTTTACCAATGGTGGAAATATTTCGGAGCATCAGAACTTGCCTATCCCCCAATAGTCAGCGTAGGTTTCGAAACTTTTCAAAAAAATTATCAGTCTCAAATCATACCAAAATTAATGTCATTCACTCTCATGTTCAAAATACCCTGGATAATCTACTGGGATTTTGACATTGTTGACCGTAATGCTGCAGAACCACCCATACTGACAAAAAGATGGGAAGTAAAATGGTGGAAAAGTTTTCCACAAGAATAGGCATGTAAAAACACGGTATTACATAAACTAGCAGAAACTACAATTACCATGCCCACTCCTCTATCACCATCTCTATTCCTTTCATCCAAACATCAGTTACAAGCCAACCTGGCAAGTGCTTCGCCAAAAGATGAATACAAGAAAAAACTTAAAGAAATACTTTCTCAATTGGATGCAGATGAAGTAGCATCATCAGCAACTCCACAAAATTCTGATCCAGATTATGATCCAGATAAGATAGCAGAATTATATCCAGATCTAAAATAAAAGAAAAAACCAATGTATCTCTAGAGATAAAAAAAACAAAAAACAAATTGGAAGCGATGAAAAAAACCTACAGACGACAACAATCAAGCATCTCAGCACAAAGACATATTATCCAGAGAAGACAGAAATTTAAAAAATCATACAGATGGCATGACACATGGAAGACCCTAAGCTTATCAGAGAAGATAAAAACACACCTCATCAAAATCAAGCTTTATCACCAACGACGAAAACAAGACACATGGAAAAACATGCATCAATCGGCCAAATCTTGCATACACCTCAGCAATCAAGAATAAAGAAGAAGCACAGCTGCAACGCAACATCAGAAAAGGACAAACTTTGAAAAATGTAAAATCTGTAAAATTCTATCTTTAGATTTTCTAAAATTAGTACTAAACTCTTCTTATAAATAGAAGAGTTTTCCTTCAGTTGAAGGGTAAGAAAATATCACTTGTACTAAAATCTCTCAACGCAATAAAGCATAAAAGTCTCTCTTCGTAAGTTCCCTCTTTCAACATGTCTTTCAATTTCAAACAATTATCTATCTATTTTTCTCAACTAAACACTAATAAAGTTTCTGATTTGTATGAATTAAGAACTAAACTAGCTTCTAAATGTGATGATATTGAAAAATCCTATGTTGAAAATCTTTATAATGAAATAATGGGCGAAAGTATAGTTCCAATCTCTAATACTGAAACCCCATTATGGAATGACGATTTGATAAAAATTGAACTCTTCAGAAATATGATAGAAGCCACAAATAAAACTATCCAAACTATTATAGATACTATTAACCACTATGAAGAAGCTGTTGAGAGTAAGAAAAAGAAACAGAAAACGGAAAAGTTAAAAGGAATTGTTACTCATCCTTATACCCCTTATCCTAATCCTAGAACCATGAATCCTAATCCGACCACTCTTGCTCTAACCTCTCATGATCTACCTCCAAACCTGATCTTTCCCATGCGAGCTGGCTCTAATCGCCAAATGATAGAAGAAACCAATAAAATAATAAATGCACCTATCTCTCCTCTTGAACATGTTCATGAACATCTAAACTCATCCTCCTCAACTCTGTCAACTCCATCTTCCACTTACGCCGCCCACTTGTTCGATTTATTGGTAGCTCAGACGCCGGACTCACGGAAGAAGTTGCCACCACATCCGGAATGCAGTGAGAAATCGGAGAATCAGGAGCGTTAGCTGGCAAAGGAGAATCTGCCACCAACGGTAGGAAGGACTATCGTTGGCACTTCAGCGATTTTCACGGTTTGAGAAGTGTCTGCCACAGAAGAAATGTTAAGCATCGCAGCGGCTACTGTAGTGGCGTTATCATAAAAAAAAACCCCGGTAGCCCGCTCGTTTATCTCTATCCTCAATTTTTTCGTTAAAGCGAGGTAGCATGGCAGAGGTCTGGTTTGATATCCATATCCTCGCTATCGCTGTCACCGCTGCTGTCGCTCTCAATTATTCTACTTGCAGGCCGATTTAGATTTATTCCCCCGCGTCGTAGCGGTACCCAGTTATCAATAAAATGAGAAGCTCGGGCAGAGACTCCGCGCCCTCGTCCTCCGCGGGCCAGTGTCTTAATCCGTCCCCTCTTAGGCGGAACAACCTGATGGCTAGAGCACCCAGTAGGAGGAGAAGCCGGTATAGTCTAGAGAGGCACCACGTTCAAAGGAGCGTTAGCCCCTCCAGAGGGCAGACCGTCAGCGTCTTTTGTTAAAGGAACGCGTCAGAATAATGAATAAGTCAAGAGAAAAGTATGAAAAAAGGTGAACTCACCCATAATGCACTCTTTGAGAAGCCTGTACGAGGCAAATTCTCGGATACGGAAAGACGTATTTATATCTAGCAAGGCGTTAGCCTGCTCTAGCTCAGTCCTGGACAGCACCGCTGGATTCGCCCGAAGGGAGCCTATAAGCTCTTGATTAAAATTTATGCGCCATAAACGGGACAGTAGCTCGAGGATAAAGAAACTGCTCTTCCAGTCAGCAACCGCCCCCTCAAAGCCATGAAATCACCGCCAGAACGACTGCACGAACGCGTCATCCCATCGCGGAGTGATATCGATTAAACAATCATGGCATGTCATGCTAATGAATTTGCGAAATAAATTGAGAGATGGGGTAAAAATGTTCTTCAATTCGCAAGTGCGAAGAAAGGCATAAACCCCACACCAGGAAGAAGGGGTTATCTGGGCAGGATTAAGCTTATACTCCCGCAGCAGCGTTAGTATTGAATCGTGAACTGGGAAACGAAATCCATAAAGAAACATTTTAAAATAAACTAGCCTATAGTATCCCCACGCTGGATCGTGAAGTCGCATGGTATCTTCAGGAATTAAAGGCTCACATCCAGGGGGAAAGGTAATACCATGCTTCTCTAATTCGGCCTTTAAAACCATCTCGCACGTGAAAATACTGGGTGTTCGTGCGATCTCTAGATCCATCGGTGTCCAGAAAACCCGACTAGGCCTACTTCTAACCATAATAAACTAGTGAACAGAAGATCTGAGAGGATAAAGTGGTACCTTGAAAGGAAAGATTCACAGGCGAGCCGGCGGAGGGCGGCGGATGAGCAAGAAGTTCTTCTAGAAGAAATAAAGAGAAGACAAGAGAGAAAATTCGAAACAAGGGCAAAAAGGGTTGGAAAGAGAAAATGGTCCCTTCTTAAAGGGCCAAAGGCCACCGCATTAATTGAACTGCCAATTGAGCCAAGACGCGTGTAAAGGAAGTCAGCCACGTGGAGTTACATTAAAGGATTTAAAAATAAAACAAGCAGTTATTCGCCACAACTTCCCAAGTAGCGGTTAATTTTGACCAAGTCAAATGGTCATGGAGCGGTTGCCGCGACAAGGCTAACTTTTCACGTTAGCTATCAACATAATTAAAAGGCTGACGAAAAGGTAGCAGCAAAAGAAGGAAAACAGGAGATATCACTTTATTCATCAGAAGCCATACGGCATCCACAACGCGCCTAACGACTAGGCCCTAATCTTCATCAGGTCAGTACATATCATAATAATAAACTTCATCATCATCCAAGAGTGGTAACCCCCCGTGGACAGGAGGGAAAGGCTCATCCATTCTCTTCTCCTGGTCTAGCCTTGACGAGCCTGACTTCTCCTCAATGGCTGATGCCGTCGTTTCAACACCGACACCGCCAGAAAGAACCCTCTTCGGTGAACGGTTGCAAGGAAAAAATCGCTTGTTGCTCTTTCAAGCAAAGGGGGTGGGAGAGTCAAAGGACGTGTCAGACGCCTCGAAAGTCTTCTTCCTCAGCCTTTTGCGGCCCTTCCGGCGGACTGGCAGCCTCCATGGGGGCGACGGAGGAGGATGATCTGAATCCAGTGAAGTTGGAGGAGTCGGCAGGGAGTCACGCGCCGCAGTATCAAGGAAATAGGAATCTGCCATTGATTCACAAACAATTGAAGTAGAGAAGTAGGAAGAAGAACATGAGTAGGGAAAAGGAAAGAAACTTCTTTAAATAAGCCGCAGTGAAGAGATACTCTGATCTCTTCGCGTGCCCCTGGTAAGCAATTAATGCGCCCAAAAAAGAGCAACCATAATTGCAGAATCCGATCCGGCATAGGCACGCCTGCTCGAAAAATGCACCAATCAAAAGGCACCAAAAAACCGCCCAACCACCTACCACTGGAAAGACGGCGCAGAGAACGGTTGAGCAAAGCATTTATGGCTGATTTCCAGAATACGACCACTACAACACTACATCCCAAGAAAGTCTCATTTTTGGTTGGGCTTATAGCAGCCGCTCCCACTCCCAACTGGCACAACAAGCAGTAAGACATGGAAAATGGAAGATGGCGAAATAAACTAAAACAATATTTTATTCATTCATGGCCTTAGTGGCCTAAGCACCTAGGCGCGTACACAGAAAAGATAAAAACAAATGGACGATGGTCAGCAGTCAGGCATGAGACCCAGCATCGTCGTCCTCCAATAGAGTAGGGATCTCTCTCAAGGCATAAGTCACGAAGGTCAGCTTAGAGGAAGAAATCCTCATGCCCTTCAAGCAGCACCCCAGTAGGTCCTTCCTCTGCCGTAGCGTGGCGATCACCACCTCGATGCGGGAGACAGCAGCAGCCAACTTCGACACATTCTCTAGAGGGTTAAAATCCTCCAGAGAAACCGCACCCACCCTAGACTGCAGAGGAGTCATCATCCCCTAGAGCTCCAGAATATACTCGGAGATCTTGGTCAGCATGTTCTCCAGAAAGCTGACGTCGCCATCATTAAGATTCCTCAGAGTATGAGATTTGGAGATCAAGAAGTTCTTAGTAAGGTTGTCTATGATAAAGGTGCTGAGAGAAGTGTAAAAAGATGTGAAAAATTAATGCGATGGAAGATCAATTTATAGGTCCAAAGAAGTAACTGATTGAGAAGAAGAGTCCCTTGGAAAATAAACCACCCCGTTATCTCAAAGACCGTCAAGCACGATATTGAGGCCGGAGATGGGGCGTAAGCCGTTGGTGAACACTCGGGCTCATTTTCAGTTTGGCTTATGATAACAATAGGCCTAACGCCTAGGGCATTTTCATCTTTACACCCCATGATAGGGACAGAACGCTGTTAGGCCTACCGGGTGGAGAACCTCGAGGTTGTCGCCCTTTATCGAGCGATCAGCGCTGGGATGGTCGACATCAACGGGGGGGTCCCACAAGGTCACTTTGTCATGACCAGGCGTTATCCCGTCCTAGGCTGACCTCGCCGTTCCTTGAGGAAGGTAGGCGTTACCTTGCCTAGGTAACACCTACCCCCATATATATATATCTAACGCAACGATAGCACACCGTTGACGGGGAATGTCAACCACCTGACAGGCCCGTTATCGCCCTTTATGGCCGAGCTCCTAGAAAACACCCCACTTTTCGCCTATAAATACCCCCATAATCAAGGAAGGAGGTAAGCCTAAGATTGCTAGGAAAAGCTCTGCTACTTTGACTACTCATACTAACTTAAGGCTCAGAGTGTTTACGCCGGGACCCCCTCTCGGCGCCCTACAGGTACACCGGACAACCGCGGGTGTGGAATCTAAGGAGCCACTCTCCCCTTCTACCATTCGCCAATAGTCAGAATCTTATCACCGCCTGTAAGAGCTTAACCACCTCTTTCTCAATCGCGTATGTTTTCTCTTTCGAAAAACCCCGGCGCTTTTGTTGTACCGGTCTGGCCTTCGGATTGACATTCAACCGGTGTTTCTCCACTTCCCTGTGGATACCGGGTATATCCGACGGGACCTAGACAAACTCCCATGCGCACTTGTTACGCAGTCGCACTAACTACTCCTTCTCCTCCTGGTTGAATTTCTCACTCACCAAGAAATTACCAGTTTCTACCCCCTCTACTGGAACTAAAACTATCTATTCCAACGGCTAGGTGCATCTCTCATCCTGTTGCTCAAAGGGATCAGTCGCAACGCAGACATACCGGTCACAATGACCATCTGTCATGGTGAGGTAGCACTCTACCGCTACTTTTTGATCGCCTCTGACCGTGACGACCCCTTTGCACGACGGATATTTCAGCTTTAAGTGTCGTTGTGAGATGATGCCTCCACAGGTGTTCAAACATAGGCGCCCAAGGATGATATTGTATGGTAGGTTTAGGTCGACTACCATGAACATCTGCTGCTCCGACCTCTTGGAACTATCTTCCCGGAAGAATACCGGTAGGAAGGTTATCCCCGCTTTCGGAATAGGCACTCCGTCTACTCCAATATGATGGGTTTCTGGCATGGTACCAGCTCTGACCGGGCCTCTGCATCAACTCATAGGCTCTGAGCGATAGTAGATTGACGGCGCTACTGTTATCTACTAGGGTTCTCCTCACCCCGTGATCTCTAATATAGGCCGTTAACACAAGGGTATAATTCTTGGGATACACTACCCCTTACGTATCCGCTTCCAAGAATGATATTGTCATTCAGTCTAAGGGCCCAAAATTGACATCTCTCGTTAATGGCTCCACGCGCTTGTGCTTCTCTCTGGCAAGGGGCTCTTCAAGGCATTGAGTGCGTCCTGCTATCAGGCTAATCATCAGGCATACATCCTGTGATACGATCTTGGTTCCCGTTTGGAGCCTTTGCACGGATCTAGTCCTTTTTGGGAGATTGGATTGACGATTGGATGGAGTTAATGAAGAGGATAACATCGTAAGGAGATTGCGGAATAGGTGCAGCGGATAAATAGATGAAGATGAAGGTGTATTGATGAAAAATAATAAACAAACTTGCATATACGGTAAACCCTTCTAGGGGCAATTCCTAGACAACCTTACCACAAGCATACAAGGATCTCTAATCCAAGAGGAGAAGAGGATAAAGGTTTCAAGAACCCTAGTTAACTAACCTAAATTAGGTGGTCTTATGATGGCAATCATATTCAAAATCAAAGACAAGTCTAAAATGAACCTATTGTTCACTATTTATACTACTAGCTTATTACATGGGGAAAACTCCTAAATACCCTTAGGACATAAGGTCTTCATGCTTGGGCTGGAGCAGCATGGGCTGAATGTTGGAAACGCTTGGGCGCGGGCACACAGCTTGGCCTAGACGAACGGCTTGGTCTAGATGCACATCTTGACCTAGGCGGAAAGCTTGGCCTAGACACACATCTTGGCCTAGACGGATGACTTGGCCTAGACGCACAACTTGGCCTAGACAACAGGCTCGGCCTAGATGGAAGGCTTGTATCACAAGGCTGGGCACAGGCGCAAGGATAGCGAGGCCTAGATGTCGTGCTCGTATCATCCCAACCACCTTTAAGGAGATTCGTCCTCGAATCTATATGCTCAATACCGTGCAAGGCTAAGCGGGCCAAGGAATGCTCTCGGCTAGTGGCCACACACGAAACCCTCAAAGTATAGCTCTCGGAGAATATAGGCCTAGGTGGAGGCCTTTCTCGGGCAAGGCATGTAGGCGCAGGCGGGAAAAACCCAAGAACAACCAAGGATCGGCCAAGACGGAGAAGGGACGAAATACGGATCAAGTGTGGGCTCAAAAGTAGTAGACGAGTAGGCGTGGGCACTACGGATGGCCAAACGGTCAAAATACTCAGGACCAAGAAGGAAAGGATCCACCAAGTTATGTGTAGGCACCTTCAGGATGATGGAAAACTCACTACCAAATGACCGAAAGGTGCGCTGTCGTGCTAGACCAAGGACGGCCTTCTCGTAGCTGCATGAAGGGGCCTCACTATCCTCTCTCACACTCCTAACGCTCCCAAACTAAACAACAATATCACCCGAAGAGACCTTAAGGAGCTCCTCCGTAATGGGGACCAAGCACTCCACAACAGGAGGCGAACCGGATGGAAGCTCCTCATCCTCCAGAAGCGGTGGTGGCTCGGAAGAATCAACACTAGAAGGCACCACGCTCTCTATAGCTAGGGCATACGTCACATAAGTGGCCTCTACCGGTACAAGTGGTACAATAGACGTCTCTCGCTCGTGTGGGAGGGGCAGGAGGGCAACTAGGAGAAGGAGGGGGCGGTGTCTCAACTCGTCGGAATGAGGAGTCGATTACCTCCAATCTACGACGCAACTTGGCCAAGATATCTAAAAGGTTCTCCAAGTGATCATACGAACCCATGGACGCATGATGTGGTACTCGGGCTCGAGGGAAGAAGTCTCATGCACATAGGAGCCTAGAGGCGGCCGGCGGACACGGTGGGAAGATGGCTCCGTGTGGTAAGGTGGGGCATGGCGCGAAGGCACACTAGTGGCCGGCGGGACAAAGAGGCGTTGAGGGGATCTCCGGTCTGAGATATTGCTAGAGGTGCCACGGCTAGATGAGCCCTGAGGAGGTCTACAGTCATGGCGTGATGATGGCACCTCGTGATGAGATGGGGCGCGGCGAGAAGGTGCACTAGAGGAATACCCAAAGGCTGGCCGAGAAGGCTCACAGACATAAGTATACGACGAGGGGCCATGACCAAGGCTTGGATAGGAGGCGGAACCTAGGCCATAGCTTGACGGGTAATGGCTCTCACTACACGACTCATCATGCTCATATGTTAACCGCGAAGAGGGTGTGGCACAAGAGCGGTTGTCTAGGCCATCTATGTCATAAGACCAAGACCCATGCGACACCTTATTCCCTTCGGCGTAACTCCCATCATAATAAGGACCTTGTGACACCTCATGGCCCTCGGGATAAGCATCCTCTTAGTAATACCCGTCATCATCCCTAGCAACCGAGGGGTAGGGGACACTATCCAAACAAGGGCTTTCCTCCCAAGCTACAGTACTAGCACAACATGAATCATCATCCCAAGAGGACCCATCATCTTCACAACAAGATAACATAGAAAATTACCTACAAAAGAAAACAAAATGCAAGTGCTATAATAAACATTAGTGATACGATCCTGGTTCCTTAGGATGCGTAGCACCAAATTTGATCACTGTTCAAAGACGGATTTCCCTGCGGAATAATAGAACTCACTTACACAATTTAAGCCTGCTGAACGCTAAGCAACAGCCAACCTAAATCCGAACAAGAGAGGGTCCTTGTCGAATCCACTACGCATATATCCCTTGTGGATATCAACCTAGGGCAGACAACAAGTAGGATGCAATTCTAGAATTTACTTGTATACGACTCAAGTATTGCAGACTCAAGAAGAACAAGGTTCAACCACTTGAACAAGGGGCGCAGATTTGAAAGAGTTAGTCTCAATTTATCAAAATAACAACCAAAGAAATAAGGAGGCCAAGCGGCTCCTTATATAGTATCTTACAAGCATAACCCTAATTCCAAAATAGGAATATTAAATAAGGTAAAACACTTAACTAATTAATTAAATTGTCTAATTAATTAATTAAGCTAAAATAAATAAAAGTCACATGCGTGCCAGCTCCTGGACAAGCGAAACGGACAGGCACCGTTTCCTCCACAGCAGACAGAAGCAGCGAAACGGGCAGGGGTCGTTTCAACGAAGAGTAAGCAGGCGCGAAACGGGCACATCAATCGGCAACGGGTAAAGCAAACGGATAAGTGTCGTTTGAGTGAAACGGTCAAGTGCCGATTGAGAGCAAACGGTCAAGTGCCGTTTCTAGCAGAATCATCCTCGCTTATGGTGAAGGTGAGAAGATTCACCACTCTTGGCGTCTTCTCTCGAAGTGCAACTCTCTCACTTGTCGTCTCACACTCCAGCTCCTTGTGAATGAGACATGACAATCTGTCTTGAAGCTTTTGAGCTCTGGCTCGAGTCATTGGACCAGCTGGCGGTAACGGCACCTGGATGCGTGGATTCGCATCATTCCCTCCCCCTTCGGAAGGATTCGCCCTCGAATCTGAATCGGCATCAGCAGCAAGTCCATACTCGTCATCTGTATCAAACAAAACTAAGTCAGAAATATGGAAAGTAGAGCTAACGACACCATACTCACTCGGCAATGCCAGTTTATAGGCGTTGTTGTTGATCTTCTCAACAATCTGGAACGGTCCGTCGCCTCGAGGAGATAGCTTGTCTCGGCGTTGGGCAGGAAAACGCTCCTTGCCCATATGTAACCACACCCAATCGCCAACCTGGAACGTCACTAGCCGTCGGCCATCGTTCCATTTCTGCATAAGCTTCTCATTCATGCGCTCAATGTTCTGTTTTGCCTTAGCATGTGTTGATACCCGAATTTGCGCGACAGCATGTAATTGCTTGACAAAATCAGCCTTCTGTGCACCATCTAAACTTACAACATCACTCAAAGGTAAAGGAGTTAAATCCAAAACAGTCCTAGGATTAAATCCATAAACAAGTTCAAACGGCGAGTAATGAGTAGTAGAATGAACAGCATGGTTGTAAGGAAATTCGATAAACGGTAAATGATCAACCCAAGTAGAAACATGCTTACGCACTAAGGTGCGCAAAAGGGAACCAAGGGTCCGATTCACCACCTCGGTTTGACCATCCGTTTGTGGGTGATATGATGTAGAATACAACAATTTAGTACCAAGCTTCTTCCACAAGACACGCCAAAAATGGCTAAGAAACTTAGTATCTCTATCACTCACAATAGTCAAAGGAATACCATGTAAACGGACTACTTCACGAAAGAATAAATCAGCAATCTGAGTAGCATCATAAGTAGTAGAACATGGAATAAAATGGGACATTTTCGAAAATCTGTCCACCACAACAAAGACACTATCCTTCCCGTTCTTAGACCGAGGCAGTCCTACGACAAAGTCCATGGACAAATCGGTCCAGGGATGAGAAGGAACAGGTAACGGCATGTATTCTCCAGGACCAGTAGAGTTAGACTTGGCTCTACGACAAATTAAACATCTAGCAATAATGCGCACTACAGCACGCTTCCTGTGAGGCCAATAAAAGTGATCCTGTAACACATCTAACGTCTTAGTCACACCAAAGTGACCCATTAAACCACCACTATGGGCTTCATGCACAAGTAACTCACGAAGAGAGCAATGAGGAATACACAAGTGTTTGCCCCTAAATAAATATCCCTCATGCTTATAAAATTTAGAACCAGAAATAGAAACGCCATGCACATAAACATCACCAAAATCAGCATCGGCAGCATAGAGTGCTATAATGTGCGAAAATCGAAGCAATTTGGCATTAAGAGAAGTAATTAAGGTGTACCTTCGCGATAGTGCATCAGCACAATATTCTCTTTACCTTGCTTGTATTGAATGTGATAAGGGAAAGCATCAATAAATTCCGTCCAAACGGCATGTCGCCGATTGAGCTTCCCTTGTCCCTTGAGGTACTTCAAACTTAAATGGTCAGTGTGGATGATGAACTCTCTCGGCATCAGGTAGTGTTGCCATGTCTCCAACGCTCGGACAAGAGCATAGAACTCCTTGTCATACGTCGGATACCTGAGTTGAGCATCCTTGAGCTTCTCACTGAAAAAGGCAATCGGTCGTTTCTCCTGCATCAGAACGGCGCCGATTCCTAATCCGCTGGCGTCACACTCTATCTCAAACGCCTTGCTGAAGTCGGGTAGTGCTAGCACTGGAGCGGCACAGAGCCGTTCCTTGAGTGTAGCAAACGCCTCCTCTTGCGGCTGTTCCCACCTGAAAACAACATTCTTCTTTGTTAAATCATTCAGAGGAACAACGATGGTGCTAAAGTCCTTTACAAATCGCCGATAGAAGCTCGCCAACCCATGGAATGATCTCACATCACTAACGGTCTTCGGCGTCGGCCACTCCTGAATCGCGCGGATCTTCTCTTTATCCACTTTAACGCCATCTGCACTCACAATAAAACCAAGAAAGCCAACTTGTTCCATTGCGAAAGAACACTTACTAGGTTTAGCATATAATTTCTGCTCACGAAGTGTTAGAAAAACCTCCCTAAGATGTAAAACATGCTCATCAAACGATTTGCTATAGATTAAAATATCATCAAAATAAACAACAAGAAATCTGCCAATTAAGTGCCGAAGTACATGGTTCATTAATCTCATAAAGGTGCTAGGAGCATTAGTCAAGCCAAACGGCATAACCATCCATTCATATAAACCATATTTAGTTTTAAAAAGCAGTTTTCCATTCATCTCCTTCTTTCATACGAATCTGGTGGTAGCCACTCATTAAATCAATTTTAGAAAATATTCTACTACCACTTAATTCGTCTAACATATCATCTAAACGAGGAATAGGGTGGTGATACTTTACAGTTATTTTGTTGATTGCTCGACAATCAACACACATACGCCAACTACCATCCTTCTTTGGGACTAGAATAACTGGAACGGCACATGGAGATAGGCTCTCCCGGACGTACCCACGCGCAAGCAAATTGTCCACTTACCGTTGTAGTTCCTTGGTCTCCTCTGGGTTAGTTCGGTAGGCTGGCCGATGAGGAATTGCAGATCCAGGGACAAAGTCAATCTGATGTTCTATGCCTCGGATCGGAGGCAATCCAGGCGGCATCTCCTCGGGCAGCACATCCCTAAATTCCTGCAAAAGAGAAGAAAGAGCAATCGGAACGGCATGTGACCGTTCCGCGTCATCTTACGTCAAACAATAAGAGCGAAAACGGATTAAGAGAATAGGACGGCTCACGCCAAAACAGTGTTTTTGATAAATCAGTGCTCTCTCCACTTCGCTCCCCTTGGCATATACACTCAATTTCTTTTTACTTGCCTCTCATTTCCTCTCAATGCCACTCTCAGCACGCTTACTCTTTTCGTGTGAATGTTTACACTCTCCCTCCGCATGCTTGTTGTTTTCATGCGAATGTTTACACTCTCCCTCTGCATGTTTGTTGTTTTCATGCGAATGTTTAAGGCTCACACACTCAGTATTCCTCTCTTCATTCTTCACACTCAAACCTTCTTTTTCTCTCGCAAGCTGTTTTGCAATTTCATAATCAGCGTAAGACTTAGCAAGCCATTGCTGATCCTCAAGGACTTCGGCTGGTGTGAGGGGCGCTAAAGTAAACTTCTTACCATCCTTGACCAGCTTATAGAGATTCCGTTTTCCCTCATGGGTCGCGTCTCTGTCAAACTGCCATGGTCTGCCAAGAATGATATGACTCGCTTGCATAGGGACCACATCACAAAGTACTTCATCCTGGTACTTGCCGATACTAAATCTGACAAGCACTTGCCGATTCACCCTGACGCCGGTCCCGTCTGTCATCCAATGAAGCTGATATGGCTTCAGATGTTTTACTGTTGGTAAACCGAGTTTATCGACCATTAACCAACTCGCGCAATTAGTGCAGCTGCCGTTGTCAATGATGATGGAACAACCCTTTTTGTCAATCACACCACGGGTATGGAACAAATTGGTTCGTTGTTCCTCGTCACACACTTCTTCAGTGGCCTGTACGCTTAGATTCTGACGTACAACAAGCATCTGAACTTGCTCACCTCTCTGACAGTCAACATCCGAATCGGCATGACCATCTTCCTCAGTTTCCGATTCCTCTTGCTCATCATCCGATTCTTCCTCTCCATTCGGCCTGATGATGAAAACTCTCTTATTTGGGCATTCTGATTTCTTATGCCCTCGGCCGTTGCACTTGAAACAGACAATATCCTTAGTGGCTGGCCGATCCACAGGTGGAGTATAAGATTTGTTAGTAGCCATTTTGGAAGGGATAACGGCACTAGAGGAGCTCTTTGAAACGGAGCCACCTTTGTCTCCCTTGGACCACGACGGCTTCTTCCAAGATGAGGAATTAGCAGTCGTATAGGAACTCCTAGCTTTCCTATGATGCTTCTCAATCTTTTGAGCCATGTGAAGCATCTCCTCGAGAGTATTGTATTGAGTCAGCTCCAAGGCGTCGGCAATCTCAGCATTCAATCCAGCAATAAACCGAGCCATTGTTACCTCAGGTTCCTCAGTAATCCTTGCTTGAGCTAAAGCAATCTCCATCTCATTAAAATAAGCCCCAACTCCCTTGCTGGCTTGCTTCAAGGTTTGGAGTCGTTGATGAAGCTCACGGTGAAAATGGGTAGGAACAAACCATTGCCTCATCGCCTGTTTCATATCACCCCAATCATTAATCGGACCAGCATTAACAGCTGCTCTCTTCAGGTTGAGCTGCTCCCACCAATGACTAGCATATCCACCGAATTCCACTGCTGCCAGCTTAACCTTTTTACTCTCCGAATAATTGTGGCATAAGAAACTAGCATCTACCTTCCGTTCCCATGTCAAGAAGGTATCAGGGTCGTTAGTACCTTCAAACGGAGGTATTTTCATTTTGATGCTGCTGAGATTAGCATCCAATCGGTCCTCCTCATGTTCTCTTCTAACACCCCGACCGTCTCTTCTCCCCCTGTGCTGACCATCCCTTGCATTTATCCATCCCTCTCCCCCATCAGGTTCTTCTTCCAGATCAGGATGTGGAATTTGTGGTCCACGTCTAGCAAGTCGCCTGGGAGGAACGAGGGCAAGAGCACGCTGCCGATTCACATCACGTGGTCGACGGGTGTTGTCATCCTCCTCGGACAGATCGGTCAAATGTCCATCACGTTGATCCTCCGCTGCTCTAGGGTTCGAGTTTATAGTGGCCAATGCTTCCACCCGAGCCATCCTTGCATCGGCAGCTAATTGCCGTTCAGTCATTGTTCTAAGCTGTTCCGTTATGCTAGCTAACATGGCCGACAAATCGGGTTGTTGTACTCCTTCTTGAGACATCTATAAGTTTCCTGAAATTCACAACACAAAAGAAAACGTAAAATTGCATTAACCTAGCACTCCCTCACGTGTTTACTCTCGTGTTTAAACACTCTAATAAACTCACCCAAAATCCTCTCAAAAACTCCTGCAATTGTTCAAGTGTTTAGTGAGACTCAAGAGTTCAAAGAAAAGCTTCCAAGAAGACTCTCAAAGAAAACCAGCTTCAAACAAACGGTGATACTTGTTATTTGAATAATTGCAAGATCAATCAATTAAACGAATAACAAGTGGAATAGAAAGCAATATTAAGGAATCAAAGAAAAGCTCTATTTGACTCGAAAGGACTCAAATAAAATTAATCTCCAATTCTGATTTCAAACACAATTGTCCTTCAATTCGTTTCCTTGATTAATCGAACTTTTGTGGCGCCAATACTTCTATATATTTTTGTATTTGCAGAATTGAATCCCTTTTTTTTTTTTTTTTTTTTTACTATGAACACAACTTAGTGTTTTGATCACAACTTTTTATTCTTAACTCCGAATCGACTGATTCTTTTTGATTGGGAAGCCTAACAGGTGCAGATTTCCAACGAGACCAAAATCGTCAAAATCGGACTTCAATAGCTATAAATTAAAATTCAATTTCGACACTGCCTGAATTTTGCACATGTAACGAACCAAGTACAGCAAAGAAATCGGTTTTGAATGGAGTAGAATGAATTACCGATGTCAACGATGAAAACTTGAAACAAATAAAGATACTTACCAATCTTTGAACGCCTTAAGCTCCGCTACCAACTGATACGATCCTGGTTCCTTAGGATGCGTAGCACCAAATTTGATCGTTGTTCAAAGACGGATTTCCCTACGGAATAATAGAACTCACTTACACAATTTAAGCCTGTTGAACGCTAAGCAACAGCCAACCTAAATCCGAACAAGAGAGGGTCCTTGTCGAATCCACTACGCCTATATCCCTTGTGGATATCAACCTAGGGCAGACAACAAGTAGGATGCAATTCCAGAATTTACTTGTATACGACTCAAGTATTGCGGACTCAAGAAGAACAAGGTTCAACCACTTGAACAAGGGGCGGAGATTTGAAAGAGATAGTCTCAATTTATCAAAATAACAGCCAAAGAAATAAGGAGGCCAAGCGGCTCCTTATATAGTATCTTACAAGCAAAACCCTAATTCCAAAATAGGAATATTAAATAAGGTAAAACACTTAACTAATTAAAACACTTAACTAATTAATTAAATTGTCTAATTAATTAATTAAGCTAAAATAAATAAAAGTCACATGTGCGCCAGCTCCTGGACAAGCGAAACGGACAGGCACCGTTTCCTCCACAGCAAACAGAAGCAGAGAAACGGGCAGGGGCCGTTTCAATGAAGAGTAAGCAGGCGCGAAACGGGCACAACAATCGGCAACGGGTAAAGCAAACGGATAAGTGCCGTTTGAGTGAAACGGTCAAGTGTCATTTCTAGCAGAATCATCCTCGCTTATGGTGAAGGTGAGAAGATTCACCACTCTTGGCGTCTTCTCTCGAAGTGCAGCTCTCTCACTTGTCGTCTCACACTCCAGCTCCTTGTGAATGAGAGATGACAATCTTTCTTGAAGCTTTTGAGCTCTGGCTCGAGTCATTGGACCAGCTGGCGATAACGGCACCTGGATGCGTGGATTCGCATCAATTAGTCTCTCCCTCACGTGTTTGCACTCGTGTTTCACACTTCTCTCTAATAGTCTCACTATCTCACCCACTCTAGTTTTCAACACAAACCACACACTTAGGCTAGCAATGTCTCTAACGAAAGCACAAGGATAGCAATGACAACTAGGGGGGAAAAGAAAGGTTAGGAAAATCACTAAATGTGCATGAAAGTGATGTAGGTGCACACTTAAATGAGTTAGAGTAGAAATGATGTAAGAAACAAGGAGGAGATACCAAAGACTCAAAAGAAAAAGAGGAGATACCAAAGACTCAAAAGAAAAAGCTAGCTCAAAAGGAATATGCAAAAATAACGAAAGAAAGCAAGAAAGAAAGCATGCGAGGCACAAAACTAAAAATTCAGGCAAAAACTGCGCACTTATCTCGAGTTGGGTAAACCTATGGGAAAAACATAGAATTAGAAGAAGACCAAAACATAAGAGTTGTTCTACTCAGACTGAAGTTTTATCACACCAAATTTCAGAATAAACTGGACGCAGACACTCACACAAAAAGGAAAGGCCGAAACTAAGGAAAAAGATAAATCCGAAAAAGAAAGGGAGGTAAAAAAAATTGCTTCAAAGTTTTTTACCAACATTCATACTTGATCAAGATGCAAAACACTTCAAATGTATGTATGGACATAGCCCCTTACTTGTGACTCAATTCCTTTCTTCTTCTTTTTCTTTTTTATTAGGAACTTGAGTTTTATTTTTTTTTTTGATCAATTCTTTTGTTCCTTTTCTTTACTCTCTTTTTTTTTTTTTTTACGAATTGAGTGAAGGGACTTACTTGTATGACATGTATGTTGCAATTAGAATGTAAGACAAGTAGTTTAGATCATATATGACAAGGTTTGAAGTTTCACTAGATGCCAAAATGTCTTATGTGGCAAATGTGTGTGATGTGTCCAAAGATGTGTGGATGAGTGTGCAAATGATGTGTCAAGTGAGGTGGATGTGAATGACAAGGCAACTTGTATGACAGCCACAACAATTGTAAGGATTGAAGAATTAGGGTCGGCCAACCTAGTTGGAAATGCAAGACAACTAAGGCTAGCAAACAAAATGGGACCACAAGTTACACGTGGCACTCAAGACACTTGTCAACCAAAGTATGCACAACAATGATCAAATGAAGCCAAGAAGAACAATGGGTATGTTCAAGGAGAAAAAAAAGAAGAGATGGACTGAATTGATTCAAATAAACACATAAGAATTTCAGAAATATGTTTAATCAAGATCAAAGACACCAAAAGCACAAACACCAGATTTTTGGATTTTTGGGTCACACAAGATCAAACACCAAAAAGCAAAAAATGGATACAAGATGAACACAAAGAACACCAAGCAAACTTTCGCCTTCTGACCTCAAGCTATAGCAAACATGGTCCAAAAATTACGAAAATCAACATCCAGACTCACAAGGCATCTATCTACAACTTTGTAGAAGGAAGAAAAACACGATTCCAAGTGGAAGACACACAAAATAGACTCAAGACACAGAACTGTTTCTCTCGCGTAATTTCTGTACACTCTTCTTAGGAGACCAAAACGTATGAGAAATACACGGATTTAACAGTTGACCCAAAAATGAAAGTTTCTCTACTCATATAGAAGTTTCAGTACACAATTTTTCAGAATTTACTGGGTGAGCAAACAGTCACAAATCAAAAAATAAAACAGACTCAAAAATGACTCCTGGATAGGAACAATCTTCCCAACACAAACGAAAATAAAAAGACAAAGGGGAAGAGATTTTAGAGGTGTAAATGAGGAGATAAACAAGAAGAACCAACCTAGAGGATAACTAGAGCTCCGCTACCAAATTATACGATCTTGGTTCCGATTTAGAGCCTTTGTACGGATCTAGTCCTCTTTGGGAGGTTGGATTGACGATTGGATGGAGTTGATGGAGAGGATAACGTCGCAAGGAGATTGAGGAATAGGTGCAGTGGATAAATGGATGAAGATAAAGGTGTATTGATGAAGAACAATAAACAAACTTGCATACACGGTAAACCCTTCTAGGGGCAATTCCTAGACAACCTTACCACAAGCATACAAGGATCTCTAATCCAAGAGGAGAAGAGGATAAAGGTTTCAAGAACCCTATTTAACTAACCTAAATTAAGTGGTCTTATGATGGAAATCATATTCAAAATCAAAGACAAGTCTAAAATGAACCTATTGTTCACTATTTATACTACTAGCTTATTACATGGGGAAAAATCCTAAATACCCTTAGGCCATAAGGTCTTCATGCTTGGGCTTGAGCGGCATGGGTTGAACGTTGGAAAGGCTTGGGCGCGGGCACACAGCTTGGCCTAGACGGACGACTTGGCCTAGACGCACATCTTGGCCTAGACGGAAGGCTTGGCCTAGATACACATCTTGGCCTAGACGAATGACTTGGTCTAGACGCATAGCTTGGCCTAGACAACAGGCTCGGCCTAGACGGAAGGCTTGTATCACAAGGCTGGGCACAGTCGCAAGGATGACGAGGCCTAGATGTCGTGCTCGTATCATCCTGGTCAGTCGTCAGTATTTTTTTACCCTTGTCTCTTCGGTTTGAGTATCCCTATGGCGTTGGCCCCTCTAGCTCTCGTTCTTCCTCCGTCTCTACGGTTATCGTTCAACCGATTATCATGGGCTTGCATTCTGGCTTGAACGGCATACTCTCCTAAGTATCCATGCATGACTAACTGTTCAATGGCCGCCTTCAAGATTTGGCATCCTTCCATTTCATGATCGTTTGCCTTGTGGAAATGGCAATACATATCTCTGTGCTCGCCCATGTAAGTGCTCAGCTTATTGGAGGGGAAATGAATTGGTAACCCATGTACTCCCCTTGCTTCCGGGTTATATCGAACAAAGTTGCGGAAGACTTTTTCAACAGAATGGCAGTACTGAACCAGCTCTGGAACTTCTCCTCGAGTTGTTCGAAGCTATCTACGGAACCTGGTGGTAACCCTTCAAACCAAGTACTGCCCATTCCAAATAAGGTCAGTACAAAAATCTGACATAGGGCCTCATCCCTTCTTGTCTGGAATTTGACGTGATTCCTCACCCGTGTTACATGGGTGATAGGATTTGTGATCCCGATGTAGACGTCTGCTGACCTGATGTCTCCGCACCTGACTTGTTAGAGGAATTTTAGGATCATCATCTTCCTCTCTCCGATAGCGAGGAGAAACAGACTAGGAGTTTTCAAAATCTTTAGGTGGGCCATATCCCTGGCTGTGCTGACGTCATTCTGACATGGCCTGGCGCCGTATTGGAGACCTATCTCGGCTTCTCCTACTGTTCAGCCTAATCCTGTCAGGTCTCTTGGAAAGCTGACATAAAGGGCTCCTCATCACTTTATGGCGAGCGTCATGATTATTATCGGCAATCAGATTGTCCATGTACCCCTCCTACATCCTAGGGGGATTTTCAAACGGAGGTGCCGGAGGAAAATAGCGTTCTGAGTTCCCCTGATGGGAGGAGTGATGTTGACTTCCCTCTAGGGCTAAGTTATCCATAGGGGGAGCTATCGGCTCTAGGGGAGCAAAGGTAGGCATAGACTGTGAAGCGACCAAAGGTGTAGCAAATAGCAGCGGTGGGACTGCCAATTGGGTTGTCGATCGAGGAGCCATTATGGAGAGTATGGACAGGATATGATTCATCCTTTGATGCAGGAAGACATTGGATTCAGAGGAGGGAAACGTGGTGTTGACCATACTTGGCCCGGGTACATCCGCGGTGGGGAAGTTGATCTTTGGGGTAGAGATCAAGTTAGGTTGACGATCGGCTAAGACCCAAGTGTTGGTCGTACTTGTTCCGGGCATGGATGGGGCCAGGAAACTAATTTTCGGGCTAGAGAAGTAGTTAAGTTGGCGATTTACTAGAGTCAAACTTGTCCCTGCTGGTGTCACTGAGGTGGGAGTCACGAGAAAATCGCGAAATGATGTGTCGAAAATACTAGTGGGTGAGATTGGTGGGAAATCTTGATTGGACTCCATTTAGAGAATGTTCCTCCGAAAGAAAAAGGGAAGAGCTTAGATCTCAAGGTAGACTCACTCAATAATCCAAAGCTCTCAATGAAAGCACCAAATGATAATCTTGGGATCGGGGTGAGGGCAATTCTACAATGGGTGTGCTGATGGGGATGATATCCTTGCTCCAATGTCACCTGCAAAGCACCGTAGGGGGTCTCCGGTACAAAATCTCCGACGATCAAGTTAATACCGGGGAGAATGTGAGTACAGGGAGAGTTACCGGGAATAGTTACCAGGTTTGAAGTAGGAGCTCTTGTGGTGTTTATGTCAGTGTTTGTCCTCCTTCTTCACAAGTGAGGGAGATATTTATACCCCTTCTTAGCTTGGTTTCTTGGGTCAAGTGGGGCCGCCTAGCTTGGTTACTTAGGACAAGTAGGGCCACGAGCCGAAGCATTTAAGTCCCTAGGCGATGCATTAAATGCCATCCCCTCCGCCATTAATGCCATCCCATTCATCTAAGACATTCTTGCGTCCGTCGTTAGTGTTTTGACGTCCGCCATATATTCCATCACCTCCGCATTAAATATTTCCTAGGAAGTGATGATTACCCTCGATCCATATATGCCACTAGGCTTGGACTAGATACCGGATACTAGTATCCACCCTGTCATACCTTACCGGTTAGGCACTCGCCTACCGGACATGGTAAGTATGTCACCATTTAGCAGATACGTCATAGGCTACCGTGGGACACCCCGTTGGTGATGTGTACCCGGTAATATCCCTGCTAAGGACTGTGTTGGTAGAGAACAAAGTAAGCCCACGTGGCCTCAGTCAACGGAGACTAAGTCAAAGGACCTGTACAATGACTGAAATGCCCTTGGTGTTTCATTCGTGTACATCTACTTAGTGGTATTTTTGCATTTATCAGTAGGGAAGGAGACATCCATTTTCTGGTGTTGTTGGGTCTACTTCGTATTCTTTGGTGATCGAAATCGAGAGAGATCAACAACCTTTGTCTTATATACGATAGACCAAATAAGAGATATTTTTTACTTTCATAATCACTTGGAGGGTTTGTCTACCTCTAATGGATGTCGAGTCCATCAAAAATAAATACAACTTATAAATACCTACAAACAATTACAAATAATGGTAAGAGATTCGATCCATAGAGAATAGGTAGACTTAAAACAAGATAAAAGACCAAATTTAAAAACTTAGGTGAAATTGGGTTGTTTTAAAACTAAGAATTGAAAAGGCAAATAAAAAGAAACATGCCAAGAAATAGGTCAAGAACGAACAGTTAGAAAAAAAAAGGTTCCTACTAAAGGCTAAAGTAAAGTTACGATTCATAAGTATTCGATCATTGATGCATAAATATTCTTATCTAGTCTATAGAATTGTTATAGAATCAAGGTACGGTTATGACTCTTACTTCCTTCCTGTATCAAAACCATCTCAGGTACGCTTAGAGATGATTCCTAATCAACTAGCACCTTGCTGGTTAAAGGTTTTACTAAAATTGATTGATTCTTGAATAAGGGAAGACAATTCTAAGCCTAGGCACCTCGGTTGTCAATCGAGCTTCAACCTAAATACTATTCTTTACTAGAGATACTCAAGGCTAGTTCGCGGTTTGTCTACTTAGATCCTCTTGGTCTGTAAATGGCCCAAATGGGTTGTCGTAACCAAGGAGAATGACTATTTCATATTAAAATCTAGGTTGATCAGACATAAACCTAATATGAAAAGTGTTCAAGTATTTTAGAGAATAAATATATGCAAACATAGAAATTAAGAAGAGCAATTTAGATCTCACAAATAATTTAGAATCATAACTTTAATTGCCTTTACTAGGAATAAGAAAGGTTAGTTAGAGAAAGACGAGAAAAATCAAGAAAACTATAAAACTATTTAAATATAAAATCTCTACGTCTTCAAGGTTTAAGACGACAGGTGAAATACGTTCAAAACCAAAGAAAAGAGAAGAAGAGAGGCTGCTGGACATTCTGGCCCCATCCTCTCTAAAACCCTAGGATAATATATATAGTTTAATTACTAATTATATTTTAATCACTACTCTTTCTCCAATTAGAAGTTTAATTGATAAAGTTGAAAGGAACTGGGACTCTAACTCTCCAAGAGACACTCCAGCTGGCCCAACCGCACTTGTCTTCAAAATATTATCTTTAAGTAGTGCATGAGAATTGAGACTCTCTAATAGCCAAGAAGGGTCGTTCTTGGTCAAGAGACTGGCCAAGAAAGTTGTCTGCATAATTTTGTCCAGATTTTGCTCTTTTCTACCCCTTTTCTACTTTTTTTGTTCCAGAGTTGTTTTCTGTAAATGTAGAGAAATTCATCTCTAATCAGTAGAATCACCATCTAAATTACATGAAAATAGATAGTAAAAACAACTACAATTTAAGCTCAATCAACCTCCATCTTTTCTAGTGGATTGTCTGATCTCCAGCGTGGTATTGACGGTGTTGTTGCTGCCAAGTTTGATTCTTCCATGAGTGAGATGTATGAGTTCTCATCTCGAGTGAAGGGTGTGGAGAAGGAGAAATTTGGTTTGGTCAATGAGGTGGTTAAGTTGAAGAAAGAAGTTAGGAATTTTGAGAAGAAGCTGGAGGAGGAAAGATTATAGGTTGAAAGGATCCCCTCTTTAGAGGAGAAGATTAGGGAACTAGAGAAAGCTCGTTTAGAGGGTCGGTCTTCTCATGCAAAGGTCGTAGAAAAGTTGAGGGGAGATGCCTTAAAACTTGTCAAATGTACTTATGTGGCCATGCTGCAGTGGTTTGCCGACAAGTTTCCTAGAAAATCTTTCTGTTGTTCTTAAGGAAAGGGGATGCCCCGTATAGGAGGGGCCACCCAGACTGCTTTTGAGGAGGTAAGGAAGAAGTTCTTTTACTACGTCAAGCATGTAACTGGTAAGGAATTGGGATCATCATAGGTGACTCCTTTTATTTTACCTAGTAACCAACTTTCTATCCTTCCAACTGCTTCAAGAGCCCCTATTTTGACTAATGCTGCTATTTTGTCTGTTCAAGAAGAAATCCAAGAAGAGGAGAAGAGAGATCAAGGTGAGGGCCTTCCCCTTCTTGAGACTAAGGAGGCATAGGAAGAGTTTTCTGATAAGTAAAAATAATTTTTATTCTTTTATTTTTTTTTATTTCAGTTGGGGATGCCTACGCCTTTGACCTTTATCTTGATGTTTTCTTCAAGATAAAAACTATGTTTAGCTTTTGGTAAAGATCTTATATCTTTTCTTTCTAGGAATATGCTTTTCCTTTACTATGTTTCTTTGTTCTAGTATGTTTAATTTACTATACGTTGAGAGGAACGCATATTTTTTCATTAATAGGGAAAAGACTTTCTAGAAAGGGAATACCCTTTCTTTTGTTAGGAAGACGATTCTTAGCTAAGAGATAGTTTTCTCCATGTTTCATTTTATTAGTAATGAGGTAAGGAAAAGAGTTATATTTTCTTTCGCCAGGAAGGCTTGTCTTGGCTAAGAGATAGGTTTCTCCATACCTTTCTTTCCCTTTCATATTTTTGCACTGTGTCGTAACAATAATGCTTTAGCAATTTTTAAGTATTTTAGCAGCTCACTCCAGATTTCATCGCTTGGAACATTAACTGTTTTCCATGTGCTATCATGCCTGATATACTTGGAATGGGAGAGAGGATTTATATTAGAGCTTTTGAATGGTATTTTTCTTACTCTCTTGCTTGATCAGGGTCAAAAGGTAGAGATATCCCAGGGCATCCATTCGTGTACATCTACTTAGTGGTATTTTTGCATTTATAAGTCGAAGTTATACCATTTTAATGCCTCCCCACTTCTCTTGTATTTTTTGGTTGGAGAAGCATTCTTAGCAAAATAAGGTAAAGAAGGAGATACAGATGAGATTTCTTTTATTTTATTTATTGAAGATAGTTGCCTCGTTAAAAACTCTTTTATGGGAAAACCCAATAGGGACAAAACCACTAGATAAAGAAAAGAGCGCAACCCGAGATTACAAGATGTGTGAGAAGAGAAGATATTCTTGCCTTGTTACAAGTGCAAGAATACTAATTTGGAAAGTATCACCGTCAATATACCATGAGTGTCTAGGTTCTAGGGGTGAGTACCAAAACTTTTATAACCAAATACTAATTTTACGACTTGAAATTTCTCTTATTTAGAAAATTAAATTATAGATTTATTTATTTCGGTACAAGCAAATCCCGAACTGATTTTTTTGGTCAGGAACAATAAAGTTTACTCATGATTCGGCAATGCCGGTGAATATCACACATATGTAGATGAGAAGCTCCACCAGATGGTTCCAACAATTACTAGCAGTGTCAGTGAGTGCAGTACCAATGTCGGAGGGACAGATATGAACTTCATGCAAAAGCATCTAAATTTGGATGGCGATGAATTCACTGTAGTTCTCACCTTTCTTGATCTCTTACTATGCACAACTAGGGGTCGACCTTCTAAAAATAGAATGATGAATTTATTTGAAATTTCACATAGAAAAGTAGCACATAGAAGACATCGAAAAAGGATAAAACTAAGAAAAATAAACAAACTACACAAAAAGAAGTTTCAACAAGGAAAAGACAGGTTTCTTGGGACAAAATAATAAATATAATTGCTTCGTTTTCGCAAAATTTTCTAAATGTTAAATTGTTTGTAGAAAAATGTCTGCCAAAAATAATCCATCGTCACCTTGTACCTTTTACCCTCAACAAAATGTAAGTATATCGCGACCTTTAAACTCGTCACCTTACTATCAAATTTAAATTAAATATAAGTCTGTTAATTGCAATTTGCATTATTATCACAAGAGATACCAAAAGTCAATTCGGGGAAGATCCAGCGAACCTTGACTTCAGGCTCTAAAAGTTTTACAACTATTTTTTATTTTTTAATGGATTTTATAACATTATTGCAGCACAAACACGTGATGAGATTTTATTGAGAGTACTTCAATTACGTTGAGATCGCATCTCAAGTGAAATTTGTAGCCAAATAAATTATCCAAAGTAGATTTATGGGTTTAACTTGACACCAACACATACAACTTACCATATTTAGTGCATATCCTATTTATTTGTAAATCGTATGGTATGAAGTATTTTCATGATTTGTGAACTGAACCACGATTATATTTCAATAATTCGTAACTAACTTTGGGTGCCAATGGAGTATCACATCCTATGGTTTTGGGTATTACCGTTTTTTTTTTCATAAATCATCTAGCGTGGTCTTATTGGTTTAAGGTTACACGAAAATATACACCTTACTATATGTAGTGCATATTGTAATTAGGCAGAGGTCCTATTTGTTTTGTTGTTTTGGCAGTATGAATTAGGATTTGTGCTTTCAAACTTTAAAATTGGAGTTGTATCAAACTCAGAAATGTACCAGCCTTTAGTTATTCATGTAATTAAATCACTTCTTTTATTGAGTAAATTGATTCCAAATTCATTACGACTAACAAAGTCCAATAATAAGATTCAAAACTAATTCGATGTTATGAAAAAAAAATCCAAAATATAACCAGAACTTCTATAGGTTTCCAATTACAATTTCCCCCTCCTAGTTATCATATGGTTTTGGGTATTACTTTTTTTCGGTAATAACCTAGAGTTGTTTTATGAGTTTAAGGTTACACCAAAATATAAATTTATTAGGTAGAGTTATAATTATTCGTTTTGTTATTTTTGCACTATGAATTATGATTTGTGCTTTGAGACTTTCAAATTAGAGTTGTACCTGACTAAAAAATGTACTGCTCTTCAATCATTCGTCTAATAAAATTGTAACTTTTATTGAAATAAAAAATAAAAGGAAAAATAAATAAAAATAGAAATTAAAAATTTCTAGGATATACCCAAAACAACTGAAGTTTTCCCTTAGAAATTTAAGCCCTCCTAGTTACATGGTTTGCAAAGATATAAGCTTTGTAATCAAAGAGACCATGATTAGCTTCCATCAGAACTTTCAGTTCCATCCTCCTCACCTCTCTAACTTGCTCCAAGCGTGAGAGGGTGACCCTCAAACTAGACACTACAGTAAGGTTGGCATTCAAGTGGTTGAAGTTTCTAGCATCCACAACTTGTGATGTTATCCAGTCTTTCTCTTCAACCAGATAGCTCTCTTGTGCTTTCTGCTCCTAGATATCTCCATTTAGGACCCAGAGGTTGACCTCTGTGTCCCTCACATCTTGAAATGTCCTACTCTTCATGGCCTCCAATTTGTTTAGGAACTCTTCTTTCTTGTTATTTCTCGTTTTAAATTCTAGGATGGAAATAACAATTGTGTGGTGATATTGGATAGTAGGATTAAATATACTAAAAACTTGCAACAACATACAACAATTGTGTTGATAAAAGCACATATACACCTTGGTTAATTGAAAACTTAGTTCCAATATATATTTGCATCTGACAAAATTCTACACAACATGAGAAACACACCTCTGCAAAATTTTGTTCCAATAAGGTGCAATGTACCTAGTTCTAATACACCTCTTCAAATACTATTGACAAATCTAAATTTTGAACCATTACAAGAAGACGATTTAAATAACAACTTTACCTCATAACAACAAAGGTTAGCCTTACATTAATGAGTACATAACATTACTAGTTCATAATGTGACCATTACAAAATGGTTGCTAAACTATTACAAAACCAAAAGTGTGGCAACAGATTCAAATTAGTGAAACATTAACTTTTCGCTGCTATTGGAGTTTCAAATCTTATGCATTTAGTTTTGTGATCATCTAGAATAGTTTTCAGGACTGAAAGTTACACCAAAACATACAACTTGGTATATTTACTGCATATCCTTTTTATTTAAAACTATGCCAAACTAATATTAACCATGCTTTAATATCTATATCAAGATCACAAACAAAGGATTCATCTAATATGGTTCATCAATGGCTACAAAAGTTGAAAAATGCTGACACAAAATTGCTTCAAGTAAATGAAAACTTACAGTCGCATGAACTTAGGATAGAAGGAGGATCGGGTGAAAAAGACTAGAGGAGGTGCAGAATAAGGAGGAGAGGGATACGTGATAAGATTCGGACTATTTGCTGAAGGGTAGTAGAGGTATATGGTTCTTGGGGCGGCCGTCCTCGGTGTTCGGTGTACCTTCACAGCGCCGGAGGGGGTCTCCGGCGCAAACACTCCGATGCTTAAGTCAGTAAGAGTTGTGGAAATAGCAGAGCTTTTGCTAGCAATCTTAGGCTTACCTTCCTCCTTTGTGGCGGAGGTATTTATAGGCAAAAGTGGAGGATTTCTGGGTGATCTTGGTCACAAGGTGCTAACGCGCCCGTCAGGGGGGTTAGAGTTCCTCGTTGATGGAATGTGTTATCGCTGCGTTAGATATAGGCATGGGGGTAGGCGTTACCTAGGTAAGGCAGCGCCTACGCTTCTCACGAAATGCCAGGTTTGGCCTGGGATGGGATAACGCCCCATGTCATGATGAAGTGACATGTGGAACCCCCTCGCTGATGTCGACCATCCCAGTGTCAGTCGCATAAGGAGAGGCGATAGCCTTGACGCTGCTGGGCGGTAGGAGCAGCAGTTTTCCCCCCACCACGGGGTATAAGACGAAAATGCCCTTGCCGTTAGGTGTATTGTTATCACAAGCCCAACCGAAAATGAGCCCGAGTGTTTACCAAGGGCTACCGCTTCATCCTTAATCTTGCCAAGTCAACAGGTTTTCACGTGTAGAGATGGTCTGTTTATCGAGAAATATGTTTCTTACCTCCGTCATTCTTCTTTTTGCCTATAAATTGTCTTTTTGTCACGCTATTTTTTTCACAACCATTTCTACACTTCCTCTGATTTTTTGACTATGGATGATCTTACAAAGAACTTTCTGATCTCGAAGGCGCACCTGAAGAATCTCACCGAGTCTGACATTGGTTTCCTAGAGACCATGCTGAGCAAAACCTCTGAGGATGTCCTGGAGCTGCAGGGAATGATGGCCCATTTGCTGTCCAGGCAAGGGGCTGCTTCTATGGAGGACTTCAGTCCCATCCAGAATGTGTCAAAGCTGGCTGTTGCGATCTCCCGCATCGAGGTGACCATTACTATGCTGCAGCAAAGGAAGGACCTGCTGGTGTGCTGCTTGAAAGGCATGAGGGTTTCCTCCTCCGAACTGTCCTTAGTAGCGGATGCTCTAAGGGAGATCCCTACTACCCTTGAGGATGACGATGTCGGGTCCCATGCTTGACCATTGGTCGTCGTCCCTTTGTTTTTATAATTTCTGTGTACGCGCTCGAGCGCTTAGGCCGTTCAGGCCATAATTAAATAAAATGTCGTTTCCATTATTGCTCCATCTTCTACTTTTGATCTTTTGTTGTTTGTTGCTCTAGTCAGGTACGGTTGCTATAAGCCCAACCGAAAATGAGTCTTTTCTGGAATGAAGGGCTTTGATGCCTGAATTAGCAGTAAATATTTACTCAATCGTTCCTTGCGCCGCGCTCCCCATGGTAGGTGATTGGGCGATTTTTGGTGCCTTTTGATTGGCGCAGTTCTAGGACAGTTGCGTGCGCTGTATCAGATTCTGTAATTATGATTGTTCTTCTCCATGTGTACTTATTGCTTTCAAGGGACACGCAAAGAGATCGGGGTGCCTTTTTGCCTCAGCTATTTAATGGGGTTTTCTTTCTCTTTTCCTGTTCACCTTCTTCTTCTTATTTCTTTTCCTAGATTATTTGTGAATCAATGGCAGATTCCTATTTCCTTGATACTGTGGCGCGTGACTCCCCACCAACTCCTCCAACTTCACTGGATTCGGATCATCCTCCTCCGTCGCCCCCATGGAGGCCGTCAGTCCACCGGAAGGGCCGCAAAAGGCCGAGAAGGAAGGTCCTCCAAGCGGTTAACGTTCCTTCCGCTTTCTCCGCGCGAAAGGATAATGAACCATTTCCTTCTGTCGATCCTGTCTTGGAAAAAGATTCTCCTCATGACGCAGATTCTAACGTTATGGAAGGGCCGAGCTCGGCGCTGCTGGGTCAGGAAAAAAGGCCTGACGAGCCTTTTCCTCCTTACAACGGAGGTCTGCCGCTCTCGGATGATGACGACGTCTTTTATTATGACATATACTGGCCTGATGAGGATTAGTGCCCTAGCGTTAGGTGCGCTGTAGATGTCGTATGGCTTTTAATAAATAAACTGATGTTTTCTTTCTCTTTGCCACCGCGTTGTTTTGTTGATGACTGATACGAGGGCGTTAGCCTTACTGGATGAAGTGTTCTGCTACTCTTTTGACTCAGCCAATCATTAACTATCGCTTGGTAGATCGTGGCAAATAACTGCTTGCTTCTAACCTCTGAGCACGATTCCACGTGGCCCACTTCTTTTACACGCATCCTCGCGTGACTGGTAGTTCAATTAATGCAGTGACATTCGGTCATTTAAAAGAGATTATCTTCTCTTTCTAATGCTTTTTGCCCTCATTTTAAATTTTCTCTCTTCTCTGTGTTTTCTCTGGGAAAGGTTCTCAGTTGTCCTCCACCCTTCGCCGATTTGCCTGCGGATCTTTCCTCTCAAGGTATCACTTCATCCCTTCAGATTTTCTATTCATTAGCTTATTATGGTTGTGACTAGAACCAGACGATTCCTCTAGAGACCCGTGGATCCAGAAATAGTACAATCATCCAGTATTTTCTCCTGTGATGCGGTTTTAAACGCTAAACTGGAGGAAAACGGTATCACTTTCCCTCCTGGGTGTGTTCCTACCGTTCCCGAGAGCGACATGCGCCTTCACGATCCACTGTGGAGGAACTATAGATTAGTTTATTTTAAAATGTTCCTCTATGGTTTTCGCCTCCCCGTCCACGCTTCAATAACAGCACTGCTGCGGTAATACAAGCTTAATCCTGCCCAGATAACTCCTTCTTCCTGGTGTGGGGTTTATGCCTTTCTTCACGCTTGCGAGTTGGAGGGCATTCTCGCCCCACCTCTCAATTTATTTCACAATTTTTTTAGCATGACCTGTCACGATTGTTTAATCAGTATCACTCCAAGGTGGGACGACGCGTTTGTGCAGTCATTCTGGCAGCGGTTTTGTGGCTTTGAGAGGGTCGTAGCTGACTGGAAAAATAGCTTCTTCGTTCTTGAGCTACCGTCTCGTTGGTGGTGTCATGGTTTTAATCAAGAGCTTATAGGTCCCCTTTGGGCGAACCCAGTGGTGTTGACTAGGAGCGAGCTGGATCAAGCTAACGCTTTGCTGGATAAGAGTACACGCTATCGTATCCGAGAGTTTGACTCATACAAGCTTCTGAACGAGTGCGTTATGGGTGAGTCTGTCTTTCTTCACGTTTCCCTTTTTCACTTTTTTGTTGTTCTCATACATTCTCTCATCAGGAGACGCTGATGGTCAGTCATCAGGAGGGGCTAATGCTCCTTTGAATGTGATGCCGCTCAGAATGATACCGGCTTCTCCTCCTGTTGTGCATTCCAGTCATCGGGGCGTTCCACCCAAGAGGGGAAAAAACTAAGACAATCGCTGGGAGAGGACAGAGGCGCATTATTTCTGCGCGAGCTTCTCGTTTCATCGATAATGAGCTACCGCCTCTACGCAGAGGGATAAATATAAGTCGGCCTTTGACTCAAACAATTGACAGTGACAGCAGCAGCCAAAACGTGGACATGGATGCCTAACCAGACCTTTGTCATGCCTCCTCGCTTCAACGAAGAGACTCAAGGTAGGCATGAATGAGCAGGCTACCGGGGCCACTTCTGACCCTACTAACGTGACAGCTACCGTGGTGCCTGTCATTTCTTCTGTGGCAAGCACTTCTCAATTAGTGAAAGTTGCTGATGTGCCAACTGTTTGCCCTCCTACCGCTGCTACAGTCTCGTTAGTGGCATATTCCCCTCCGCCAGCTAACGCTCCTGACTCTTCTCATTTCTCATTGTATTCCAGATGTGGTGGCAACAACTTCTCTAGCTTCTAGGCCGCCGCTACAGGTTCCTCCCCAATTGTTTTTTAATTCTATCTCAGAAGTGAGTAATAAAGGCTCTCCTCCGACTCCAATGATCAATCTCTCTCTTGAAGGCTCCAAAGGGACTCCGTGTTATCGCATGGATTTGGCGTCAACGGTCTTCGCGTCCCAGGGGTACAAAAACCCTTCTCCAGGGACGAGTTCACGGCGCCCCTGATAGGAGAAATGATGAGCTCTTCTACAGAGAAAGAAAAATTCCTTCAGCTTTTGCTAAGGGCTCGCTGCAGGCACGTTGTGAATGATTCTCTAGATATCTTCCGCTACTTTCATTATGTGGTAGAGGCTTTTGACAGTGAATTGCGAGATTCGTCCTGCGCCATGTGCGCTCAAAAGGTGCAGCTTGACCGGTCGTTAGACCAAACGAGATTGCTAACGCATCTTTATGACGATTCACAGAAGGAGCTGAGCAGAGAGAAATCTAAAGGGAAGCAAAAGCCGATGTTCTGGAGGCAGAGTTAGCTTTGGAAAAGAAGAGAAATCTTCTTCTTTGCGAAGAGATGCTGGCTCGAGACGAGGAATTTTCCAGGATTCCACTGAGGATGGAGCGATGGAAAAAGAAGGTTCTGGAGGCCTTCACTTCTGGGTTCGCTGCCCATTTCGAGAGTGGTTCTTTCGATCCGGCCAAGGTTGTCGACTATGCCTCTGCCATAATAGACAAGGTTAATAAAAATGGAGACGATGCGTCTGCCCTAGGGGGAGAGAAACCTGGTGACGGCGATGGCGGTAGAGCGTAATGGTCTTTCTCTCGATTACTATCTCCTTCTTTTCTTCATTTGTTTATTCTTTAATCAATCGCTCCCCAAAGACATTTGAGATTGTTATTCTTGTAATAAGGCTAACGCCACGAGATCCTTGCTGTTTTTTCCTCAAACGTTGGGTTTTGATGTATTATCGATGTTGCTTATGCTTTGCTGACGTTTTTCTGCTATCACGCCATTTCGCGTGTCAGAGCTGGTGCTGCTTTTTAGAGCATTAAATGCTATGAATCCCCTCATTAATGTGATCGAAAAGTAATGATGAGGAAGGACACGTGATGAAGCGTTTGAGATAGGCGCCTTCTAGGGAGTAGTTAGGACTAAAGCGTCTCCCTTTTAAAGTTGTGTCCTTCGCGCATGTCGCGTCCTTCCGTTATGCTACCTTGCCATGTGTCACCTATTGATTGGTTACGCATTTCCAACCCTTTTAGGGTTATATATAATGTTTTTCCCTGCCTTCTTTTTTCTTTTTTATCTCCTTCTTCGCTCACTGCTTCCTTCCGAAAATAGCTTATGCCGCTCTTTCTTCGTTGTTCTGGGATCCTTGGTGTTTCTTCCACGAAGGTACACACATTACTTCCTTCTTTTACTTTCTTTTTCTTTTTATTGGTTATGGTGAAGACTCGTTCTTCAAAGTCTGTTGAGGAGGAAAGTTCCCAAAAATCTATTGGGGAGGAGAAAATCAATAATACCCCCACTTCTCTTTACACTTTGCCTCTAGTTCATCGTTGTCTGTCCGATTTTGATGTTCGGCTCCCTACGGGTTACTCTATTAGTGTTGCTTCTGACCCTCTCCGCCTTAATAGTGTATTGCCCGATAATAGTAGGATATAGTATGTCATGTTATTTGATCATGGCTTTTGGCTCCCCCTTGATCCACTTGTAAAACTGTTGCTGGCCGATTCTGACTTGAATCCGGCTCAACTGAGTCCTAACGCAATTTGCGTTGTTAGTGCTTTTGCGGCGTTATGCCGGTTCAAAGGGATTGAGTCCCCTTCACTAGCGTTGCTTCATGATATTTTCCAATTGTATTCTCGCAAGGGGGTAATATCCATATCACCCCGTTATGATGATAACTCACTGAAGCCATTCACTTGGAAACTTATGGGTATCGAGTCTTTTGTTCCTCACTGGAAAGAAGAATATTTTGTTATTAACCTGCCCGAGCCTTCGTGGAGAACCGGTTTCAACAAAGAAATCAAAGATGGGGCTTGGGGTAGTAGAAAACCACTCTCCGACCCGGTGGATAGTTGGCTAAAGACGCTGCTCCAAATGGACTTTAGCGTTTACACTCGTAAAGTGGCAAACGGAATGGCAGTTACAGAGTGTAAAATGGGTGAGTGTTTACCCTTCTTTCTTTACGTTGATGGGAAATGCTAACGCTAACATTTTTTCATGACTATATAGTGGTTCCGCCCGGTTGGGAGCCCGAATACATTCGGAGGAAAAAGAGAAGGGAGCAAGCGAGAAGGGACCAGGCTGCTGCCGCTGCTGCTACTGCAGCTGCTACCGCTGAAGGTGGGGCTACCGGTGTTACTTTAGCAGCACCGCTTTCTCAAGGGGTTGCCGCTGCTGTCAGCACTGTTCGAGCATCGTCTTCACGAGTGTGAGTTACAAGAAAGAAGTGAAGTAAAAAAGCAACCACCGTTCCCCCCGCTCTTTCTCAGGCTACCGCTTCTTTAGAAGTGTCTACCGGTTTAATTCCTACCGGAATTCCTTTGGTTTCCCCTTCTGCTCAGGTACCTCTATCTGTTGCCGCTCCTGCTTTCTTCGTTCTTCTGCCGTTTTCTTATTGCATTTCATTTTCTTAGGAAGTTGGGACCACTTCCACTCATTCTCTTCCTCACGAAGACATGTCATTTGCAAGTGAGCTTGCCGAACGCCAGAAGAAGGTTCGCCACGATCTTAAAAATAACCCGTCGTCATCCGGTGTTAATCCACCATTGACAACTTCCACTAGGGGTGGCGCACCTTTCGGGCAGCCTCAAGGTGCTGACCCTGCTATTGATCCCCATGCTTTTGCTGACTCTCCACTTCATTCTACTTCTGGCGCTGTAGGCTTTAGCTCAGAGATGCTGGGTTTTGAGACACTCGGCGGTGGTGAGTCTTTTGTCTCTGCCATAGGGGGTTCTGTTGACCGTCCTCCTTCTCCTCCCACTCTGTCTTTTGTTCCTTTATCCCCGCTTGCTGCCGCGAGGGGCAATTCTGCTTCTAACTTGATAGTTGGTGTTACTCCGTACGCTCCTCCTAGCTTTCCCACTCATCAAGTTAACCTGGGTGGCTTTAGAGAGAAAGCTTTTCAAGCCTTGGAGACTGATAGCGTTGAGGCTCTTCTTGCATTTACATCTCTGTTGGCAGCTCGAATAATGTCACATCAAGGGGAAAGGGATGTATTTTTTGCCAAGAGTCACCAGGGGCGCATAGATTTCCTTCACTCTCAGATGTTTTCTTCCTTCTGTCATGCCCATTACATGGATGAAGCTAACGCTAGGGAGGCAGCGGACAAGCAAAGGGAAATATACAGATTGACGACTGAGCGTTAGGGACTTTTGGATGCTGCGATGGCTGCCAAGCAAGAGGCGGAGACGGCTAGACAAGAGGCAAATGTTGCTAGGCAAGAGGCGGAGGCTACCAGGCTTGCGTTAGAGGAAGAAAAACAAAAAGGTACCGCTCTGAGCACACGCCTTTCTGATGAGGAGGCCAGGCTAACGTCAGAAAGGCAGAGAAACGCTGAATTGGCTGCCGATCTTAGCCTTTCTGCTGAGAAATATCGTTGGTATCTGAAGGAGGGGGCAATGATTATGTTTGAGGGCTTCATGCGCCATCATGGGGTGGATCGCCTTCAGATTGACGTTATTTCTGCATATTTTGAGGAGAGGTCCTCACATGTGTCCGACGAGGATTTCTACAATGTGAAGGTCGCCAAGCAAAGAGAAAACGACGCATCATCCGCTCCTTAGGCCTCGCATTTTACTTTTTGACTTTTGTTGTTGATATGTCTTTATCTATCCTTGTGAAGATATTTTGTAATTCTAACGATATCAACTTTTCTCCAAACCATTGCTTTTTGTCTATAATTTCTTTGTTGGTCTTCTCTTATGATATTACTGCCACAACATGGTTAGTAAACTTCATTACTAAAATCACAATGATGCAGTCATCATACCTTATGCGATTAGTCAACCGTTGCGTTTGCATGCACACGCCATTCATGGTTGCCAAGGTATTTCTGTCTTTAGAGACTTAGTGCTTCACAATGACTTGTTCTCTGAGGAAGACTTTTCTGCAGTGTCTCGGTGTGCTCTTTTCTCTGTTGAGGATTAGGAATTTATTTCTTTGTGTCGTGTGTCTATCGCTGCATTGTCATTATTTGTTTGATGATGTTCCAAAGAACAAATTATTATTACTTCCACTCATGTTGTGTATAGCTTGATGTCGCCCTTTGTTGTTAGGGGGATCACTTAGCCTTGCTAAGTTTGTTCATGATATTGTTGTTGCGATAGAGATATCTCTCCAGCCCAACTTCACCGGGTATCAACCGCTCGGTTACTAGCTGGGATATCTCTCTTTATTTCAAATGCCAACGATCGGCTTAGGGCGTACCTCGTCTTAGTGAGCCGTCTGATCAGGACCAGCCATCACAAGGATAGGATTTTCACTCCCAAACGTTGAAACCTCGCGTCCCTGGAGCGTGCCTCATCTTAGTGGTCCGTCTGTGTGAGCACGGTTACCACAAGGATAGGATTTTCACTTCCAGGACGGAGTTACTGTCTCCTTAGGGCGTGCCTCGTCTTAATGGCCCGTCTGTGTGAGCACGGCTACCACAATGATAGGATTTTTACTCCCAATGATGCCAGGACGTGCCTCGTCTTAATGGGTCGTCTATGTGAGCACGGTTGCCACAAGGATAGGATTTTCACTCCCGGGGGCGTTGGGGTGTACCTCGTCTTAATGGGCCGTCTGTGTTAGCACGGTCGCCACAAGGATAGGATTTTCACTCCCAACGCTGTTTATGCCAGGGCGTGCCTCGTCTTAGTGAGTTGTCTGATAAGGACCAGCCATCACAAGGATAGGATTTTTACTCCTAGCATTCTTCGTTATCTGCATATTATTGGCCACAATGTCCACAAGAAATGCCTTCCATTCATGCGTTAGAGCAATGTTAACAATGTCAAACAGGAGAGATTAGCTTCTAGCATGATATAGTTTCAAATGAGCTATATTCCAAGAGTTTGGTAAAGGAGTACCGTTAAGTGTTTCCAAATGATACGCTCCGTTTTTTATGACGCGGTTGACGCGATATGGCCCGTCCCAATTTGGGTTGAGTTTTCCCATGCGTTGCCCTGCCGCTCGCTTGTCTCTAAGCACTAAATCTCCCACTTTGAGCAGTCGCTCTTTGACTTGTCTGTTATGATATTGCGCCATTTTTCTTTTGTAATGCAAGGTTTTCAAGAGAGCCTCCTCTTGTACCTCTGTTAGCGCATCAAGGTTAGCATGTAACCTTTCTTCATTTATTTCTTCATTGAAATATGCCACTTGAAGGCTTAAGGTGCCGATTTCTACCGGCGTGACAGCCTCTGTGCCAAAGGCTAACGCAAAGGGGGTTTCTCCTGTGGTAGTTTTAACGGTCATGCGATAGGCCCACATTACATACGGCAGTTCGTCTGCCCATTTCTTTTTAGAACCTTCTAGGTTCCTTTTGATGCCACTGAGAATACTGCGATTGGTCACTTCCTCCTGACCATTGGTTTGCGGGTGTGCTACAAAAGAGAATCTCTGTTTGATTTGGAATTCTGCGCACTAATTTTTGAAAAATTGGCTCGTGAATTGCGTTCCGTTGTCGCTGACCAATATGCGAGGTACCCCAAATCGTATTATGACTTGATATTTAAAGAAACGCTAATTTTTTTCCGTGGTAATGTTGGCTACCGCCTCTGCTTCTGCCCATTTCGTGAAATAATCTACCGCCACGACCACAAATTTTAGTTGGGACCTGGCTTTCAGAAACGGGCCCAAAATATCGATTCCCCATTTGGCAAACGGGCAAGGAGCGACAATTTCTGAAATTTGTACAGCTAGTCTTCGGAGAATCTTAGCGTATTCCTGGCACTTTTGACAAGATTTCACAAAGTTGTGACAGTCTCTGCGAATTGTGGGCCAGTAGAATCCTGCGCGAAAGACCTGTGCCGCTAAGGTGCCACTAGCCACGTGCATGCCACATATTCCTTCGTGGATTTCTCGCAAGGTGTGGAGGTCTTCCTGCTCTGTTATGCACTTTACGGCTGGGTGGGAGAAACATTTTTGAATTAACTCCCCGTTGTAGCATTTGCACCGTGCCGCTTGTTTCAAAATTTTCCTCTTTTCGGTGTTATCCACTGGCAACTCATTATGTTTCAAATATTTCACAACGGAGATTCTCCAATCACTCTCCATTTGTTCCACACAAAGAGACACTTGTTCTTCCATGAAAGAAGGTATTGGTATCTGACCGTAGTGCACATCTTTGGGTATGGAGGCTACCGGGTTGCCTGCCATTTTGGCAAGATTATCAGCCTGAGTATTATCTTCTCGAGGAATATGCTCGAAGCAGACTTGAATGTCGTTTTCCTGTGTCTCCGTTAGCTCGCGTTTTACCATCGCAAGATATTGGATCATGATAGGTTCTCGGGCTTGGGAATTTCCCAAGACTTGATCTATTATCAACTCAGAGTCCCCATGTATCTTTAGTTGTGGATCGCGTATCATTCCTGCATCGTGCGTAGCTTCAATAAAGAAACTGTTGCCTATTCTGAGTCTTGCCAGTAACGCTTCGTACTCGGCTGCGTTATTGGATAGTAGTTGCAAAATTCTGATGGCATAGCGCATCTGTATGTCATTGGGTCCAATCATGAAAATTCCAACGCCGGCTAACTCTTGATTTTTAGCTCCGTCCACGTGGATGATCCATGTGTCATTGTATGTGTCTAGGGACGGGAGATCTGAGTCTTCCACTTCCTCTTCCGGTGGGTCCACCGGTGGCCCTTGTGTAAATGTGCATTCTGCTATAAAGTCTACTAACACTTGGGCCTTAATGGACGGTATGGCCTTATATTGCAACCCATATTGCTCAAGTTCGATCGCCCAAATCAGCATTCTTCCTAAAGACTCAGGTTTCCTAAAAAATTTCCCCAATGGCTGATCGATGAGTACTACGACAGGATGAGCTTGGAAATACCGATCCATCTTCCGTGTTACCTGTACGAGGGCAAACGCTATTTTCTCAATGTGAGTGTACCGCAATTCGGCATCTTTCAGTATGTGACTAACAAAGAATACGAGATGATGAATATGCATATCGCTTCGTACAAGGACAACACTGACCACCTCGTCGGCGACACCCAGATACAGATATAAAGCGTCGCCCGGTTCAGGTCCCGTTAGCACCAGGTCAGACGAAAGGTAAGCTTTTATGCCGGCAAACGCTTCTTCACATTCTTTCGTCCACCCAAAGGGGGTTTTCTTGCGAATGACTTTAAAGAAAGGTAGGCATCTCTCACCTTGTTTAGAAATAAACCGCCCTAACGTAATGATGCGTCCTGTGAGCTTTTGCACTTCCTTGATGGTTCAAGGAGATATCATATCCTGAATCGCCTTTACTTTCGAAGGGTTAGCTGGATGCCTTTCTGGCTGACTACGTAGCCTAAGAATTTGCCTGTTTGAAACGCAAACATGCATTTTCGGGGGTTCAACTTCATCTTGTATTCCCTTATCACGTTGAAAACTTCTTTCAAATCAGCCACGTGGTCCTCAAAGCTTCGGCTCTTGACAAGTATATCGTCCACGTAGGCCTCCACCGTTTTCCCAATCTGTTTCTCAAAAACTTTATTTTCCATGCGTTGGAATGTTGCCCCAGCATTTTTCAATCCGAACGGCATTGCTGTGTAGCAATAGGTGGTCTTTGGAGTGATGAAGGCGGTCTTTTCTTCGTCCTCTACGGCCATGGGAATCTGGTGATATCCTGAGTTGGCATCTAACGAGCTTAGATAGGCGTACCCAGTGGTTTGGTTGACCAACTGATCGATTCGAGGAAGAGGGTAGCAATCTTGGGGATAGGCGTCATTCAAATCAGTGAAGTCAATACATATACGCCAATCTCCGTTAGGCTTTGGGACTAAAACAGGATTAGCCAACCACGTCGAGTATTGGACTTCTCGGATGAAGCCAGCATCCATGAGTTTTGATATCTCTTTCTCGATGGCTATCATCTTTTCCGGAGAAAAAGCTCGCCGCTTTTGCTGAACAGGGTTGGCGTTAGGGTTAACATTGAGTCGGTGTTCTACTGTTTCTCGCAAAATTCCAGGCATATCTGTTGGCCTCCACATGAATTCTCCTTTGTATTTATTCAATAATCGAGCTAGCTGTGCGCTTTCCTCTGAGTTCAATTTTTCGCTAACCAGAAAATTCGCTTCTTTGACTTCGTTAATGGGAATTGGCCTCATGTTGTCTACTAGCTGAGTGCGCTTTTCCTCTCTATCCTCAAAGGGATCATCTGCTACGCACACGTAAGGATCACAACTCTTTTGGGTCATGAGTAGATAGCACTCGGCAGCCAACTTCTAGTCCCCTTTGATCGAGACCACCCCATCCCATGAAGGGTATTTCATCTTTAGATGTTTTTGTGATATTGCAGCTCCGAAGCGGTTGAGGTATGGCCGCCCGAGTATGGCATTATAAGGCAATGACAGGTCTACAACCAGGAACAACAATTCCTCCAACCGTTTGGACGTATCCTCTCTAAATTATACTGGTAGCGATGTAACTCCTGCCACAGGGATTGGGACCCCGTCTACTCCAATTATTGGTTTTTTACAAGGCGTTAGCTCACTGTCAGTATGCTTCATTAGATTGTATGCTTCAAGCGAAAACAGATTGACCGCGCTCCCATTGTCAACAAGGGTTCTCCTGACTCCATGATTGCCGATAACGGGAGTGACTACCAGCGCATCGTTGTACGGATAGACAACGCCTTTCTCATCCTCTTCAGAGAATGATAACACCATTCGATCTAACGCGCTTATTGCTTCACTTTTCACTAACGTGTTTTCTCTCTTTCGTTTGTCGCCAGTCACGGGTGCTGATGTCGCGGGTTCATCGAAATATGGAGTGCCTCCCGCTATAATATTGATCATAGGAACATCATCCTAGCTAACCAAAAATGTTTCTTTGTTTCTTCCGATAGGGATGGCGTTGGCTCCCGTGGCGTAAGAGGGCGCTTGCCTATCGCCAATCGCCTTATCTGTTGGATTGTTCCTGACTTCCTCCCTTACCTTAGTGGCAAATTCCCTGATGTAGCCCTCTTCAACTAAGTGCTCTATCGCTAATTACAATTCTCTGCACACGTCCGTGGAATGCCCTTTGACTTTATGGAACTTGCAGAATGCATTTTCCCTTCCTCCCATAATTACTCCTGGTTTCACAGGAGTTGGGTAACGGATAGGCAGGTTTCGCTGCTGAACTATCGCTAAAATTTCTGCTCTTGGAAGTATGAGGGAAGGAAGGTCAGGGTCGTATATTCGCCCCTTGGGTGGATCCGTTTGCCTTCTGGTAAGGGAATTTCTAAATCTTCCTCTCGAGAAGTTACCCCTCTGCCGATATGAGGTTCTAGGAATGTGGTCTTTTCATTGCCCATAATCATCGGTTGGCTACGTATCAGGAGCTACGCTAATGCGGGCGTTGGGGGCTGGATGCGTATCTTGGGGTATACTCTAAATTCGTTCCCTATTTTTTTCTTCCTCCATTCTCGCATAATTGTGGGCTTTCAGCCTTAACGCATCTAAAGTCAACGGTGGATCTACCATTAGCATATCTCGTAACTTCCCATAACGGCAATTACGCTTCAAAGCTTCGACAGCGAAGTCAATGGTGACTCCTGGCGTTAGCGACATCTCCAGATCAAAACGACTCAGAAAATCCTTCAAGGATTCTTGTGGCTTTCGATGAATATCGAATAATGCTACCGCAGATTTCCTAATAGGGACAGTCGTGCTGAACCGGCTCCGAAATTTAGCTTCCAGTTGGGGAAATTATCAATGGAACCTGTCAGAAGTCCCTCGAACCAGAGACGTGCTACACTTGATAGTGTCATAACAAAGATTTGACATAACGCGGTGTCACTATGAGTTTGAAACTGTACGAAATCTTTCACCTTATTGAGATGAGAAATAAGATCCTTTGTGCCATCATATGATTCCACAGGAAGTTTTACATGCCGATTGACCCTATGATGCCTCACACGATGGCTGAACGGGTGACCAACGTTATCTTCAGGAACCCCCTGCGGTCGATGAGGAGGAGAAGGTTCGTTAAGCTGCCTCTGAGCTCGAAAATCATACTCACGATGCCGCCTGGGAGATCGGCTGCGACTTCTTGGCGTTCAAGTTCGATGTCTCCTGCTACTGGTCCTCTCGCTGTGCCTAGGAGATGGATCCCTAAACATCTCATCTCTCCTGTTATCCCAATGATATCTATATTCATCGTCCCATCGTTCCCTTTCAGGAACAAGAGCTTCCCTCCTATGCTGCTCAGACAGTTCAGCGCGTCTATGCGCAAGTTGCATGACTCCGACATGGGCTGATGTCAAAGGTAGGGATAACGGAAGACCTCTAGATTGTCGGGGTGACAATGGTCGGTCAGTGACGATGGATGGAGTAAAGACTATGTGAGAAGGCACGCTAGGTCCCGAGACATGAGGCGTAAATCCTGCGGCTAATTCTGTCAGCTGGTCTAGTTGGGCTCGAAGGGCCGATATTGAACTCGCTAGAGGATTGCCTGCACCATCTACCGCAGGTGCCCTCAAATAGGGGATAGAATAACTGGGTCCCACTATCTGGGATAAAGGGGTATACGCCTAAGATGTAAATGTTCCCGTTGCTTGCTCAAAAAAGGGATCCGACATGCCTGGTGGGACTTCTTGCACCGTAATGGAAGCGTCAGCGGTGGTGAAAGGAAAGAGTCACCTACGGGTAGAAAACGGGAGGCTAGAAGACTAGGATAGTGCGGGATCTGAGTCGGAATCCATAGTCCTTTAAATTTTAAGAGAACAGAGCTTGATTATTAAGGATGCTCACTTAATAAAACCAAAGCTCTCAATGAAAGCACCAATTTGATAAGATTCAGACTATTTGTTGAAGGTTAGTAGAGGTATATGGTTCTTGGGGTCGGCCGTCCTCGGCGTCCGGTGTACCTGCACAGCGCCGGAGGGGGTCTCCGGCGCAAACACTCTGATGCTTAAGTCAGTAAGAGTTGTGGAAATAACAGAGCTTTTGCTAGCAATCTTAGGCTTACCTTCCTCTTTTGTGGCGGAGGTATTTATAGGCAAAAGTGGAGCATTTCTGGGTGATCTTGGTCACAAGGTGCTAACGCGCCCGTCAGGGGGGTTAGAGTTCCTCGTTGATGGAATGTGCTATTGCTGCGTTAGATATAGGCATGGGGGTAGGCGTTACCTAGGTAAGGCAGCGCCTACGCTTCTCACGAAATGCCAGGTTTGGCCTGGGATGGGATAACGCCCCGTGTCATGATGAAGTGACGTGTGGGACCCCCTCACTGATGTCGACCATCCCAATGTCAGTCGCACAGGGAGAGGTGATAGCCTCGACGCTGCCGGGGCGGTAGGAGCAGCAGTTTTCCCCCACCACGGGGTATAAGACGAAAATGTCCTTGCCGTTAGGAGTATTGTTATCAATACGCAAAAGGCAAGGCTTGACGCTCCAGACCACAACATCCGTGAGAACATAGTAATCGCTTGCCTCATCAACGGCGACATTCGACATGACCATCGCCTTCGAAATTGCTCAATTCCTCCAACACGGATAGAAACGAACTTGGATGGATAGAGCTAGGCGGTAGTAAAGCTTGTGACTGTGGAGAGAGTGGGAGAAAGAGGGAGAATAGGCTAGAGGCTAGAGGGTGCTATGGTCTTTCAACGTTTATTTTTGTTTCTCGTAATTATGGGGGGTTAAAAATTATGTTTTCAAAATTATTATTTTTTTGGAGCAATTTTCAAAAAATGTTCAAATGATTGTTTTATATTTATGAAAATAAAATGTCGGACTCTGTGGGGGTGTCATTGGAATTTTGGATCATCAAAGATAAACTAAATACACAACAATGTTTGCCTAAAATACAGTACCAGATGTACTTAACACACTTTGCCACTACACCTTCTACACATTATGCACTAACATCCAAAAAATTGCCATGTGCATTTACAAGCCATTCAAAAATTCTAAATCTAACTTCACAATTTGTACCAGCCAATGAGATGGTGTTTGAAGAAGTAGAAATGCATAACCACCATCACAATAACCTCCTGCAAACACATAAGAGAATTCAGTGCATTTCCCATTCAATGCTGAAGCAGACAACATATTCTAAATTTTAAATTCTATAACAGGTACCTGAAATATGCTATTGAGAGATTAGACCAAAAGCATTTGCAAACACCTCTGGACAGCAACTGATGCTGGTTGGTAAAGTCCCTAATCTTGCAAGTGACTCCTTCTTAATGTGGGGATCTTGTATGTATTACTCCCATCACATTTTAAAACTTCAAGCATGCATGTCTGTAATGTTAAGAAGATGTAGTTGTTGTTCTTCACTGGGAATTTTAGATATGCATCTTCAACAGCCCCAATCAATTGAACCAGTGACTTAGCACACTCTTTGCTTTGGAGTGACTAAATTGCTCTAAAGAACCCTAAGTCCAACACATTCAAATCTGGAGAATTAGGGGGCTGACACATAAGAGACACATTCATACCACAGGACTGAACTGCACATAAGAATTCAACATCATCAAAGTGAATATGACTTTTCGCATTGTCTTGTTGAATATAAATGGGTTCCAAGATACTCTCCCTGGGCCATTTATTGGCAATAGCTGGCAACACTTTCTCTATCATGAAGGATCTAACAATATTTCTGGTTATGTTGGCAATTGGTTTAATCTCCACAGTCCCACGAGGCCTGTTTTGACTGAACCTAACAACGGCTACAGACTCAACTAAAGGGACAATTTTACCATAAAAAACACAAAGGCCATTATAATCATATCTTGGCCTCACAACAGCTGCTAAAAACATAACTTTGGGAATGAAATTAGAGTTCTTAATGGATCTTACTGGGTCATTTTCCTCCCGCAGAAGATAATATCTCTGTGACCTCTTGCTATAAAAAAAACCATTTCTCGTCGATGTGCATGGTGTTCTCCATATGCTTGAAAGTTGGACAATGTGGAACTGTGTTTAGATCAATAGATGAGAGGTAGTGCTTGATTCTGCTGGTCTTATTGTCCTGCGTCAATGAGGATTTGATTGCGTTTGTGTGGCGCCTGATTACGCCCTCCTTTATTTTGTTACACACAAATTGCTTAGACACACCCAATGTAAAAGCCACGCCTCTAATGGTTGTCCTCTGCCCCAGAGGAATATCTCTTAGCCTCTCCATGTCAAATTCAATTCTTTTACGCCTACAATTCCTGACTCTTAGACTCTAGTGGTCGTGGTTTCCTGAATCCCTTGCTCGTCTCCAACGCCTTTGCATTGATCGAATACCAACTCCAAACATAGCAGCAGCCAGCCTGGTTGACCCTTTCTTCAAAACCCCGTTATGCATTCTTTCCAGCAAGCACGCATATGCTTGCTCTCTTTCTAAATCGTTCAGCTCTTTCTTGTGACCTAACCAATTCAACAATAAACAAGGTCAAAAAGGGGAATTAAATCAAATTAGAGCTTTAATTTAAGAAACTGAAATGGAAGGAGGCCACCTTGAGTTTCCAGAGGCAAGCTTTCTGCTCCTGGAATAAACTCTAGATTGTTCCTGGCTTCATCAACCGCCAGTTCTGGAACATTGAGATTGAAATTATTGGTTTCGAAGAAAGAATTGGCAGTGGCATCCAAATCCTCAAGCCCGACCTCGTTGAACGATGGGGATTGTGGGTTGTGTGGAAATTCGTTAAGATCAAGGTCTGGTGAAGGCATTTCAGAGAGAGGAAGTTGGGGTGATGTAGAAAAGGGGTGATTGATTTGAAATGGTTGGAATGTGATTTAGTCAGAAATTTGTAATCCATTTCGAATTCGAATTTAGGGAAAAAATTTGGTGTGTTTGGGATGGAGGGAAAAAATTGACGCTCGAATTTTGGCCAAAAATTTGGTGTCAGGAGGGCGGGCTAAGAAATGGATTTCGAAATTGGGAAGGGGAGATGATGAAGCATAAGAGAAGCGTCTCTGAGCGCGCTTAAATGGGCTGGGACGAGCTCGCGAAGCTTGCAAGAGAAGATTTTGGCTGGAGGCCGAAATGTTACCGTTGGAGAGAGCTGGCCCACGGACAAACGCTGACAGAAAGTTGGGCCGCTACAGTCGCTCGCTAGGCCACCCTTAATATTCGTGATCCGTGGGCTCGTGTCAAGTAAAAATAGACGGAGAGAGTATTATATAAGGATGCAATAATATGACTTCAGATTATATATATATATATATATATATATATATATATAATAATAAAAAAAGTCTTGAACGGGCCTACCCTAGCCCACCTCTAACTCCAGCCATAGTAATAACCTTGTGACTTTATCATTTCACCGCAACCATGGTAAATTTTCACTTTACCAAAAACAAACTACTTATGCATTTTTAAGAAGAGGGAAAAGTTGCCCGGGCCCGGGCTGATATCTACGTAGCACTATAATTTATACCTTAACGAAGGAGCCATACGACGTAGTTCGACCGTCGGTGAAAAATGCGGAAGTCCTACAATCCTGCAAAAAAATGATGTCAAAAGTCCTTGTAATATTATTACAGGGTGCTGCTTCGATGAAAGCGACAAAAAAAAGGTGAGACAATAGATATTAAACCCGTGATTCGCGAAAGCAGAGAGGCTAAGAAAATGACAGGTGGCTGTTCCTTGAGTCATGTGCCACTCTCTTCTGACCGGGGATGGTCAGTCACTAGTCACCTCTCGCATCCTACACATGTCACACTTAAGAGTCGAGACCAGACAGACTGAATAAATTCTCGAACACGTCAAAACCTGAATCCAATCTAATACTCCCTCCGGTAGCGAATTAAACGTCGTTACGCAAAACGAGGTGGCCCGAATGACTCACTATTTGACCTCAAAAAATTTCGTACTTTTTTTTGAACTTACGTAAACCCTAAACGTACGTTCAAAAAAAAGTACGAATTTTTTTGAGGTCAAATAGTGAGTCATTCGGGCCACCTCGTTTTGCGTAACGACGTTTAATTCGCTACCGCAGGGAGTATTCCTCACTCAGTCCTTACCTCACTCATGCTAGGATTCTGTTATGTACTATTCAAGTGTGGAAAAATCATATGCACAGCTAACGCTTAATACAGTCAATCATCCTTAGCATTTCACAAAATATTTTTATTAATTTTTACTCCCTCCGATTTTTATTAAATGACTCTTACTATTTGAGCACGCATATTAAGGAAACCAGATGACTCACTATTTGACTCCAAAAAATTTCGTACTTTTTTTTAAACGTACGTTAATCCTTAACGTACGTCCGAGAAAAAATTCGGGGCAAAATTATCTCAAATAGTGAGTCATCCGGCTTCCTTAATATGCATGCCCAAATAGTAAGAGTCGTTTAAAACAAACCGGGGGGAGTAACATTTAAACATATTTGATGTGGTTTTAACGTTTTATCGTAATGTTTAAATTAGTCATTCCTTTAATATATTGATTTCGTTAGTTTTATTTTTTAAATATATTTTTAATAAATAAAAAAATAGTGAAAAATAAAAAAAATTATAAAATAAAATAGGAAATTTATGGTGCTATTTTCTTAGTGCTTGGAAATTTATGGAGCAAAAAAATAAAAATTTGTGCGCCAAATAATATTAATAAAAAGTCGTAAAAGACATGCAATAAATTATTAAAAGACATACACAACCCTAACATTATAAATCCAAGAGTATACAGAGGTCGGGGTCCGTTTGAACGTTTGGTTGGCTCGATACGGTACAGTATTTATAAGTCTAAAATTAGAGTTCTGGTAGTTGTTTTGCGTACTTAGTTTTTATTTTAGTGGATTTTTTTTGTTATGGCATCATTATTGAACCACTTATTATTATTTTTTATAAATAAATATATATATTTATCATCAAGATAACCAATGAGCTACATGTCCTACATTTAATTGCACGTTCTATATTTGAATCATACTAGTGAATTAGATAATTAAATAACAATAATAATATAAATCAAGATGAATATACACCAATGACCAAAATCCAAATACATACTCGATCCGTTGAAATTTTACATCTTCCTTCATATTGTTAACGTCTTATTTAACTTTTTTATTGGAAGCTTTTTAAAAAAAAAACCATACATTTAATTTTAACTCTTTCTAGTAATATCTATACATGTAGTTTTTTAATGTCTAAATTCTAATCTAAATGTAACTACTCATAAAAATATAATCTAAATAAAAGTGATGTGTTTCTTTTCTTTGAGATTTTTTTTCTTCGTGATATTGTTTATATATAATATATTTATGTATTTATTTAAAAAAAATGATATATATGGTTAGAGATGAAACATAGTTTAACTTTTATACATACATAAAAACATACTACTATGTATACACATTCATAATATTTTGATGATAATAACAAAGTACTCCCTCTGGCTTAGAACAAATGACGTTTTAGCGTCCAAAAGTAGGTGCAAAACAAATGACGTTATCAGTTTCCCACGCTGGAGAAGATGAGGGTGCCTCTGCCTGCGCTGGTGACGACGACGACGGCTTCGGCTTGGCTCAACGCTGACATCGATTCCCTCTCTTGTGTTTGAATCTGAAATTTGCGTGGGAACGGAAGATTTTCCCTATTAAAACCACCACGAATGAGGTAAGCATCACAAAATTTCATCTTCAATTTTAGTGTTTAATTTCATTGCAAATTTTGGGTTTCAATTTCTACTTTTACCAAATGGAAGGTGTTGATTTCTAGGATGATTCATAGGATGATAGTTGCGTGCAATTTCATCCGCGTATGGGTATGTTCGTATCGGATTCAATTGGAGTCCCTGGGGTTGAGGATGATATCTCCGCGGTGACGGAGGTTGAAGATGATGTAGTCGCGGAGGCAGGGGTTGAAGATGATGTCGGCGCGGTGGCTAATGCGGTGGATGCAATCCGTGAAATGGATGTTATTGTGGCAGATACCTACGAAAGTGAAGACGACGTCGTGTTTGAAGAAATGACGACTGTGTCCGAGGAAGAAATTGCAGCCCGTGTGACTGTTTTGGAAGCGGAGGAGGTTTCGTGCTCTCTTGCCAGTGAGGAAGATGGGAATCTCGGCTTCTATCATAGGCGTCCAAAGAAGTATCAAATTCCTGATTTAAATCTACCATCCACTGAGGATTTAATGCATACATCAGAAGTGAAGGTGGACATAGATTTCGATCTTAATAAGTTGTCAATCCGAGGTATGTTTGGCCGTAAAGATGACCCATTCTATGAAGAGAGCTTCATCCACATGTTGCGTCTTCTTCTCCCTAATTTCTACTGAATATATTAGGATGTTTGTTGTAGACATAATACTGTTGACTTTTGGATGGCCAGTTTTTGCTATATTAGTGTATTTCTGGTAGACCGAATGTTGTTTTCTATTAGGGTGGCCACTTTCTTCAATGTACTAGGGTGTTTGTGGTAGTGGTAGGATGTTGGATTTAGGATGACCAGCTTTTACCTTCCATTTTGTTCAACTGTGAAACTCATAATGTATATTATTCCTCAAATTAATGAATTGATATTGGTAATCTCATTGTCTTCCCATTATGGTTGTGAACTATTTTTCTTGAATGGTTAAAGTGTGTTTGCCCTTGGTATTTTTAACATGAATGCTTTAATTACAGGAACATGGGTCTTTATTTGAGCATGTTTAATCCAGTTACATTAATGCCCTATTCTTTTTATCTGTTCCACTTTTATGAGTTCTTCATTGTTGGTTTGGTTTGTATATGGAATTGCATGAGCAGAAGCAACTATATTGAGATCATAATACTCTGTTTCATTTTTCTTGTGTTGCATCACTGGTTTGCACTACTTGCTATTGATTGATCATAAACATCCATTTTTTGGGATTTGAATGCTTGGATGGTGCATAAATAGGCACCTGGAATGATAATTAAACATGGCTGTGAACTTCCTTTTGGGCTGTGTTATTTCTCCTATGTTGGAGCAAGTAGTTTGCACTACTTGCTATTGCTTGAGCATAAACATCTAATTTTGGAATTTGAATGCTTGGATGGTGCATAAATAGGCACCTAGAATTGGTTGAGGAGAAGCAACTACTTTGACAATGATTACACTCTATTTTATCATGTTTCTACTGTCTAATTACTTGTTATTTGGACAGTAAAGCTATTGATTTTCATGAATTTCCCATGCTTTTGCAGTTTTACCTTAGAGGCTGGTTGAAAGAGGAAAGTGATTTGCGGAGCGCAATGCTGACATTCGGAGCGGCTTGGCCAAGCTCTTTCGTAGAATATAAGACAAGGATTGACCTGGAGCTTGAGTCTTAGCCAAAGGTCAATCCCTGTCTTTATCTTCTGCGAAAGAGCTTAGCCAAGCTCATGGCCAAGCTGCTTCAACTGTCAGCATTACGCTCCGTAAATTACTTTCCTCTTTCAACCAGCCTCCAAGGTAAAACTGCAAAAGCATGGGAAATTCATGGAAATCAATAGCTTTACTGTCCAAATAACAAGTAATTAGACAGTAGAAACATGATAAAATAGAGTGCAATCAGACAACATAATACTCTGTTCCACTTTCTATGTTTTGCATTACTTGTTTCTTTTTACATACACATCCATGTTTTAGTTTATCTATCTTTCATTACAAATGCACAGTTAAAATAATCATGGGGAAGATTGGAAATTTGGAACCGATGGCTTACATTCCTTCATAAAACGTCGTTGTTTCTGCCAAGACCAAACCTAGCCCAGCCGACTGCACACTTGGCCCAATTTGACAAGCCATCAACCCAGCTCGGCTTCAAGCCTGCCCATTTCAGAATTGAGCTGTTTTCATTTGTAAATAGGTAGGGAGGGTGGGGGTATTATGGTCATAAAGTGCCTCGTTTTCTCCAAACCAATCATTTTCTTAAGCCACGTATTTTGCACCGGAGAGAGTATTATTATTGATTTTTGAAACTAGAAAGAGGTAAGTACTACTATGTGTGTCTTTTAATAATTTTTGTATGTATTTTACTACTTTTTATTAATGTTATTTTGCACCGGAGAGAGTATTATTATTGATTTTTGAAACTAGAAAGAGGTAAGTACTACTGTGTGTGTCTTTTAATAATTTTTGTATGTATTTTACTACTTTTTATTAATGTTATTTGGCACACGAATTTCCATTTTTTGACTCCATAAATTTCCAAGCACCAAAAAAATAGCGCCATAAATACAAAAAATTAAAAAATGAACAAAAACGGTAAAAAAATCAGAAAATCAGAAAATAGGAAAAAAATCAATAAAGAAAAATTTTAAAATTTTAAATAAATAGAAAATAAATTTCTGAAAATTTAGAAATATAAAAAATAATTTACTAATCAGAAATACTAGATCGAGGTAATTTCAAGAGCAACGACGCAATTATAACCGTGTCATATGAAGTGAAATTTTGGAAAAAGAGAATCAAAAAATTAAATCCACTTTAAAAGTTGACCGAAGAAAGGCGTCATGTGTTAACAAAGGGTCCATTATAACAATTTCCTTCGATTACAAGGTCTATTATAATAATAAAGTTAAAGGAGGATCCATTATAACAATTTCAGACGAGTAGAAGGTCTATTATAGCAAAAACGTTAACGGAGGGTCCATTATAAATGTTTTAAACGAGTACAGGGTACAAAAATGTCATTACCCCAATAGGTATAGAGACCTAAATAGGGTCATGTCATTTAGTCCTCTAAGTTTCTAGTACTGTAATATTTAATCCCTAGAGTTAATAAAATTCATGAAATATCAAATTAAAGTCGTAAACTCAATAAAAAATATAGATAAATATAAGTTACCAATAGTAGGAAGCTATAGAATGAAACCTTTTAATTATGCGATGTTTACACCATATGTAGTACATAATGATGGAGAACTACTAGAGATAATATAACTATCATAAGAATTGTAGCACTTTGTGGAGTAATAGCTTGATGAATCCTTTATACGGAAAAGCATATTTAAGATTTCTTAACAAAATAATAATATTTTTATTTTTATTCCTGGGTGTCTTCTCAACTGAGATTAATCTTATTCAAATTCTATCAGACCCTAAAGGGTGGTGACTCTCTCAATATGATTTTCTTCATTTCCAAGACTCTAACTTGAGACCCTAGTTAAGGGTGGACAAATAATGGAGAAGTAATTGACTTAAAGAAGAATAATTTATACTTGTAAATACCATTAAAAGAAAAATAATTTATATTAGTAAAATTTATTAAAACAACTAGGTGTAAAAAACTAAGCAATCAGAACGTGGCACATAGGTTGTGTCGATGCACTATTCATGGACACGCCGTGTCCTCCATGAAGAGTCATTTATGTTATGTTAGGTTTGAACATAAACCTAATCCAAAAACCATGCAACTGAATTAATTGTATGAAATATAAGGAATCGCACGGTGTACCTTGCAGTCGGAAACCGAAATCAGGTGATCAAGCAAAATCAAATCAAAACCTTGATTCTTGAATGGAAAACCTGGTCACTCAAGCTTGAATCGAATCAACAAATGCTGTCTTGATGAGACGAACAACCTCTATTGGAATCCACACCAAAGAGCCAAAATATTACAGATTAAAGTGTGCTAGCACTAAGAGAAAAAGAGAGTCTGTGTAACTGTTATGTTTTTCTTTGTTGTGTTATGATGTATGCATTTTCATTATGATGAAAATGACTTGCATATCTATTGTATGAGATTTTACTTAATATATATTTTAGGGTTTCACTTGTTATTAGTTATTTAAATATATATTGATTGAACTCATTTTGTGATTATTTTTATTATCTATTTTCATGCGATTTAGATAGTGATACTACTTATTAGAGTTGGATTTGTCTACATTTTGCAGAAAATAATCTTGGAGCAATAAGGATGAAAAAGGGGCAAAAAAGAGCGGAAAATGAACAAAGTTGCGCAGAAACCTTTCTTGGTCGGTGTCTTGGCCTAGAAGACCCTTCTTGGCTACCTCGAGGCAGAGAATCCCAACTTCCATACACTACTTAAATACATAGATTCTAGAAGACTCGTGCGTTGGACTAGCTGGATTGTCTCTTAGAGTATTAGAGCTTCGACTTTCTCTTAAACTCAGCTATTAGAATTCTTATCGGAGAGGGAGAGTGATTAAGATACAATTGGTAATTAATTTAGGATTTATTTTTAATTCTTTTTCTTTAAGGATAATACCAAGGGGGGAACTATATAAGTCTCCTTAGGGTTTTTGAGAAAGAGGCGTTCCCTTCTCTCCCGTTTTAGTTCTATTGGTTTTAAACTCATTTTGCTCCCGTCATTTTCTTAATATAAATGAGGGATTCCTTATATGCTATTAAACCTTTTGTTTTCTTCAATCATGGGCATGTCTAGCTAAATTCATGTTTCCTTGTAGAAGCGTTAACGTATGATTCAAAGTTTGCATGAGATCAAATTGTTCTTAATTAATTTTTATATCTGCATTTAGTTGATCTCCAATATAATTGTATTGCACTCCTTTTTTATTTTAGGTTTGGCAATCTAGGGTTAAACTAATTTTAGCAAGTGTCATTCTTTTTTGCTATGGCAACTCGTTCTTGGGCCGCGTACGGGCTAAGAATATCGAAATAGACAACTAGCCTTGAAAAGCTAGTGAGAAAGATTAATTTTATTTAGACCTAATTGACAACCGATGATCCTAGGTCAAGAGTTTTCTTCCCTTAGTCAACAATAAATCAATTTTAGTAAACTCTTTAACCAACAAGGTGCTAGTTGATTAAGAATCATTTATAAGGGTACCTGAGGTGGTTTTGATACAGGAGGGTAGTAGGGATTCTAAGTGTACTTGAGTCTTATAGCAACTTTGTAGATTAAAAATGAATACCTTTGCATCGATGATTGCTACTCACAAATCATGACCTTTTTAAGCTTCTACTGGGATTGTTTCTACTCTTGAACACACTCTCCGATTGAATTTACTGTCTTTGTATTTTTATTACTTTTTATTTTGTTTCAACAAAAACCCCAAATTCACCTAAATGTTACAATTGGTTTGTTCGAGCAATTTATAAAATCATATGCTTGTTCCTTATGAACGAACCTCTTAGTGCTATTTGCAAGTAATTCTGTCTAGTAGAAGTTGTAATTCTTTATTTATTTTTGACAGAGTTGACGTGCATCATATATCTTAATATATAACTAAATAATTGAAATTTTCTTAATTAATATATATTAGATATTATGAAATAATATCTTTATTAAAACCGCACTTTAGTATATATTTAACTCCTTAAATAATTACTACTTATTATTTTAATTAAATTAGTTAGTTTTTGGGCACAAGACTAACAAATTATACTTCCTCAGTTCTTAAAACAATGTCATTTTAACCTAAATTGTACATACCAAAAATATGATTGGGAATAGTTCTTGAGCAACTTTGTATTTTTCTAACAAAAATTAGCTAATATGCTCCTTAATTTTTGTGAATGATGAAAGAGAAATTAATTGATTGGGTATTAAAAATATGAGAAAAAAAATTATATGGAATAATTTTTTTTTTTGTTCCAATATCATTTTATATGGAATGAAGAGAGTATATCCATAAAATCCATTTGTGCTTCCTTGTGGCCTTTTTAAGATCAAATCCATACTTATTTCTAGTTGATTTTTTTGGCTATTTTCTAACGGTGGTGATATTCTCACACTATTCTGAAGTTTATAATATATGTCATATTTACTCTCTCTAGATAAAATTAATTGGCATTTGAAAAAAAGTACTAGGATTTAAGCAATTCTCATTTGCAACTTTTGAAGTAAAGTTGTAGCAAACTATCCCTATTATAGATATTTATTCATTTTGTTCAATACAGTCAAAGTTTAAATCCAATTTAACTTGCAAATAAATAAGATTTAAGGTACAATAGTAAAGAGCATCAAACTAAGTATGGGAAGTGTAAAATGTCGAGTAATTTGGACCAATTTTTTTTCTCTCAAACATCACTTAATTAAAATCAGAAGAAGTATTTTTTTTTTATTCGAATAAGGTTAGTATAGTAAATATGAGAATAATAATTTAGAGTGTAAGAATATCACTAACATTTATAATACTACTCACCTTAATAAAAAAAAAAGTGTGTACTTTAGTATTTAACTTTCTTGCCTTGTTAGAAAATTATATCCACGTCTCAACAAAAGCATATATACCAGAATCAAAGAAAAAAGGTTCCCAAAAAAAAGGGAGAAAAAAGAAAGAAAAAAATAGGTGAGCAAAAACTAAGAAAGCACAACTAATAAATAGTAATAATTATCATATTAACGAATTTGTAGGTTGTAATTTAGAAGTATTTCTTGTAAAGCAGAGAAAAATAATTTCTAAAATTTAAATTTTCTAATAACTAATAATAATAATAATAATAATAATAATAATAATAATAATAATAATAATAGTCGTGATTAGTATTATAATTATAGTCCGTCCCATTTTGCAATTCCTCAAAGTGAAAGAAGAAGAAAAAGGTTATAAAATGAGCAGTTTTTGGTTTTAATTCAATAAAAATATGAGTAAGGCTTCTATGGAAAAGCAAATGGCGAAATGGGCTCCAGCCCAAGAAGTGGTGCTTTAGTGTTTTGGACTTGTCCCATTGTTTTCAAATTTGATTGATTTCCCCACTTACAGGAGCCAATTCAAGAAAGAAAAAAAGAACATTTGAGCTTTTCAAAGAAATGAAGATTACCAGTATGTGTGAATTTGAACGGGAGCAGAATATTTGAACTTTAACATAGCTAGCTAGTTTGTTATTATTTTCCTTGTGTTTACTCGTAACATGCGGGTAATTAGCTAATAACTTTGTTATATGGGGTAGATTTTCCTTGTGATTGCCCATGAGAGATGAATGTAGGGTAGATTGATACTCGAGGACCATGCCTTGTATCCGCGCCAAGGACTCACGGGATGACCGAGCAACCCATGAGGAGACACGCCGGGGGCCGCGCCAAACCCTAGCAACGCATGAGGATGACCGCGCGAGTCCGTGCGTGAGCTCGCGCGCGCCTTGGCCTATGCGCTAGCCATCCACGCCTTGGCCCAAACCCTAGCGGCAGCCTTCAAGAGCTCCTCACGGTCCATCTTCCCAAGCCCGCCCCTTAGTCTAAGTGTAGGGTATTTTAGGGATTTCCATGTAATAATGCCCAAGCTATAAATAGAAGGAGATAACCTCTTTTATAGCTTGTCTTTGATTTTGTTGAGTTTATCTCTTTTTCAAGACCAATTAGTTGGCTTTGCCTTAGGGGTCTTAAACCCGGTTTTGTTCATCTTGTTTAATCTCATCGGGTTGGTCATTACATGATCAAGTAAGGGTGAGCACGAATTAAGAGATCCTTGTAATCATTTGATTACAAGTTCCATATATTGTATTTCATCAATACATCTTCATCTTCTTCCATTTAATCCGCTGCACTCTTCCGCAATCTCCTTGCGACGTTATCCTCTCCATTAACACCATTAAACACCATCTAAACACCTTCCACCCTTGTGTTTACCATCCTCCCAAAGGAGACTAGATCCTTCAAGCTCAAGAACACGGTTTCTTCCTTCGAGAGAAGCCTGAATGTTATCATCTGGTAGCGGAGCTCCAAATCGTCTTCTAGGTTGGTAAACTCTCTTCTCACGGCTGGATCCATCATTTCCACCGTGTGTTTATCCATTTTGGCCGAAAATTTTGTGCTGAAATTTTTCTGTTTTTCATAACCGTTCCTCTCTTCGGTTCAATCTTCATTTTCTTGAGTTTCCAGGGTTCAAACACCTTGATTCTTGTTTTCTATGGTTTAAACATTATTTTGTACCATAGGAATCATTTCTAGGTCATTTGGAATTTTTATGTTCTTGAGTCTTTTTGTCTTTTAGTGTGCTGAATTTTGGAAGAACACAATTGCTAGAATTTTTTGTGTTTGTGTGCATCTAAATGGACGAAAATTCATCTTCTTAAATGTGTATTTGTTGCTGAAGTTATTGGAGCTTCCTATGGTGGCCATGAGAGCCATGTGGACTTGATTGTATTCTTGCTAGAATCCGAAATTGTTGCTCCAATCCTAGCCGGCCACATCACCTTAATTGTGAGCCTAGTATTTTCCTCAATTGTGAGCCAAGCATTTCAGCTTGCTCACTACTCTAGGCCGGCCCTAATTTAGCATCCTTACACTTTGTATGCTTGTCATACACATCCACCTCACATGCCACATCACTTGCTTGGTCATCCACACAATTAGTGACACATCATCTTCACTTGCCACATCACACTTTTTGGCTTTTAGTGAAAAAATTTCAAGAGCAAAAACTACTTGTCTTTCACTTCATCTTTTAAAAATACTTGTCATACAAGTGAGTCTTCTTCACCCTTTGAAAAAACAGAATTTAAAAGAAGGGAACTAAAAGATTTGATCAAAAAAAAAAGAACAAGTGATCAAGTTCCTCACTTCTCAAAAAAAAAAAGAGAAGAAAATCAAAGGAGTCACAAGCAAGAAACTACTTGTGTGTATGCATTTGAGGTGAATTACATTATTTTTGAATTGTCCTTGTGGACGAACCCTAGTTTTGAATTGATTTGGTGTTTTTCCATTTCGGATTTTCTTTTCCCAATTTTTTACTACCTTCGCATTTTTCCCTTTTGAGAGGGTATTTGCCCTCCAAAAATTCTGAAATTTGGACAGCTTAAACTTCTTTCTGAGTAGAACATTTCTTCTGCTGAATACTTCTTCTAATTCTGTCGCATTCATATACTTATCTCCAATTCAATTTCAGTGCGCAGTTTTCACTCGAAAATTCAGTTTTGAGTTGTTCATCTCCATTTCTGAAAATATTTTCGTTCCTTTTCCCTTTCTTCTTGAGTTGTATTTTTTAGCTAGCCCTTTCTTAAGTGTCTTGAGTTTTCTTCCTTGTTTCCATCATTATTTCTACTCTAAATCAATTAGGTGGGCATTTCAATCCAATCCGTGCTTACCTTTTGATTTTCTCTACCTTTCTTTCTAAGCTTGTTTTCTTTGCATTCCTTGTGTTGTTATGTGTCTTAGAGTTGATACACAAATCGCACAACGATTTGTTGGACAAGACGCACATACAAGAACTATTGCTAGTTCGACTTGACTCACAAATAACTAACACAAGCACACAAGGAGATTAGTTATAGAACGGATAGAGAAAGAACCAATCTCAACAAGGAAAAAATAGAAACGTAAAGATAGATACCAAACCTTGAACGTCTTGAGCTCCGCCACCAACTGATACGATCCTAGGACATAGGATGCATTGATTGTTTGATCTAGTTCGAAGGATTAGATTTCAATGTGGAATGGATAGTTCTCACTAGAGAAGGAGTGTCGACAAGAGTCCACTAGCCTACGCTGAATACCTAGGTGAGGTTTTCACAAGAGTCCACTTGTGAGAGGGGGGTGAATCGAGTCAACGATTCATCGTAACTTCAATTTCACTTGCTCAAGCTTGGCTTGCGAAACCGAGAAAGACACAAGGTTCGAATCCACGAACAAACAAGAGTAATTACTCTTTCAAAGATAAAGTCTCAATATCAATTTGATTGGGTAAAAATAGCTTAGTTTATTATTAGCATAATCGGCTCTATATAGGCTAAACGCCAATACAAGTTCTACTCAACTATAAGTTCTAATGCTAATAGGAATAGAAGTTCTAAATAAGAAATAACTCTAATAAGCTAAATAAATAATTAAATATCATTCCAGAAGCTCCAAGAGGTTTCCCCATCATCGGGCCAAGGTTTGGGCCGAATCCTCAAGTCGCATGTTGTCTTGCGCCCACACTATGCACCATAATGTCGACTGGCATAAATTTCAATCTGCTCCTCCAAATGGGCTGAAACCTGTTCCAAACGAAAGCTAACATACGAAAGCTTCGGGAACAACTTCTTCCTTCCTGGTCCGGGTCTGACCGGTCCGAAATGGCTCGGTAAAAGTCATCTGACGCGTCGTAGAGTCCTTGTCTGCATAGGACTCCTGTCAACGAAAATATTGGCTTGAGATTTTGGACGATCCACTCGTCCAAACGTCCTAAAATTTGAAAACAATAAATATAACACATTAAAGTGTCCATCAAGCCTTTGTGATCCCTGATCAGACTCCATCTACTCTATCATGGCTCGACGCTTTTGTCCATCTAACCCTTGCTGCTTGGTGTGTGTGTGTGGCGGGGCTAAGATCGTATCATACCAGCAGGATTGGGAAATGGTAGGGGGAAAGGTTAATAAGATCCAGTCCCGATGGATGCTCGAGGATACTAGTCTGAAGTTGTCTTCCCCTAGTCGTTCATGTACTAACTCAGTAAACCCTTTAACCAGCAAGGTGCTAGTTGGTAAGGCATCATCTCTAAGTGTACCTGAGGTGGTGTTGATGCAGGAGGGAAGGAGGGGTCATAAGCGTACCTTGATCCTATAGCAAGTCTGTAGGTTGAAGTTGAACATCCCTACATCGATGATTGCAACTCATGTCTCATAGCTCACCAGGCTCTACTAGGAAGCCCTCTCATATTTGATTTCCATCTCTGAATTTGCTGCCATGACCAAGATCTCCACTTTTGCCCAAGACCGTTTTACTGCTTTAATTACTTTCCATTTTAGTTTTGATATTGAAACCCCCACTTTTCACCTAAGTGTTAACTCTGGTCTCTACAAGCACACACAAGTATCACACAATAACTCCTTGTGGATCGATCCTCTTACTACTATATGCAATCTATTTGTTCTTAGTGGCAAGTTGTAACTCATATTTATATTTGACGGGTTCAACACCTAGTCAAATTTTAGCACCATTGCCGGGAAGGCTAACGAATACTGATATTTATGTTTTCTTGATACCTTTCATTCCAGAGCTGACCAAAGTAGAGAGAGAAAATAGGAAGAGAAACAAAAGAAGATTAGTGCTACCTAGTCCACATAGAGAAGAACCTCTTGATCTGGTTCACTTCCTTGACCAAGACATAGACCAAGTTGTACCAGAGCCGATTTTGATAATCAATATGGAGCAGTCTGTAGAACAAACTCTCAAACAGCTGAACCAAGGAGCAGAATAGGAGACTGACTCTTGCCTTAATCTACCACTAGTAGATCATGACTGGGCTATCAAGACCAATGTCATCCATAATCTGAAAACGTTCCATGGTCACTCCAATAAAAATCCCTACATTCACCTGAAGACCTTCCATTTGGAGTGCGATGCTCTTAAGCCTCGCGATATGCCTCTCGATAGGGCGAAACTGAAAGCTTTTCAGTAGTCCTTGGAAGATTCGGCGAGGAAGTGGTTTTACAGTTTACCTCACAATACAATCAGCACTTGGGCTCAAATGTCAAGAGTCTTTTTGAACAAATACTGGAACGCAACCAAAGCTGGAGCAGCAAGGAAAAATCTCGTTTCCATCCAACAAAGACGAACCGAGAATTTTGGAGAATACCACCAAAGGTTCAAGGATTTCCAGGACATCTTTCCTACACATGGAGTGGCTGATCAGGCCCTTATTCAATACTTTTATGATGGAATGGGACAAAGCGATAAAGAAAGGGTAGATGTTAACGCTGGAAGAGCGTTGCTAGATGTCACTCATACTTGAGCTAAACAACTACTTCAAACGATGGCTATGAACTACTGCAATTATGGCTCCTCAGAGCGTTCTAACCATACTACTTATTATGTTAATTCAGTTGCTATGGAATAACAAATCGCTAGCATTGCTAATTTCATTCAAAATCTTTCTACAGGTGTTCCTAGCCAAGACAACAACCAAGGCAATACCGTGACTGTATGCGGAGTATGTTGCCAAACTGACCACCACACCAATCATTGTTCCATGCTTCAACCACCAACAGTAGAGGAGGTCACCACTCAATTGAACGTCACTTATGGTTTCAATCAAAACCAATAAAATAAGTACCCTCCTAACAACAATCCCTACTCAAATACCTACAATCCCGGATGGAGGCACCACCCAAATTTCAGTTGGACTCAAAATCAACTTCCAACCAATTCCACTCTCCCAAACCAATCACAATAACCACCATTCAACCTTCAAAACTTTATTCCTAGATCACCACAGAACCAGAATAACCAACCCCTCCAACTGCCTGCACCCCCACAACCATTACAGATTACTGGTCCCACACGTGATGATGAAATAAACAAAACCTTTGCTCAACATAGTGTTGCGCTTACTGAAATCCAGAAACAACTGAAGTTGCTACTGGAAGATAAGCAAAAGCAAGGGAAGTTACCATCTAGCACGATACACAACCCCAAACATAATGTGAGTGCAATCAGTTTAAGAAGTGGTATACACTTGCCCGAAAGAGCAGAAACTATGGCCCTTAAATAAGAGAAGAAGAAGCTGAGGCATAAGAATTGGGAAGAGGTGATGGAATTTGAGAGGCAATATAAGTACAAATCTCCAGAACATATTGAGGAGGAAGAGGTAGAAGAAATGGAAGAAGTGGAAAAGATCATAGCAATAGAGGATGAACCCTTCTTGGCCAAAGAAGGTGCCGAGGAAGAAGGATTGGCCGAGAAAGTTGAAAAGGAGGCCAAGAAGAGCGAAGAAACTGTCAAACAAAAGGAGAACGATGAACCTCCGCCTTTTCCACCTGCTCCCTCAAACACGAAAAAGTAGAGAGAGGAAAAGAAATTTATGGAAATATTTAGAAAATTGGCAATTAATATTCCAATGCTTGAATTGGTTGCTAAAATTCCAAACTATGCTAAATTCCTTAAAAGTTTATGTTCAGAAAAAAATAAACTTGCAGGTATTGAATAGGAAGGCCTAACAAAGAATGTCTCTTCAGTAATCCAGTCCAGACTCCCAAAGAAGTGCACGGATCAAGGCACATTTGAAATTCCTTGCGAGATAGGAGACAAGAAGATAGAGAAAGCCTTGTGTGATTTGGGAGCTAGAATCAATGTACTTTCATTTGCAGAGTATGAAAGGCTTAACATCAAAACCATGAAGGATACCAAAATAGTGATCCAGCTTGCAGACAGATCCATCATCTATCCCAAGGGAGTTGTTGAGGACATTCTAGTCCAAGTCAACAATTTTATCTATCCTGTCAATTTCTATATTGTTGATATGAATATGGATTTTTCTACAAACAATTCTGATGTCCTCTTGGGCAGACCTTTTTTAAGGACTACGAGATATTTGATTGATATTTTTCATGGATGTTTAACCCTTGAATATTGTGGACAAACTATTAAGTTTAACATGTATGATGCAGTGCAGATATCAAGTAAGATGCACAGCTTGAATTTCATTAATATTTATGAACCACCTGTTGATGGAATTTCTGACCTGTGGAAATGACCTATTTAATTGTGATCTTATCAGGAGGATAAAGGAAAAGAAGCAGAAGAGAATGAAGGAAGGATCAGCCATTTCAGCAGATCCTTCAACAGATCCTGTGAAAGAATTCAATATTTTAAGCCCTTTAATAGAAAAAAAATTAAATTATAATCAAATCTTATGTTTTCTTCCAAGGTACTAAAAAGGGCCAAGAATGTGAATCTTGGCCAAGAAAGGTAAGTTTGTATAGCGAAACGTCGCTGGCCAAGAAAGCTCATTTTCGACACGTGTCCCTCAAAATGTATAAAAGCACGGAGAACAAGGGAACACCTTCCTTATTTCCACAACCCCCTAGCCCTCTTCAAACACAACTGCTCCGTCCTTCCGAGGATACTAGTCTAGAGTTGTTTTCCCCTAGTCGTTCATCTACCAACTCAGTAAACCCTTTAACCAACAAGGTGCTAGTTGGTAAGGCATCATCTCTAAGCGTACCTGAGGTGGTGTTGATGTAGGAGGGAAGCAGGGGTCATAAGTGTACCTTGATCCTATAGCAACTCTGTAGATTGAAGCTAAACATCCCTGTGTCGATGATTGCAACTCATGTCTCATAGCTTGCCAGCCTCTACTCGGAAGCCCTCTCATATTTGATTTCCATCTCTGAATTTGTTGCCTTGACCAAGATCTCCACTCTTGGCCAAGACCGTTTTATTGCTTTAATTACTTTCCATTTTAGTTTTGATATTGAAACCCTAATTTTCACCTAAGTGTTAACTCTGGTCTCTACATGCACACACAAGTATCACACCATAACTCCCTGTGGATCGATCCTCTTACTACTATCTGCAATCTATTTGTTCTTAGTGGCAAGTTGTAATTCATATTTATATTTGACGGGTTCGGCACCTAGTCAGTCCACACCGCATGATCGGTAATGCCGCTTTAAAAGATTTAGTTACATTTCCTCAAGTTACTCTTTATACAGTCAACAATTATGAGTTTAGTTATTGATTGTGCGTTAATTTTGATAAATATCTCTATGTAATTGTGTGGACCAAAACATAGAGTTTCAGGGACAGAAGAGAGAGACGCTATTTGGACTCTCTCCAACTACCTGAATAAGATCGAACAAGGATGTGAACATCATCTTATCTATCTTAATCAGGTACAATTTCCGATTTTGAATTTTATAGAGAATTAAGGGAGAAAAATGCTATTTAATCCTTCCCTTAATTCTTATTATTTTGATCTCGGATTTCTGGATTTTATTTACTTATCAGTTTTGTTTCAAACTTGCTCTTGTTGTCTTCTTTCATTGCATACGAGATTTTTATGCAATTTCTTATTTTTCCATTTATCGTTAATTATGTTTAGTTCTAGCTAAATTTCTCATTCCTAGTTCAGGCAATAAAGGTTTATGATTCAGTTTAATTGTGAGATCTAATTGTTTTAAATAGTTTCTGCATTTGTGTTCATCCATTCATTAATTTAATGCCAATATTGTTCATCTTAATTTCTAATCTTTCCAATTAAAATAGTTCCCAAAGATTGTAGATTACAAAGCCTAAAGGATAAGCAAACAACTAGATTGATCTGAGTTTAAGGCTCTTTGAGACTAGAGTGAATGTATGATTAGGTCTAAAGGCTATAAGCGTACCTTAGTCTTAGCCTAGAGAGTCTTTCCCTATTTTATCGATTTGTCTAGTTAATCTTATAAGCATACCTTAAAGTTGCTAGATTAATTAGGGTTTCTTAATAAGCGTACCTTTAAGGAACTTGTTACAAGTGGAAAGGAGGGAACCTAAGCGTACCTGGTTCTATAGCTTCTCTATGAATCAGGAGTGAATATCTTTGCATCAATGATCAATTAATGCTTTAATCATAACCTTGAATTTGCCTTTGCTAGGATCTTTTATCACATTTGTTGACACAATCAATCTTTGGACTTTGTACATTTTCAATTACACTTATTTCATTTTATTTTGTTAGTCTTTTTCTAACTCAAAACAAACCCCCATTTCATTCTTATTGCATTGGTCATCATTTTAAACCGGAATTTATTTCATTGTCTCGGTAAAATGAACTTCTTATCACTGTGTATAATTCATTTTACATATCAGTACTAAGTCGTATTTGATTATTATTTGACGGATTCGGCAGCCGATCAGTTATCCATGGGATTTCCAAGAAAAAGATACGAGACTCTATCAAAAGAGAATCAATGAACTAAATCGCAAGATCCTAGAAGAAATATGGTCTACAATGAAAGAAGATGCTCCATGGGAGTTTATATCACCCGAATACGCAAGGATGTATCAAGATGACTTCAAGCAGTACTATCATACAAAACGTCTCAAACTATAATCTATCTCGGCACCAGCTCAGAAAAAGAATTAGACAGAATCCACATCATCACCTACTCAACAAGCAAGGATTAAATGACATGGATGACAACCCAACACGTGTTTATCTAAACCTAGGTGATAATCCAAATGTTTCCTATTCGCAATAAGTAGACTCCAACATCATCTACTTTTAGCTGAAGGAATTTCACAATCAAGTACTTCCAGCATACGGTACTTCACAACCAAGTACTTACAGCTGAAGTATCACATGTATAGTAGTGTTTCTATTGTGTTTGTAATATTAGGCAATTTGTTTGCTTGTAATATGTAGTAATAACTCATCACGTGTCCTGCTAGCTTCCTTGCTAGTGTGTGTCATGTGATTGTCATATGTTTATTATATGATAATTATATGTCCTATTAGGGAGTTATTTTATTAGGAATTTGTAGGTTTATTTTTTGTGATTGTCAAGCAACATGTAGCCTGAACAATCTGCAATTAGATAAGCTTAAAATATGTGTTTTTCAGATGTCATGTATCTGTACATTCACATGGATAAGGCTTTCCTCTTTCTCTATAACTAGAGGGTGTAATCCATTGTAAAATCATGAGGAAAAAAATTAAAGTTCAGTCTACAAACTTCAACAAACATATCTAGCTAAATATCCTTTCTATCCATCTATATTTTTTTCTAAATTAGCCTTTCATTTCTGACTATACAACCTTCATCCTTTCACAAACGGATTCCTCATGGGTGACAATGTGGTCTGCTTCATCTTGTTCGCTCAACCATGATAATTATTATCTCTATTAAATTGTTCAAATGAAAGGTACATGGGTGGCGTCATGGTTTTCTTCAGCAAACCGTGTCTAGTGGCTCACTACTCAAGAAGTTCAACCTACTAAGGAAGGTAGCTAAAATGAGTCGACTTACACTAGCGCTAGAAGGACATAGAGTGAAAATTAATTGCGATGATGCAGTTGTTGATTCCGGCATAGATTGGGGTGCGTTCTGCGAAATGATCAAGGTAACCGTGTGCTTTCTGCTGTTCAATTATGTCCAGGACAATTTGATGTTGCTACTGCTGAACTTATGGCGATCAAATTTGGCATTCAAATTACGCAGAAATTCGGACACCACAACCTGTTGATCTCATCTAATTGCCCAGTGGCTACCAACGAACTAAATAACGTCACAACCTCTATTATTCATATAGCTCTCATCGATGATGACATCCGGTTTAAGGTACTTGTTTGAAAGGAGAGAATCCAATGTAAGTTAGCTTTAAAACTACAATGCACACTCCTAGGTTGTGGCAAGCCATTTCAGTATTACGTCTTTACTTCGTATTAACATTTTATCTATACTTTAATATATGAAGCTCTATTTATTTTTAAAAAGATGAAGAAAAAAATAGACAATATAAACAAACAAAGGGAAAATAAAGTTATTTGAAACTAAATACTGAATATAAATGATACTCCCTCTGGCGCAGAGGGAGGTTGCTATTTTTTTGACTTTTTTATTCTTTTTTGTTACAAAATTGCCCTTGATTTTCTATTAAATAACGACAATAGTTTTGTAAATAAAAGGGCCATGGTTTTGTAAATAGAGAGGTGTGAAGAGGGTAAACTCGTCATGTTGATAGAACATGTGGGCCAACAGAGGTAAAGTGACAAGTAAATTAGACCAACAAATTCGTAGGTAAGTGACATCTTTTAGAAGACGGAGGGAGTAGTAAGTAGGAGGTATAATTTTAAAAACTGTGTTAGCTCTTTTTTTGTAATGAAGAGGAGAAACAATAATTACCCAATAAAATTAATTGAAAGAATTACCCTCCAACATCAGTGTTTTTTTAAGCTATATAATTCGGAAAACACAATTAATATAATCTTAAGAAGAGAAAAGAAGAAGATTGACCACTATTGGTGATTTATTTGCCTTTTCTAATCATTTAGCTAATCTTCTACTTCTAATCTAATTATCTAACACATAATTTTGGCCCACCACCCACACATATCACATGCCATCTCAGTAAACCTCCTTCACATCTCATATCTGTCTTCGTTACTCTCCGTCCCTGTCTCGTATTTTCTCTCTCCGTCATGGGTTTTGGACCGTTGATAATACCCTAATCAAATCTCTTCAAACTGCTCAATTTTCCTCACGAATCGAGCCCCTCTTGTAACTCTTCGCGTCTTCTCATCTGGGTATCTCTTAGATTTCAACAAGAATGGGGAAAAACCAAGCTTACAAAGCTATGCAGAGAGCCAGGGTTGGCTCCGGTTCTGGTGGCCCTGAAGAGATCGAGGACGGCATGGTTTGTACCCTTTCATACCGTTCCTTTATTACTCAATTCGTCATAATCCCATATCCAATTTTGTTGATTGTTTGATCGTATTTTGTAAGCTATTTTTGTTAAATTTTCACTCTTTGCTTCCGTTTGGTTACTTGTGGTAAATGTCTTAGGTTGTTCCTTGCTTTATGAATTTGTTTTGCGAGAAATAGCTATCTAGAATTCAATGCTATCAAGTGTTTATCATATGATGGGTCCTAATGCTAAATGAACGATTTTAATTTATAAGAATGAAAGGGTTAGAGTGCTGCTTTGGTTGGTTGGAATCAATAACACTCTCTTACCAATTTGGATGCTTGTTGAAGCTAAAAACCTCATTTGTTGACGCTTTTACTTCTGTTTCAATTAAGGGTCAATTGTTTGTGAGGAATTGACGTGCTAACCATAAAATCATTGGTACCTTGAGACAATTGTATGTTTCTATGGTGCTTTAGGGTAACAATGTGTTGCAGGGTTTAAGTTTCAACCATGTTTTACAGAATGGTTTACAAAGTGATTGACATTTGTTTATGGGGTGTGCATGTAGTAGATCAAGTTATTGTTTCCAGCTAGTAGTATGATGTTTTTCGTGGTTTAATGAATATCTTCGATAATTTGGCGTCATGACTGTGCATGTCAACCACACCTTCATGTAAAAAATTCTTTTGCTCATTAAAGGAGGACCTTAAGTGAATTTATTATTGCTCATCATCATCAGAAAGTAGGCTCTATTTATGAGATATATGTACACATCTTGTTCTTTTTTCCTGGAACGATTCTGATGAGGACTGTCGCAGGTGGATGGTTCTTTTCATACACCAGAGTGGCATGCTGCTCGTTTGGCCAGCCTCAATACATCTCACACAATTACCTGGGAAGAGTTCAAAAAAAAGCAAAAGGTAACAACATTGTATAAGTCATATAGCTGCAAGTCTTAATGTTCAATTCTTTATATATATTGTTTACTCAGAATTCTTTAAATTATTATATGAATATGCATTACTGTTTCCAATTCGTGCTGTATGGATTCTACACACCGCATTTCATTGATATGGTGATTCCACATGAGTTTAGCTTGCTCTTGAACAAAACTGAATTTTGGTTCTGTACTTGTTGCACCAGGAAGACGAGATGAGAAAGGGGGAAGTGGAGGCTGACAAAGATAGAATGATGCGGGAATACAGAGCTCAGCTAGATGCTGAAAGGGCACACAAACTTGCCCATGGGAGGAACCACTCTAGCAGTAAATCCAATCATAAAAAAGGCATGTATCAAAAACCTTGAGTAGATGAAAATCTTATACTATGAAGTTCTAAACACTGGTGTATCCTTTTCCCCTCTGAATTTAAGACTTCCTTGCAGATAGAAAGAGCAAAGATTTGAAGAAACGCAGCAAAAAGAGAAAGGTGTCTTTTTATTTATTTGTTTTTTCTAGTTAATTGTATTTCCCGTTTTTCTAGAATTTACATTCCAAGTTTATTTGGACAACTGCTGGTATTCTGGTTGCTTAGTTGCTTCTTTTTATGGATTGTTGATCTTTTCATTCTTAGGAATTGTGGACTCTACCTGCAGATGTCTCGTATTAAATTTCATATGAAGAGACTTGAAACTCGAGACTCAAGACTCAAGACTTGAGAGTCGAGACTCAATTCTCAAGACTTGAGACTTGAAACTTGAGACTTGTGCTGATTCAAGGAGCTTGAATTGAAAAAAGAAGGCCTAGAACTATATTCTATTTCCCCAACTTTAATCTATGGTAGTTAGAGTTTGTCTTATGGTGTGAGTTATTTCTCCCCCGCTCCGTACCCTATCAACTGTTTTATGCCTTTTTTGCAAGAGATTGTGATTATGAATCAGTGTCCATACCAATTGAGGATAGTTTTTAATGAGACATATCATGCATGCAGCTTTGCCTAATTTTTCTAGTTTACCTGCTTATCCTGTCGTTTTTCATATGAAACTGAAGCATATTTATCTCAACAACTTTTTCAGCATTCGAGGCAGAGATCTTCTGAGTCAAGCTCTGAGAGTTCATCATCGGAGTCTTCAAGTAGTGATGACGAGGAGAGAGAATCACGAAGATCCAAGTCCAGGTCTAAGAAAATGAAAAGGGAGAAGAGGCATCGGTCAAAAACCAAGCACTCCCGCAGCAGCGATGAAGAGGCTGATGGTCCTGTGCCACTTTCGAAGTTCTTCGGCAATGTGAAAAGCTAATGTAGCTCAATTGAAGTTGTTGTATGTACTCATACAAGTATTTTTTTCCTATCACCAGAAATCAGCCTTGTTCTCCTTTTTTTTCCATCTCTCATTTTTCTTTTGTTTTTTGATAATTGCTTTTTCTTCCCTTTCAAAATTCAGCTTGTAACATTATTTTCCCTCCAGGATTCTTACAGATTAAAGTTCAATCTTCGTTGTTTGAAATACTGTGATCAAATTCATATTAGCGTCGGAACGAATTTCAGTTTTTCAAAATTCTGTGAAAAACATTCAATTCAACCTTTGTTTTTGTTCCAAATGCAAGTATGAAAGTCATCATAGGAAATTTTAACTTTCCGAATGGAAATGCAGTGTTGCTATCACTTGTGCTATTGCAATATTGCGACTTTGAAATACTTTGAAAGAAAAAAACAAAACAGCATAAAATAAGGTCTACTCCCTCTGTTACAGCCTATTTTCATGTCTGTAAGGTGTACATGAGAAACAGAAACTGACTCTAATCATAAAAACCGATCAACAAACAAGAAACAACAAAGCCGATACAACAAACATTGCATTGTTCCTGTCCCCGGATTCCGCCCATAATCGAATATTTCATCAATTCAAGAACCACCCAGTTTTGGGATGGATCATATGTACATGATAAAAATAAATTACCGAAAACATATAAACCATGTAATCCCACTCTAAACAAAACCATAATGAATAAATGGGAGTCATCGATCACCAGGGTTGATATTCAGGATTGAATGCAAGAGCTTCCCTATAAATAAGCTCCTTCATCTGCTCCTCAGTCAGTGCATGCTGCTCAAAGTCGAAGCTGAAAGGGGTCATGCAAATTGGCTCGTCGCTAATGTCATGGAGCGATGTTAGGTATGGATGTGCCAGTGCGCCCTCAACTGTAACAAATTACAAATAGGGCACATAAATTAAATTGTAAAAACTGTAAATGTTAAATGACTACACAACAGCAAATTAGCAAAATGACTACACCATTGTATTCCATGTAATGGGTTTCATCTGAAGCATATAAAGCTTTCTGGCTCATTCACTGGTAGGCAACTACAAAATGTTATTACTATTCTTTTACTTGATAAGAATTTTAAAGTGACAGTATACTCAATGTTACATTCAACAGTTTAACAGGGGTAAAGTGTAGACAAAATGTTTAGTGCAGCATGAGCAGTCAATGTCCCTAGATCTGGTAATGCAAAAAGAAAAATCAAAGAGCAATAAACAGCTTGTATGGTTTGAATTAAACTGAAGGAATTCAATTCGGTTTGAATCTATTAAGCCAATTGATTTGTTAGGTACAACTTTTGGGATAAGATTCAACTGAAACTGGACTGAAGTATGCAAATATAGTATAGTTTAATTAATTAATGAAAGTAGTTTTAGTTTAAGGGTAAAACAATAAAATAATTGAAATGAATTCAGCGTTAATTGCTGGGAGAACCGGCCTTACGAGGGAGAAATTTCACTAGAAACTCTCTTAAAGTATAGCAAATATAGTGATTAATTTCAATTAGATTCCGATTCTTTTATTTATCATTGCAATACCAAACACGATATTTACGTGGCTCATTACTACAATCTTTCACTTGACTAACAATATTTGGCATGTGAATAATGTTGGCCGGAAAACTACAAGTTGCTCATATCGACTGCAAACTCTGCAGTATTTCTAAATGCCGCCAATGCACCCTAGAGTTTAAAACCTTGGTAAAGCTAAGGACATACTATGAACCTAAGTTCATTCATGGGAAAAAATTAACAATCACATAGATTATGATGGAAGCAACTCATGGGCCATCTGTCAAATGAGAAAATACCTGGCCAGAGGGTGTGAAAAGAGAGAGGAAAAGAAAAAGGCAAGGCAACGAACAGGAAAGATTGATAGAACTCAAGTGAATTGAATGTGTAATTGTAAGAAACATACGGGTAACAAAGTTTACCTGTAAGCCTCTGTCTGGGATCAAAGGTTAACATCTTTTCAACTAGATCAATAGCTGCTGGATGGACGTTTGGAAACTTCTCAGTGAACGATTGACGCCGATAAGGTGGAAGCTGACGTATGTATCTCTTTGCATTTTCATTGAGAAAACCCAGCTCAGCCTCTGATGGAGTGCCAATTAACTGCAATGTTTATTACTTATCAAACCACATATTCAAGACTCTCAAGAAATTACAAACTGTGTTTGTGCAAGAAGATGGATATTAAAATATCAAAACCATGCTAAAATGTCCTCTTTTTCAGCCACACGAGAAAAAAATCCCTTCTCTAAACAAAATGCAGGATATTTGCAGATATCACCCTGTAATATCCAAGAAAATGTGATCAAATTTTTCCAGAACACCACATTGTACATAGAACATATGATATTTATACCTCCATAAGCAAACGAAGCTGATGCACATGATCTCTGCCAGGAAATAGGGGCTTCCGATCCATCAATTCCATGAAAATACAACCCACTGACCATACATCAATAGCAGCAGTGTAGTCCGATGAGTTCAGTAGCAGTTCAGGTGCTCGATACCATCTTGTAACAACATATTCAGTCATGAAATCAGTTTCTGAAGTAACTCGAGCTAGACCAAAATCACATATCTTCAAGTCACAATTGGCATTAAGGAGGAGATTGCTCGGCTTTAAATCTCTGTGCAGAACATTTGCAGAGTGAATATATTTCAAGCCACGGAGGATCTGATAAAGGAAATACTGCAAACAACAAAAAATATTGTTCTCAAGTTCTTAGTATGGTGTTACCTAAGTATGAAGATTGAAAAGAAAAAAAATGCCAAGAGGAGCTTCAACTATAAAAATAAATAAGGAAAACACTCATTAATGAACCTAATTCCCGGGTTTGCAAAAACTGCAATCATATATATATGGTTACTCTAAAACCTCCCAGAAAACATTAAGTTTTCGATCAACAAAAACGTATATACTACAACTCAATCTGATATAGGAAATAATGTGAACAACAAAGATATTTAGCTTTATTGTCAAGTTCTTACTACAGGTCAACTTTATGATGGTTGAAAATGCCAAAACAGCTTAGTGTAATAACTAATCAAGAAACCGGCGAATGAGGCTAATATCCAAATATGGCAAAACTTTTACAGTATATAGAAACCTATGGCTGAAAAGGTCTCCATAAACGACAATGATACAGTTATTAGGTTTACTTTTTGGTCAGCTCTCATAACAATCAATCTTGTGCAAAGAAGGTATAAATGAGAAGGGTAAGGCAGCCGCGGGTATGAACAGTAGTTCCTCAATCAGCTATGACTATGTCCAATAAGAAGCGAAGGAAACACGTGTGGAATATTATTCATTGGCGCGAAATAAGACCAAGACAGAAACCAACACGCGAATTAATATTAATTGGTGCTTTCCCTCTTGCACTCATTTCTCACTATTCAAACACTCAAACAAAAGCAAACCTGGCAATGCTCCTCAGATAACGCCTGATTGGAGCGAATAATTTGATGCAAGTCAGTGTCCATTAGCTCATAAGCGATATAAACATCATTAAACGCTTCCCTTTGTGGAGGTGGGATTATATCCCTAATTGCAACGACCTGCATCACAAAAACACCCAAATATAACTAAAACAGAAAAATTCCAATCAAATGCACCAATTAATTAAATGACACTATCCAGGTCCATTGCAGTAAACAACCAAGCGGCCTAATTGGAATGAACCAAGATTACCTAACAAAAACATGAGTAACAGAAAAGCAATATCAGTTATTTATTAGTTAACGCATTTTTAAAATTGAAAACACAGAACTACTCACTGACGTTTTCATGATCCATGTGACGAAGCAGCTTGATTTCACGAAGTGTTCTCTTAGCATCGACCTTGTTATCAAACGCATTCGCTATCTTCTTCAGAGCCACGTGCTCACCGGTCTCCGAATTCAACGCCGAGCTAACCACCAAACCAAACAAAGACGGAAGCCAGAGCAAAATCGTCAAAACGGCACAGTATAAGGAGAAAGAAGGAAAGAAGAAGAATAGGAGCGGGATGGGAGTTTTACCAAACGATGCCGTAGGCACCTTTCCCGATGGGCATGATAGGAGGCTTGTACTTAGCTGTGACTTCGAATATGTTACCGAAGATGTTGTACTGAATGAAGCGGCCGCCGTGGCTCAACGTCGCCGGAATATTCTCGATCCCGGTAGGTGGGATGCCTTGCTGCGGAGGAGCAGGCGGTGGCTGGCCCTGAGGTTCGATGGTTGCATCCGTCATATCGGTGTCTGCCGGGTGCCCTGGTCCGTCCATTTTTGAGGTGGTCAACAGATCTAGAGGTTGTTATTGTTTGTTTTTATTTTTGCTATGCAGCTGTTTGTTTGTTGTAGTGATGATGATGATGAAGTGGTGATCTTTGGTGCGCGCGTGAGATAGAAAAAAATAAAAGTGAGAGAGAGAGAGACTGAGACAGGGAAGAAAGCTTTTTATTTTTATCTTTATTTTCTCATTTTTTTGGTTGTTGTTCGTTCTGTTCTCGTTTTTTATACTGATTTTTGTTTTCGGTTTTCGTTGCTGTTCAGATTGTGCAGTGTGAACTGTTGTGAAGTGAGTTTTACTTTACTGATTTTGCTGATTGGATGTCGCGTGTAACAAAAAGATTGAACACGTGGGCAACTCGTTGCTTCTTTATTTTTTCTTCTCTTTTCCCTTAATTTTGGAGGGAAAGTATAAAAAATATTAATCATCCGTACCAATTATATTATGGACTTACTAAACTTATTCTCGTCTACATTTTATCTTCCAGCAAACTTTAAAAAAAAAAAAGATAAATCAACCGCTCTTTTTCTTTATAAAATATAGTTATATCTCGAGTTCGGGTATTTTATTTATTTTATTTATATATTATAGAGTAATGATTTGGAAATGTTTGTACTAATAAAAGGAAAAAGGAATTAAGATGGAAAGTGGGAAAGCACGTCGTCGGAAACGGCAAAGGTGTTTAAATAAAGAAAATAAAAAGAGAAGTACAAAAATGGTGGCTGATTTTTCTAAAAAATTATTTCAGACAACTATTGGAATTCGATTTAAAACAATAAAATTTTCCAATTTCATTTTGTTTGCATGACAAAAAGGTGGGAACCATAAGTTATATTTTTATTTTTATTTTCCAAAAAAAAAAAAGGAAAGTGGAAAGGAGTAGTCGGTAGCTTTGTCTCACGGCCTCCCTTTTATCATTATCCCAACCAAACCTAATACTCCCTCCGGCTGATTTTAGTTGTCGTTTTGAGCCAAAGACCGCTGGCTGTAATTACTTATCGTCTTGGATGTTTGTGTCCATTCACTTCTGCCTTTTATGCGTTTGTCCTTGAAGCCAGTTGTCCTTCGACGTGGAACGCAGTGTTTTACGTGGGCAAAAAAGGAATGGCAAATAAATGTGGATCTCCATCTCCTCACTCAACCAACGCCTCTAACAACAAAACCAGAGCTCCAACCTCCATATCCTCTCTCCATCTCCTCGATTTCCTTTCTTCTTTCCTTAACAACAAAATCCAATATCGATCAAACAAAAAATGGAGGATTGTTATCCTGAAATTGAGGATTCAAATGATATTAATATCCCCCTATTTTGTGATGAAATGGAGGATTTAGGATTTGAAAAAGAGAAGCAGAGAAGAGAGAGAGAGAAGCAGAGGAGGGTTGAGGATTCGGCAGTGGAGAAATGGGTCGTAGCTTGGTGGAGGCAAATCGGGAGTTGAGGATTCGGCAGTTGAGGATTCGGTAGTGGCGGTAACGGAATCGGGGAAGGAGAAATGGGTTGTAGCTTGGCGGAGTCGGGAGTTTGGTGAGGCTGGGTGACTTGATTGGGTATTTGATTGAATTAATTGGGTAGATGATTGATTAATTTGGTAGAAATGTTGTTGATTGAGTTTGTGATTGGGCGATTGAGGGATGGTGGCTGGGCTGGTGCGGTTTGGTGGTTAGGAGTGAGGAGGATGAGTAGATTTGGTGGCTGGGCAGATTGTGCAAAGGGAAAGAGGAGAGTAGATCGGGATGGCTGGACGATGAGGAGTACGGTGGCGAGGCTGGTCAACGGAGCAGAGGAACGGATCCGGGCTGCGAGATGATGAGGGCGACGGCGTCGGGCGAGGCTGTGATCGAAGTACGCGAGGGATCAGGTGGCCATGGAAGATTGCGGCGAGGGAGAGGAGCACGCGACGGATCAGGTGGCCGGGGAAGATTCCGGCGAGGGAGAGGCTTTTTAATTTTAGCGCAGTTATGGTAATTATTTGAGTGAATTCCGGTTTGATTTCAGTTGATTTTAGCGAGTTGGTTTCAAAATGGGGAAGGAGTTGCAAGCGAGGAGGAGAGAACGAGTGAAGGTTGTGCGGGCCCCACGAACGAAGACACAAAAGCTTGCCCTGTCAGTGTGCACTGTAGCACCCTTAAAATTCGTGATTCGGCCCAAAACGTCAAGTATATTCAGTCGGAGGGAGTATAGGATAGAAGAACTGTTAGGTGTGTCCTGTTGTCACTCATCATTTTATTTTATTTTTAAAAAATGCACCCTAAGAAAAGTTTAATTGGGTCTCTAACATATTTTTTGTTCAATAAAATTTTTAACGTTTTGGTATGATATTCGATTAGGTCCTTCCGTTACAAAAAAAATCCAACGTGGCAAGTGTTGTCGTTAAATGATCGTATTTTATTATTTTCTCATTGTTAAGTGGCCCCAACTTATCAGAAAATCTCCTAATCCGAATTAGTTCGACCGAATTTTGCTAATCCACTAGCTTAGGGTTTCACAATGGTTCACCCACAACCAAATACAGTCTTTTACCTTAGGTTCAAGCACAACTTATCACAATCCCTATTATACAAGGAAGTTTCAACAACCTAAATCTTTTTCAAGGATCAAGACTCAAATCCTATGTTCTTTTACAAGGACAAGAACACCAACCCAAAACCCGAAGTGTTTATAGTACACTTTGAACCTTTACAAGAGTTGAATTAAAATAATACAATTTAAGCACAATTGGTGTTTGAGATATAAAAATGTATGATCAATAATAACACTAATAAACACAATAAAATCTCAAGGATCGAAAAAGCAAACTATTTACTTGAAATAGCAAGAGAAGAAAAATCAAGTTGAAATTGTTCTTGTTTTGATTCTTGAAAAAATGAGTGAATTTATATTTTGCAATGTATATTTTTCTCTCATCAACTCTACCGAATGATAGAAAATATGTATTTATAAGGTGAGAGAGTTTTATGGTCATTTATGGTTGTTGAAGTAAAAACTAGCCGTTGTTTTTTTTTAAATCACCTAAAAAAAATTGTCTGCAGACACTAACGATATACCGTTAATTCCTGGTAGTATACTTCTAGAGACTAGGGGCTTAGTGGTATACCGTTAAGGCTCTTAGTGGTATACCTTTAAGGCTAGCTCTTACCTATATACCTTTAAGACCTGCCGGTATACCTCTAAGTACTGTAGGCCAAAATTCTCTTTAGCTACGAAACACATATAAACTCATTTCTAAACTACTCTCACTAGTCATCTTTTTTTCAATAATTAGAGAAGTTAATAAAATTAAATAAAAAATTGTCTAAAAGTTTTATTAAGAAAAATTAGAAACAGAGAATTAATTTACTAAAGAAAAAAGATTAACAGAATGCCTCTTAATGAAAAAAATAGATTAAAGGAGATGATGGGCATGATAGATAGAAAGAAGAAAAAAGAGAGGTGGCACTATTTTAATAATTTTAGTGTTGACTTGACAACCACATCATATTAGTACGTCAGAAAATAGTTTAAAAAAATGTCCAAAATTACAAAAAACTAAGGAAATAATAAAATTATTTCTTTTTTAGAGAAAAAATCAAATAATCTTAGAAAATTAAGTAAAAGTTATAAAAAGTTGTCAAAATTTAGAAAAATAATAGAAAAATAATCACCGATTTGAAATATCATATATAATTTTAAGATTAAGGTAATATACAAAAAATATTTGAAAAAAAATAATACACATTATTAAAAGTTTCAAGAAAATAAAAAATGTGAAAAGAGAACCGAGCACTTTCTTATTTTTTATTTGAATTTCTTCTTAATTTTAAAATTTATAACATTTTTATCTTTTTTATTTTTCCTAACTTTTTTCTATCTTAACATTCCCTCTTATTTTTTAAACATTCATCTCATTTTTTTCTAGAAAGGAAGTCATATTCTTTATTACTTTTGATATATATATTTTTTAATTTTTTTCCTAATCTTAAATATAATGCGATGTGGTTGCCACTTCAGCACATAGGTTATTAAAAATTCTACATCATCCGAGTTGGAGGGTGACTCGGTTTTGAAGGGCCAAATAATATGAAATGTTGAATAAATGGGTTAAATAAAAATAATTTTTAATACGTATGTTAAATGATTAAGAACTGATAAGTGGAAGAGTCAAATGAGTCATTAACTCTTATAAAAGGCAAGGGAGTGCTTGCAAATGAATTAAAAAATGTGGTTATTGAAAAGTACATTTGGGCCTAATATATAGTGGCCCGAAATATGATTTTTTTTAAAAATTTTGTTCTGCTCTACAGCCTTAAAATAGAACCGCGGTTATGGCTTGAACTGTTCGTGGTTAATGATTTTTAATATGTTTTTTTAGTTTTTTACGGTTCTTTCAAAATATGAATAACCGTTAAAATTAGGACAGTGAAAGCCGACCAATTCCTAGTGATCCAACCGGCTGGTCTAGTCTAGTCCGGTTCTGAGAGCATATTCGTACACATACATTGTGTATTTGCGAGATTCCTTTATAGCCTTTGTTGGATTGTAGCATTTTATTCAAATGTTATCAATCTTTTTAAATTATTGGAGAAACAATTATAGAAGAAACTAGATGATAATCTTTTCTAGAACGGTTAAGATATTTGCGACCGACCGTTTTACATGTAGGGTATCAAATCTTACCAGGCTAAGATCCTGATAAATAGAACGATTTACTCCTTTATTAAGGAAAATATATTTCCCTTTCCGCTATTACATGTAACAGTATCTAAGGTAGTTATACTCCTATTGGTACACGACTTCATATTCTTCTATTCGTATACGACTTCTAAATTATGCAAGAATTGTCTTTCCTCAATTTAAGGGTCTGACATCCGCTATAAATACAACTCATATATACCTAATGCAATACTAAACCCTAGCAACCTTTATACACATATTTTCTCTAAACTAACTTGATCGTTAGAGCTTCTACGCCGAGACAACACCCCGAAGCTTTGCAGGTACATTGACGTCAATATCAACCCTACATTCATCCCTCGTGAGCACTCTCCTAGGTAACAAAGTTACTATTTGGTGTTTTAATTGAGAGCGATTTAGAGAAAATAGTGAGCATCCATTCCTGAATAATGTCCCCTATTAACCTCAACGAGATGAGTACCGATCCTCCACCCCACCCCCTCAACAAAATAACAATCATCAAATAGCCTCTCAATTTTCCACACTCAGTCTGTCAAATTTCCTAGCCAACTATCCCATAGTCATCGTGAGCCAACCCTAACCCGCCATAGCCGGTGTCACCAGAGCTCTACAGCTGGCCAAGTCATGAACGATACAATTTCCACACTACCACACGTCCAACCACTTAATTTAGGAGTGACGTTGGTTCGCCAGAAATTACAAGAATTCTTGAGTGCCATGAACACCATGTTCTCTACCCAAGGTGCACCAACCATAACCGTTCCCATTCAGGGTACAACAACCATAAACGTTCCCATTCAGGGTACACCAGCCATAAACGTTCCCATTCTAACCAACCTAGCTCAGATACCACAAGACCAACTCACCCATTCCAGAAACCAGGATAATTGTTCATATCTAAACGATTTAAGGAATCTCCTTAATAGGAGAAAAAGTTCTCGAGTCATTCAGAACATGGATGGCCTAGAAGATGTTAGCAGTTCTGATCATCATGGATACCCACACAACCTGAACCCACGATCTGGTCGCTACCACCCTTATGATAGTAATAGAAACAACATAGCCAGCATGCCACCTTTCACTATTTCAGAGACCATTCGTTCCCCACAAAATTTCAATCTAGTGCCTATTTCAAGTCATTTATTTAAATTAATAAAGTTTTGAATTTTCAAGTAAATGTTTCTCTAAATTTTTCAAGAAATTTGATTAAATTAATAAAGTACTTAAGTATTAAAAAATATTTATTTTATAAAAAAAAAATTACTTATAAAAAAGAAAAACATAGTAGTTTAATATAAATGATGATGAATGTGCATAGCATGTGCCCTATTAAATTAGTTCTTTAAAAACTGAGAGAAAATTAACGCAGGGTAAGCACCTTGGGCAAATCATGAACAAATTATTATAACACAACTTGTTAGTGAGTACTTTTTTTTATGACGTAAGTCATTTAATTATATACAATGTGAGGAATGTAATTTTTAGGCTTTAAGTCTCCTATTTAATATAAAAATATATATTTTTTCATTAAAAATAATTAAAATTTAGTGCTTGCAGATTGTGTTCCCAAAATTAGAAGAGTTAGAACTAGATCGTATCGAAGTTGAGAAAATATGAAACGACCAATTTGCAATTGAAGCAGAAAGAACTTGTTGGTTTCAAAATTTAATAAGTTTGGAAGTGATGCATTGCCACAATTTGAGCTATTTGTTTACTTTTTCTATGGTTAAAAGTCTTCCACAATTCAAAAAACTTATAGTAAAATATTACAATTCCATTGAAGAAATAGTTGTGTCGATGAAAGGAGAAATGCCAAAAGATATATAGTTATCTTTTCTTAAGCTAGACGACTTAGTTCTAGTTCATCTTCCAGAGCTCAAAAGATTTTATCTCGTCAACTTACTTGAATTCCAAGCTTTGCAAGAGTTGGAGATTGAGGAATGCCTGAGCTAAAGGCATTTATCAGTACTAACGATGAATCAATTCATAGTCTAGAAGAAGTAAACTCATCAACTTTCTTTGATGAAAATGTCAGCTTTCTTTTTTATTGTTTTTTTTAAATAGGCAGAGGAATTTATCAAAAGAAAAGTCATGAAGAACATGACCCAAAACCAACAGAAAACGTTGCTGTAGAAACAACAGCACAGATCCTCAATCAAAAAAGCAACAACAAAATGCAAGGAAAAGGGAAAACAAACGACAGCTAGCTAGCAACACTCTCCAGCAGCCTGCTCCACAGATCAAGAAATTGTTGCACGATGAGAAAGCAACCACGACGAAGACAGCAACATATCAGACATGCTGTAAGCAAAGGACAGATTCTTGCTTTTCAGCCACTAATGCCAAAGGGAATAGATCATGTTCATACACCGCGAACCATTATATTCCATGTGACGAAAAATCACCGCATTACGAGTCTTCCAAATTGTCCAAATGACAACATAAAATAAGATGGTCCAGGTTTGTCCGATATCCTTGTCCTGTCTTGGCAGATACCTCCCCCACGATCTCCACAAGTCCGCCAGGTTTCGAGGCTGACACCACTTAACTCCCAGCCAGCTCATGATGTAGTCCCATATCCCCCTAGCTACCTCACATCTCATGAAAAGATGAGTGACATCCTCTGCCCAGCTGTTACACAGAGGGCACACATTCGCTGTCTCTGGCAGTATATTATGCCTCTTAAGAAACGTCCGAGTCATGATTCTCTCACGGAGCGTCAGCCACGTAAAAACTCAACCCGATAGGGAACCAACCCCTTCCAACAAGACCTAAGCAGAGGGGCAGCCTCGTACCTCTGATCCTCCCATTGTTTATACCCCGAATGCACTGTGTACTTTCCTGCCTGGTCTAAGTCCCAACGTAACAAGGCTTGCTGGTCTCCTCTACTCGAAGTAGGCAGCCTGTCGCACAAGCAGTCCCATTCTTCTTTCTCCCACTCAAACAAGCCACAACGCCATATATTCATTTATTTCTTAGTATTTAATTAAATTGTGTTAATTAAAATTCGTACCACTCATGATTTTTTAGTTGTCTATTGAACTAAAAATATATAGACCAATGTAATGATTATGAGTGGTTATAAGAATGGTGGAATAGAAAATCACCCCCTAATTTATTCTCAATTTCTATGCATATATGGCACTACAAGTAAAGAGTTTTAGGGGTAAGCTTGTCAAAAACTACAATAACCGGTATTGAAATTAAAACTTGATTACTAAAAAGAAAAGAAAAAAAACCTTATTGGATAACTAAAAAATTATGGAGGGAGTAGATATTATATTGGTAAGAGGTGTGGTGGTTGTAAGATCGATGATAGTACTATTTTTAAATAATATTTTACATAAAAAATCATATGAAAAATCTTTGTCCACTACAAGTGATTATAATTATGATTTGGGGTGCGGATTGTGTTCCCGAAATTGGAAAAGTTGAAACTGATAGAAAAATCATATTGGAGTAGTTATTTAACATACATGGAAATGACTGGCTGTGAAAATTTGAGTCATTTGTTTACTTCCTCTATGGTAAAAAGACTTGCACAACTCAAAGAGTTTGACATAAGAAATTGCCAGTTGTCTCGACGACTAATGGAGATATGACGGAAGAGATATTAATATCGTTTCCTAAGCTCGACAATTAATGCTGGAAGATCTTCCAAAACTTAAAAGATTTATTACACAAACTTATTTAAATGCCAAACTCTACAAAGGTTGAAGATAGAGGAATGCCCTGAGCTAAAGGCATTTATTTGCACTTATAATTCAAGTCTTGATTTATAGGAAGTAAACTCAACAATTCTCTTTTGTGAAAAATGTTAGTTTTTTTTTCTTCCAAAAAGAATTTAGAGACAATTTGTATTTCCTAGTTTAAAAACCGTCATTTGGTGATGTATGCGATAAAATACTTGAGGAACCTTAGACAATTCGAATCGTAGGAGAGTGAGACCCTCATGTTAGAAAAAATGTAAAAAAAATAAAAAATACTCATTTTATCACACGTGGTTGCTGCAGGTTGCATTCCATAACATGGAGGTTTTGAGAATTTATGGCATCAATCAATTAAAAATTATATGGGGTAATCAACTCCATAGAAATTCTTTTTCCAAATTAAAGAGACTGGAAATACATGACGAAAGAGATCTATTAAATGTTTTCCCTCCCAGCATGTGGAGAAGAGCTATGAATCTCGAGAATTTGGAGATTTCTGGTTGTGACTCCCTAGAAAAGGTGTTTGATATTCAAATGCCAATGAATGAAATAGAGACATGCAGAATTCGTCATTTTCAAAATCTCCTAACTGTGTTAGTAGAAAGATGTCCATCTTTGACGAGTATTTTCCCAACGTTTCTTGTTTCGGCTCTTTAACAAGTTGAATGCCTTGAAATAAAAGATTGTGGAAACATTAAGGAATTTTTTTCAAAAGAAGGGAAAAACATATGTGTTTCCCAAAGTAACTCAATTATGCTTTTGGAAACTACCACAACTCGAGAGATTTTATCGAGGACCTTACATTTTAGATTGGGTAATACTGGAATACTGGAAAACTTAGATGTGAGTGACTGTGACAAAATTGATATGTTTGGTCTCAATAATACCCAACAACTAGATGATGCATCATTTGCAAAGGTATGACCATGAACCCCACACCATTATATAACATTCCACACCTTTACTATTTTAGATTTCCTACACCTACAAATATCTGCTTTGTGTTACTAGTCAAATTAAAACAAATAACACTAAATCAATTAAAATTATATTAAAAAAATAACTAGCTAATTTACAAAAAAAAATAACATTGTTAAAAAAAGATTAGTAATTTCTTGTCAGTTGGGTGTCCGATCTTAGCTCTTTCATTATATTTTATGTGTTTGTTATCAACACTAATTATCGTCATTTGTTCTTTCTCATAAAAAAAAGAGAAGTAATTTAATGCTAAATTCTACGAAAAACCATATTTGTGTTGTTAATGATTAGACCTAGCTAGTTGGCTCCAAAATGGCACTATACCAGCAAACACTAAGGGGCGTGTACAACTTAAGTTCGATTCTTTTTTATGGTTGTGGGTCGGTGACCGTATAGTCGTTAGAAAATTCTTCCAATTTTTGTAACTAAAACAAAGGAAATTAATGAAAAGAAAAGAAATCCTACTCCATAAAAGTATTAAGGAAATATATAAAACAAAAAAGTTAATATCTATATCTATACTACACAATATATAAACGTACGAACTTTTTATGGTGTTTTCTAACCCTAATTATTCTTATTGTTTATTAAAAAATGTTATAATACCATTGTTTTTTAGGGATGACAAAGTTAGCCTAAACCCAAACCCAAACTAAGTTAAGTAGATATTATCCTGTTTGATTGGATTTGTGTTTGGGTTTATTTGGATTATGATTAAGTTTGAATATCCAAAACAAAACTTTTTTTATAAAAAAATCAATAAACCCATATTGGAATTGGATATGTTCATATGTCCAACATCTAATTAGGGCCTAACTATTTGATGCAGTTTTGATCCTTTTGATTTAGTCTCGATTTTGATTGTTTAGTTCAATCTTGACTATAACATCTAGTGTTGACCGTTAGATTCATTTTTGACCATATAGTCTTGTTTTTAACCTTTGAGGCTCAATTTTGATCAAATAGGTCTGCTTTTTACTGTTTGACTTGGCTTGTATCGTTTGACTTGGTTTTGAGCACCTGACCCAGTTTTGACCAAATGGTCTTTGTTTTTAGCCATTGAGACTCAATTTTGACCATATAGGTTTGGATTTTACTATTTGACTCAGTTTTGATCGTTTGACTCGATTTTGCCTGATTTTGACCGTCCGACCCGTTTTTAACAAAATAGTCTCGACTTTACCATTGAGGCTTGATTTTGACCAAATAAGTATGGTTTTTACTGTTTGACTCGATTTTGACCGTTTTGCTTGTTTATGACCGCCGACCTGTTTCTAATCAATTAATCTCGATTTTAACCATTAAGGCTCGATTTTGACCAAACAAGTCTATTTTTACTATTTGACTTGATTTTGACCGTTTGTCCCGATTTTAACCGTTTGACCTGACTTTGACAAAACTGTTTTGGTTTTAACCATTGAGACTTGATTTTGACCAATCAAGTTTCGTTTTCATAAGTTGACACGATTTTGACTGTTTGGCTTAGTTTTGACTTCTTGACCCGTGTTTAGTCGTTTAACCTGATTTTTATCATTTAGAATTGGTCTTGACTAATTGAACCCATGCAAGCAAAGCCTAATGTGTTTTCAAACGGGGTATAACTATTTTTAGGAATGAGTGACTAATGTAGATCGAGTGGACAAATTCAGTGACTTATTTGGCTCGATTATAATTGTAATGATTTATCTTGACACATGATAGAAATGCAGGAGTGACTTTTACCATTTTAGATATTTGTTAGAGTTCGTGTTTAGAAAAATTATCATTGTCTTTGTTTATGTATTTATGTATTTATTTTTAATTTGCATAAGTGAGACTTGAACCGAGTCCCTATAGGTAGTTTATTACCGGTAAATAACTACTAGGCTAAATTAAAAAAAAAGTGAAATGTAAATTCCTAAATGAATACAAAACAAAAATGTGACTTAAAATGTTGAAATTTTCTACACATGTAGTGAAAAATAAAAATTATAAAGCAAGTTAAAAAAAAAGGAAATTGTAGGATCAATAAAAAAAAATCATGAATCAAGTACTATTTGCTACCATTCGATATTTTTTTATTTCATTAAAGAATGAATAACATAGTTAAAGTTTTAAACCATGATTTAATGACGACCTCTAGGTGATGCTGGTTTAATTTTCTTTTCTTTAGTAAAATATACAACAAGTTTGGCGATATCCAAAGGTTATTTCCCTCTAAAATTTTGACAGTATCTAGAAAAAAAAAGTGTATTTACTACTCTCAACTACTTCTCCTCATGATAGAATGGGTAAAGATAATGGGCATTAGGATTTTAATTGGATTTGCGGAGAGAGGTGTACATAGAGATTATTTTAGCACAAAGACAACCTAGTTATTAACGCTTTACCTTATTTTGATGGTTGGACTTTCAACGATGGCGGTGGGAGTTTTGTAGAGAAACTCTCTCAGTCAAAAAGAAAAAAAAGGTATGTCTATTTTGTTTGAGTTTCAAAGTTTGTTGCTTTTCAAACCTATTATCTCCTTCACTTACATGATCGCCATTTGTTTTCAAATTTCAAGGATTTCTACCATTATGGAGATTCTTGCAAGTACCAAGGATCTGAAATACTACCAGCGTCTCTCAAGGTAAATTTGTTACATGGCATGTTCCACTATTACTTCTAGTGTTACTCTGTCTAGACTCTAACAACGACTTATCCTAAAACTGCCAACGTTTTTCACTCAAGGTTTAACTCCTTGGTTATCCTATAATTTGTTCAGCCACTCCTTGGTTAGACTTTAGGAAGCAAAGAAAGTAAGAAAGAAAACAGGGAAGCAAGGGAGGCACTGAGGTTTTGGTCACCAATGGTGGTGTCAGTGCTTATTTGTTCAATGATGGTGATGGGTAGCTCAAATGTCTTCTACTAAATGGACTATAGTAGTAAACATGGTTAGACTGTTGGGTTTCGATCAAGATCATAACGGAAGATTGAAAATAGTAACCTAATCCAGAAACCATGAAAACAAATAAATCATATGAGAAACAAAGAATTAAACTGTATACCTTACACTGGGAAAATGAATTCGGTTAAACAAACAAACCGAAACCTTAATTCCATGAATGAAATTTGACAACTCAAGTTTAAATTGAATCAACAGATACTGCCCTGATGAGACGAGCACCCTCTATTGGAATCCACACCAATGACTCGAAATCAGACAGATTATAGTGTGTTGGCACCAAGAAAAAAAAAGTTTGTGTAACTCTTCGCTTTACTCCCTATTGTGTGTTTCTAACGTTGTATATATTTTATGCGTTTTTATGATATATATATGTACCCTAAGGTTTCACTTGTAATTAGTTTATATATATATATATATATATATATATATATATATATATATATATATATATATATATATCTTAATATATATTACATAACCGAAAATTCCTATATAATATATATCAGAATTATCAAACAATATCTCAATAAAATCGCACCTAGTATTTATTTAACTTCTTAAATATTCACTAATTATATATAGTTTTTATCCAATTGGTTAGTGATAGCGTGTATTTTATTCATGTTTTTCCCTTCATTCTTACCTTGATTTATGACATGATACTGCTAATTTGCTCTTATTTCCATCTATTTCACAGATCAAGGCCAAAAAGGAGAAATATGCGAAAACACATGGTTTCCGGTTGATTTTTGCGGACTCCAAGCTTCAAGACTATTGTAGAGGTCTGGACACTAATTTTGACATCGAGGCCTCGCCGTTGATTCCTTCGTTGAGCCCTGGACGGACTAGAAGCATCATCTCCACGTGTCTTCACTCCAAGGCCTCCACGTGCCCCTCTTACGCATTTCAGAGAGCTCTGCGCGGATCCCAGGAATATTCTCTTTTGTCCTTGTTGGGACGTCCCACTTGGAGGAGCATGCACTCCTTGTGTTGTACTTCTCTTAGCTAGTAATTTTGTCCCTTAGTGGATTGTAGGGGTATTTATACTCCTTAAGTGCTAGGGTTTTGAACATCAATTCTTAGACATTCACTCTTAGATTAATTTCCAGCAGCTTTTCTCTAGGGTTTTTAATTATTGGGACTTGTTCCTCCCTCTTCTCTCCATAGCCGCTGGCTTCAAGTTTTGTAACCAACCGGAGCCCTAGCTCCGGTCAACATTAATCAAGTTTTCTTCTTTATCTCTTCTTTATTTTTGTTATGTTATCTTCATCCATTACTTGTTTATCCTCTAACATGAGTGGCTAAAACCCACGTTCTTAGCAAGGGTATTTCGCGGGTTGTATGGGTAGATAAGAGGCCTAATAGCGTTTAATATATTCTCAGAGTGATATTTGGTTGCTTGTCACTTTTATCTCTGTTTTTGCTTAGGATGATTAGAGTCTTGATCAACTTCTAGTTTTCCTTTGTGATTATTGTCGAGCCCTTGTAGTGAAAACGTAGCCGGGAAGCTGTAAGGCAAGAGCAGGCAACTAGATTGGTGTCCTCGAGTGATTCTAGTTTCATCCGTCTAGGGCAAGAAACTAACTAGGGCTATGTCGCGAGCTTGACAAACTGAGAGACATTCAGCCCTAGACGTGTCTTTCTTTATCTTTATGGGCTCTCTGGATCAAGCCACACTTTGTGCTAGTGATAGTGCCAAAGTGTAAAGGTTGCCTTTTGATGACAAGATAGGTAGCTGGGAGGATACCAAGGCGTCAAGGCCACCTCATTTGTGAAAACGGGGGGTGGCTTCTCCTAAGAAAGAAAGTAGGGAGTTTATGTGAAAACATGGCCCCTATAGCACTTCTATGGCATGAAAGTGGAATATCCCTGCGTCGATGACTATGAGCCCTCGACGCAACCCAAGAAAGACCTTTGCTAAGATCTCCTCTCCCTTGATTTATATTATCTTTACTCGTTCTTCTGTTTACTTATTCTGATCTTTATTATTATTTCTAATTTTACTTGCCTGTCGTGACCTTGATTGTTACTTTCCTTAGTTAGAATTGTTAGCTCAAAATTATATCTCGGTTAACTTGCTTAACCTGCAAACCTCCCCACCCCCGGTTACCTCGTTACGATTCTTTGCATTTTCACCTTTGTCATGCAATCGATGGCTAGATTTCAGTTCTCTCAATCTCTATGGTTCGACCCTATTACCGCTTTACACAAATTAGTTTGGGCATCTAAGCCTCAGGAATTATATTATTTTTACCCGTTTCGACGGCGAGTCAAATTTTGGCGTCGTTGCCGGGGATTGTGACGAAACTGATTTTTCTCTTTTGTTTGCTTGACCAAGAGATCTGCACCAGACCTACTGCCCATTGATCACGAGCTTACTAGGACAGAAAGAGGACTTCGAAGACAGGCTAAAGGACCATCTACCAGTCGCAGGGACGTCTCACATCCTACCCTCGAAAGTCATTTGTCTAACCCAGATAATCACAGTATTCTCTTTCATCAAGACCTCGACGACCTAACTCTATTCAGTATGGAAGACCCGCCTCTTCCTCCTCCAGGGTACGATGCCCCACCAAACATCCAAACCATTGACGACCTCAATGCTGCCGCTGAAACACAGAGCACCTGAATCGAATGACCCGATGTTGCCCATGACTGGACGCTTAAATCAGCAGTCATGCACCACCTCCCCCTTTTCCGTGGTATAGCTAAGGAAAATTCTCATAGGCACCTCCAGCAGCTGCATAATATTTACGAGGCCATGAAGCCCACCAACGTTAGTATAGAGCAAGCTAAGCTCATACAACCTCCCTCCTAAATCCATTCACTCTTGGGCAGAAATGTCCAAAGCATTCACGGACAAGTATTATCCGGTGTCCATGGCCATGATCACTCGCAAACAGTTGGTCTCTATCCTTCAGAAGGACACGGAGAACCTCGATCAGTATTATGAGCGCTTCAAGAAGATGCAAGCGTTATGCCCTTCCTACAACCTAACTGAGCATGCCCTCATCTAATATTTTTGTGAAGGTTTGCGGGCGCATGACAAGGCCTTGCTAAATTCCGCCTCAAATGGTTCTCTTTGTGCCCTCACGCCAGCTGTTGCCAAGGCCACCATTGAACTTATGGCGAAGAATGTCGTGCCCATGATCAACAACAACAATCAAGACGCCCGCTCAGCAGCGATGGAAAATCAATTGGCCGCCATCACGGGCATGCTTCAGAATATGACAGTGGGACAACCTGTCCAAATGAAAGCCTGCCAGAGCTATCAATTCTCGGATCATCCCACCGATGCCTGCCCGTTCATTCCAGATGAAATTCAAGTTAATGCAGCAGGAGGATATAATGCCCAATAGGGCCAAAACTACAACTAGAATTGGAAACAACCCAACCCCGGCTGGTCGAACAACCAACAATCATCAGGGCCTAACCAACAACAACAACAAAATCCTTATGGCAACCATCCACCTCCATACAACATGCAAAATTTCAAACTGAGGCCCATGTACCACAACAACTAGTACCATTATCAGCCACCATAGGGACAAGTCTTCACAGCCCCTGTCCCTATCTCACGTAGCGAAGAGGCGGCCCTCAAAAGAGTTGTGGATCTGGAAAAGTAAATGACGGTCTTGACAGCTGAAATGAAGGAACTAAAATATAAGGGCAGACTTCCAGGGAAAACTGAACCCAACCCGAAGCACGTAGCGTGTGCTATCACCCTTCGGAGCGGTCTCCATTTGCCTTCTCGTGAAAATCCAGACCTCGATGGCGACCCATCTAGCTCCTCTCTTCCAGGCCCCGATAATGAACCTGTCGATCCCTTGATAAAGAAAAACCAAGTTCCTAAGAACAAGGAGCCCAAGATACCAGAATGCATGGAAGATCGCATTCGTTCTCTTCGAGGCTCTCCGCGTAATGATAAAAATCCACCTGAGTTTACCCAGGAGTATATCCACAAGATCCTTGAACCGCCCTTCCCTCAAAGGCTGGTCAAGTCCAAGAAGGATAGTGAGGATCGCGAGATTTTCGACATGTTCAGTAAGGTCCTTGTAAACATCCCCTTACTACAAGCAGTCAAGAATGTGCCCAGATATGCCATGTTCTTAAAACAACTATGTACAAACAAGTGCAAGCTAGCCGGGGTCAACAAGATCAGCGTAGGGATCAATGTCTCTACTCATATTCAACGCAAAATTCCCCCCAAATGCAAAGATCAAGGGATGTTCATTATCCCAATCAGGATTGGCATGGTGGATATTGGAAAAGCCATGTGTGACTTAGGAGCAGGCATCAACGTCATACCCTTGACAATCTACAGCAGTCTAAGGCTCGGGCCGCTGAAAAGCACCAAACTTGTCATCCAATTGGCAGACTGATCAACTGTTTACCTAGAGGGAGTTATCGAAGATATCTTAGTACAAGTGGGCGAATTCTTATTCCTGGCGGATTTCTACGTCATTGCCATGGGAGATGCTGAAGCCACCAAGCCCATGGATGTACCTCTTGGGCGACCATTCCTTGCCACTGCAAGGGCTAAGATCGACGTGCATGATGCTTCAATTTCCCTTGAATTGTATTGCGAGACCATCAAATTCAACATGCTTGACTCCATGCGATATCCCTCTGAATTTTCCAGTGTGAAATATGTTGATATTATTGACCCTTATGTTGAAGAACTATCTGATTTACACTCTATTGACGCCTTGCAGATTGCCCTTGACCGGAGCATCACACCTGAAATATTGGAAGTTCTGATCTCGATAATAGCAACCCTACCAGAGTTGCATACTCTTGTCGCAGCTCTAGAAGAACAACCTTCCGACGCATCTACCCTCATCGAGGCCTCGAATTTGCCAACGAACCACTCCAAACTCCATCCATCTCTAGTTCAAGCACCAAGCTTGGAATTGAAGACCTTTGATACAGCCCAAGCCCATGGCACGACCAAAGCCACACATAGACATGCCACGAGGAGCAAGGACGTGATCGACCTTCTCATCAAGGCGCTTAGGGCCAAAGAAAGCAACGTAAAGGCCTCGACCTAATGGAGCCTATGTGTCCATTCCAACGACTCGACTCGCAACCACACGCCCGAGTCCGAGTCCGCGCCTAGTGTTAAGGCCGCACCCGCACCTAGCGCCAAGGCATCGCTCACGCCCAGCGCCAAGGCATCGCTTGCGCCCAGCACCACGACCATGCCAATGCTCAGCGCCTCGGCCTCGCTAATGCGCAGCGCCTCCGCCTGGCCAAATCCCAGCGCCAAGGCCTCGCTAAAGCTCATTGCCTCGGCCTCGCAAAAGCTCAGCGCCATGGCCTCGCCAAAGCCCAGTGCCAAGGCCACGACCGCGGCCGCGCCCTGTCACACGGCCAAGCCCGCGACCCGTCACACACTCAAGCAAACCCACGTGTCCCATGAGTGAAGCCCCTTTGTCCAAGGGTGATTAGGGTCTTTTCCCTTGTAAATATCTTGCCTATAAATTGAAGGACTTAGCCTTCTTTTATAGTTGCTTTTTGATTGTGAGTTTTTCCTCCAAAGCCTTAAGCCATTAGTCTACCTCTAGGGTTCCTAAAACCGTAGCCTATCTTCTTCTTCAAGCTCACCGATTTGATCATCCTCTATTGATGATAAGGTTGGCCTTGATCTAGAACTCATTAATAGTTTGTAATAGGAAGGTTGCTTGGCCTTCGTTGCCAAGAAGGTTTCCTCCAAGCTTCTATATCTGAAACCCATTGTTTATATATAAAGTCCTTGCCTTTATCCTTCTAAATATTTCGCCTTCATCCATTAAATATTCCGCTGCAACTCCTTTTTCATTTCCTATCATCCGAATGTCCATCAATCCGCCAATGCCTAAGCCGACTGTGCGCGAGACTAGGTCTGACTCCATCAAAGCGACGCTAAGGCCTTCTAAGGAACTTGGGCCTTATCATGTAGTAGCGGAGCACCAGCTGTCTCTAGGTTGCATTTCCTTCACTTTCAAGGTATTCCTACGGTCCAAAATCTTCCCCTTGCCATTTCGGTCATTTAAGATCATTTGGGTATTTTTGATATTCTTGAGCTTTGTGCTTGTTTGATCCGTCTAAAAACACCTTTGATTGTTTGTGTTGTGGATTAAATCTGATTTTCATCATCTCTTTCATTCAAGAACGTGTTGGTGTTCTTAGCATTTGGTTGCATTCCATAAAATGTGAGCCAAGTGTCATGGTGGTCCAAAGAGTACGGTTTGTCCTTTTATGTGTGTCATTGTGTGAGTCATCCCTAGCATGTGTTGAGGTCGGCAGTCTTCAACCCTAAACTTGTTGCACACCTTAGGAGAATATCTATAACCGTACCTCCTTATCACCAATCATTGATACACACACTTGCTACTTATCACCAATCATTGATACACACACTTGCTACTTATCACCCAACATTGATACACACACTCATTATCACTAAAGCTCTTATCACTTATACAAACACCACTTATCACTAGCACTTATCATATTGCACTACAAGTCTTGCATCATTAATCAATACTTGTCATACATCTTGGAGCTCTCTTGCACTAAAAAAAAAATATAGAATTCACAAAAAAAAGAAAAGAATTCAAAACAAAAGAAAAGAATTAAAAAAAAATATATGCAATTAAATCAAAGCAAGGGACTTGAGATAGTAAGCAAGACCGAAGGCTTGTGTGAAGTTTGCGTTTGAGCTTCAATCATTTTAGCAATTGATCTTAAGAAACTTTATTGCTTTTCTTTTACTTTCCTTTCATTTTCTTGAGTAGTTTCTGCTAGCTTTCCTTTGTGTCTTTGGTTTATCCTTCTTGTTTCTCACACTATTTCTACTCTAAGCCTAATTGTTGCGCACCATTACAACATTCGTGCACCACACTAGGCTTTCTGTGCCTTTTTTCCTTGCCTTGTTTTCCTTGTGTCTCCCGTGCCTTCTTTGTCTTAGAGTCGAGTTGGACTAAGGGCTGGGTTTTGAGAGGAAAATAGAGTGACGTGAGTTGGGGAGAACATTAGAGAGAAGAGTGAAACACGAGAGCAAAACACGAGAGGGAGGGAACTGACCTTTTTAAATACATCTGCTTGCGTTTGTTACTTTTGTAGGTACCATTGAGGATGCGTCCTAGCCACCATTCCGAAGGAGACTCGACCTAGTCAACGAACATGGGAAGGCTTGAGGGGATAGAGCCCGAAGGGGGAGCCGAGTCTAGCCCGACCTTGACTCGCCTCGCTGCTCAAATGGCCGAGCAATGGGCGCGCCAAGAGCAAACCAACCGAGCCATACTCAATGCGCTCGCGGCGCTCACACCGAAACCTACTCCCACACAAAATCCCCACCAAGAACCCCCACCCCAACCATCACCCAAAGGACCCACCAAACAACCTTTCGCCCACTATCACCAAAGGACTCGACCTAAGAATCTGAATGATGTAGACTACTATGGGTTCAATCCTCATGCAGAAGTTAGGGGAGAGGAGGCCGAAGGAAGTTGCCCAAGTGAGAGAGAAGGGATCCCAAGGGGGCCTCCCACCCCTAGACCACAACTACACCACTCGGCGCCACCACAATACAACCCATACACCGCACCCTACACCGCACCCCACCGAGAGCCTAGACACCACCTAAACACCACACCCCATCTCGAGCCTAGACGCTACCTAGACACCACACAAAATCTCACCCGAAAAACCTATCACCGAGCCGACAACTACATCCCTCGTGGGAGAGCACCAATAAGGATTCATGAGAGGCCTCCACCAAACCAACCGCCTCCTTTTGACCCACAGAGGATTAGGGGAGCGCAAAGGCACATTCCCGAAGGACCTCCACATGAGCCACCGGGGCATGATGACTATGAGGAATGGTATGAGGACCGGGCCTATAGGTCATATGAGGAGCGAGTGGACAACAAAAACAACATCAAAATGTCCTTGCCTCAATTTGAGGGAAAGGACGATCTCGAGGCCTACATTGAATGGGAGAACAAGATGGAAAAGGGTCTTTGCTTGCTACAACTACTCCGAAGAGAAGAAGGTAAAGTTGGCCGTAGTTGAGTTCACGGGAATGGCCATCCATTGGTGGGATCGCATAGAGATGAATAGGAGATTTGAGAGGAGGGCACCCGTGGCCGATTGGGATGAGCTACTGTTTGAGATGAGGCACCGATTTGTGCCACCTTACTACTTGAGAGATTTGCACCGACGCCTTCAACGCCTAAGCCAAGGGTCCAAGAGCATTAGTGAGGACTATCATGAGTTGTTGACTTGCCTAATGAGGGCAGACATCTGCGAGGAGGTAGAGGCCGCCATGGCTCGATTCTTGGCCAGACTCCATAAGGAGATTGCGGATCCACTTGACTTCCACACCTACTCAACGCTAGATGAGATGTTCCATTTGGCACTCAAGATCGAGAGAAAATTAAGCCCTAAACCGAGAAACCATCACTTGTCTACTTTAACTTCTACTCCTTCTACTACCTTTAAGAGACCTTGGCAAAATCCTAGCAAGACACCCGTGACCACACCAAACACCATCCGCGCCTATACACCTAAACCAAACACCCTACCACCGAGACCATTACCAAACACCAACACACCTAACCTACCCGTGAGGACCCCCACTAGAGACATCACGTGTTTCAAGTGTGGAGGGAAAGGCCACATGAGGGCCGAGTGCCCTAATAGGACCATAATAGTGATGTGGGACAATGGGGAAGTGGTAAGCGAAGAGGAAGGGGAGGAAGAGGGTTAGCCTAAGGAATGTTGGGGAGATGAAGAGGCCACAAGTGAGGATAGTGAGGAATTTGACCAAGTAGAGGTGCCACAATGCCTAGTTGTGAGGAGGAGCTTGGGTCTAAAAGGGAGGGAGAATGACGCCTCCATTGCCCAACGGGAAACTTTGTTCCACACAAGGGGCACGACCAACGGGATGGTAATGTCTATTATCATCAACAACGGGAGTTGTGCGGATGTGTCTAGTGCTCTCCTAGTGCACTCGCTCGGCCTTACCACCACTAGGCACCCTCACTCGTATGTCTTGAATTAGTTCAATGATGGGAATACGGTGAAGGTGCAAAAGCAAGTCCACATCTCTTTCAACATTGGCGGCTACAAGGATAAACGCCTATGTGATGTGGCCCCCATGCACTCAAGCCACTTACTATAAGGGCGTCCGTGGAAATATGACTGAAGGGCCATACATGACGGCTATAGAAACACTTACAAGCTAGAGCATGATGGCCACAGGTTCTTGATCCCGCCCTTACCACCGAGCCAAGTTTATGAGGACCAAATCAAGCTAAAAAAGGCTTGCACTACATTTGAGGTCTCGGCGGTACTTCAAAGAAAGAAAGGGAGTGATTGGAGTGGAGAGAAGAAAGTGAGTGGGGAATAAAGGGAAAATAGCGGGCATGAAAACAAAGAGCATGCGCCGAGAGAAGAAAGTGAGAAGAGTGGAGTGAAAAAGGGAGAAATGAGTGGGAAAACAAAGCTTGAAAAGAGTAAGCAAGCTATTGAGGCCTCTAGGGAGGTGAAACTGGAGAGAAAAGTGAATTTGATGGCCAAAGGGAAGGACATTAGGCATGCGCTAATCATGCGTAAACCTTGCATTTTAATTCACTTTAAACCATTTGTTTTGAATGCCACTAACGCTAACTTTGCTTTGCCCGAGATGTTGTCTCCTCTTTTGCTAGACTTTAAAGACGTGTTCCCGGATGAGATTCCCGAAGGACTACCACCAACGAGAGGCATTGAGCACAAGATAGACTTTGTTACTGGCTCCACCTTACTCAATAGGTCGGCGTACCGATGCAACCCGAAGGAGACCCAAGAGTTGCAAGATCAAATCGATGGATTGATGGCTAAGGGATTCATCCAAGAGAGTCTCTGCCCTTATGTCGTGTCGGTCATCCTTGTGCCCAAGAAGGATGGAAGTTGGAGAATGTGCATGGATTGCCGCGCCATCAACAAAATAACGGTAAAATATTCTCATCTAATCCCTCGCTTAGATGACATGTTAGATGAGTTGTGTGATGCTAAGATGTTTTCAAAAATTGACCTAGTAAGTGGTTACCATCAAATCAAGATGAATGATGGTGACCAATGGAAAATGACTTTCAAAACTAAATTCGGATTATATGAGTGGCTTGTGATGCCTTTCGGCCTCACTAATGCGCCTAGTACTTTCATGCGGTTGATGAACCATGTTTTGAGGCCTTTCATAGGTTGTTTTATTGTGGTGTACTTTGATGACATTCTAGTCTATAACACTTCACCACAAGCACACTTAGATCATTTGCATCAAGTGTTTCTAACCCTTTGTGAGCACAAACTATTTGCCAAACTCTCCAAGTGTGAGCACAAACTATTAGCCTTATTTTATAGTTGCTTTTTGATTGTGAGTTTTTCCTCCAAAGCCTTAAGCCATTAGTCTACCTCTAGGATTCCTAGAACCGTAGCCTATCTTCTTCTTCAAGCTCACCGACTTGATCATCCTCCATTGATGATAAGGTTGGCCTTGATCTAGAACTCGTTAGTAGTTTGTAATAGGAAGGTTTCTTGGCCTTTGTTGCCAAGAGGGTTTCCTCGAAACTTCTATGTCTGAAACCCATTGTTTATATATAAAGTCCTTGCCTTTATCCTTCTAAATATTTTGCCTTCATCCATTAAATATTTCACTGCAACTCCTTTTCCATTTCCTATCATCCGAACGTCCATCAATCTACCAACGCCTAAGCCAACCGTGCGCGAGACTAGGTCCGACTCCATCAAAGCGACGCCAAGGCCTTCTAAGGAACTTGGGGCTTATCACCTTACCCACCTATCTGAAATATGTTTATCTTGGCCCCGACGACTCCCTCCCGGTCATCATATCCAGTACCTTAGCCAGGCCCGAAGAAATAGAGTTGATTTTCTTACTCAAAGAATGGCCCGCTGTTGCCAATGACTAGATGCTCAAATCAGCAGTCATGTACCATCTCCCTCTTTTCCATAGTATGGCCAAGGAAAATTCTCATAGGCACCTCCAGCAGCTGCACAATATTTGCGAGGCCATGAAGCCCACCAACGTCAGTATAGAGCAAGCTAAGCTCCGTGCATTCATGTGATCCCTCAAGGACGACACCCTCGATTGGTTCCACGACCTCCCTCCTAAATCCATTCACTCATGGGCAGAAATGTCGAAAGCATTCATGGACAAGTATTATCCGGCGTCTATATCCATGATCACTGGCAAGAAGTTGGTCTCTATCCTTCAAAAGGACACGGAGAACCTCGATCAGTATTATGAGTGCTTCAAGAAGATGCAAGCGTTATGCCTTTCCCACAACCTAACCGAGCATGCCCTCATCCAATATTTTTGTGAAGGTTTGCGGGCGTATGACAAGGCCTTGCTAAATGCCGCCGCAAACGGTTCTCTTTGTGCCCTCACGCCAGTTGCTGCTAAGGCCACCATTGAACTTATGGCGAAAAATGTCGTGCCCATGATCAACAACACCAATCAATACGCCCGCTCAGCAGCGATGGAAAATCAATTGGCCGTCATCATGGGTATGCTTCAAAATATGGCAGCGGGACAACCTATCCAAATGAAAGCCTACCAGATCTTCCAATTCTAAGATCATCCCACCGATGCCTGCCCGTTCATTCCAGATGAAATTCAAGTTAATGCAGCAGGAGGATATAATGCCCCATATGGCCAAAACTACAACCAGAATTGTAAACAGCCCAACCCCGGCTGGTCGAACAACCAATAGGGCCTAGCCAACAACAGCAACAAAATCCTTATGGCAACCACCCACCTCCATACAACATGCAAAATTTCAAACCGAGGCCTATGTACCACAACAACTAGTACCATTATTAGCCACCAGAGGGACAAGTCTTCACAACCCCTGGCCCTATCTTACCTAGCGAAGATGGGCCCTCAAAAGAGTTGTGGATCTGGAAATGCAAATGGCGGTCTTGACGGGTGAAATGAAGGAACTAAAAAATAAGGGCAGATTGCTAGGGAAAACTGAACCCAACTCGAAACACGGAGCGTGTGCTATCACCCTTCGGAGCGGTCTCCATTTGCCTTCTCGTGAAAATTCAGACCTCGATGGCGACCCATCTAGCTCCTCTCTTCTAGCCCCGATAATGAATCTGTCGAGCCCTCGATCAAGAAAAAACAAGTTCCTAAGAACAAGGAGCCCAAGATTCAAGAATGCATGGAAGATCGCATCCGTTCTCCTCAAGGCTCTTTGCGTAATGATAAAATCCACCTGAGTTTACCCAGGAGTATATCCACAAGATCCTTGAACCGCCCTTCCCTCAAAGGCTAGTCAAGTCCAAGAAGGATAGTGAGGATCGCGAGATTTTCGACATGTTCAGCAAGGTCCTTGTAAACATCCCCTTGCTACAAGCAGTCAAGAACGTGCCTAGATATGCCAAGTTCTTAAAACAGTTATGTACAAACAAGTGCAAGCTAGCCGGGGTCAACAAGATCAATGTAGGGATCAATGTCTCTACTCATATTCAACGCAAAATTCCCCCCAAATGTAAAGATCAAGGGTTGTTCATTATCCCAATCAAGATTGGCATGGTGGATATTAGGAAAGCCATGTGCGACTTAGGAGCAGGCAACAACGTCATGCCCTTGACAATCTACAACAATCTAGGCCTCGGGCCGCTGAAAAGCACCAGACTTGTCATCCAATTGGCAGACCGATCAACTGTTTACCTAGAGGGGGTTATCGAAGATATCTTAGTACAAGTGGGTGAATTTTTATTCCTGGCGGATTTCTACGTCATTGCCATGGGAGATGCTGAAGCCACCAAGTCCACGGATGTACTTCTTGGGCGACCATTCCTTGCCACTACAAGGGCTAAGATCGACGTGCATGATGCTTCAATTTCCCTTGAATTCGATGGCGAGACCATCAAATTCAACATGCTTGACTCCATGCGATATCCCTCTGAATTTTCCAGTGTGAAATCTGTTGATATTATTAACCCTTATGTTGAAGAACTATCCGATTTACACTCTATTGAACCCTTGCAGATTGCCCTCGACCGGAGCATCACACCTGAAATATTGGAAGTTCTGGCCTCGACAATAGCAACCCCACCAGAGTTGCATGATGTTGTCGCAGCTCTAGAAGAACAACCTTCCGACGCATCTTCCCCCATCAAGGCCTCGAATTTGCCAACGGACCACTCCAAACTCCATCCATCCCTAGTTCAAGCACCAAGCTTGGAATTGAAGACCTTTCCCACCTACCTAAAATATGTTTATCTTGGCCCTGACGACTCCCTCCCGGTCATCATATCCAGTACCTTGGCCAGACCCGAAGAAATATAGTTGATTTCCTTACTCAAAGAATTTAAGCAAGCCATCGGATGGACTATAGCTGACATCAAGGCCCTGTCACCAGCTCTGTGTACGCACTGTATTCATCTAGAGGAAGAGAGCAAAACTATCCGTCAACCTTAACGCAGATTAAATCCGCCCATGATGGAGGTGGTCAAGAAAGAGGTCGTGAAGTTGCTAGATGCGGGAGTCATCTACCCTATCTCAGACAGCCCATGGGATAGCCCTATCCAGGTCGTGCCCAAGAAATCTGGCATTACCATCATAGTAGGGCAAGACGGAGAATTGATTCCTACAAGGATCCAAAATGGGTGGCGTGTGTGTATTGACTACCGTCGCTTAAACGCAGCTACAAGGAAGGATCATTTCCCACTTCCCTTTATTGATCAAATGCTAGAGCGTCTCACGGGCAAGACGCATTATTGTTGTTTGGATGGCTATTCCGGTTTCCATCAAATTCCAATTGCCCTTGAAGACCAGGAGAAAACCACATTCACCCGCCCCTTCGCCACGTTTGCCTATAGATGGATGCCTTTCGGTCTTTGCAATGCTCCCGCCACCTTCCAACGATGAATGGTGAGCATCTTTTCTGAGTTTGTGGAGGATTGTATCGAGGCCTTTATGGATGACTTCACAGTATATGGCAACTCTTTCCTAGAATGTATTTCCAACCTCAGAAAAATCTTGCAACGATGTGTCGAGACCAATCTGGTGCTAAATTTCAAAAAATGTCATTTCATGGTGAATCGAGGCCTCATTCTTGGCCATGTCGTCTCAAGTGATGGGATCCAAGTGGATAGAGCTAAGAGAGAAATTATTGAAATCCTACCCTATCCCACTTGTGTTTTAAGGACGTGCTTTCTTTTCTTGGTCATGCTGGATTTTATCGACGATTCATTAAGGATTTTTCAAAGATCACCCAACCAATGTGTCGATTGCTTTAAAAGGACAAAGATTTCATCTTTGGTGACAGCTGCAAGGTCGCATTCGATACCCTCAAGGCCAAGCTCATTTCTGCTCCCATCATTCGAGCCCCTGATTGGACCATTCCCTTCGAGACATGTGTGATGCCAGCAATACAGCCCTAGGCGCCGTCTTGGGACAAAAAAAGGACAAGGAAACGTATGTGATTTACTATGCATCGAAGCTACTAGATCCTGCCCAACAAAACTACACCACCACAGAGAAAGAGCTACTGGCGGTTGTCTACACCCTCGACAAATTCAGACAGTACCTCTTAGGAATGCATGTCATAGTCTATACGGATCATTCCGCCCTGAGGTGTCTATTGACAAAAGCATATGCAAAGCCCCGTCTCATCCGTTGGATCTTGCTTCTTAAAGAGTTCAACCTCCTGATTAAGGATAAGAAAGGTTCAGAAAATTCGGTGGCAAATCATTTAAGCCTGCTTCAAGCCCGAGATGATGACCCGCTGGTGCCAATTAGAGACAATTTTCCTGATGAACGATTATGTCTAGCCCAAGCTGTCCAATTCCCATGGTTCTCAAACATAGCCAACTTTTGTGCTACAGGTTCCTATCCCGCCGATGCCTCGACATCAGAACGCAACAGGATTAGGAGACAATCCAGGTATTACGTCTGGGACAGTCCTTACTTGTGGAAGCACTGTTCAGACCAGATCATCAGACGCTGCGTAACTATGGATGAGGTACCCTCGATCCCTAAGTTCTGTCACTCGACAACTGAAGGAGGCCATTTCGCATCTAAAAAGACTGCCTTGAAAGTCTTGGAAGCAGGCCTATACTAGCCATCCATTTTTAAGGACTCCTATCTGTTTTGTGCATCATGACCTCGATGTCAAGCAACAAGAAATATAGGCGCCAAGAATCAAATGCCCTTGATGGGTATTATCTCTTATGAAATCTTCGATATATGGGGCAATATGAGCTTAAAGGCTCCAGCTCATCCTCATGCCTTGCCGGGACCAGCCATGACAAGCGGCAAGCCTAAACCCTTGGAAACCATGAGTCTGCACGGCTAAGGCCTTGCATTCTCCTTACACCCACCTTCTGTTTGGCTGAAGCCCATCCTCCAAGCCTATCTTCATTTGCTGCCAAGGCCAAGCCCCTTTGTCTAAGGGTGTAAGGGTATTTACCCTTTGTTAGGTTTTTAGTATTTAAAGTGCAAACATTTCATTTTAGCACTTGCCTTTGATTTTGATGATATTCTCTTTGGCCAATTCTTAGAGTAAACTAGTGTAACTTAGGGTTCTTGGTAACCGGTGCCAATAGGGCTGAAAACCATTGTTTATCTTCCATCTCTTCTTGAGTTTCGTTCTTAAATCAGAAAAGAGAGATCCTTAACTAGTTTATAAAAAGGTTGCTTGGTTTAATATCAAGAGGGTTTTCTAATTAGTTGAGTTCTATTATGTTTAATCCATTCCATCACTACAATACATCCATCAAGCCGCTGCAAGTAACTCCATTAAACGCCACCTTCATCCGTTCATCCAAACCAGCAACTGACCTCTCACAAGAGGACTAGATCCATCTTCATCTCCATTTCAGTCTTCTTCTCCAAAACAGAAGTTGAGCCCTTATCAAGTGGTAGCGAAGCTTCAGTTGTCCTCTAGGTTGGTTTTTCTTGTTCTCCTCTTCATTTCTACGGTTAGAATCATCTTCTCTACCGTAGAACGTCTTTCCTTTGTGCTGAAATTTTTCTGTTTTTCATATCCGTTCCTCTCTTCGGTTCAAATTGATTTTCCTTGAGTTTCTTCGGTTCAAACACCTTGATTCTTATTTTCTATGGTTTAAACATTGTTTTCTACCATAGGAATCATTCCCACCTCATTTGAAAATTTTGGTGTTCTTGAAGAATTTCTTGTCTTTTAGTGTGCTGAATTTTGGAAGAACACAATTGCTGAAATTTTTTGTGTTTGTGTGCATCTACATGGACGAAAATTCATCTTCTTAAATGTGTATTTTCTGCTGAAGTTATTGGAGCTTCCTATGGTGGCCTTGAGAGCCATGTGGATTGATTTGTTCTCTTGCTAAGTGCCGAAATTGCTTGTCCAACCATAGCTGGCCACATCACCTTGATTGTGAGCCTAGTATTTTCCTCAATTGTGAGCCAAGCATTTCAGCTTGCTCACTACTCTAGGCCGGCCCTAATTTAACATCCTTACACTTTGTATGCTTGTCATACACGTCCACCTCACATGCCACATCACTTGCTTGGTCATCCACTCATTTAGTGACACATCATCTTCACTTGCCACATCACATTTTTGGCTTTTAGTGAAAAAATTTCAAGAGCAAAAACTAGTTTTCTTTCACTTCATCTTTTAAAAATACTTGTCATACAAGTGAGTCTTCTTCACCCTTTGCAAAAACAGAATTTAAAAGAAGGGAACTAAAAGATTTGATCAAAAAGAAAAGAAAAAGTGATCAAGTTCCTCACTTCTAAAAAAAAAAAAAAAAAGAGAAGAAAAGCAAAGGAGTCACAAGCAAGAAACTACTTGTGTGTATGAATTTTAGGTGAATTACATTGTTTTTGAAGTGTCCTTGTGGAAGAACACAAGTTTCGATTTTCAATTTGTGCCTTCCAATTCGGATTTTTCTTTTTCGGATTTCCATTCCTAGTTTTTTTATTACCTTCGCTTTTTACCCTTTTGAGAGGGTAGTTGCCCTCCAAAACCTCTGAAATTTTGACAGCTTAAACTTCAATCTGAGGGGAACAATTCTTATGTTGGAAACTTCTCCTAATTCTGTTGGTTTCATATACTTCTATCCAATTCAAAATCATTGTGCAGTTTTCACTCGAAATTTCAGCTTTGAGTCTTTCATTTCTTTGTGATTTTATCTTCTTGTTTCCTTTAGTCTTTTCTTGAGTAGCTTGTCTTAGTGTTTTCCTTTCTTTGTTTCCGCGCATATACATATCTACTCTAAGTCAATTTAGTGATCAAAATCAAGTTCTCTTCTTTGATCACTATTTCGGCTTTCCTTCACCTTTCCTTCACCTTTCCTTCTAGCCCTAGTTTTCATTGCTTTTCCTTGTGCCTTAGTGATTCTTTGAGTCATTACTGCCTTCAGTTTTGGTTTGGGACTTGGAGAGAGAATTGTGAGCTTATTAGAGTGATAAACATGAGTGCAAACACGTGAGGGAGGGACTAACATTTTTATTAGCTATCAATTGTGTTTGTTTCTTTTTGTAGGTTATTTTTCTATGTCTTCTTGTTATTCGGAGGATGAAGGGTCTTCTTGGGAAGAGGATTCTTGTTACTCTAGTCTCGCGCCCACGGTTACTAGTGACCGCTTCACTCCTTGTTATGATGGGCATCATTCTTTCGTTGGACATGAGGCACTGTATGGTCCCAACACGTATATGGTTAATAGTGTGGCCTACCCGTGTGGTTCTTCTGATGGGAGCGCCTATTCCGAAGGGTATGAGCCACAGTATGATTTTCGTGAGCCCTCACGACAATCTTATGAGTATGAGCAGCCGGACCACATTGAGGAGCACCCACACCGTCCCTCTCTACCTTCTATGGCGCCACCCCCATATGGAGCCCGTAGCTCATCACGCGTGATAGAGGCACCGGTTGATCACCTCCTTTATCCACACGGACGTGACTATGTTCCATATGGGCCACCATCATCACCCCGTGACCTTAGGCCTCCTCGCCACGCGCTATCGTATTTTTATGAGCAGCCTACTCACCATGTCACTTGGCCCCCGCCACCTCCTAGCCGAGACTTTGACACCGTGACTGCCTCCTATACCCCTCCACATTTGAGGGTTGCTCCTCCGCACCTTTCCTATCACCTTACCCCATCACATGACCTAGGGTCGTCCCATGCGCAAGTACCTTCACCCTTCGACTCAGAGATTGCTCCAATTCTAGCACGAGTGCAACGTAGCACTCAATCCATGGCAGAAACCATGGCCGCAATGACACTGATATTGGAAAACCTACAGGACTCCGGGCACCTTGGGCAATGTGAGTTGGCTAATGACCAGAACACGGAGAATGGTGTTGCTTCTAGTGCTTATTTACCCGTCGAAGAGGTTGGCATTGGTGCTCTTGTTTTGCCATCATTTGAGGAGGATTTAGTGCCATCTATAGACGTTGCCCTTGATGTTCATCCCGTTGTGAAGGTGGTACCTCCGTTGGTCGCGGATAGGGCTATTTTGAGGGTGTGTTCACATGGTGATGAGCATGGGGAGGATGTAAACAAGGGGAGTGAACGTGTCATTTATGGGTTTACTTCGGGCTACCATGAGAAGGCTATTCATTGCCTTGAGTTGCAAAGACAGTTTCGAGAGTTGGGCAGCCAATTCTCTATCATTCCTAGGGTGCCTATGCATAGATTTGTTGACCAGCTTCTCCTTGGTTTCGGGCACATTGGCCGCGCACCTTTCTTTTCACTTTCGGTGCCTTCAGGTGGCCTCACGGTCCCATACTTTACCCTGATCAGTTCAGCCACTCCATTGGTTCACCGTCGTGCCCTCACCTTCGCACCCACTACTCAGAGACCGCACTTGACCCTAGTTCCCTACTTGCCCCATCGTGGCCAATCTTTGATTGTTCTTGGCTATTTTCTGTCCGCACCTACACGTCTTCCCCGAGGAAGGCCTCCACCTTGGCCTATATTCACCGAGAGTTGTCATTGGAGGGTTCTGTGTGTAGACACCAGCTGTGAGCATGCCTTGGCCCGTTCGGCCTTTCGATGGATAGACCCTATAGATTCTAGGACGAATCTCCTCAAATGGGGAGGGGATGATATGATCTTAAAGGCTCCAGCTCATCCTTATGCCTTGCCGGGACCAGCCATGACAAGCGGCAAGCCTAAACCCTTGGAAACCATGAGTCCGCACGGCTAAGGCCTTGCATTCTCCTTACGTCCACCTTCTGTTTGGCTGAAGCCTATCCTCCAAGCCCATCTTCATTTGCTGCCAAGGCCAAGCCCCTTTGTCTAAAGGTGTAAGGGTATTTACCCTTTGTTAGCTTTTTAGTATTTAAAGTGCAAACATTTCATTTCAGCACTTGCCTTTGATTTTGATGATATTCTCTTTGGCCAATTCTTAGAGTAAACTAGTGTAACTTAGGGTTCTTGGTAATCGGTGCCAATAGGGCTGAAAACCATTGTTTATCTTCCATCTCTTCTTGAGTTTCGTTCTTAAATCAGAAAAGAGAGATCCTTAACTAGTTTATAGAAAGGTTGCTTGGTTTAATATCAAGAGGGTTTTCTAATTAGTTGAGTTCTATTATGTTTAATCCATTCCATCACTACAATACATCCATCAAGCCACTGCAAGTAACTCCATTAAACGCCACCTTCATCCGTTCATCCAAACCAGCAACCAACCTCTCACAAGAGGACTAGATCCATCTTCATCTCCATTTCGGTCTTCTTCTCCAAAACGGAAGTTGAGCCCTTATCATTCCTATCCCGCCGATGCCTCGACATCAGAACGCAACAGGATTAGGAGACAATCCAGGTATTACGTCTGGGACAGTCCTTACTTGTGGAAGCACTGTTCAGACCAGATCATCAGACGCTGCGTAACTATGGATGAGATACCCTCGATCCCTATGTTCTGTCACTCGACAACTGAAGGAGGCCATTTCGCATCTAAAAATACTGCCTTGAAAGTCTTGGAAGCAGGCCTATACTAGCTATCCATTTTTAAGGACTCCTATCTGTTTTGTGCATCATGACCTCGATGTCAAGCAACAGGAAATATAGGCGCCAGGAATCAAATGCCCTTGATGAGTATCATCTCTTATGAAATCTTCGATATATGGGGCATTGACTTCATGGGCCCTTTTCTGAGCTCATTCTGACACACCTATATCCTCTTTGCCGTCGATTATGTCTCTAAATGGATCGAGGCCAAGGCCACCAAAACAGATGACTCAAAGGTGGTAGTCAATTTCTTACGCACCAGCATCTTCAACCGGTTAGGGACACCTCGAGCCCTCATCAGCGATCGGGGGACACACTTTTGCAATCGAGTCGTCTCTTCCCTACTCAACAAGTATAGTGTGACCCATAGGGCGTCCACAACCTATCATCCCCAGACCAACGGGCAGGCTGAGGTCTCCAATAGAGAAATCAAATCTATCCTCGAAAAGACGGTCAACCAATCGAGGAAAGATTGGAGCTTAAATCTGGACGATGCTCTCTAGGCCTACCGTACTGCTTTCAAGACCCCGATTGGCATCACACCATACTGTCTCATTTATGGCAAGTCGTGCCACCTTCCTGTTGAAATTCAGCACAAAGCCCTATGGGCAATCAGAAAATTCAACATGGATTTGAACGATAGTGGACATCATCGCCGTCTACAGATTCAAGAGTTGGAGGAGCTCCGGAATGATGCTTATGAAAATGCTCTGATTTACAAGGGCAAGACAAAAGCCCACCATGATAAGCATCTCTGTCCTAAGACTTTTTCTGTTGGACACAAAGTTTTACTATACAACTCCCGTCTTCGAATCTTTTCAGGAAAACTCAAGTCAAAATGGTCAGACCCCTATGTCGTCACTACCACTTTTGATCATAGAGCCATCGAGATCGCAAGTCCGGATGGTGGAGAACCTTTCAAGGTCAATGGCCACAGGATAAAGCCATTTTACGAGGGGTTCAAGCCCTCAACCAAAGAAGAGATGGAGGTGGCACCTCCACCCGTCCAGCCCAAGACATCAGAGAAGTGTCGAGGCCTAGACGTTAAACAAGGCCACGATCGTGGAGAATTCCACGAGTCGTTGCACTCCTTCCCTCTCTCCTCTTTTCTCTCTTTTTCGTTGCCTTTTTATTATTTCAATATTGCAGGCTTTCTAATTTATTTCGCTTTTTATGTTTCCCATGCTAAGTTTTAATTCCTTTGAAATTCGAATTGTTGTTTTCAAAACCTCCTTTATTCCTTATCTAACCACAGTTTTCTCTCTCCTATCCCCACTAATATCTCCTTCATTAATTATCTTGTCCCTTTCCATTTTATTTGCATTTATTAATAGCATTTATTTTCTTTTGTTTTGTCTCTTGGCAGTTGGGATGCACAGACCAAGTACCTGACAGACCTCTCCCCTTGCGACATGTCAGCTTGCTTTTCAGGAAATCAGATCAACTTCCCTCTCTCCATCATTTTCGCTGCCACCATCTGATTTTCTCTTTATACTTTTCCCACGTCTTCCCAAACCCTTTCCAAACCCTACCTCTATCCACCGCAAGCTTCCCTCTCACTCTCTCTACCCGTCATCTTCTCCAGTCACATCAACATCAACCGTCACCTCCATGGTGAAGCAGGTCGCTCATAAGCACACCTCAGGGGCACGACCGCCAGCTATAGACCACTCACCTGAAACCTCCAACGCTTCTTCCTCTCCCTCAGAACCCACCGCCGTAAAAACCACCACACCTCCGCCAGCCACCGCTACACAAAACCCTGAACCAACAGATTCCTCCTTAGGGGAGTATGAATCTTCCTCAGAAGAGGCCAATCCTCCCACCGTTGAGCCAAGAGCACCTCCCGTGATGAGATCTGGACAAGTAATGAGGAAGCGTTTGACGAAATAGGAGGCCAAGCCAGCTCCAAAGACTCTAAAGGAGATAACGGTGGATAAGGTCCTAGGGGAGATTATGGGGTCCGATGATGAGGCCATGCAAGAACCGCAGATGCAAGCATCCGACGACCAGGAGGTGTTTCAGGACGCTGAGGAGGATGGAGAGGACTAGCCCGAAGAGATGGGAAAAGGAGCAGCTGAGCTCGCTAAGGAAGACAAAGAGGCTGAGGAAGCTAAGAAAGAGGAAGCGAAGCACATCCAGGCTACCCCGGCTAAGGCGAAGAAAGAAAGCAAGAAGAAATCCAAAGTTAGTACTCCGGCCATGAAGAGGAAACTCACCGTGGAAGAAAAGGGTAAGGTCGTGGCAACAACTTCTAAGAAGAAGCAACGCGTAACGGAAACAGCACCTATCGAGGGCAAGACGCCAATATTATCGTCCGGGCCTCGATCGGCCGCTAAGCCCTAAGTGCCTTCCGTTTTAGTTCTATTTTATTTCAAACTCCTAGATCCCTTCATTTTCTTCCCAGAAATGAAGGATTCAATTTATGCAATCAAACCTTTTATTTTCTTCAATCATGAGCATATGATCTAATCGTTCTTAACTAATTTTTACATTTGTATTTTATTGATCTCCAATATAATTGTATTGCACTTCTTTTTTATTTTAGATTTGTCCAATCGAGGGTTAAACTGATTTTAGCAACTTTCATTCTTTTTAGCTACGACAACTCGTTCTTGGGCCACTTATGGGCTAAGAAGATCGAAGTAGATATCTAGCTTAGAGAAGCTAGTTAGAAAGATCAATTTGATATAGACCCGATTGACAACCGAGGATCCTAGATCAATAGTTGTCTTCCTATAGTCAACAATCAATCAATTTTAGTTAACCCATTAACCAGTAAGGTGCTAGTTGATTAGGAATCATCTCTAAGCCTACTTGAGGTGGTTTTGATGTAGGAGGGAAGTAGGAATTCTAAGCGTAACTGAGTCCTATAACAATTTGTAGATTAAAAATGAATACCTTTGCATCAATGATTGCTACTCAAGAATCATTGCTTGATTGAGCTTCTACTAGGATTGTTTTTACTCTTGAACACACTCTCAATTGAATTTATTGTCTTTTTATTTGTTTCAATAACAACACCCCCCCAATTCACCTAAGTGTTACAATTGGTATTTTCAAGCAACGTACAAAATCATATCCTTGTTCTTTGTGGATGAACCTTTTATAATTAATTTTGTGCTTAGTAGAAGTTATATTTCTTATTTATTTTTACGGAGTCGACGCCTATCAAATTTTGGCATCATTGTCGGGGAGTTTTGGTATAATAGTTTTGTATTTTCTTGTTCATGACTAGGTCCTCTTGCATGGACTTAATACCATTCAACTATAATAGAAATAGAAATCAGAAGGCAAGCCAAAAGAAAGTGATTGATACCAACGAAATCTGTACCAAGTTCATAAGCCATCAATAATCTTGATCAATGGCTTCCTTTTGACCAAGAAGTAGACCAAGAAGATCCGAATCCGATAGTAGACATCGCAGAGAAAACTCTCAGGGAGTGCAATAGAGGGGCAGAACAGACCACATATTCCTGGATCAATTTCTAAATAGTAGATCATGATTGGTCAATAAATACCAATATCATCCACAACTTGAAGAAATTTCATGGACATTCCAATGAGAATTCCTACACACATCTTAGGAATTTCCATTTGGAATGTAATGCACTAAAACCTCGAGAAGTTCCCATTGAGAGCTAACTTGAGGGTTTTTTCATGGTCATTGGAGGATTCAGCAAGGAATTGGTTCTATAGTTTACCTCACAACACCATCACTTCATGGGCTCAAATGTCAGCAGCCTTTTTGAACAAGTATTGGAATTCAAGCAAGGCTAGAGCATCCAGGAAGAACCTTGTTTCCATACAGCAGAGAGGGAGTGAGAGCTATGGAGAGTACCATCAAAAGTTCAAAGACCTTCAAGATATCTGCCCAATACTTGAATTGGTTGATCAAGCTTTGATCTAGTACTTCTACGATAGGATGAGTCAGAATGACAAAGATAGAGTAGATGCAGGAGCTAGAGGAGCTCTACAAGACCTCACTCCAACTAGATACTTCAAACTATTGCAAAAAATTATTATAATAGTTGTCCTTTGATAGATCTAACCTATTTCTTCTTTGAATTCAATTTGTTTAGAGCGACATGCCTCCAATATTTCTAACTTTATGCAAAATCTCTTTACATGTGTTCAAAATCAAGCTACTACACCAAGTCCAGTTATGGGTGTTTGTGGAATTTGTTGTTAAATAGATCATCTCAACAATCAATGTTACATGATGTAGCCCACAACACTAGAGGATACCACTGCACAAGTGAATGCAGCCTTTGGTTATAACCAAAATCATCAAGGGAAATATCCTCTTAAAAATAAACCATTTTCCAACCTTTACAATCCTAGATGGGGAAAACATCCCAATTTCAGTTGGGCCCTGTTGATACCCAAATTTTGACGCCATTTTTAATCAATTTTAGCATTTCTGTCATTTATTTAATTTACTGTCATTTTTACTTGATTTACAGTCATCTGTAGTTAGTTTACTATCGCTAGCATTTTTAGGTGTTTCGTTGCATTTTTGCATCGTCGTTAGCATCGTCAGCTTTCGAAATCGCATTTTCAATTTTTCGGCATGCATTTTCATTATTATTATTAATATTATTTTAAGCCTAAAAAAATCACGTTTTAGACTATCCGGCAGTCGTATGCTAGTTTTTCTGCATTTTTGGTCATCTCACGAATTTTAGGATTTTTAGGGTTTTAGCGCATTTTTTAGTATTTTTATTATTTTATTAATATTTTTATTCGAGCTTTTATTGGACCCGAGTAAGTCTGCTCGAACCACAGCTTGACTTTTAAATGTTTTCCATCAACTAGTTGCTAGCTTTTTTTCTGCTCGCAACGGTATACAGCGTTTCGCGTAATTTTCGGCGTAACGTTTTTATTTTTCCGTTCACGCGTTTCGCGCTTTTGAACGCGGAAATAAACGCGTCAAACGCGAAATTTTCATGCTTCGCTGTATACGGTTAAAACCGTCATATTTTTCTCTACGCGCTGGTACCCTCGGATCGAAAAGTCTGAGCGTTTGCTCGCAGGACTCAGCTCGAGCCCATTAAATAAATTAAAGGGCATTTTAATCACAACCGTTGATCTGGTCAACTCAAGAAAAGTCAACCAGATCAACGGTTGACAAATTAAAGGGGCATGGTGCACGCGAACGCCCATGGACGTGCGTGAACAAGGGAGCGAGCCACCGAGCTGCTCGCTCCCGTCCCCTCGGCCGTTACCTGTCCCCTCGGCCATCATCACAACGCCCCTAGCCCAGCCACCTCACGGCCGTAGCCCCGCCAGCGTGAACAACACCACCACGCGCAGCTCCTTCTCCCTCTCCTCCACGCGATTTTCTCCTATAAATAGGAGCTCCCATTCAACGTAAAAACGGCACCAAAATCGCAAGAAACCCTTGATCCTTCTCCCTCTTGATCAGCTTGCTCATATTGAGCGACAATCGTCCAGTTCAAAGTTTGAAACGTGAGCTTTCTCTCTCTAGCTCATCTTCGTTTTTTCTGCGCAAGTTTTCTTTAATTTCGTTTGGCTTGATTTTGAGCAAATAAATTGATTGTTTTTGTGCTATTAATTCACATACGTAATGTAGATTAAATACATGCTTTCAATTTTGAAAATCGTTGGCTAGATTGTTCGAATTAATTAGTTTTTCGATAATTAACGGTTCGGTCGTTTTTTCGAAATTAAATTTTGTACGAGTCAAACTAAAAGTCGAGGTTTATACGGTCGGAAAGTCGTCGAAGAGACGAACATTTCGGTACTTCCATTTTTCAAAACGTCCAAGTGTGGCCGGAGTTGGGTCGCCGGCAGTAGCTCCGGCGACCAAGGGAGGGGGTGATGAATAGTGCCATGCCTATTCATCACACGGCGCCGTTTTGGCCCCCTCCCAAGTTTTCAAAGTTTTCAATTAGGTCCCTCCGATTTTTAATTCTTTCCGAAATTTCAAATCGCAAGTTTTTCGTAAAAATAATTCGTACGCATCGTACGTTAATTTCTCGTATTATCAACTGTTTAATTTTCTGCACTTATCAACTGTTTAATTTTCTGCACTTATCAACTGTTTAATTTTTTGCACGTATCAACTGTTTAATTTTCTGTACTTATCAACTGTTTTAATTCTTAGCACTTTAAATTTCCGCACTTTATTTTCTGCAATTTAAAAATTCAGTTATTTATTTTTACCGCCTACATGGACGGTCGCACTTTAATTTCCGCAATATCAACTGCTTTAATTTTTCGCAAAACTGCTGGAAATCCTTCCGCAATATCAACTGTTTTATTTTCTGCAAATATCAATTGTTTTATTTTCCGCAATATCAACTGCTTTAATTTTTCGCACAACTGCTGGAAATCCTTCCGCAAATATCAACTGCTTTATTTTCTGCAAATATCAATTGTTTTATTTTTCGCAAATATCAACTCTCTACTTTCTGCAAATTATCCAACTGTTAAATTCTCGTATGCTTAAAATCAATCATTTTTCGCATGCAATCAACGTAGATATTAAATTCTCCCATGCGTAAAATCAATCATTCTTCGCATGCAATCACATAGATGTTAGATTCTCACATGCTTAAAATCAATCATTTTTCGCATGCAATCAACGTAGCATTTTAATTCTCACATGCGTAAAATCAATCATTCTCCGCATGCAATCACGTAGATGTTAGATTCTCACATGCTTAAAATCAATCATTTTTCGCATGCAATCAACGTAGCATTTTAATTCTCACATGCGTAAAATCAATCATTCTCCGCATGCAATCACGTAGATGTTAGATTCTCACATGCTTAAAATCAATCATTTTTCGCATGCAATCAACGTAGATATTAAATTCTCCCATGCGTAAAATCAATCATTCTTCGCATGCAATCACGTAGATGTTAGATTCTCACATGCTTAAAATCAATCATTTTTCGCATGCAATCAACGTAGCATTTTAATTCTCACATGCGTAAAATCAATCATTCTTCGCATGCAATCACGTAGATGTTAAATTCTCACATGCTTAAAATCAATCATTTTTCGCATGCAATCAACGTAGCATTTTAATTCTCACATGCTTAAAATCAATCATTTTTCGCATGCAATCACGTAGCATTTTAATTCTCACATGCTTAAAATCAATCATTTTTCGCATGCAATCACGTAGATGTTAGATTCTCACATGCTTAAAATCAATCATTTTTCGCATGCAATCAACGTAGCATTTTAATTCTCACATGCTTAAAATCAATCATTTTTCGCATGCAATCACGTAGCACTGTTAAAATTCTCACATGCGTAAAATCAATCATTTTTCGCATGCAATCACCATAGCATTTAAATTCTCGTATGTGTAAAATCAATCATTTTTCACATACGATCAACCCAACATTTAAATTTCGTATGCGTAAAATCAATCATTTATCGCATGCAAATCAGCTCAGCATTTAAATTCTCGTATGCGTAAAATCCATCATTTTTCGCATACAAACAACTATCATCATTTTTGTCAAACCCAGCATCTCACTTTCGTATACGCAAAATTCATCATTTCTCGTATGCAATCAACTGTCATTTAAATTTTCGCACTCATAAAATTGTTTACTTCTTTCTCAAGCTATCACTAATACTCTCACTTTGTAGGTTTTAAATTCAAGCTTCGCTCGAAAGTACGCCTTTCGATTCCCTTTTATTTATTCAGCGCTTTTTTCGTAAAATAGCAGTCGTACGCATGATATATAGAACTGTTAGAATTAAAATCAACCCACATGAACAACGTGTTTAAAGAGTCGCTTCAAATGCCATATTCATGTGATTTTAAATTCTCGCATATATTGACTGCATGTACATGGGGACTTTCGATCCCACATCAGTTTTCCACTTCAAAAAACCAATCATTTAAAATTGGTACTCTGTTAGCAATCCATGATAGGTTCACATAGCAATCAATCTAATCATGCATGGTCCGATGATGAAATAAGAGGGCGCTCATTCAGTCTTACAGAAAATTTAGTCCCATCACGTTACGGTCAAGAATAATAGATTGATCTTGATAAACGGTAACCCCGTCCGAAAGATCTTTTTTATTATTTTTGAACGGTCCCGATTGTGGAAAAGGCTAAAGTGACGATTCCTCTAAGGGCCCCCTTTTTCAAAATAAAACGCATTTTCATCAAAACACCTTTTAAACACCTCTCTCATCAACCGGTAACCGTTTTCGGATGTGACTCGGGTGCCTAACACCTTCCCGAGACCATAATACGACCCCGAACCTTTTGTCTGGGGTCCAGACCCTTTTTTTGTGCCTTTAGTTTTTTTACTTATTATATTTCCTATGCCATGACGATTAAGGTTCCCTAAAGCCTAGCAACCAAATTAGGGTGGCGACTTCATTGCATGTTGCGAGGCGTCTGTCTACGCTGAGCATTGTAAGGTCCCAAATTTCGTTGCACACTCGCGAGTTTTTAATTTTCGTAGGGGCGCGACAGTTTGGCGACTTCACTGGGGACCTTTTGGGTCAGAGCCGGTTTTGTCTTTTTTAGAGAGGTGTTTATGTGTTTATTTATTTGCTTTGATCAATTGCTGATCTGTTCATTTATTTGCTTTATCAATTGTCATATGCATATCATAGCGCCCTACACCCAGGGGACCAATACCAAAATAGGAGGGTAGTAGTGACGCCCTAGGACACATGTCCTAGGTAGTGTTCACCAATCCCAACTCGGATGAACCCCTAAAGCCAGTTGAAAGGATTACTCGATTTCGTAAGGAATCGGGGACGCCAGACGACACTTTAGGGACCTTTTCATGGTATCATCCGGGAACCATTCAAGCCAGTTAGAGGTGTCGGAATCAGAGCCCCAGCACGTGCATCATGATTATACCTGTTTATCGTGGCTATTTATCTTGTTGGTATGATGACGTGATTTTTCCTGTTATACAAACTGTGGATTTCTCACACACACCATTTACTTAGCACTTAAAATTTTTGATGTTTGTCCTACACGGCCCATTTTGCTCATTCACCATGACAGCACCTACGTTACTTTCATTTGATATTTTCGGGGGACGAAGCTTCGACGATCAAGCTGCCCGAGGAGATCTGTTAGAACGGGGATTCGCCCCTGACATCACCACTAAAATCAAAGTAGAGGTTGTAGACTTTGATTTGACTAGGATTCGGATGTTAAGGAATGAGCTGACTGAAGACGAAGAGACTCAGTTTGAGGGTAGTTATGGAAAGCTACTGACCCTAGTGGATGTCAAGGCCGATTGGGGTTGTATCAGGGCAGCTCTGAAGTTCTGGGACTCCTACTATCATTGCTTCTCTTTTGACAAAGGAGTGGACTTAACTCCTACACTCGAGGAGTACTCAACTTTGATGTGCTTCACATCACCCATATCAATCATCTACCAGAATGTCCGACTTGACTCTGCAAGTGTAAAAATAAGACTCGACAAGCTATTAGGAATCCCTACTCGTGTCAAGGAGGGTGACTACGTTTGGTGTTGGTCGGATATCGAGGCACGATTTCAGCTATCAAATGGAGCTAGGCGCTTAAGGATTCTGGCCTTCGCCATTGTAGGATTCGTCTTTTTTCCGAGGATGAGAAACGCCATCGACTCTTCAGCAGCCAACATCTTTTACGAGATGGAGGTAAATGCCATCAATCCTACAACAGCCATCTTGGCCAAGACCTTTCGTTCCTTAGACTCCTGCCGAAGGAAGGGGAAAGGGAGGCTCACCTGCTGCGCCCAGCTACTGACAGCATGGTTGATCAGCCACTTCAAGCAAATTCCTGATCAATCCATCTTCTTCGAGAGCTACATCAGGTCGTGCCCTCTGCTCAGAGTTATCAATGCAATGACCACAGATAAATGGGAGATGGAAAATAAAGACGTCTGGATCAACCGATTCATCAACCTCTCAGAGGAAGACTTCAGTTGGCATGCCAAGTGGCTACGAACCTCCGATCCTATCGTCTGCTGTGGACCCCTACCTTGGGTTCCTCTAATCGGAGCTTGGGGATGTGCTCACTACTGCCCTGCCCTCGTACTCAGGCAGTTTTGCATCACCCAGATCATTCCAGTAACATTCGGCATGACGAAAACGGATCTACCACACACCGGAGAGAATCAGAACATCCAGTTGTACGCCCTAGACTGGGCCAACCCCTTTTGTCTCAAAGGACGTGTCGCCCCTGCCGCAACAATACCGCAATATCCACAGTGGAGGTTGCAGCGAGTCAACGGCAATGTCTTGCCTCACCCAGAAAATCAGAAACCGATAGAAGAGGAAGGAGAATCGCAAGTAAGTGGAGGAATGGATGCCATGGCTTACGCGCAAGTGGTAGAACAAATACGAGCAGCGCAGGAAGAGCGAGATCTAATGACAGAGGAAAGAGATACTGCCGAAGCACGTCAATGCTACGCAGAAGTCCGGAAGAATGAGGTATACCGGCGTCATAGGGATTTTGTCCGGATACAAGCAGTAAAACAGAAGGTGGCCCTCAGGGCCTTCAACGAACGCTTGAGCAGCGAAACCCGCAAGAAAGAAGCTTCGAGTGCCATAATCCAAGACAAGGATTCAACGATAAGGGTCTTGACTACTCGAGCAGATCTAGGAGATAGGAAGAGCCAGGCATTGCAAAACCGAATTACCGCCTTAGAAGCTGAGATAGAAATGCAGAAAGGGGAGATGGCTTCGATGGAGTACCTTTGGCAGGAGAACTCTGACGCCCAGGATTGACGCCTTTAGGGAAAGGCTCGGATATCGGCAAACCTTTTCTTTTAGCTAGGACCCCTAATTTCATCTATCTTAGCCATTTTTGATGAACTTAGGTAGTTGGCAAGTTTACCATACTTTTGTAAACACTTTAATAAAGTCGTACTCTTTCGGATATTTATTAAAATTGCCTATCTTTTTCATATCAATTATCCATCCCAAATACAACTCAAAAGACCATCGCAAAAAGAAAAAGAAAATCCCTCCGAGATAAACACAATCTTTTCACTAAAAAACCAGAAAAATCAGACCAAGCAATATATAGCCAAGTAGCCCTCGCTCATGACCCTATCCTTTTAGTTTATCACAAGAACTTTCGAGTTCATAGCATAGATCGACGTCCCTCCCCTTGGTTGGGTTCACTAGGCATCAGGCCCTACAGCGTTGAAAGCATAATGTGAAAAGAGATCCCCCTAGCATGACGGCGTTGGTTGCCCCTGCTGATTTGGGTTTCGCCGTTAGCATCTCAGATTTGCGTCATATCGTTGGAATGTATAGAGGCTTCCTTCGTATCTCGCCAACGACCAGGATATCTCGCCTCCGCGACCACCCTGAAAATATCAAATGAAAGTACAAGCCAGAAAAGCGAATGAGCAAATGTGGAGACCTCGGGATTGCACATCACCTGTGTATCTTCATTTATACTCACTGTTTTTGTGTTTTTTCCCTTTTTTCAGGTTCACCATAGCTCCTCGGAAGCAAGCTACTCCGCACAGGCTCCCTTTGACTAGACTTCAAAAGCGAAAAATGACTGAACCGGCCAAGACCGATGAAGCACTGACCGCTAGAATTGCTGAGTTAGAGGAGCAAGTTAGGATCACTACGGAAAGGGCCGCCAGGGCCGAAAAGGAAAGAGATGAAGTTGTCACCGAGTTTCCACCGGGTTTCGATCCCCCTCAAACAAACAGACCTTCCCCTTTACTCACCGTCGCAGGACCTTCGGTACTCCCACCCCTGTCCGGCCCCCCGGGCCGTTGGAGATGGGTTAGTCCCTTCACTGTACCCAACACTGCAAGTCCTCCAGTTAAGGCGGGTGAAGAGATCTCCCCGTCGCTTCAGCACCTTTCACTGTGGACCCCAGCAAGAGCCAGGCCCACCCAGAGAATCCATATCTCCCTCCTATTCCTCCGAGCACAGTTCCCGGACCTGTGGGAACTCAGCTCCTCACTTTCAACTCAGCACAACCGCAGTTCTCATCAGGACTGGCACTACCCTTCGGTTCCAACCCCATCGGGGCCGAGCAACCAAAAAATGATCGGCTAAACCTACTTGAGGAAAGGCTCCGAGCAATTGAAGGGGCTGATCCATTTGACCCTACCGGCCCTGCCGATATGTGTATGGTCCCCGAGATTGTCGTACCCCCGAAGTACAAAATCCCTGACTTCGAAAAATATACTGGGGTAGAGTGCCCAAAGACCCATCTCAGAGCATACTGCAACAAGATGGCAGAGGTAATCCACAGTGAGCCGTTGTTGATTCATCTCTTCCGGGAAAGCTTGACCAAGCACGCCCTGACATGGTATATGGGGCTAGATCGAGCCAGGATCAGGACATGGAGAGACTTATCCGACGCATTCTACCGGCAATATAAGTTCAATATGGAGGTAGCACCCGACCGCGCTGATCTGCAAAACATGGAAAAGAAAGTCGGCGAGTCCGTAAAAACCTATGCTCAGAGATGGAGGGAGGTGGCCTCACGGATCTCTCCACCCTTAAGCGACAAGGAACTCCTGTCGATCTTCTTGCACACCTTCAAGGCTCCCTACTACACCTACCTGATCTCAAACCCCTCAAATAGCTTCTCCGATATGGTCCTAATTGCCGAAAGAGTCGAGCAAGGAATTAAGTCAGGACGAATCTTGCCTTCAGCATCGGAATCTGCGCCCAGGAAAGCACCTATCATAAAAAGAGACGTTGGATTTGTGGCTCCCCAAGCTCATCAGGGGCAGCCATTTCCACCACCTCCACCTTATTTATCACCATCGCCCTACCCTCTGCCGTCATTATATCAACCTACCTACTTTCCTTTCACCTCGCCGCCCGTTGCCAATATCGCGCCTCAAAGCCCTACGCATTTCCCATCAGTACAAGCATCACAACCCATGCAACCCAAGCCATATAACCCACCAAAAAACCCAAATAACCAAAACACGACAAACAATCGGTGGAGCCGAGAGCCTCCACCTCCTCTTCCTCTTCCTGCAGGAGAAATCTACAAACATCTCTTGGCAGCCGGACAGATCGTACCGGTGCCGGCTCAGCCTCAATTGCCTCCTTACCCGAAGTGGTATGATCTCAACGCGAGGTGTGAATACCACGCTGGAGCCCCAGGTCACACTCTGGAAAACTGCTTCGCATTTAAAGCCAAAGTCCAGCACTTGATCAAGAGTGGGTGGGTATCTTTCGAAGGGTTAGCAAAAGGACCCAACACATCCACCAACCCTCTTCCCAATCATGCCCAGGGAAAGGGAGGAGTGAACGCCATCTCGGCAGGAGAAAGAAACGACCTTCTCTTTTCCGCATCAAGCTGGCCACAGGAACAACTTTTCCTGGCCCTAACTCGAGGAGGACACTTGCCATACTCGGAGAGCAATCCAAGTGGCTGCATGTACTGCGTGGAAAGCGACGATCACAAAATCCAAAACTGCAAGGTGTTCGCAGAAAGGGTGGTACAACTCTCGCATCTCGGGGTGATCCAAACCCAGAAAGCAACCCACGAGGGAAGATCCATTAACGCCATCGGAGACGGATTTCCTATCTCGCATAACGCCAAGGGAACTCCACTCCCAATCCTCCGAAAGAAGGGATCGACTTCGTCGGGCAAACGATTTTCCAAACGCCGCGACGAGGGCGATCGCGAGATTGATACTTTGGGCCAACCTTCTGGGAGATTCGATTACCTCGTCAGGTATTCGGCGCCACCCTCCTATGGTGGCCCAGCACCACCACTACCTTCTTGGGAACCCTCAGACTCCGAATCATACCCTTTACCGATGTGGTCGCTCCCTCTGTTTCCTTTGAAGGAAATCTACACAAGCCTCTTGGCAGAGGGACAGATTATGCCATCCCCACTCCCGTCTCAATCCACTCCTTACCCTAGCGGGTATGATCCAAAGGTTAGCTGCGAATATCACGCCGGAACCAGAGGACACTCCTTGGAGGATTGTTATGCCTTTAGAGAAAAGGTCGAGCACCTAACTAAACAAGGGCGAATCTCGCCCCATGGATTAGAAAAGGATCCTGCTGTGACAATGGGTCCCCTACCGCACCATAATTCGGGGATGGGCGACATTGCTTCCGTAGGAATCAACTTTCCTCGCCCTTCGATGGAAGAAACACCCAACGAAGAGTTGTTCTTCGCTCTAGCTAACAACGCTTATCTACCATTCCCGGGGAATAATCAGGCCCAATGCCTCTTCTGCCAAGGGGAAAGCAAGCATGACATCCAGGATTGTGGACTCTTTCGGCAAAAAGTCAAGCAACTCACCACATTCGGAGTCATCCAAACTAAAGGAGAAGCCCGAGGAACCATCAATGCCATCGGGGACCACTCTCCAGCACCATATTCCTTCGAATATGTGGCTCAGACAGGGGACACCTCCACAACCCCACGCAAGGTAGTGTTCACATTAGCTGTGAATACTCCTAGCCGAGACCTGCACACGGTCCCATTCGACTACGGGTACACGGTAATCACCACCCCTCCTACAGTCACGCCAATAGGACCCACTATCGGTGAAACCTCTCATATCGGGGGCATGACCCGCACCGGGAGATGTTACATCTCGGAGGAAGTAGAGAAGCAATGACAAGCTAAAGGGAAAAACCCTGTGATTCGCGAGGAAACGATAGAGGAAACACAAGGTTTGAGCCAACCTGTAACCGCGGACGAGACGGCTGAGTTCCTCAAAATCATGAAACAGAGCGAGTTCAGCATCATCGAACAACTGAAGAAAACCCCAGCTCGCATTTCCATCATGGAGCTGATACTTACTTCAGAGGCTCATCGCCAAGCTCTCCTGAAAGTCTTGAAGCAAGCCTTCGTAACTAAGGATATCACTACAGAAGGGGTGGAAAACCTTGTCGGAAGGATTCAGGCCCTCAGCAGCATTTCCTTCTCTGAAGAAGAGATCGACCCCTCAGGAAAAGATCACAACAAGGCCCTATACATCACGGTAGAATGTAAGGGACACGTCATAGCCAAGGCCCTCATCGACAATGGGTCCATGCTGAATGTCATGCCCAGGCACGTCCTCGAACAACTACCGGTCGATTTCTCTCACATGAAACCTAGCGGAATGATGGCTAGGGCTTTCGATGGCACCACTCGAGAAATCATCGGAAACTTTGAATTGGACATGGTCATCGGGCCCCACACCTTCGCCCTGACATTCCAGATCATGGAAATCCAACCTGCTTACAGCATGCTACTGGGACGACCTTGGATCCACTCAGCAGGGGCAGTCCCCTCTTCTCTGCATCAGTGCCTCAAGTACGTCAAGGATAATGCCTTAGTCACAATAAAGGCAGAAGAGGCCCTGATCTTGGCTAAGCACGCCTCCGTGCCTTACATCGAAACTGCCGAAACCTTGGAGAGCTCGTTCCAAGCCTTCAAAATCGTCAACACAGACTGGATCAAGGGGGGGTCCCTTGTGGGCAAAACCGCAAAATCTGAGACAGCCGAAACCACCCCTAAACCAATGCTGGAAGGAAGTTTCCAATTGGGAAAATGGCTCGGCGCCAAGCTACAAGGATCCAAAGGATGGTCGCCTCCGAAGAGCTTCGGAGACCGTTTTGGCTTAGGGTACCAACCTGGCAAAGCCGATTTCGTTAGAATTGCCCAAGAAAAGAAAGAAAAGCAGTTGGCTAAGCTATTTGGGCAGTCAGCACCAGGGGGCAAGATGCTAATCCCCCATATCAGGACTACGTTCCCCTTCGCCGCCGAAACCATCAATGGAAATCCTGTCAAGGTATCGGACCTCCGTATCTGCACTCTGGGAGAAGAGGGATCGTCGTCTGGTTCAGTCATTTTCGTTAAGAAGTCAGGGGAGTCTGTGTGCAACTGGACCATCACCATGCTTCCGGATGTCTCTCCAAAATTACTCCTTTTGAAAATATATTTTGCACGTTTTCTCACGAAAACATTTTTGTAGGAACTCATGTTCCCCTTTTGTTAAAAATCAAATATGTATGCAATTTTCATTTCACGCATCTCTTTTTTTCGCACTTTTAATGTTAGGATGAATGTTAGTTCGGATTGTCTTGATAAAACCTATGTCTTTACTGGCGAAGAAATCGTCACCACCGAAGATAAGGTCGAAATCTCCGACGAACTGACCCGTTTACTAGAAAGTTCAGAAAAGGAAATAACCCCTCATCAGGAGGAATTGGAAGTAAACTTGGGGGCAAGCAACGAGAATCAAAAGCTGGTTAAGATCGGAACTACCCTGGACACAATTCAGAGAGAAAGATTGATTTCTTTCCTCAAAGACTACTCCGATGTATTCGCATGGTCATACGCCAACATGCCAGGACTTGATCCCGGGATAGTCAAGCATCGTGTCCCATTGAAACCTGAGTTTAAACCTATCAAACAAAAGCCTGAAGAAGATCATCTAGAGGGTGGTAATCACTCGCAAAGACTGGCATGACAGGCTTCCCTTCGCGCTGCATTTTTGCCGGATAGCAACCCGTACGTCTACAGGGGCAACTCCCTACTCATTAGTTTACGGTATGGAAGCCGTAATTCCCCTTGAGGTAGAAGTCCTTTCTCTCAGAATCCTGGCAGAGTTTGAAGTAGAAGAATCAGATTGGGCAAGAGTGAGGTACGAGCAGCTGAACCTCCTTCCCGAAAAGCGCTTGGCCGCTATCTGTCATGCACAATTATATCAGCAAAGAATGGCCAACGCTTATGACAGGAAAGTGCGACCTCGCAAGTTCGAGGCTGGAGATTTAGTACTGAAGAAGATTCTCCCTCATCAGGAGGCCAGTCAAGGAAAGTGGGCCCCCAAATATGAGGGCCCGTATCTAGTTAAAAGTGCATTCTCAGGGGGTGCCCTAATGCTAACCAACATGGACGGAGACGATCTCCTAAGACCGGTGAATGCCGATGCAGTCAAGATATACTACGCCTGAAGTGTCACGGGTTACACGTTCGGCCAGATCAGCGACATAGGGTTTTATCATGACAATCTAATACAAACGTTTGTTCTGAAATTAATAAAACAAGTTTTTTTCAGGAGATGCGTATGATTTTAAAACTTTGTTATCCTCTTTCGTTAAACGTGTGAGATGACAAAAGGAGGCATGGCATAGATGGCTCCCCAGGAGTAGCTCGAGACGTAAGACGCGTCCCTTAGACTAACGCCACTAATCAATTTTAAGTTTTGCAGCGGCGTATAGTCTCATCTTGGCATCACGAGAAGACCACGGAGCTTCCGCTCGTAGCGACTCTTGGAGGGCCGCAACGGGCCACCTTCAAGAGCAAATCAGGAAAGATTTTAAGGCAAACTGTCGCCATCTAAAGCGAAATTCTTTTTCCTGTAGTGCGACCAGCACAACCGGCATCGCGAACAACCGTTCTCGAAGGACTAAATGCTGAACCAAAGTCACAAAGCTCATCCTAAGCCGGCCAAGTCGTCGAAACGCTAGCAAAGTCGGCTCCCATCTCCGTTCACCTATTCGGAGGAGCTCATCGCCAAAACACCGTGGTCGCACAGTGCAACATTACAGGCAACAACTCCTGGGAAAAGCACGACAAAAAGTCATCCTCCTGGGGTCACCATCAACATACTTAATGCGGTCTTGTTCAAGAAGGTTCCGGCATCCGCACCATGATCAATACGGTGTATCCTTTACTCGAGAGACAGCCAGGCTATAAGTATCACCCACGCCAAGGTGAGAGCTGCAGCAACACATCTAAAAACAAAGCTATCATCAATCGACATCCGACCTAAGTCACGCTCAATGACCCACGAGTGGCCCGTCTAAAAGGGAGAGCTTAAAAACTTATCAATCACATTCCTTTTGCCAAAAATCATCTCGCATTTACTCCTCATTAGTTCTTGCCGCATTGTTTTTTTCAGGAACTGGGTCACCCCCATTCGATGCCCGCATAAGGACGGTAAGCATGTGCCCTTGCAGCCCCGCTGCACATTACGGGAACGGAGGGTTTTCCCCTTTATCCCCAAGCAATCACGAAGCCCATCAACAAAGGTCTAGCAAGGGCCAGTAAGCAAGTATACCCAGTGCGGATCCCATTTTCCCTTCGACCGGGATCAGCGGTTCCCATAAAGCAGCTGAAAAAGAAACCAATCAGCACACCGAAGCGAAGCATCCCGGAACCGGGGACCACGTCATAGGCACCCTCGAAAAGCCGAGTTAAAAGAAGGGAGAATCCCTGAACTTATCTCTTTTTTTCGTTTTAAATTAATTTCTCTGTTTGTTGTCCCCTCTGCATCTCACAGGGACCGGAAGCATCTCACTGTCATCCGCGTGAAGCTCGTGGAAGACGCCCTTGTAGCCCCGCTGCACACCTTAGGGGAGTCCATCTTTCTTTCCCCTTTTATTTAAAATTGTTTTCATTCTTACTCGATTTGATAGCTTTAAGCCGAGTACGGTCGTCTGGCCCACTGGGGGCAACCTTAGGTTCTCATTAGAACGTTGCAAGTAGGTCATCCCCCACATCTAGCAATCAAGTCTTCTAGCAATCAAACCATTGAGCAATCAAACCCTCAATCAATCAAAAATAAAAAAAAATCGATCAAAATCCCTCTTTAACCCGGCTAAAACAAAAGCATACTGCTCTTATAGGCATTTTCATGCATCGCATAGGTCAGAAATATTCAATCCCTCTGTTAAATCAAGCATCTATCCAAATTACGTGCCATGCATGATATTACCTGTTTGCTCTTATATCCACGGTTTGTTCCGACGTAAGCAGTCACAAACAAATCCCGGTAAGCATTTTCGAGCCATCGCGGCGTATCCTTCATGAGTGTAAGGGCCTGACTAGATACTAGTTGAGTTCGCATAATATCCAGGGTACATGCGCAATCAGACATGGGATAGCTATGAAATGACGTGGGACTTTTACGATTTTCTCCACTTTTTTCGTTTCTTTACTCTTTCCACCATGTATGTCATCACTCCCCAAACCAACAATATCACTCATACCCCGGGAGCCAAAGAGCAGTTTCAGCTAAAATTGCCAGCTGGAAGTAAAAGCATGCCAAGTTCAAGTTCACGACGAAGGAGACTGAAAAGGGCGCCAGGAGATCGCTAAGGACTGTCACCGAAGAAGCAGCAACTACGAAGGCCGAGGCCTCGAGACAGAAGGGGAAGAGATCAAGACGAAGGCCGTACTTGCTCTGCTCTGTTGCATTTTCAAGATCAAATCAAAAAAAAAGGGGAAGAAGAAAAAAAAGAAGAGAAGAAAAAAAAAGGGGAGAGACAAGAGAGAAAAAAAAAGAGAGAGGAAAAAGGGAAAAGAAAAGAAAAAAGAAATGCTCAGAGACCTTCGAAGAATAACAAACAATCGAAGAGACAAAGCAAGCACAGCCCAGGGACGACTCAGTTCGAGAAATCTCGAAGAAAACTTTCCCCAGTGAACTCGAGTAAAAAGGCCCAAGGCCAACTCGAGAAATCTCAAAGCAACCTTCCCCAGTGAACTCGAGCAAAAAAGGCCCAAGGCCAACTCGAGAAATCTCGAAGCATCCTTCCCCAGGAAAGGCCCAAGGCCCCACTCGACACACCGCAAGCAGCGAACCGCAAAGCAGCGACGACGCTCCCCCAATGAAGACTCGAGAAAAGGGCCCCTGGCCGACGGGAAAATGACATCCCCAGCAAAACATCGCCCACATCAGGGCCAATCAGCAAAACATCGCCCACATCAGGGCCAATCAGCAAAACATCGCCCACATCAGGGCCAATCAGCAAAACATCGCCCACATCAGGGCCAATCAGCAAAACATCGCCCACATCAGGGTCAATCAAGCAAAACATCGCCCACCTCAGGGCCAATCAGCAAAACATCGCCCACATCAGGGCCCATCAGCAAAACATCGCCCACATCAGGGCCGATCAGCAAAACATCGCCCACATCGGGGCCGATCAGCAAAGCATCACTCATCAAAAAGCCTTCCAACTCCTCGGCAAAGCAATCTTTTCCCAAAACAAACTCCTTTCCGGACTTTTCATGTCCTTTCATTCTTTTCCGTAAAAGTCCCATCGATTATTAGAACGCCCATGCATGTGCATCTTCATTCGAAGTCTATTCACTCGGATTGACATTGCGAACTGTAAATTATGTATCATGTTAGTAGCATCTTTATGAGTGTAAAACACTTAGCCTTGTTTCAGAGCGTGAGTGCAAACACTAATATCAGGTGAGGACTGCTTACGGCTGCAAGTCGTGGGAAAGTCTTGTCTTGGGGGTCGTTACCTCCTGAGCAGGACGCAGACGCATTCTAGGTTCGTATCAAGGCCGCTAGCATTAGCATTCTTCTCCTCCCAGAGTGACAGCATAGTATAATTTCCAGCATAGCATCTTCTCCTCCCAGAGTGACCTTAGTTTAAATTTCCGCATTTCGCGTCGTCTCCTACGGGAATCGACGTTCTTTAAATTTCAGCATAGCATCTTCTCCTCCCAGAGTGACAGCATAGTATAATTTCCAGCATAGCATCTTCTCCTCCCAGAGTGACCTTAGTTCAAGTTTCCGCATTTCGCGTCGTCTCCTACGGGAATCGACGTTCTTTAAGATTTCAGCATAGCATCTTCTCCTCCCAGAGTGACAGCATAGTTTAATTTCCAGCATAGCATCTTCTCCTCCCAGAGTGACAGCATAGTTTAATTTCCAGCATAGCATCTTCTCCTCCCAGAGTGACAGCATAGGTTTAATTTCCAGCATAGCATCTTCTCCTCCCAGAGTGACCTTAGTTTAAATTTCCGCATTTCGCGTCGTCTCCTACGGGAATCGACGTTCTTTAAATTTTAGCATAGCATCTTCTCCTCCCAGAGTGATAGCATAGTATAATTTCCAGCATAGCATCTTCTCCTCCCAGAGTGACCTTAGTTCAAGTTTCCGCATTTCGCGTCGTCTCCTACGGGAATCGACATTCTTTAAGATTTCAGCATAGCATCTTCTCCTCCCAGAGTGACAGCATAGTTTAATTTCCAGCATAGCATCTTCTCCTCCCAGAGTGACCTTAGTTTAAGTTTCCGCATTCCGCGTCGTCTCCTACGGGAATCGACGTTCTTTAGATTTCAGCATAGCATCTTCTCCTCCCAGAGTGACAGCATAGTTTAGCTTCCAGCACAGCATCTCCTCCTCCCAGAGTGACCTTAGTTTAAGTTTCCGCATTTCGCATCGTCTCCTATGGGAATCGACGTTCTTTTGATTTCAGCATAGCATTCTCCTCCTCCCAGAGTGACAGCATAGTGTAGCTTCCAGCGTAGCGTTTCTTCTCCTCCCAGAGTGACAACATAGCGTAGATCTACCTTTTTCATCTTTAGCATTTCTTCCCCTCTCAGAGTGATATCCTTCACATAATTCTACATTTCTGCATAATTATTTTCTTCCTCTTAGAGTTGACATCATTAGGGCGAAACGTTCATACATCTACGAATAGCGCGTCATCCTCCCTAGGCAACGTCTGTTGGGTGTCAGACCCCCCAGTGAAGCCGTCATTTACGTTGTCGTAAAATCACTTTTCATCCCTAGCAGAGTAGTCATCATTTACACTTCCTGCAACTTATGTTTCTCTCAATACCCGAGTAGATCTAAGCTTATATCTTTGCAGGATCAATAACCTATCTCCTCCTCCCAGAGCGACATCAAGCAATCACCTGTTAATCCCTAGTGATGACAACAGCAATTTCCTCCTCCCAGAGTGACAGCAATCAATCTCCTCCTCCCAGAGTGACGGCAAGTAATCACCTTTTACCCCCAGTGGTAGCATCAATCAAACTACCTCCTCCCAGAGCGACATCATCACTGTAGGTTTGAGGTAAGACCTGTTGTGTCGCCAAAATTCGGATATATATAGGGGCGGCTGTCTTTACTGCTTATCAAATCCTTCGATAAGACAGTAAAGAGGGGGCAACTGTTGATACCCAAATTTTGACGCCATTTTTAATCAATTTTAGCATTTCTGTCATTTATTTAATTTACTGTCATTTTTACTTGATTTACAGTCATCTGTAGTTAGTTTACTATCGCTAGCATTTTTAGCTGTTTCGTTGCATTTTTGCATCGTCGTTAGCATCGTCAGCTTTCGAAATCGCATTTTCAATTTTTCGGCATGCATTTTCATTATTATTATTAATATTATTTTTAGCCTAAAAAAATCACGTTTTAGACTATCCGGCAGTCGTATGCTAGTTTTTCTGCATTTTTGGTCATCTCACGAATTTTAGGATTTTTAGGGTTTTAGCGCATTTTTTAGTATTTTTATTATTTTATTAATATTTTTATTCGAGCTTTTATTGGACCCGAGTAAGTCTGCTCGAACCACAGCTTGACTTTTAAATGTTTTCCATCAACTAGTTGCTAGCTTTTTTTCTGCTCGCAACGGTATACAGCGTTTCGCGTAATTTTCGGCGTAACGTTTTTATTTTTCCGTTCCCGCGTTTCGCGCTTTTGAACGCGGAAATAAACGCGTCAAACGCGAAATTTTCATGCTTCGCTGTATACGGTTAAAACCGTCATATTTTTCTCTACGCGCTGGTACCCTCGGATCGAAAAGTCTGAGCGTTTGCTCGCAGGACTCAGCTCGAGCCCATTTAAATAAATTAAAGGGCATTTTAATCACAATCGTTGATCTGGTCAACTCAAGAAAAGTCAACCAGATCAACGGTTGACAAATTAAAGGGGCATGGTGCATGGCACACGCGAACGGCCATGGACGTGCGTGAATAGGGGAGCGAGCCACCGAGCTGCTCGCTCCCGTCCCCTCGGCCGTTACCTGTCCCCTCGGCCATCATCACAACGCCCCTAGCCCAGCCACCTCACGGCCGTAGCCCCGCCAGCGTGAACAACACCACCACGCGCAGCTCCTTCTCCCTCTCCTCCACGCGATTTTCTCCTATAAATAGGAGCTCCCATTCAACGTAAAAACGGCACCAAAATCGCAAGAAACCCTTGCTCCTTCTCCCTCTTGATCAGCTTGCTCATATTGAGCGACAATCGTCCAGTTCAAAGTTTGAAACGTGAGCTTTCTCTCTCTAGCTCATCTTCGGTTTTTCTGCGCAAGTTTTCTTTAATTTCGTTTGGCTTGATTTTGAGCAAATAAATTGATTGTTTTTGTGCTATTAATTCACATACGTAATGTAGATTAAATACATGCTTTCAATTTTGAAAATCGTTGGCTAGATTGTTCGAATTAATTAGTTTTTCAATAATTAACGGTTCGGTCGTTTTTTCGAAATTAAAGTTTGTACGAGTCAAACTAAAAATCGAGGTTTATACGGTCGGAAAGTCGTCGAAGAGACGAACATTTCGGTAAGTCCATTTTTCAAAACGGCCAAGTGTGGCCGGAGTTGGGTCGCCGGCAGTAGCTCCGGCGACCAAGGGAGGGGGTGATGAATAGTGCCATGCCTATTCATCACACGGCGCCGTTTTGGCCCCCTCCCAAGTTTTCAAAGTTTTCAATTAGGTCCCTCCGATTTTTAATTCTTTCCGAAATTTCAAATCGCAAGTTTTTCGTAAAAATAATTCGTACGCATCGTACGTTAATTTCTCGTATTATCAACTGTTTAATTTTCTGCACTTATCAACTGTTTAATTTTCTGCACTTATCAACTGTTTAATTTTCTGCACGTATCAACTGTTTAATTTTCTGCACTTATCAACTGTTTTAATTCTTAGCACTTTAAATTTCCGCACTTTATTTTCTGCAATTTAAAAATTCAGTTATTTATTTTTACTGCCTACATGGACGGTCGCACTTTAATTTCCGCAATATCAACTGCTTTAATTTTTCGCAAAACTGCTGGAAATCCTTCCGCAATATCAACAGTTTTATTTTCTGCAAATATCAATTGTTTTATTTTCCGCAATATCAACTGCTTTAATTTTTCGCACAACTGCTAGAAATCCTTCCGCAAATATCAACTGCTTTATTTTCTGCAAATATCAATTGTTTTATTTTTCGCAAATATCAACTCTCTACTTTCTGCAAATTATCCAACTGTTAAATTCTCGTATGCTTAAAATCAATCATTTTTCGCATGCAATCAACGTAGATATTAAATTCTCCCATGCGTAAAATCAATCATTCTTCGCATGCAATCACATAGATGTTAGATTCTCACATGCTTAAAATCAATCATTTTTCGCATGCAATCAACGTAGCATTTTAATTCTCACATGCGTAAAATCAATCATTCTCCGCATGCAATCATGTAGATGTTAGATTCTCACATGCTTAAAATCAATCATTTTTCGCATGCAATCAACGTAGCATTTTAATTCTCACATGCGTAAAATCAATCATTCTCCGCATGCAATCACGTAGATGTTAGATTCTCACATGCTTAAAATCAATCATTTTTCGCATGCAATCAACGTAGATATTAAATTCTCCCATGCGTAAAATCAATCATTCTTCGCATGCAATCACGTAGATGTTAGATTCTCACATGCTTAAAATCAATCATTTTTCGCATGCAATCAACGTAGCATTTTAATTCTCACATGCGTAAAATCAATCATTCTTCGCATGCAATCACGTAGATGTTAAATTCTCACATGCTTAAAATCAATCATTTTTCGCATGCAATCAACGTAGCATTTTAATTCTCACATGCTTAAAATCAATCATTTTTCGCATGCAATCACGTAGCATTTTAATTCTCACATGCTTAAAATCAATCATTTTTCGCATGCAATCACGTAGATGTTAGATTCTCACATGCTTAAAATCAATCATTTTTTGCATGCAATCAGCGTAGCATTTTAATTCTCACATGCTTAAAATCAATCATTTTTCGCATGCAATCACGTAGCACTGTTAAAATTCTCACATGCGTAAAATCAATCATTTTTCGCATGCAATCACCATAGCATTTAAATTCTCGTATGTGTAAAATCAATCATTTTTCACATACGATCAACCCAACATTTAAATTTCGTATGCGTAAAATCAATCATTTATCGCATGCAAATCAGCTCAGCATTTAAATTCTCGTATGCGTAAAATCCATCATTTTTCGCATACAAACAACTGTCATCATTTTTGTCAAACCCAGCATCTCACTTTCGTATACGCAAAATTCATCATTTCTCGTATGCAATCAACTGTCATTTAAATTTTCGCACTCATAAAATTGTTTACTTCTTTCTCAAGCTATCACTAATACTCTCACTTTGTAGGTTTTAAATTCAAGCTTCGCTCGAAAGTACGCCTTTCGATTCCCTTTTATTTATTCAGCGCTTTTTTCGTAAAATAGCAGTCGTACGCATGATATATAGAACTGTTAGAATTAAAATCAACCCACATGAACAACGTGTTTAAAGAGTCGCTTCAAATGCCATATTCATGTGATTTTAAATTCTCGCATATATTGACTGCATGTACATGGGGACTTTCGATCCCACATCAGTTTTCCACTTCAAAAAACCAATCATTTAAAATTGGTACTCTGTTAGCAATCCATGATAGGTTCACATAGCAATCAATCTAATCATGCATGGCCCGATGATGAAATAAGAGGGCGCTCATTCAGTCTTACAGAAAATTCAGTCCCATCACGTTACGGTCAAGAATAATAGATTGATCTTGATAAACGGTAACCCCGTCCGAAAGATCTTTTTTATTATTTTTGAACGGTCCCGATTGTGGAAAAGGCTAAAGTGACGATTCCTCTGAGGGCCCCCTTTTTCAAAATAAAACGCATTTTCATCAAAACACCTTTTAAACACCTCTCTCATCAACCGGTAACCGTTTTCGGATGTGACTCGGGTGCCTAACACCTTCCCGAGACCATAATACGACCCCGAACCTTTTGTCTGGGGTCCAGACCCTTTTTTTGTGCCTTTAGTTTTTTTACTTATTATATTTCCTATGCCATGACGATTAAGGTTCCCTAAAGCCTAGCAACCAAATTAGGGTGGCGACTTCATTGCATGTTGCGAGGCGTCTGTCTACGCTGAGCATTGTAAGGTCCCAAATTTCGTTGCACACTCGCGAGTTTTTAATTTTCGTAGGGGCGCGACAGGCCCAGAATCAGCCCCAAAATGTTTAGGCACCTCAAAACCAGTCCCAACAACCCCTTTAAACCTTCAAAACTTTATGCCTAGACCACCCCAAAATCAAACTAATGCACCTCTACAACTAACAGCACCACCACAACAATTGCAAATAGTTGGACCCACCATTGAGGATACCTTGAATAAGTTTATTCAAGCGAATCAAGCAGTTACGACCAACATGCAGAAGCAAATCAACAAGCTGATGGAGAGTGATAAAAGTCAGCAAAGGAGATTGCCTTTCAATACAGTGGACAATCCCAAGCATAACGTGAGTGCAATCATTTTGAGGAGTGGAAGAGACCTACCTGAGAGAGTAGAGACTTGCATATGAGCAAGAGATGCAGCTACCAAAAATAGAGCAAGAGGCAGAAGTTGTCTCAGAACTAAAAAAAATAGATAGAAGAAGAAGTCAGCCAAGAACTACACAAACACTACACTCCAACAGGAGGAACAGATAATCCTTCCACCTTTTCCACCTAGTTCTGCAAAGACTAATAAGGGAAATGAGGAAAGGGAATTTATGAATATATTTTAAGAAAATAACAGTTAATATCCCCATGTTACATTTAATTGTTAAAGTTCCAAGTTATGCCAAATTCCTTAAAAAAATATGTACCAACAAGAAGAAACTTGCAGGAATGGAAAGAATTAACTTGAATCAAAGTGTGTCTTCAGTGTTGCAGGCCAAACTCTCAGAGAAGTGCAAAGACCAGGGCACATTCGATATCCTTTGCAAGACAATAGAGAAGGCCTTGTGTGACTTGGGAGTGGGTATAAATGTTATGTCTCTCTCAGAGTATGAGAAGCTCAACATTGGAAAAATGAAGGAGAATAGAGTGGTCATTCAACTTGTTGATCGATCAATCATCTCAGGGAACTCTACAGATGTTCTCTTGGGCAAACTATTTTTAAGGACTACAAGAGAAATAGTTAATGTGTATAATGGATGTCTCACTTTGGAGTATGATGGCAAGGTGATAAAATTTAATATGTATGATGCCATTAAGTACCTAAACGAGATACACAGTCTGAACTTTATGGACGTTTATGAGCCTATTACAAATGAGGTTTATGAAATTAATGAAATTGACCCACTTGATTATGCTCTTAGTAGGGGGATAGAAGAAGAAGAATTGAAAAAGTTGAAAGAAGAGTTTGTTATTAACAGTTATTTGCAGGAAACAATGGAAGAACTTAAAGTTTATGATTATTTATTTGATCATACTATTAATACTGAACTCCCAAAAGTTTACACTAAACTTTTACCTTCTACTATGCAGCCATTAGAGATTGAACTAATGACACTGTCGGACCACCTAAAGCATGTCTTTCTTGACCAAAAGGCCACCCTCCTAGTGATAATTTCCAGCAAGATGAACAAAGTGGAAGAAGAGAAGTTGGTGGCATTACTAAAAAGGCACAAAGAAGCAATTGGATGGACGATAACAGATATCAAGGGGATATCCCTAAGTGTGTGCACTCATAAAATCAGTTTGGAGGAGGACAAGAAGACAATCCGACAACCATAGAAGAGGCTTAACTTCCAATGATGGAAGTTGTGAAAAAAGAGGTTCCTAAGTTGCTAGATGTTAGTGTCATCTATCCAATTTTCTAACAGTGATTGGATATCCCCTGTGCAGGTAGTCCCAAAAAAGATGGGGATTATAGTGGTAGAAGGAGAAGATGGCGAGTACTAACTAGGGTACAAAATGGATGGACGGTCTGTATTGACTACATACGCCTCAACAATGTGACCAGGAAAGATCACTTCTCCTTGTATTTTTTTGATCAAATGCTTGAGAGGTTAAGAGATAAGTCCCACTACTATTTTCTTGATGGTTACTCACGGTTTCACCAAATTTTCGTGGCCCCTAAAGATCAAGAGAAAATAACTTTTACTTGCCCTTTTGGAACATTTGCATATAGAAGTGTCATTTGGTTTCTACAATGCTCTTACTACATTTGAAAGATGCATGGTTAGCATATTTTCTGATGATGTAGACAAAAGCATTGATCACCGCCTTAAAAACCTTGAAAATATGAAAAGATGCATTGAGACTAATTTAGTTTTGAATTTTAAAAATAGTCATTTCATGGTAGATCAAGGCATAGTTCTTGGCCATGTAATCTCTCAAGAAGGAATAAAGGTAGACCAAGCTAAAATAGATATTATTAAAAACCTACCTTACCCCTCTTGTGTTAGAGAGATTCATTCTTTCCTTAGACATTCAGGGTTTTACAGGCGTTATACCAAAGATTTCTCTAAGGTGGCAGAACCCATATGCAAACTTCTCCAAAAAAAATTGAGTTTAATTTTGATGATGCTTGCAAGAAGGAATTCAATGAGCTGAAGGAGAAGCTCATCACTACCCTAGTGATCGAAGCACCAGACTGAAGCTTGCCCTTTGAAATCATGTGTGATGCTAGCAACTCGGCAGTTGCAGCAATTCTTGGCCAAATAAAAGGAAAAGAATTACATGTGATCTACTAAGCCTTAAAGATGTTGGATGATGCTCAGAGAAACTACACCACTACAGAAAAAGAGTTATTTTCTATAATATTTTCTCTTGATAAATTTAGATCTTACTTGCTAGGAACTAAAGTTATCATCTTCTCTGACCATGCAGCCTTGAGGTACCTCTTGGCGAAGAAGGAGGCCAAACCTCGATTGATTAGATGAATATTACTACTCGAAGAATTAAACCTAGAGATCAGAGACAAGAAAGTAAGGGAGAACCTAGTTGCTGACCACTTGAGCAGGATTTCTATCAACAAAGATTCAGAGTCAGTGAAGGATGACTTCCCGGATGAACATCTATTCCTTGTTCAAACAGTAAGTCCATAGTATTCTAAAATTTTCAATTACTTGGCCACTAGTAAGTTTTATGGTGAATTCTCTACCTATGAGAAGACTAAAATCAAGAAAGACTCTAGACATTATGTGTGGGATGAGCCATATATGTGGAGAATCGGTGGAGAATCGGTACTGGTCAGATTTTGAGAAGATGTGTGGAGAGTCATGAAATCCCTTCCATATTGAAATTTTGTCATGCCTCTGCCTGTGCGGGGAATTTTGGTGCAAAGAAAACTACTTTTAAAATCTTAGAGGCAGGATTTTATTGGCCCACTATGTTTAGTGATAACTATCTATTTTTTCAAACATGCGTTGAATGCTAGAGAACAGGAAACATATGTTCTAGAAATCAAATACCAATGAATCATTTTTATCATGTGAAATAATTGATCTACAGGGTATAGATTTTATGGGCCCATTCCCCAACTCATGTGGAAATTTCTTTATCCTTTTGCCTGTTGATTATGTTTCTAAGTGGGTAAAAGAAAAGGCAACAAGGATTGATGATTCTAGAACTGTTATTTCCTTTCTCAAATCTAACATATTAAGCATGTTTAGAGTTCCATGAGTGATCATTAGTGATCGATGAACCCATTTTTGTAACAGAATTGTTGGAGCATTGTTTAGGAAGTACAACATTACTCATAGAGTGTCAACTGATTACCACCCGTAGACCAATAGCCAAGCAGAAATATCGAATAGAGAAGTGAAATCTATCTTGGCCAAGATAGTCAATCCCTCAATGAAGGATTGGAATTAGCGGCTGAATGATGTGCTCTATGCCTATAAGACAGCCTATAAGACACCAATTGGTATGACCCCATACAAATTGGTGTATGGCAAGACATTCCATCTACCCGTGGGGATGGAGCATAAGGCCTATTAGGCAATCAGGCAATTCAACTTAGAGATGACTGAGGCTGGAAAACAAAGGAAGCTACAACTCCATGAGCTATAAGAATTGAGGAACCATGCCTATGAAAATTCATTGATCTTCAAGGCCAAGACAAAAAAGTACCATGACAAGAAGATTACTAAGAAGAATTTCTTTGCTGGGCAGGAAATCTTACTTTATGAGTCCAAGTTTAGATTTTTTTCTTGCAAATTAAAAACAAAGTGGACTGGACCTTTTGTTATTACTAATATTTTTCCTCATGGTACAGTTGAGATCCAAAATACTAAAATAGGTGTCATATTCAAGGTGAATGGGCAGCGATTGAAGCCCTACTTCAAAGGATTCAAAGGACACACAGTGGAAGAAGAAATGGTGGATGAGCCACCACCAATGGAGTGAAATATATCCATATGTCTATCCTAAGACAATAACTAAGGGCACTGCTTGGGAAGCATCCTATGTTTTTATTTATTTTGTTTTATTTTATAATAAAGTTTGATTTCTCTCAGAATCTAATAACTTCTCATCTTTCTTGACAAGGTACTAAAGGTGACCAAGAAGAGGGATACTGAAGGAGATGTCAGTTGGTTGCGCTCTTGGCCAAGAAAGGCGTCTCTGCCACGTAGCTAGACAACAAAAAAGAGAAAGGGTATAAACAAGACTCTTGGCCAAGAACACACCCACTACGCCCTCAACCTTTCAGTTACCTGCAAAAGGAACTTCCCTCAAACTCTCCAGCACCCTTTCTTCTCCTCCTTAACGGTCACTACTTCATTAATGGGACGACCCAAGAGAGCTGTTAGAGGAGCACGTAGACGTGGTTGCACCTCCACTACTCCTGATTGAGCTTAATTTGTAGTAGTTTTACTACCTGTTTTCATGCATCTTGAATGGTGATTCTACTGATATGAGTATGATTTCCATGCTTTTTGCAGAAAGCATTCCTAAAAAGCAAAGAGTGGAAAAGGCAAAAAATAGTCAATTCTGGGCATAATGGAGCAAACACGTTTCTTGTTCACTCTCTTGACCAAAATGAGCTATCTGGGTTGGCAGAAGATTCCTTCTTTCCGAGCGATACTTGCAGAAGAAGTCCAACGCGATCATGATTGCTAGTCTTACCCGTAGAAGAGTTGGAGTGGCATCCTGCCTTCTTTATCTCGACTTTATAGACTTCTAATCGGAGAGGAAGAGTGATTAAAGACAATTAAAGTTTAATTAGGATTTATTTATTTTTAGCGATATTATTGAGGAAGAAAACTATATATAGTCTGCCTAGGTTATTGAGAAAGGGCTCTTCGTCCCTTCTCTTGGTTTTTACTTCTGTTTTCATATTCCGAACTTGCTCCTTCGTTTCTTCACAGAAACAGAGGATTTTTATATTCTAATACATCTTTTGTTTTCCTTAAACATGAGTATGAGTAGCTAAATAAATCGTTCTTAGTACCCAAATATAATTTATGACCTAGCATACTTGTAAAATTAAATAAAAATAGTAATTCAAATAAATAAATAAAGAGAATTGTTGATATGTTAGATAGACACAGATAAACGAGCAGTTAATTTGATTGTCACGACGTTATTACAAAAAACAAAAATTCAATGTTAAATATTTTTAACAAATAAATTGAAACATGACCACCAAAAGTTACTCTTAAATTTTCAAAGTTGTCATTAAAGTTCTATTTTGTTTATATAAATTTAATTATATAAATTTTCTGTTTTTCTAAAATTTAAATATGCATGTAAGATATTTTGTAAATTCTTAAAATTTTCTAGATTTTTTTTGGTTTTTGTTAAATTTTTGTATAATTATTTTATTTTATTATCTTGATTTTTTGCGAAATTTAAAACATATTTAAAATTAACGAAGTTTGTCTCCATTTATAATTATTGTCACGGCGATGGATAAATGTCTAAGACTAGATGAGACAAAAAAAATATTTGAGATTAAAAACAATCATTTTGACAAACGTTGAGTAGCAGACTGTGTATTAAACCGATCTTATGTCTCAAACATACCACATAAGTCATTTGGGCTCATGTTTTCCAATCAGACGGGCTGACCAAATTAAATCCATAAATATGATTTATTTTTATAACGTTGAATATTATTATGGAATATTTATATAGATGATATGTTATGGTGGGCACAGTGATAAAGTACTATTGTAATGTGTTTTTTCTGAACACGGGTGTGGGAAGAATTGTTCAATTTGGTGAAGAATTTTGCAAGGCAGCTTTTCTGATCATATCAAAAGCATCTTGTATGTGCGACTTCAACTTCTCTGTATCTATGAAGCCTTTTTCGACCAGCAAGGCAACCCTAAGCTTCCCCGTGTAGCTTATTACTGCTGCCGTCACGCTCTGCCAATTTCATCCAAACCATTTAATTAAATTGTGTATATATCCATCAAAAACATAAACAATCTTATTTTAACATAACTACCCGTTTAAAATAGGCTTAAGCTTACTTTTGTTCCTTGTATTTATTTATTTATTTCTTATATATTACATGTTTCGTAAATTTCAGATATTCTTCAGTGTTTATAATTTCTATTAACTTAAAAAGGCTATTTAAATTTTTTTGTCCAACGTGGAACGTTAAGGAGATGGATAGAACGTACAAATTGCTTCAAACAATTAGTTGAGGGGTTAAAATTGAAGTTTTAAAAGTTCAAAGTTTTCAAAATTAACATATTTTAAGTTGATCAAGTTAAATTTTTGTAAGTTATTAGAAAACTATCAACTAACCTCTTAAAAATTATAAATGAGATGATTAATTAAAATAATTTTTTTTTTACTAAAATAGAAAATGTTTAAAAACCGAAGGGAGTATCTTTGGCCACTCATATTACTCACCACTTAGTAAAAAAATTAAATTAAATACCCACTGCGATGGAAAAAAGGAAAGAGAATAAAAATTGAGTAACGATGACAACATAGTGACATACACGAAACCAACCTGAGGTGCCCCAGTGACCACAAAGTAGAAACCCCGGACTGGATGATTAGATAAAGCCATCTGCTCCAACGGCCCCATCACATTTGTGATCCCCATGCTCTTCCTCCTCATGGTGCCATACAAGTACCTTGATGCGGCCTGATAAAAAACATATTAATTAACATTATAAACAATAAATATATATATAGCTATAAGATAGAATTATAAACTACAACAATGGCTAGCTGTGAAAATTGATGGGTATGCTTTAATATTACACTGTATGCATCTTTGGTCCTCTAAATTCCCCGAGAAGCCGAAAGGAAATGACACTAAGGTAAAGAGAGAAGATAGTATTAAAAAATTAAATATAGGTTGTTAAGTTTTGATAATACTACTAGTTATTAGATGAATAATTATAAACTGTGATAACCAAAAAGTGATTACCTACTTTACACGGCCAGTAAAAATTGACGGGAATACTCTAATATTACATAATATGTACCTTTGGTCCTCTAAATTTGCTGAGAAGCTGAAGGGAGATGGCATTGAGGTAAAGAGAGAAAGAAGAGGTCCTCTTCTTCTTGATGATTTGGCTGGCTTTGAACACAAATTGGAGAGGATCATTTTGGGTTGTTGTTAATTTTGGAATGGGTACAGACAAGAATGCGAAATGGTTTCCCCATGGCAACTTAGAGTCCGGTTTAAGCATTTCCTGGACCGACTTGTAGCCTCCAAACATCCTAGTGTTTAGCAGCACCAATGACGTGGCACGTCCCTGCTCCGACCCGTCACTCGTTTCTTGCATATACAATCGAGTCCCTAAGAATATTGTTCCCGTGATAACGTCGTTTATTGTCTGTCACCAAAACTCGATCAGTCAAATATCAGTTTAACTAATTTGTAAGGTGAAATAAAGTCTGTTTTGATATAAATATTAGGTTTATAAAACTATTTTGTCGCTGTGTTTGTTCAATTTTTTTACATCAACTGAAATACATTAAATTACTTTCTGTGTTTTGTCCCTAAATAGTTGTCCCAGTCTACCGTTTTTTATTCTTTTTATTCTTATCTTATCAACTATATTTGAATTATTAAAAAAATTACTAAAATAAAATTAACTTGTAAGTAAGCATATTTTTGTATCAGTAGTGATTTGGACCAAATTTGGATAAAAAAAATAGTTAAATTTTAAAAACTTTAAAAAATGAGGATAAAAAAATATAACAGTAACTATACTATAAGTAGCTATATGAAGAATGAACTGTATTTTATTTAAATTAATAATAATTGAATGCAAATTCTTTTTTTTTCCTTGATAATTAAAGGAAAATTTAAAAATATTTTGCCTGTTTGAATTTTTTTTTTAGCATAATTATTACACTTTATCAATATCATTATTATGCTCTCAAATCTCTGTAAAAAAATTAGATTAGGAAAAGTAGACAAACAGAATTAGCACTTAAACCCAATTAGTATATGCGTCGTCTTACCACCCCAAGCTTGGCCTTGATTTGCTTAATAACATCAATTGAGAAAGTGATTGTTGTGATGGAAACAGGGACAACTTGGGCTGTACAAACACCAGATCGTATAGGCGAATTATGGTCCCAAACCAAACAGCTGTTTTTGCAAGAATCTGACACGCAATTGAACACAGAACACAAAAACTTAGGCACTCCCCTGCACATCCTATAAACAGTACTACTGTTCCTGTCTAATTTCTTAGCACTGCGCAATTGAACAGAGGGGAAAGTGAGGGGGAGAGAAGGATTATCAGCTCTTTGCAAGCAAGAAAGGAGAGCACCCATTAGAGAAAAACCATCACCAAGAGAGTGGTGAAGCTTAAAGATCAAATTAGCTGCTGCATCACTTGTTGGGCAGTTTAGTACATGAATTTCCCACAATGGCTGGCCTGGATGCAACCGTTTGATTGCCATTTGTGACAGGTAATCGTCAATGCATTGGTCATAAAATTTGGTGGGCATTCCTGTGGGGAAATTCGGCACATGAACATGGTCTTCCAGCTTCACTTCGACTCGTTTCCAGTGCTTTACACTATTATTGCCTGCAACCTGTTTGCGGGAATGCGTCAGCTAGATTTTAATCCATGGAAAGGAGAGAAACAGATCGTAGTTAAGAGTTAGTAAAAAGGACCATGATGGAGGAGAAACGAGCATTGATTGGGAGGAAAACATTCTTGACCAATGACATAGTTTGCGATACATCAAAGGGTACTTCTAATTCGAGGACAGCGATGATGGAGAGTGACAGAACAGAGCTGCTTAAGTACTGTCCAGTTGGGCTTACGGGTTCTAATACTTCTTCCTCTACAGTTTCCATCTCTAATAAACGAACGGTGGGCACTGGGCAGTACTAAATTTAATAGAGGTGGAAGAAATTGCTCTGTTCAGGTATATTAGGAGAAAGTAACAAGTGTAACTTCTTTTGGTTGGTTTGAATGTAGTTGCTCTGCCTTTTTAGTCGAAACTCGAAAGAAACAATCAACCAAAGTTTAAAGTGCTGATGCAGTAACTCTTTTTGATAGTAAAAGTGGGGATTCGAATTTGAAACCTGCTCTGGTAGGTAAATTCAATTGTCATCATCAAACATGCTCAATGAGCTACTATGTCATAACTCGCATAAACAAGTCTTTAATAGATTGAAATAAGCCATTAGTTATGGCAGCAGAATTTGCCTATTTGCTGCTTAAGAAGCAATCTTTTGACAATTAGAGAGATCTAAAATTTTCATTCTTGTAAAGTAATATATGACAATCCATTAAATAGAACATTGCAGCGAATGCCCAAACAAAAAAACAAAGGCTACTTCGCTGGTAGGTTCCAAAACAAAATAATTGCAAGCCTCATCCAAACTAGGCAAATATCCCAACCGAAGTTCAGGAAAGACTGCAAGAGTTACTTTTTTCTTGGTTTCTGATTTTTTATCATAAGCAAATTGGGTATTTCATTGCCACTCTAATGAAACGAGCAATAATATTTATTAGGGTTTATAAGTCTGAGTTCTAATAATGGTAAGTTTTAAGAATAAGAGCCAACGGGTTCCCAAATGTTAAAATCCTAACCAAATGTTAATTATATCAAAGGTTACTAGGCAAGTCGTAATACGAGCTTGATGGCGGATGAGCCCAACAACTTGCTTCTTCCAGATCAAGCATTCGAGTCACTGTACACCACAAAGGAGGAGAGCATTATATCACAAAAGTAAGCAAGGACAGCAATCAAATCCAATTCACCTGCCCCAACTGCAACAACAATATTAATTGCCATCATCACTGGCCTTTGAGGGATTTATTTCATAAACTTATACCTTAATAATTACTAGTCTCTTCATCCATAATTATTAGACGCCCGCACAGTAGATACACATATCGAGAAGGCCGGATGACGAACTATTTGATCTCAAAAAATTTCGTATTTTTTTTTAACTTAAGTTAATCTTTAAAATTGTTAGAGAAAAAATTCAAATTTTTTTAAGGTCAAATAGTGTGTCATCCGATCTCTTCGATATGCGTTTCTACAATGTGGACGTCATCTAATTATAGACGGAGGGAGTAAGAAAATAGCCCATTAGTGGGTTTTTTTTGAGGTTTGATTCGACCAAAAATGAACCAACTTTCTTTCCCAGATAGACTGTGGGAGAGGAAAACCTATTTTGCAAAATGTAGATTCTTATTATCAAGATAGAATTAATAGTTAATTTTAAAGGCAACTGCATCTTTTTTTATGATGACATGGTACTGGAAGTAGGAGACGCAGCAGAAGTACAATACAACTACTGAATCACACCACTTAAAACAGAAAAAAAAGAGTGTAAAATCCCCACGCGCAAAATAGCAAAGCAACCAAAGATCTCTTGATTCCATCATCTTTTGATTACACATTCCGAGAAAAAAATGGGGAAAACTGAGACGAAAAACTAAATAAATGAAAACAAGCTCGAGATAATAAGATTATATAAACATGGTGTGAATCAGAAAGAACGTAGCGATATATTTATGATCATTTGAATTTGATCATCACCCGCAAATTAACTCTCATCATCTTCAGCTTATCACAGAATATATCAAGCTCAAAAACCATTTCATTTTCTAAAATAGAAAAAAAAAATAGATGAGGCACACCAACACCAGATCTGAAACAAAACAGAGAAATAGGAAACCGAAAATAGAAATGCGATGTGGAACGGAATATATCTGGAAGTAAAACCTAATGGGCTTTATAGGCTCTCACTCTGTACTCGGAAGGAAACCCTAAAAACCAAAATTAGAAAAATATATCCCCCACACCACAATCTCTTAACAAGTATATCAATGGGCTTTAATTTAATGGGTCCAACCCAAGCCTCTGGCTTATTGGGCTTTTGGTATTTCACGAAATACATTTATACAAACAAATAAAAATTAGCAGGAAACAATTAATGAAAATGGTATTTTCTTTTTTTTTAAAAAGTGTCTCGTGTCCCCATTTAGTCCAACTAATATAGATTCCAGACTTATTTTTTGGCTCTTGCATTCTAAAGATTTAAACTCGAGAGTTTTGATTAAAGCATAAGAAATCTTAGTAATCTCTCATCGATCAATCGGAGAGTGGAGGTTCGCAATCGTAGGCTGCTGCAGCTTTGAGAGTGAGATGGAATGCACGTTGTATGTGTGATTTCAACTTTTGAGAGTCTATAAAATCTCTATCAGTCACCAAACCAACCCTCAGCTTCCCCATATAACTTACTCCCTCCGTCCCCAATTAAATGTCGCTCGCACTGTAGGTACGCATATCGAGGAAGCCAGATGACGCACTATTTAACCCCAAAAAAATTTGATTTTTTTCTCGAACGTAGGAAAATGATTAACTTACGTTCGAAAAAAAGTACGGAATTTTTTGGGTCAAATAGTGCTTCATCCGGCCTCCTCGATATGCGTATCTATAGTGCGGGTGACATTTAGTTGGGGACGGAGGGAGTATAACCGATACCATGATATTCTGCAACAACCAAAAACAATGTTAGATGTCACAAATGCGTCCAGTTAATATCATGTACGTTCGAGAGGTGATTACGCTAACCTAATGTCTCCTGGTGGCGGATTCATGTAGTTAAATTAGGTGAAATTATACCCACTGAAATAAAATAAAAAATATTATATATATCATATATTTTTTAATATGAAGGCACTCAATTTATTCATTGACACCACTAAATAAGTGTTATAAGGAGTAATTATAAAAGTTTGGTGTCTAAAATAACAGACAGGAAAACATGTTTATAAAAAAATGTGACCATTTAGATTCTAATTAATTTCGTTTTTTTAAGTCTAATTAACTTTTAGAATTATAATTGTTATAAATTGAAAACTCGTATGTTTCATTTATTGAATTTAAAAATAAAAAAAATAAAGTGTAATTAACTTCTAGAAAATGAGTTGTGGATAATTAGGATAGTAAGGACTTATAATAAATTTATGGGTTTTTTTTGCATGAAAGCCCCATGTACTTTAAAAAAAAACAGGTTCCTCCCCTCAACTTTAAAAATTCAAATACTGCCCCCTGAACTAAAAGTCAATTGCAAATGGTGGTCCCACCGTTAGTCAATGCTGACGTCCGTCCAAAGTCACCTGTCACTCCCTGTTGTATTTTCCTTCCCGGTTGCCATTTCAAATAATTTTCTTACTTTCTTTCTTTCATTTTCTTTTCCAACCTTTTTTCTTTTATTCTCTTTTTTTTTTCTTTTCCTTTTCCCTTTCTCCCTTCCCATCCAAAATCATAATTGACAATTTTTTCTTTCTTTTCTTTCGTTTTTATTTCTTCCTCTCACCATCTTCTTCCTCACTCTCTGTCTTCTTCCTCTCATCATCTCAAAAAATTAAAAAAAAAAATCAAAAATATTCAGGGGATCTGGATCTGGTGGAGATGATGATGGCAGATCTGGATCTGGTGGAGATGATGATGATGACGATTTGGATCTGGCGGTGATGATGCTCATGATGATGATGATCGTGATGATGTGATGATACAGGATAGGGAAGCAAGAGTGATGAGGTACAGAGAGAAGAGGCAGAGGAGGAAATTCCAGAAAACCATACGCTACGCTTCCTGTAAAGCTTATGCCGAAACTCGACCTAGAGTCAAAGGTCATTTCGCCAGTACTGATGGTGATGCAGGTCTTCTTTGTTTTTTGTTCTTTTTTGTTTTGTCTTGTTTTTGTTTTGTTGAGGAACAAAGGTCTTCCATGTTGAATATACTCTACTGCCTTCTTGATTTCGAGACTATTTTCCATCCTGAATCTAAATCTCTGTTCTAGTTTTCAACTCTCTATTTAGCTTGAATTGTTGGTTGTAGCATTGAAGAATACCAGATATATCAATTTTGTTTCAGATCTAATGAATAATATTATAATATGGTCGTGGAAAAGTTAGAGTTGGAGTTAAATAAATAAGACCAATTAAATAATTGCTACAGGATCACTATCTTTTTGTGTAAACAAAAATCAAAATAATTGCTAAAACTAAGGGGGGTGAATAAACACTTAAAAATTTCTGCACATAAGAGAAGGAAGAATAGCAAAGACACAACGATATATAGTGGTTTCAATTCACAATCCGAATTGTACTCCACTACCTAAGAGCTTCACTCTTAGGATTTTCTAATGCAAAACACTTTGCTATAACTAGAGCTTTTACAGGTTCAGCTCTCAACATTTACACGATGGTTTTTATGGGCTCAACCACAACCTTAACACAATTAGTTCTAGTTCTTTTGCAATGGACAAGAACACTAACCAATAACCCAAAAGTGTTAGGTACACTTTTCAAACCTTCACAATTTATAAATTGAAATTGCAACAAAGAATTGGTGTATAAATGATAAATGTATGATTCAATAATCAACACCAATAAATGAACAATATTACCTCAAGAAGAAAGCGTAAATGAACTCAACATAATGACACAAGAATGATTGAAATCCGTTAAGAGAAGCTTGCATTGTAAAATATTGATTTTGAGAGTTTGTAAATGTAATTTAGTGTATAGAGCTTTGTAAGAGCTTTCTTAGTTTTTCTTATAACTCATCTTAGATGAGTATTTATAGTGTCAAAAGATTTGTGACCGTTTATAGCCGTTGGAGCCAAAAACTATCCGTTTGGTACGGTGAAAAAACTATCCGTTGCTATAGTAAAACTATCCGTTGCTACAGTGAGTCTATCCGTTGCTATAGTGAAACTATCCGTTTCAGTTGCTACAGTGACACTATCCGTTGCTACAGTAGTCTATCCGTTGCTACAGTGAAACTATCTGTTGCTATAGTAAATCAAAAATCTTTTTCCAAAATTTTTTTTTGTGTAAAAATCTTTTGACACTTTTCTTGAGGTATTATCGAACATAAATCAAGTGTTAATTAGAATCATACTTACATATTTATAGCTCTAATACACTTGATCTTTAGCTTACGATAATTGATTCGTTGCTCGTTTGTTATCTCGATCGCAAACTACATAAACACTTTAACTTCAAATTGCATTAGTATTTTAATTAATTTGTGTGTCTATTATTCATCAAAACGTGATTAATGTGCCCCTTGGGCCAACAATCTCCCCCTTTTTGATGATGACAACCACAAATTAATTTTAAACAAAATTGAACTTGTAATTGAATTTAAAGTTTTAAGGAGAAAGTTTTCCCCCCCTATATCTTTGCTACCAATTTGATTATATCAATTTGATTATGCTACCCCTATCGATATGCTACCAATTTGATTATATCAATTTGATTAAGGAGCCTCAATGCTCCCCCTACATAAAACGTTAGTTGCACATAGAGCATAGCAAAGAATTAAAATTCCCCCCCCCCCCCCCCCCCCCCCCCGCGCGCACGCGCGGTTGACGTCGACAATCCCAGGATTCCAAGGAAGAAGTGGGAGGCGAGAACTATAGTAGTTCAGTCTAGGCGACAACTACAGTACTCTGGCCTTGTCATCCAGTGTAAGGATGAAAATGCCCCTGAAATCACTTCTATAGTTATCAGGAGTGACTAACTTTTTCGATATCAATTGTGTTTGTTTCTTTTTGTAGGTACATTTCGTTATGGCTAGTGATAATTCTCCAAGGGGAAATAGGTCTGAGGAGTCTTCCACCCTCAATCCGGCCATGGCTGCCCTCATGGTCCAAATAGTTGAATTGCAACGCCAATGGGAATCCCAAGAGCACAACAACAAAAGGCCATTTTGGATGTGTTTTTCGCATTGAACCCAAGGACAACCACATATACACTTCCACCCAACCCTACCCAAAGAACACACCCAAATGACCCTTGCAATACCAATTTGTATAGTATGCCACCTCAATATGACAATGTCGAAGGTGTGATGGCACAAAGTGACCATAGTGAGGATGATGAGCAAATTGGCAGGCCCCCATGGCAAAGTCCCCCCATGGCCCGTGTTCATGGTCGTAGCCATTCCTTCCCCCCTTTTCAAAGCCCCGGACCACACCTAAACCCTAGACAGCCGCACCATCTCACGCACACATCCCACGCCCACATTGACATACCATTACACATAGCCAACGCCTATGTCCCCCCCTTCGGCCTCAAGCGCATCTAACTGTGCACGAGAGACTGAGACAACCACCACCCCATCCTCCACATTATGAACATGCTCACGGTGCACGACGCTTTGACTATGATGAGCACTTTGAGCAAAGAGGTTGTAGGCAACAAGAGGAGAGAATGGATAGCAACCTCTCTAGTATCAAATTATCCATGCCTATCTTTGAAGGCAAGGATGACCCCGACGCCTACTATGATTGGGAAAATAAAGTAGAGTGTGTCTTTGGGTGCTATAACTACTCAGAGACAAAGAAGGTGTGCCTTGCCATTGTAGAATTCACGGGAATGGCCATACATTGGTGGGATAGACTTGTGGTTACTAGGCGGCTTGAGAGGCTGCCTTCGATGGAGACTTGGGATGAGTTGAAATATGAGATGAGGCGTCAGCTTGTGCCTTCCTACTATATCCGTGATCTCCACCAGTGCCTTCAAAGATTGACACAAGGTCCTCACGGTGTGAGTGATTTCTACCATCAAATGCTCACGTGTTTGATGCGTGTGAATGTGCACGAGAGTGATGAGGCCACCATGGCTCGGTTCTTGGGAGGACTACACAAGGAGATCTCATACCAGCTGGATTTTCACTCCTATGACTCCTTAGAGGACATGTTCTATCTTGCCCTCAAGATAGAACGTCAAGTAAGCGCTAAACCCAAAACTCCTTTCATTTCATCATCTTTTTATAAGCCTACTTGGAATGCTCCTTCCTTCCCCTCTAAAGGAAGCCAAGAGACCACACAACCCACACCCCCGCCCAAGCCAAACATTTACCCAAACACCAACTCGTCCTCGGCCTTGGTACCCAAACAAGCACTAAACACCGACCCTAACTCTAAAACCCCTTCTAGGAATATTACATGCTTTAAATGTGGGGGCAAAGGCCACATGAGGGCGGAATGCCCTAATAGGATGCTGATGATCATGCGTGAGAGTGGTGAAATGGTGAGTGATGATGATGAACCCGAGGGTACCCAAGTTATGGTTACCGCGGGTGTAGTTAACTCGGATGAGGTGGATGATGATGAGTATGCTCGTGTGGAGGTCCCTAAGTGTTTGGTAGTGAGGAGAAACTTAAGCATTCATGCCAAGGTCTATGATAGCGTTCTTGAGCAAACGGACAACTTTTTTCTCACTCCCGGCCTCGCACACGGTTTGGTGATCTCCATCCTCGTGGATAATAGTAGTTGTGCCAATGTGGCAAGCCAACTCCTTGTCCATTCTTTCTAAGGCACCCTCACCCTTATGTGCTAAATTGGTTCAATGATGGGAGTTCCATTAGTGTGACTTGGCAAGTGAGTATTCCTTTTTCCATTGGCGTATATGAAGATGAGTGGACTTGTGATGTGGCTCCAATGAATTCCAGCCACTTACTTCTTAGGAGACTGTGGCAGTTTGACAAGCAGGTTGTCCATGATGGCTTCCTCAACACGTATAAGTTGGAACGCTTAGGCAGCAAGTTCCTTATTCCCCCCTTGCCTCCTTCGCAAGTCCACGAAGACCAAACCAAGCTTTCCAAAGCTTGCGTTGCACTTGTGCTCCCTACGGTTATGAAAAATCAACTTGAGTGGTGTGAGTGAGAAAAAGATCGGGCATGAAAACAGTGAGCATGCACCGAGAGGAGTGAAGATGGTGAGTGGTGAGCTTAAGAGTGAAAAGTGTGAGCCATGGGCAAAGAAAAAAGTGAGTCTATATGCCATGAGGAGTGTGGTGAGGCTTGAGGGATCTTTCCCTAAACCGCGCCACCTTGGGCGCTTTAAGGATCCTTTCCTTGATTTCACTAACCTTAACACCTCTTCTTCTACTCTTGTTCCCTCTCTTTTTCTAGGTTTCAAGTTCCTGCCAACGAGAACACGAACAACTCCAGCCATCCAAGACACTACTATTCGCCCATGGGAGAAGGATCCTTTCCTTTTGGAGTCTACGGACATGACTTCTCAATTTCACATTGAGTTTCCTTTTATTTATTTTCCCCCATTTTCAATGTTGTTGATTCGTGTCTCTCCTTTGTAGGTACTTTGGATAGCAATCGCAAAGGGAAGGAGCATACAGATTCAAGGTCGAATCCATTTGAATAGGGAGGGGATGATATGAGCTCGAGGGTTCTAACTCGTATCCGTGAAGTGACCTCACGAGTAGGTCGCGCCAACCATGAAGAAGCGTGCGTCAAACCCTCGCAAGCCATGAGGATCTTCGCCAAGGCCGAGTGCGCAAGGCGCACCAACCTTAGCGTCCCTTGAAGGCCCATGCCCTAGCCATCTGAGGCCTTGCTCTAGCCTTCCAAAGGCCAAGCCAAGCCCATCTCTCCAAGCCCGCGGTCAAGCCCCCTTTGTTAAGGGTAGTAGTGTCTTTCCACATGTAGTAAACCCTAGCTATAAATAGAAGGGCTTAGCCTCTTTTATATCTTGTCTTTGATTTTTGTGAGTTATCTTCATCAAGACCATTAGTTAGCCTAGCACAATAGGGTTCTTAGAACCAGTCTTATTTCCTCTAGCTAACACCTTTCGGCTTGATCATCTCTTGATCAATTAAGGGAAGGTTTCGGCTTAGAGATCCTTGTAATCGTTTCAATACAAGTTATATACATTGCTTTCCATCAATTCCTATCAACACTTCCTTCGTCTATTGTCGCTGCATTTACTCCATTAAACACCAACAATTATCCATCTAAACACCTTCTATCTGTGCGTTTACCTCCTCCCAAAGAAGACTAGATCCTTCCATCAAGCAACTCACGACTTCATCTTCCAAGAGAAACCAAGAAGTTATCACTTATGGAGGAAAGTTTCTACGAGCCGATTTAGGGACACGATCTACGGATGGCGGCGAACTGCCTTGAGGAAGTATGGGACCTTCCTAGAGGTGAAGCAATATAGAGGTCTAGATGGTGTGACACGGGAAGTGTGGGGGCACTTGTCTGACTATCGATCGACCCCGAAGTTTCAAACAATATCGCACTCACACAACGGGTAGCAGAGGCTTCAGAAAGCCTGCTGACATTCTGATAATGTGTTGTAACTATTTCTTATTTTCAATTTTCATTCCTTTGATGAACTTAGTTGTGTACTTGATTTAATTATTTTTTTTCAAATTAAGATTTTATTTGGAATGTTGTAGGAGAAGAATATGGACGAGTCTCAGGGTGGTCCGATTCTTTTTGACACGGTTTATGACCACACCCATATCCTGAAGAAACATCCTCAGAAGAAATATGTCAACCCCAAGAGTGAAGCTTGCATTGTAAGTAATACTACAATTTTATTAACGTCTATAGTTATGAAAATGCAAGTGTTGTTTATATCTTAATTTTATCATTTCAATAATTTTTACTAACTTTGTCATGTAATTCTTAACTAATTATGTCAATTTCAGAAAACGTATAAGAAGGCTTATTCTACTCAGTATTCTGATACAGCTGACAAGCCTTATGCGGTTCCTAAATTGCATCAAGAAGCATTTGGTCAACCTAGAAGAAATTGCGTGGTTGGCATTGGTGGTCATTTGCTAGCTTCACGATTTTATGACACTGCTCGAAGCACATATCCATCAAGTGTGTTTTAATACCATTGCTTACTTTAAACTATTGTTTTATGAGTTTTAATGTAATGTATACTTTATTCTTTGAAACAACAGGACCTGGCTCGTCTTCTACTTGGATACCTTCTTAGGACGAACTGAACCGTCGTGTTAAAGAACAAGTTGAGCAGGGGATTCAGGATGCAAAGAGTCAGTATGAGGAAAAGATTTCTAACATGCGGGAGACCATGACTGAGATGCAAGATCGAATGCAAGCCGAGATGAGGATGTTGCGGGAAGAATTAGAGAGGCAAAAGGCGCAACAAACTCTCGAATTGCAGGCAATGATACAGGCCAAATTTGAAAGGAAGAGGGCGTTCCAGCAACTACCTCCTCAACACCCTTCAAATGATGATCATGAATACTAAAGTGGGTAGGCTTTCATGTGATAATTTTTGCAAGACTTATTTATTATATTTACTTAATTAATTTTTAGTTTTCTAGCGTTTAATTATGAACGTTAATTGTGTAACTAAACGATTTTCATTTATACGATTTAATTAGTATTATTATTGTTAGTATTATTTATTATTTATTATTTATTTTAATATATATTAATGCTAAATTATTCATATTTATAAAAATCTGAAGAAAAAATATTTCTACATTTCCGACGGACAAAGCCGTCGGAAACATTCAAGTTGTTTCGACCGCCTTATCCGTTGAAAACATCAAGCGTCAAATGCTTTCGAGGGGACGGTCGTCGAAATAAATTCAACAATTTTGATGGTTGTCTCCGTCGAAACACTAAATGTTTCGAAGGAGAAAGTGGTTGAAAACAAGCTAATGTTTTTGACGCACTTTCCCTCGATAACCTGTGTAAACAAAGGTATCGACGGAGTGTTCGGTCAAAAAAGTCTTCACCTTTTTTCGACGGGGGGCGTCGAAATTTGTTTTGCGACTAGTAATTTGGTCGAAATTGAATCACAATTTTGACCGAGTTGGTCGTTGAAAATTAATGCCAACTCGATCCCCAATTTTTGACAGACGTTGTTTTCGACCAATATTTTTGTTGCAATTCCCTCAAAAGATTTTTCGTCAATCATTTCGGTAGAAAAATAGGGTGTTCGACGAACCATTCTGCAACGACAACTAGCCATCCAAATGAGTGATTTTCGGCGGACTTTCATTGGTTTTCTACGATTTTGTGCCGTTGGAATGAGACATCATTTGTAGTGCTTCCCCATTGATATCGAAATACACATTTTTTTCGACGAGCAAGATGCCCTGTTGATAAACTATCGACGAAGCACTCGTTATCGATGAGTTTCACATTGCACCGATGAGAAAGTATTAACCATTTTCTTTGTAGTGGTTCGACAATTCTTATCTCGACGTCAACCACTTCCTTTCCCCTTGATTTTCCCTAAAATAACGCCCAGTATACACTTTGAATGCCTAAAACTCATATTCAGGGGCAGAGTCAGGTGGCGCATGTACCACATGTGCGCTTCCCCTCTCTTTTTCATCGTCGATATGTTCCCCACTGCATAGATCCACCGATATCTCATCTCTCAAACTTACCCCCTCACCTATAGGGATGACAATGGGTACCCGTACCCGGATGCCCGCCTGTAACCATACCCGTTTGACAGGGTAATACCCGCTTTGACTGGGTATGGTTCGGGTACGGGTAATACCGGGATTGATAAATTCGGGTATGGCCGGGTATGATACCCAGTGTATACCCGTTCGGGTATAACCTGATTTTTTCTCCATCATCATTTACCCGCGATCTCTTTTCTCCATCTTCCCCGCTCTCTCTTTCTCTCCCTCTCCCCAATCATCTCTCCATCTCTGCATTTATCAATTCGGGTTTCCTTCCTTCCTCCTTCCTCCTCGCGATCTCCACCTCGGTTAAATTTTACTGCGTTACTATTTCCATGTTCCGTTGCTTGGCGAAAGATGGATTTATAGAGTTTGTTTCAGTTCTGAGAATCCTTCATTTTCTAGTGCTTGTTTTTGTACTTCATTAGTTGTGTGACTAATCAGAAAAACTGTGTTGTAGATCTCCAGAATTCACAATCTGAAGCAACAAGTGCCTCAGCCTAAAATAGGAACACAAGAAAACGTGCTACTGTTGTTGATGTGGATGTTGAAACTTCAGGATATGTGATTGATATTGGTAGGAGGTTTCATTCTCTGCTTTATTTTCTGTTCTTTTTTTGCAATAACTGCCTGTTTGATGGTGGAACCTCACATTGGACCCATTTGGCCGATTGTCTTGTAAACTCCAATTTGTGAAACTTACTCTTCTGTGTTTAAAAAATGTATTTTCTTAATTATTACTCTGTAGAACCAGGTGGTCCCTGGACCACAATGCCGCTAAATGCAGTATTCATATATTTCTTTATTCAGCTTAAGCAATACATAAAACAAAAAACTCCCCAGGTTTCCTTTTGCACTCTTGTGAGGCAGCTCTGAAGCCTAACGTAACTTCATTATAATGACCCAATTGAGCCTGAACAACTGAGATTTAATTCGTGATTGGACCATCCACACTTAATATATATACACATGTTTATTTATGCCATTTATCTTATGTTAAGAGATATTGCCGAGTGGATTCCATCATTGCAAGTTATGTCATTACCTTTTTCTGGAAAGTCCACCTTTTATATTAGAAATTCCATGCTTGATTATCTCATTGAAAATTTGCATCTGTGAAGATTCCATGTAGTTGATTGTAGTATCATTATATTAAGCAATAACCCCTCTTCTTGTTCCTCCCTTTAGTAGTTTTTGTTTAATTTAGTTTATGGAGTTGGAATGGACATTTAGTGGACTTCTCTTGATTTGAAATGAAGGCATGGTTGATGTGATCCTGCCTAGGGTTAGTAAGTCGAATAACATATGGAGCTTAAGGAGGATCTAGCCAAGCGAATCATCTAGAGAAAACCATGACCACAAGAAGAAAAGACACAAGATTTACAAGTTGCAGCGGAGAAAATACATAAAAGAGCGATGGAAAGATGGGAGTTACCGGGATTTAGAAGAAGGATGGAAAGGATGGAGGTGAGCACACACGAGGTAGTGAACAATCACACGAACGTTTGCTTGATCAAGATATACTCCGAGGGCCAAGATTGAGACTCGTTTCTATGGATGATCAAACAAATAAATCCTCGATTTCATTCAAGCAAAAATTGTCACAATCATTACAAACTTTGATTTCCCGGAAAAAAGATTAAGAGGAGTAAACTCAACTCAAATGATCTCTCTCAAGGAAGAGATGATGAGCTCAAGGCTTAGGTGATATGAGGAAGGAGTAATCTCACTTTACAAAATATCACACAAATGTCTAAAAGCTTCCTAGGAAAATGATACAAAAGAGTTACATATAGTTGGTATGCAAATTGGGCTTGAAAAGCCCAAAATTCGTACCCAAAACAGAGGCTGGCGTGATTCACGTTAAGAGGATAGCGTGATCACGTTAGCCAAATTCCCTTAACGTGATTCACGTTAACACCTTAACGTGATTCACGCCAGGATGCCCAAAATTCCGAATCCACTCCAGTGGCTAGCGTGAATCACGCTAAGGGCGAGGCGTGATCACGCTAGCATTTTCCTCCCTGCGCGCCAGAATGTCGAGTAGCATAACTTTTGATCCACCCGTTCGATTGACCTAAAACTTGTCCCAAATGAAAGCTAACATCTTGAAGTTTCCATCAAGCTTTGGTTCTCGTAAATCGGAGGCCATTTGCTTGTCCATATTCTGGTGGAAAATATGCGACGCAATTCTGACTTGCATAGGACCTCATGGATGGAGCTTTTGATGTCAAGGCCTTGGGATGGGTGAGCGTGGCCAGGTGACTTGCTTGGGTTAGATGCGCCTCTACTTCATGGCTTTCTCGGCCATCTTGGTAGTTCCGCATGTCTAGGCCTAGGGATTGCGAAGATTTAGCACTCGATCCTCGACCTTGGGCATGATTTACGCGCATTTGCAAGGCTCGGCTGCCCGTGACCGATCCTCTTGGCAATGTGTCAAGTTGTTCTAATTCTAAGGGGTTCGTGATCACATCAACCTCTCCCTCTTCAGAAGGATTTGTCCTCGAATCCATAACCTCAATCGTCTCACCTACACACTTAAAAACACTTGAAAACAAATGTGAGATACACAAGAGGCGCAATCGCGCGTGCTTATGCGTAGGGTGGACCAAGGAAGAGTCAACAACATTAATAGCACATTGATGCACATCGTTTCTTAAAATGTCATGTAAAATGCGGATGGCATCACAAATAGTAGAACAACCGACAGGATGAATATTCTTCTCTATTCGGCTCACAATGTTAAGCCAAGAGAATTGAGCACTACACATAAGCACAATGCGCTTGAAAATACCAAACAAATTTCCAAAGAGGAAATACAAATTTTTGTAAGAATTAAACCAATTAATTCTTGACAAATTCGGCTCAAAAATTTGTGTTCTCTTAATACACAACATATTCACGGTATTTAAGTGCACATCATCCACAAATAATTCATGTAGGCTGCAATGGGCAAGATAAAATTCATCCAATTCAAAAGCATGTACATCCATGCCATCTTTATGTACGTTAATCTCCAAGACAATATTAAAGATGCACATGGTATCACAAATTATTAAACAACATAGACGGTGGTTTATTTTCTCAAAGCCGCTTATAAGGATTAGCCAAGAAAATTGAGCCACACGCCCATTCACAAAATGCTTTGGAATACCAAGCAATCGGCACAAAAAGAAATACAATTCCTTGCAACAATTAGCCCAAGAAAATTCTAACAAGTTGGAGCGAAAAAATTGTTTCCACGCTTTATGCCAATCAATCATGGATTCTAAATGAAAACAACATGTAAACAAATCATACATACTATCCGAAAAATTACAAAAATTAGCACGTTTGAGCAAGAAAGGGTCATACTTGATGAAATGCAAATTAGGAATTTTAACACATGCCATAAAATTTTCATTCAAGTAAGGTTCATGCTCAAACGAAGAAGAATCATGCTTGACGAAGGGTACGGAAAGGATGTTGGTGCATGTCATAGAATTCATACCCAAGTGGTTTTCAAATACACGGACTAAAGAGTTATGCTCAAAGAAATGTAAGAATGAATCCTTATCACATGCTACATGTTTGTCATAAAAAATTTCAGCATGTGAATAAAGATGAGTGAATTGAACAACCTCAAACAATTGAGCATTCAAAAGGGAAGTGAAAACATACCCGTTGGGCAAAGCGGGAAGATGGAAACGGTTTACCTCAAGGCCTTGCCGTTGTGAGCACCATTGTTGAGCAATTACGCTTCCGATACCTCCGAGGATTGATGGTTTGAAACCACCTTTGTTCCTTGGAACATTCGGGCGCGTATGGTCATGGAAACCCATCAAACTTTCCTGCAAGAAAGACACACAAACAGTAGGAAAAGAAGTGTCAATGTTAGAATGAGCTAATGGATCCTCATTGCACAAAGGCACACTCATTGGATCAATAGCTCCCACAATTTCCGTTTGCTTCTTTTCCTCACTTTCTTCTCTCAATTTTCCTAATTGCTCACTCCTCTCATGTGTGTGTTTCTCTCTCGCATGCTCGTTCTTTTCATGCGGGCTGTTTTGCTCACTATCTCTCGACCCATGCTCACTTCTTTCATGGGGGCTGTTTTGCTCACTTTCTTTTTCCTCAATTTCAAGCTCAAACAACGGATTTTCATAATATAATTCAAACAAAAGGTTGTCAAAAACTTGAAATTGATTTGGCTCATGGAGCCCACTCAACTCATTCTCACGGGTGTGGTTGCACTCACTCTCATTGGCATGCTTACTTTTTTCATGCCGTGTATTTTCCTCATCGCTTACTTTCTTCTCTCCACACTCTCTTTTTTCTTTTATCTCTCACCCTCTTCTTTTTCTCTCTTTTTCAACCTTACGTTTTTCACTCTTCCTTGCAGCAATAGCTTGAAGTTCAACCACATTCCTTTCAATCACGTCCAAAATGTCAATTGTCGAACGTGGTTCAAAGGATTGAGATGGAGTGGGTTATTGTGGTTGTTGAGTGAATTGGGTAGGTTGGACTACTTCCGATGTAGACCTGAATGTAGAATCGAAAGAAGAGTCTTGCACACTGGGATGACCTTGATGAGATCGAACCCTTGGAGGAGAATGAGGAGGCGTTCGGCCTTGGTGAGGTCGAACCCTTGGAGGAAGAACATAAGGAGGTGCTCGGCTTTGCATCCCGTCATGTTTAGCTCGGACTTGTACACTTGAGGAGAGGAAGTGTCTTGATTCGGGGCCATGGCCAAGGCTTTGGTGTGCAATGGAACCGAGGCCATAGCTTGAGACATGAAGGCTTGGAAAATCATCGTCGTCGTCATCCTCACTACAACTTGAAGTTGAGCCATGGATTAAGAGACGAGGACTTGAAGTCTCTTCATGGTCTTCATCCTCACTAGAAATGGAACTGGAGCCACGACTAAAGACATGAGGACTTGGAGGATCTTCATTGTCTTCACTCTCGCTACAAGTTGCTTCACTTTCATCTTGGTACTCATCCTCACTATCAACGCTATACTCATCACCGATTTCATCACATGGTTCAAAATCTTCATCACCATTGAATTGGCAACTATCATCACCACATGATTCATTACCACTTTCGTCAATGCATTGTGAGTCATCGTCGTCATAATACGACTCTTGATCACAAGACTCATAATCACTATCTCTTGACATTGTGCCTAAAAAAAAAATCGAACAAACTAGATATATATGTATAGGTGTTAGTAATTAATCTCTCCCTCACGTGTGTTTAAACACTCGTGTTTAGGTGTTTAGGTCACTCGAAAAATACGTGCTCACAAACACTCAACTTCGCGTTCTCCGTGTACCTACACACTTAAACAAGGGTTAGAAAATAAATAATTCTCTCCCTCACGTGTTTAACACTCGTGTTTAATCACTCGCAAAAGATAGCCTCACAAATCGCTCAATACATCCACACACAAAGCTTGCTCACCACACAACTCCTTGCCGCAAACAAACTTGTGACTTAGGCCAAGCGTTCATTCACACTCCCTTCGCAAATGCTCAAGATTACAATAAGAGGAGGAAAGATTAAACAAGAGACTCAAGGAAATTACAAAGACTCGAGAGAAAGCTGAAAAAGAAAATTTTCAGAATTCCAAAGAAAATTCAAAATTTCAGTTTTTGGGAAGAAATTTTGAAATTTCGTTGGGAGGGAAGAAGGCTGGAAAATTAGGGGTTAAAGGAGTAAAGGACTCAAGGAAAGAGTTAGAAATGTAATGAAAAAGACTTGGAAGTTTAAGACTTAAGAAAATTTAAGTTTAAAACTCAAAAGTTGTAAAACTCAAGTTTAGGGTTTTAATGATTTATGACTTGAGTTTAGGACTTGGTTTAGGACTCAAGTAAAGGGAAAAAGACTGCTGGACACTAAGAAGGAAGGAGACGGATTAGGCTTGGGAAAAGGGGGGGCTTATTTAGTTGGGAATGGGCAATTTGGTTAGGAAAATTTGATAATTAGGTCAAAATGTCAAAGATTTAGGGTGAGGTGGCTTGTGCATTTAATGCAAAGGATGAGGTTTGATCCTTGCATGGATGTTGGCCGGCCAAGTGTTCCAATTCTTTTTTTTTTTTTTTTTATATATATATTTTAATTGGAAACACTTGGATTAACTCTTGTAAAATAATTTTGGATCAAAACACCCAAAATACCAAGAACATCAAGAACATCAAGAACACACCCAAATGATTTTCGTAAATTTTTGATCTTTTGACCTAGCAAAAATGATCACCACAATCACTCAATTTCCCACTTGAAATAGTTTTGGAAAAAGACACCTAAAACTCAAGATTTTCAAGAAAGAAAGGATCTAACACTTTTGACGAAACTAGAAAAATTCGCTAGGCGGCCAAAAGCTCCGCTACCACTTGATGTGATCCTGCCTAGGGTTAGTAAGCCGGATGGAGCTTAATGAGGATCTAGTCAAGCGAATCATCTAGAGAAAACCATGACCACAAGAAGAAAAGACACAAGATTTACGAGTTGCAGTGGAGAAAATACATAAAAGAGCGATGGAAAGATGGGAGTTACCGGGATTTAGAAGAAGGATGGAAAGGATGGAGATGAGCACACACGAGGTAGTGAACAATCACACGAACGTTTGCTTGATCAAGATATACTCCGAGGGCCAAGATTGAGACTCGTTTCTATGGATGATCAAACAAATAAATCCCCGATTTCATTCAAGCAAAAATTGTCACAATCATTACAAACTTTGATTTCCCGAAAAAAAGATCAAGAGGAGTAAACTCAACTCAAATGATCTCTCTCAAGGAAGAGATGATGAGCTCAAGGCTTAGGTGATATGAGGAAGGAGTAATCTCACTTTACAAAATATCACACAAATGTCTAAAAGCTTCCTAGGAAAATGATACAAAAGAGTTACATATAGTTGGTATGCAAATTGGGCTTGAAAAGCCCAAAATTCATACCCAAAATAGAGGCTGGCGTGATTCACGTTAAGAGGATAGCGTGATCACGTTAGCCAAATTCCCTTAACGTGATTCACGTTAACACCTTAACGTGATTCACGCCAGGATGCCCAAAATTCCGAATCCACTCCAGTGGCTAGCGTGAATCACGCTAAGGGCGAGGCGTGATCACGCTAGCATTTTCCTCCCTGCGCGCCAGAATGTCGAGTAGCATAACTTTTGATCCACCCGTTCGATTGACCTGAAACTTGTCCCAAATGAAAGCTAACATCTTGAAGTTTCCATCAAGCTTTGGTTCTCGTAAATCGGAGGCCATTTTCTTGTCCATATTCTGGTGGAAAATATGCGACGCAATTCTGACTTGCATAGGACCTCTTGGATGGAGCTTTTGATGTCAAGGCCTTGGGATGGGTGAGCATGGCCTGGTGACTTGCTTGGGTTAGATGCGCCTCTACTTCATGGCTTTCTCGGCCATCTTGGGAGTTCCGCGTGTCTAGGCCTTGGGATTGCAAAGATTTAGCACTCGATCCTCGACCTTGGGCATGATTTACGCGCATTTGCAAGGCTCGGCTGCCCGTGACCGATCCTCTTGGCAATGTGTCAAGTTGTTCTAATTCTAAGGTGTCCGTGATCACATCAATGGTAGTCCTGTGTTGCACAGAGTGTATGACCTCATTGCTAGAATTTATATGATGTTTCTTGGGAACTGTTAGCTAGCCGTGATGGTTCTGGTCAAATACCTGAAAGAATTTATGTTGGAGCTGTCTATTAGCAGTTGATCCACGAAAGGTCTTGCATGCATAGTTGCCACTTCTTTCTTTCTTTTTTTCTTCTTGGGAAGAATGTTTTTATGTAGTTGTTTATACTCACACTAAAAGATTCTTGGAATATATGCATTAATGGCTCACATAAATACTTGTCATTACTTCCCATCTTATTAGCACTATTCTTAAAGTCTTCAGGTGGCAGAAATTTATATAACTCTTATCAGCTAGTGCTATTTAATGTTTGCATGCAAATTGAAATCAAATTAGGCTTAGGAAAATACAGATTAGGCAATAATACTCAGCAAAATTGAAAACATGGTCTGCTAATTAGTAAGCAAAGGAGTTGTACAGATAAAGATTAGGTTCATTCTATAGAGGAGATGTGTTTATGTGACTGCATACATGACAGTTGCTGACTCAAATAACTCAAAATTTACAGGACCCTACTGTCCAAAACCATAATCCTGTAGAATTAGTACCTAAAAACTCAAAAAGAAAGATTAGGAACACCTATTTAATGATGATTTCTTCTATCAAGTTAGACTGCATTGGAAAATGTTTCACTAAATTATTGCTAATTGAATTGTCTTTATGGATAGGAAAACTAGACCCAAGATCACCAAGTCTCTGCTGCTACAGATCTTCTTTTTCTCCCTTACTGGGTAAGTTACTAATTCAGTCTATCCTCGGCCTTATTTGATTCCATGCTTGATGTATAACTTGTGAATTTATGACCACCATATGCCTAAGGCTTTCCTAAGCTATATAATCATTCCAAAGATTAACTTTGTTTGGATTTTCTGGAAAGTGGTACCCTGTTTCTCTTACACTTTATTTCCTATATTATGCACATCTGTCATAGATTTTCAGGTGACAATGGATGCTACTAGTGGCGCGGATCAAGTCACTTTTACTGAAGAAAGTGATGAAGTCTCTGTCACTGATATTGCCACTGAACTTTTTCAATCCCGGCTACGAAGTGTTGTATGGAAACACTTTCTAAGGGTAAAAATTAAGGGGATTTATAAAGCACAGTGGACTTATTGTGGTAGATATTATGCTGGAACTAGTGTAGCCGGGACTTCTCATTTGCATGCACATCTCAGAACGTGTGTTAAGAAGAGAGAGACAGATAGAGAAAGAGGTAGTAATCAAGAGGTAGAAAGTTCAACCTTTTTATTTGATCATGGCATTGCAAGAAGAGAACTAGCAAATATGATAATCATGCATGAGTACCCCTTGTCTATTGTTGAACATGTTAGGTTTAGGACATTTATTAGTTCACTTCAACCTGAATTTAAATGCCCTTCCCGAAACACTATTAAGAAGGATATATTGAGTGTTTTTATGGAAGAAAAGGTGCGAGTTATGAAGTTTTTTGATGAGAGTGGATGTAGAGTTGCAATTACTACAGACATGTGGACAGCAAAAAACCAAAAGAAAGGTTATATGGCAATTACTACTCACTTCATTGACAACAATTGGAAGTTGCAAAGCCGCATTTTGAGGTAACTTTTTAACTTATAAATAACTCTACATTTTTTAATTTGGCTTATACCAATTGTAATTCAATTTATTATTAATTTAGGTTTGCATATGTGACTTCTCCTCACACTAAAGAAGTACTTTGTTCAGTGTTATTCAATTGCTTGATGGACTAGAACATAGATAGGAGATTATCTACTATTACAGTAGATAATTGTTCAACTAATGATGCGATGATTTCTTCACTATTGATTGATTTGGATAGAGGGTCTTTGATATTATCTGGTTCTTTAATTCACATGAGGTGTTGTGCTCACATTTTGAACCTAGTAGTGAGAGAGGGGTTAGAGGTTATTAAGGAGGGGATTGAAAAGATTCGTCAAAGTGTCACATTTTGGACTGCTTCCCCTAAAAGAGATGAAAAGTTTGAAGAAACATACAATTGCGTGTTACATATTCAAAAAAATTATCTCTTGATTGTCCGACTAGATGGAATTCCACCTATGTGATGCTTGACAATGCTCTAAGGTATAAGGATGTTTTTATTCGGTGCAAGCAGAGGGATAACACTTATACATGCTTGCCTTGTGATGGTGATTGGGAAATTGCAAAAATAATTTATGAGAAATTGAAATTGTTTTGCACTGTTACAGAGTTATTTTCAGGTGTTAAATACCGAACTGCTAATATATATTTTCCAAAGATTTGTGAGTTAAAGTTAGCATTGCATGAGTGGTTAAGCTCACCAGTGGAGGTAGTGCAAAAAATGACACCGCGCATATTGTCAAAGTTTAACAAGTACTGTAATGAGATTCATAAGCTGATGGGGGTAGCTGCTATTTTAGATCCTAGATATAAGCTTAAATTGCTTGAATTTTTCTTTTTTAAGATCTACTGGGAAGAATGTTCAGCTAAAGTTAGAGAGATTTGTGATGTTTGTTATAGTTTGGTAGATGAATATAGGAACAAGATGGTTACTTGTAATGAAGTTCTTGGTGAGTCTTCTACTCAAGTAGATCTTGATCCTTCTGCAGATAGTATGTCCGAGTATGATTCCTTTGTATTGAGAGTTTCAAAGAGGCCTAGATTATCTGTTGTTAAGAATGAGCTAGATATCTACTTGGATATGGATGTGTTGCCAAGAACTATAGATTTTGATATCTTGCTTTGGTGGAAAGTGAATGGGACAATATATCCGACACTTCAGGTGATTGCTAGAGATATATTTGCTATTCCTGTTTCTACCGTAGCTTCTGAGTCATCTTTCAGCGCTGGTGGTAGACTACTAAGTCCTAATCGCAGCAGACTACATGAAGATACAGTGGAGGCATTGATGTGTACTCAAAGCTGGTTATGAGCAGGTACTTTTAACATATTAATTATTTAAATTATTTCAGTTTGTAACTATATTCTTACACAATTGATTTTTCTCTTGTTAGATGGTGGCGAAATGTCTTCAACAGAATACGCTACTGCTTTTAAGGATTGGGATCCAGATACAAGTACATGAATTATGAAGACTTGTTCAAGTCAATTTGTGATCTCTGATGCTCCTTGTTGAAGTTTTGGCTACTATATTAGAATTGAGGTCATGTTTCCTTTTCATAATTAATTGCTACCTGTAACCTTTTCGCGACAATTAATTTAATATAGAAACGAGCCAAAACGAAGAAAAAAAATGAGAAAAATGGTAAAAAAAATGAGCCAAAATGAAAAAAACGAGACAAAATGGTAAAAAAATGAGCCAAACTAAAAAAAACGAGCCAAAATAATAAAAAAACGAGCCAAAATGGTGAAAACGAACCTAAATAGTGAAATTTTCTTTAATTATAAAAAAAATAAAATAATTTGGTGAATTGGATATCCATTACATACCCAATTGGGTATTGGGTATATTGGGTATGGGTAATAATGGGTATGTTAAAGTGGGTATGAATTGGGTATTTACCCATACCCGCCCATACCCGCTTTAACATACCCATGCCCGCCCATACCCTCCCAATTGCCATCCCTACTCACCTACACTTTAATTTTACGCTCGAACTATTCTCTCTCAAACTTACCCTCCCTTCATGTTTTTCACACCTAACCCCTTTACCGAGTAAAACTTGACCTACATCATGATGTAGGATGATGACACGTGTTCAAAAGTGTCAAGAATAGTGGTATTCTATCACTATTTGGGGTACGTGTCATCATCCTACATCATACATCATGATGTACCTACAACATGATGTAGGATGATGACACGTATTCAAAAGTGTCAAGAATAGTGGTATTCTATCACTATTTGAGGCACGTGTCATCATCCTACATCATGATGTACCCAAGTTTTTTCCCCCCTTTGCCTATCCTCTGTCTTTCGAATTTACCCATTGTTTATTTTTCCATCCAACCTATTTAATACCCCGTGTTGTTATGATCCAATTAGTCTAACATTTTTACATAGCTCCATACGTGATTTTTTTGAGAGAGTAAATATTTTTAATAATCTCTTCTTTTAATTGTAAATAATTTGGATGGAAAACAAACGGTGCGGGTAAATTTGAAAGAAGGCGAATATATGTTAAGAGATTATGCTTCCAAAAGTGTAGATTAAGAGTAAGTCTGACAAAGTAAAATTGAAGTTGTACTTAGAATTTAATTAACCGAGAGTAAATAGAAAGTTAATATATAAATTCTCAAACTGACTGCAATCGATCTGATCCTTTGTTTTATAGGAAAGAGTTACAAACTTATAGTCACCATGAAATAAATTTAATACTCTTGTGATCTTTTTAGATATGTTTTTAACTAAAATCTCACAAACTAAGATAATGATTATTTTTAATTGGAAGTAATGAGATAAATGAAGGGAGTTATTGCAATGGTTAAAAATGTAAAAGAAATATATAGCTCATTGGTTGATGATTTATGACATGAAAATATAAAACGAGTAAAAATAAACTAATTAATCTCGTAAAAACTCTAACTTAAACCACTAAAAAGAAGAAAAAAATTAGTTGACATCTAAAAAGATTGGGAGAGAGTAGTCCGTAAAATAAAAGAATGAAACACACTGAATTTTTATTGACACAAAAAATCAAGAAACGATGATATAACTAACAAAACAATATAATGCCGACATGATCACCTCTAATTAAAACACAATCTTCTAAAGGAAATTAAAATCTAGACCATCTCAAGAAAGCTAGTTAGCCCAACAGGATTGCACTCATGATCAATCCATTGTGACCAAAAACTACCAAAGCTGAGGTGGTACTGAGACCCTTGTGATGATCAGCCATGGACTTGGACGAAGGCGGTAGTGTTGGGCCATCCAAGCTATCTTCCGGCGACGTCGGTGACTCCGTCGAAGAATGTGTGGTCCCAAATTGAGATGGTGCCAAAGGAATTAACTGCGGAGGAGGAGCTGTGTAATTACTTGGTTTGGGCGGCCTCATAGCCATGACAACAACGATCAACTTTTGACCTTTTTTACAGTTATCGTCATTTCCACTGATGAAGAAGAAAGGACCAGATCGATCAAATACAAGAGTTGAGTCACCATCTGTTAGGGACTGAATTGGATTGTTGGTGTTGCATGAGTAATAGTTGTCTTTGTTCACCATCATGTTGGAGTCCAGCTCATATTGGCTGAAGGAGAGATTTATTGTGGGCCTAGCCCAATTGGGACTGTTTGTTTTAGTTTGATTAGAAAAAGAAAAGATTGGAGTATGACTTGAAGTAGGATTGTGTAACCTAATTAATTAGGTTGCCCACTAATATATATATATATATATATATATATATATATATATAGTGGCTCAGGTTGTGAGAAAAGAGAGAGACAAGAGAGATTGTAAAAGGGATTGTTGTTGAACATCCCGAGAGATTGTGAGAGGTTTGCTGTTGAGCATCCTGTGAGATTTGCTGTTGAGCATCCTATGAGAGAGAAGAGAGAAAATAGATTTTCGCCAAACTCTGTGTAGCTGCGGGAGAATTGTCGCAGCAACTTCGTTCACCGTCGGATCGGGGTGAAATTTGGACAGCAGGTGCAGGACTTCTGGCTCTTCAATCTGAACTGTTGGATCGGTGAGAAATATTCCGAGGTAGCAGAAATCCTGTCCCGATTGGAGCAGTGACAATTTGGTTTTGGTTCTCTATTCTCATATCTCTTGTTTTTCTCGGATTGATTGATTGTTTGATTGGTACTATTGGTGATAGTAGTGTATGTCAGATTATTCCTATAGTTGAGATAGGGATTTTGCTTGGTTGTACACATTGATCAATCATATAGTGGATTGACTGGCTTGGTCCCGTGGTTTTTTACCTGTTGAGGTTTTCCACGTTAAAAATCTCTGTGTTCTTTTCTTGATTGCTTTTGATTGGTTTGATAGCTAGGGGTTATTGATTCTTGGGATAAGATTGTTTGCTGCGCAAATTGATTGTCGATTGAAAATAACCCCAACACATCAACACTGAATCCGATCTTTCTTGTACTTGAAAACTGCACCAAAAATTAATTATTAGTAGTAAATTAAGGAATTAAAAATAAAAATATGTAAATTACAAACACAAATTTTCTAGTTAGTCTTTGGATGGAGAAGTTAATGCTAATTAAAGTTTAAACCCAAGTTTAGACTTTTTTATGAAGATTTCAAACAAATAATAATAAAATTAATAGAAAATAACAACACTAAATCATGGTATACTAATAGTAATATCCCAGTTATCAAAGGTTCGACTTTGACCTCCATCCTCAATAAAAAAAAAAAAAAAGATTTGAGGGGTTAATTAGTAATTTCCGATGGTATCATTGACTTGGAACCTGTTTCGTTCGGCCCAGTGGTTGTAGTTTTCAGAAGGGTTCAAAACCCACCCATCTCTTCCACCAGCATAGAACCTGTAACCCTCACAAAAGCCCAGGAGCAGCAGCCCCACCACCACAACCAGACCTACTGAACAAAATTCTCGAGACGACCCCATATTTTAATTAATTAATTAATTAAGAGAAATTATTAACTAGTACTGAAAAATAACAAACAAAAGCTACAATTTTTGGTAGATCGATCAAGAAAAAGAGAGATGATAATATGTATAATGGTGAGAAGATGAGGGTGAGATTGGTGTGAATTTATAGAGAGATTATGATGAGGTTACCGTTGTAAAGGTAATTAGCATAGAGATGAAAGATTAAGGCTTTGATTAGCTGGTTAATTTTGTACGTGTTATAAATGACAGCAGACGTTTTTCATCAAAACCAATTGCCTAATTACTCCTCACCTTTAACATACTACTACTCCACGTCGCGGCATGCAAGCGAGCTAACGGTCACCATATATATGCACTTTTTCACTGGAAATTTAGAATTGTTATTATAATTAACATTTAAAAAACAAACAAACAACTCCTCAAGTGTAACCGGCCTGTAGTTTTGTGCTAAAGCTGTGTTAGGATGGAAAAAGACAAGTGATCTCTCATTTCTTTTTATAAGAAATAGGATGGAAATAAGAAGACAGACCATGTATAATTAATTAATTAATTAATTCTCATTAGGGTTGTTCATGGTTCCATACCCTACTCTTTTGTTATTAATTCCAGTTCGGGTAGTAGCTACCCACCTCCAAATTCTTTCCATTAGATGAAAATACATTATAAAAAATAATTTACAAATAAAAATGAAACATGTTACAAGAAAATGAATTATACGTCACACTATAATTAGTCTCGCGTCCCCGCGATGCACGAGTATACTAATAATAAAATGTCACTAGCACCACCACCATTCTCTGAATTATCATCATTTCACAAATAAATCCCACAATAATTTTATGTTGGATTCAGCTCCCCTTACTATTTTTTTCGTTGCAAACAGGCCTCTTTTAATTTTTCCATCTAAACTTACTTTGACATATTTTTTTATTCTTTTATTTTTTAAAAACTAGAAAAATAGGAAAATAAGTTTTAAAAATTGAGAAAATCAGGAAAAAAAAATCTAGAATTAAAATTTAAAAGTTCTAAAAAAATAAAATATTCAAAAAATATGAAATTAACATTGATGCTTCTTTTTTTTACTTTTTTTACTTTTTTGAACAAATGTTACTACTTTTTATAATTCTTATAGAAAATTGTATAAATTTTATTTTTATTTTCATGGATTTATTTTAGTTCTTTCCAATTTTTATACTTAGAAAAAATATAAATTAGTTTTTAAAAAATTAGTTATGTTCATATGTACCTAACAATTACGAAGTTAAAAATAAATTTTTAATTTAATTTTGGACTGTAATTTATTTTGGGGATTAAAAACAAAAAAAAATATTATGGTCAAAGCAATAGGTTAGTGTTTAGGATGGAAAAACTAACATATGAGTCTCTTTACAATGAAAAAATAGTTAGGGGAGCTGAATCTAACAAAAAATTATTAAGGGGCTTATTTGTCAAATGGTGATAGTTCAGAAGGTGGTGGTGCTAATGACCCAATGTCGCGCCCCGAAAATTTAAAAAAATTCGCGAGTGTGCAACGAATTTTGGGACCTTACAATGCTCAGCGTAAACAGACTCCTCGCAACAAGCAATGAAGTCGCCACCCTAATTTGGTTGCTAGGTTTAGGGAACCTTAATCGTCATGGCATAAGAAATATAATAAGTAAAAAAACTAAAGGCACAAAAAAGGGGTCTGGACCCCAGACAAAGGTTCGGGGTCGTATTATGGTCTCGGAAAGGTGTTAGGCACCCGAGTCACATCCGAAAACGGTTACCGGTTAATGAGAGAGGTTTTAAAAAGGTGTTTGATAAAAGGCGTTTTGAAAAAGGGAGCCCTCAGAGGAATCGTCACTTTAGTCTTTTCTATGATTGTGACCGTTCGGGAATAATAAAAAAATCTTTCTGACGGGGTTACCGTTTATCAAGATCGATTGATTATTCCTGACCGTTACGTGATGGGACTGAATTTTCCGTAAGACTGAATGAGCGCCCTTTTATTTCATCATCGGGCCAATGCATGATTAAATTAATTACTACGTGATTCTATCATGGATAGCTTAGCAGAGTACAGATTAAATGAAAGGTTTTTGAAATGATAAACTGATGTGGGATCGAAAGTCCCCATGTACATGCAGTCAATACAAGCGAGAATTTAAAATCATATGAACATGGCATTTTAAGCAAATCATTAAACACGTTGTTCATGTGAGTTGATTTTAGTTCTAGCAATTCTATATATCATGCGTACGATTGATATTTACGAAAAGTGTTGAATAAATAAAAAGGAACGAAAGGCGTACTTTCGAGCGAAGCTTGAAATTAAAACCTACAAAATGAGAGTGTTAGTGATAGCTCGAAAAATAAATAAGCAATTTTATGAGCGCGAAAATTTAAATAATGACAGTTGATTGCATGCGAGAAATGATGGATTTAACGCATACGAGAATTAAATGCTGATTTTGATAAGTGCAGGAAATTAAAGGATGACGGTTGATTGCATGCGAGAAATGATGGATTTGACGCATACGAAATTTAAATGCTGAGTTGATTGCATGCGAGAAATGATTGATTTAACACATAAGAAAATTAAATGCTGAGTTGATTGCATGCGAGAAATGATTGATTTAACACATACGAAAATTAAATGCTGAGTTGATTGCATGCGAGAAATGATTGATTTAACGCATACGAAAATTAAATGCTGAGTTGATAATTTGCAGAAATTTTAATGATTGATACTGCAGAAAATTAAAGCAATTGATATTGCAGAAAATTAAAACAGTTGATATTGCAGAAAATTAAAGCAGTTGATATTGCAGAAAATAAAATAGTTGATATTGCAGAAAATAAAACAGTTGATAGATTGCGGAAGAATTTCCAGCAGCTGGCGAAAAATTAAAGCAGTTGAATATTTACGAAAATTAAAATGCGACCGACCATGTAGGCGGTAAAATGAATGATTGAATTTAAATTGCCAAAAGTAAATTGCGGAAAATTTAAAGTGCGGAAAATTAAACAGTTGATAATTTGCGGAAGAACTTCCAGCAGTATGATAAGTGCGAAAATTTAAAGCAGTTGAATACTTACGAAAATTAAAGTGCGACCGACCATATAGGCGGTAAAATGAATAATTGAATTTAAATTGCCGAAAGTAAATTACGGAATTTTAAGGTGCGAATAATTAAAACAGTTGATAAGTACAAAAAATTAAACAGTTGATAGTACGAAAAATAATCATATGAAGCATACGAATTATTTTTACGAAAAAGCGTGATCCGAAGTCTAGGAAAGATTTGAAAATGGACTGGGCCCAACTAAAAAATGAAAGGAAAATTGGAAATGGGCCAGAAATAGTGTCTGGCCCATGAAAACATTTTGATGGTAATGGGCCAAGCCCATCACCTTTCTACACGTGAACAGTGCCGAAGCCTGGCACTGTTCATCTTCTTCTTTGGTCGCCGGCGTACTACCGCCGGCCAAGCTCCGGCTAGCTTTGTCTGTTTCTCGCGATCTTCGTACCGAGACGCTCGTCTCCTCGACGACGTCTCGACCGTACGAAGCTCAAATTTTATTTCAAAACATAACGAGTTTAATTTTGAAAAAATGACCGAACCGTTAATTATCGAAAACTAATTAATTCACACAATCTAGCTAACGATTTTTAAAATTGAAAGTATGTATTTAATCTACATCATGCACATGAATTAATGGCACAAAAACAAGCAATTAATCTACTCTAAATCCGGCCAAACGAATTAAAGAAGAAACAAAGCTTAAAAACCAAAAAATTCTTAGAGAGAGAAAGCTTACTCTGAAGCTTTAAACTGGACGATTATCGCTCTAAGTGAGCAACTGATCAAGAGGGAGAAGGAGCAAGGGTTTCTTGCAGATTTTTGGTGCCCGAAATACGTTGAATGGGGCTCGGTATTTATAGCCACAGATCTCGTGGCTTGCCGGACGAGGTTGCGCGTGGTGGCCATGAGTCGTGCACTGGTGGGGCTAGGGGGAGGCGTGATGATGGCTGCACGGGACAGGAAGCGATGGGCTCGAGCTAGGACGCGATGGGAGCAGGTAGCCCGGTGGTCTGCTCCGCTGCATGTTCTTCGGCACTGTTCATGTGCACTATGCACATTAAAATGTCAACCGTTGATCTGGTTGAATTTTCTTGGTTGACTAGATCAACGGTTGTGATCAAATTGCCTTTATCTTATTTAAATGGCCTCGAGCCGATTCCTGCGAGCAAACGTTCCGACTTTTCTAGCCGAAGGTACCAGCGTGTAGAGAAAAATACGACGGATTTAACCGTCTACAGCGAATGATGAGAATTTCTCGTTTAACGTGTTTATTTTCTTGTTCAAAAACGTGAAATGTTTGGACGGAAAAATAATGGCGTTACGCCGAAAATTACACGAAACGCTGTAGACCGTTGTGAACGTAAAAAAAGCTAGCAACTAGTTGATGGAAAACATTTCAAATTCAAGCTATTGTCCGAGCGAACTTACTTGGGTCAAATAAAAGCTCGAACGAAAATAATAATAAAAAATAAAAATACTAAAAAATGCGCTAAAATACTAAAAATCCTAAAAATCATGAGATGACCTAAAACGAAAAAAAAACTAGCAAATGACTGCCGGATAGTCAAAAATGTGATTTTTAAGGCTAAAAATAATAATGATAATAATGATGACAATACGTGACGAAAAATTAAAAATGCTATTTCGAACGCTGACGATGATAATGACGATGCTAAAACGCGATGAAAATTTTAAAAATGCTAATGACAACAAATTAACTAAAAATTACAATAAATTAAGTAAATAACAGAAATGCTAAAATCAATTAAAAATGGCGTCAAAATTTGGGTATCAACAGTTGCCCCCTCTTTACTGTCTTATCGAAGTATTTGATAAGCAGTAAAGACGGTTGCCCCTACATATCCGAATTTTGGCGACGCAGCGGGTCTTTCCTCAACTTACAGTGATGATGTCACTTTGGGAGGAGATGAATTGCTGTCACTCTGGGAGGAGATGAATTGATGTCACTCTAGGAGGAGAAGAATTGTTGTCACTCTGGGAGGAGATGAATTGATGTCACTCTGGGAGGAGGAGAACCGCTGATTCGGATGTCCTGCAAAGATATAAACTTAGATCTATTCGGATATTGAGAGAAAAATAATTTACAGAAAATGTAAATGACAACTACTCTACCAGGAATCGAAGGTAATTTTACGAAAACGTAAATGACGGCTCTACTGGGGGATAATCGCTTGACATGTGACTGACGTTGTTTCAGGAGGATAATGCGGGGTTCGCAGAAGTACAAATGATTTGTCCTAATGATGTCACTCTAGGAGGAGGAAAATGCAAATGATGTCACTCTGGGAGGAGGAAATGCCTGATGATGTCACTCTGGGAGGAGAAAAATGCATGATGCTGTCACTCTGGGATGAGGAAATGCAGTACAGAGATGTAAACAACATCGATTCCCGTAGGAGAAGACGTGAAATGGGGGAATTAAGCTAAGGCCACTCTGGGAGGAGAAAAATGCTAATGCTGTCACTCTGGGAGGAGGAAATGCAGTACAGAAACGTAAACAATGTCAATTCCCGTAGAAGAAGACGTGAAATGCGGAAACTAAACTAAGGTCACTTTGGGAGGAGAAAAATACTGACGCTGTCACTCTGGGAGGAGAAAAATGCATGATGTCACTCTGGGAGGAGGAAATGCAGTACAGAAACGTAAACAACGTCAATTCCCGTAGGAGAAGACGTGAAATGCGGAAACTAAACTAAGGTCACTCTGGGAGGAGAAAAATGCTGATGCTGTCACTCTAGGAGGAGAAAAATGCATGATGTCACTCTGGGAGGAGAAAAATGCTAATGCTGCCAGCAGCCTTGATACGAACCTAGAATGCGCCTGCATCCTGCTCAGGAGGTAACGACCCCAAGGACAAGACTTTCCCACGATTTGCGGCCGTAAGCAGTCCTCGCCTGATATTTAGTGTTTGCACTCACACTCTGAAACAAGGCTAAGTGTTTTACGCTCATAAAAATGCGGCTAACATGATACATAATTTTCAATTCGCAATGTCAATCCGAGTGAATAGACTTCAAATGAAGATGCACATGCATAGGCGTTCTAATAATCGATGGGACTTTTACGGAAAAGAATGAAAGGACATGAAATGTCCGGAGAGGAGCTGTTTTGGAAAAAGATTGCTTTTTGATGAGTTGGAAGGTTTTTGTTGAATGATGCTTTGTCGATTGGCCCTGATGAGGGTGAGGTACGCGAGTTCTTTCGCCTTTTGCTGGGGATGCTTTCTCGACGGAGTGCATGAGCTCTTGGATCCTTGCTGCGGCTGCTTTCCGGTCGGCTTGGGGCCCTTTGCTCGACTCTTTACTGGGGAGTGTCGTCGCTGTTCTTTTTGCGACTTGCTACTTGAGTTGGCCTTGGGCCCTTTTCTTCTCGTGTCCTTACTAGGGATGCTTGCTTTGAGATTTCTCGAGTTGGCTTTGGGCCCTTTTGCTCGAGTTCACTGGGGAAAGTTTTCTTCGAGATTTCTCGAATTGAGTTGTCCCCGGGATGTTCTTGCTTCGGCTCTTCGATTGTTTGTATTCTTCGAATGTCTCTAAGCATTTCTCTCTTTTCTTTTCTTTTCCCTTTTTCCCCTCTCCTTTTTTTTTTTCTTTTTTTTTTCTCTATTCCCCCCTTTGTTGATTTTATTTGAAATGCAACAGAGCAGAGCAAACACAACCTTTGTCTTGATCTCTTCTTGTTTAGGCTAAAACCTCAGCTTTCATCTTTGGGCTTTTGGTCTTTCTTCGGTGATGGCTCTCAGCGATCTTTCGGTGACCTTTTACGTCTCCTTCGTCGTGTACTTGAACTTGGCGTGCTCTTACTTCTGACTAGCAATCTTAGCTGAGACTGCTCCTTGGCTCCCGGGGTATGAGTGATAGTGAAGGTTTTGGTAGGAGTGATGGCATATGTGGTGGAAAGAGGGGAGAATACCAAAAAAATGAAGAAGATCGTAAAAGTCCCACGTCATTTTATAGCTATCCCATGTCTAATGGCGCATGTACCCTGGATATTATGCGAACTCAACTAGTATCTAGTCAGGCCCTTACACTCATGAAGGATACGCCGCGATGGCTCAAAAGATGCTTACCGGGATTTGTTTGTGACTGCTTACGTCGGAGCAAACCGTGGATATAAGAGCAAACAAGTAATATCATGCATGGCATGTAATTTAGGTGGATTCTTTACTTAATAGAGGGATTGAACATTCCCGACCTATGCAATGCATGAAAATGCTTATGAGAGTAGTATTATTTTGTTTTAGCTGGGCTAAAAAGGGATTTTGATTGATTTTTGATTTTTGATTGATTGATGGTTTGATTGATTGATAGTTTGATTGCTAGGATGTGGGGGACGACTTATTTGCAAGGGTCTAACGAGAACCTAAGGTTGCCCCCAGTGGGCCAGACGACCGTATTCGACTTAAAGCTAACAAAGCGAGAAGGAATGAAAAAAAATTTAAATAAGGGGAAAGAAAGATGGACTCCCCTAAGATGTGCAGCGGGGCTGCAAGGGCATCTTCCACAAGCTCCATGCGGATGACAGTGAGATGCTTCAAGTCCCTGTGAGATGCAGAGGGGACAACAGAGCAGAAAGGGGAATTAATCTGAAAACAAAAATAAGATAAGTTCAGGGATTCTCCCTTCCTTTAGCTCGGCCTTTCGAGGGTGCCTATGACGTGGTCCCAGTTCTGGGACGCTTTGCTTTGATTGGTTTCTTTTTCAGCTACTTTGCAGGAACTACCGATCCGAGTCGTAGTGAGGATGAGATCCGCATTTTGTCCATTCACTTACCGGTCCTTCCTGGACCTTTGTTGATTGGCTTCGTGATTGCTCGGGGATAAAGGGGAAAACCCTCTGTCCCCGAAATGTGCAGCGGGGCTGCAAGGGCGTATGCTTACCGTTCTTATGCAGGCAATGAATAGGGGCGACCTGGTCCTTGAAAAAGATATGGCGAGAACAAATGAGGAGTAAATGCAAGACAATTTTTAGCAAAAGTAATGTGATTGATAAGTTTTAAGCTCTCCCTTTTGGACGGGCCATCCGTGGGTCACTGCAGTGTGACTTGTGTCGGATGTTGGTTGATGATGGCTTTGTTTTTAGATGCTTTGCCGCAGCTCTTGCCTTGGCGTGGGTGATATTTGCAGCCTGGCTGTCCCTCAATTAAAGGATTGATCTTCACCGTGTTGATCATAGTGCGGATGTTGGGGAACTTCTTGAACAAGACCGCATTAAGTATGTTGATGGTGGTCCTAGGAGGACAGCTTTTTGTCGTGTTTTTTCCAGGAGTTCTGCCTGTAAAGGTGTGCTGGGCGACCATGGCGTTTCGGTGATGAGCTCCTCCGAGTAGGTGAATGGAGATGGGAGCTGATATTGCTAGTGTTCCGACAGCTCGGCCGGCATAGGATGGGCTTTGTGACTTTGGTCCAGCCTTCAGTCCTTTGAGACCGGTTGTTTGCGATGCCGGCTGCGCTGGTAGTACTGCAAGGAAGAGACATTTCTCTTTAGATGGTGATGGTTTGTCTTAAAATCTTTCCTGATTCGCTCTTGAAGGTGGCCTGCTGCGGCAATTCAAGAGCTGCTACGAGTGGAACTCCCTGGTTCTATCGTGATGATGAGATGAGGCGTGAGACCTTACATCCCTGCAAAACTTAAGATTGATTAGTGGCGTTAGTCTAAGTGACGTGTCTTACGTCCCGAGTTACTCCTGGGGAGCCATCTATGCCATGCCTCATTTTGTCATCTCACAAGTTATAGAAAAAAGGGACAACAAATTTTAAAATAATAAGCATCTCCTGAAGAAAAAAAATTGTTTTATTAATTTCAGGACAAATGTTTGTGCTAGATTGTCATGATAAAACCCTATGTCCTTGGTCTGGCCGAACACTCAGTTCGCGACGCTTCAGGCGAAGTATATCTTGACTGCATCGGCATTTACCGGTCTTGGGAGATCATCTCCATCCACGTTGGTTTGTATTAGGGCACCCCCTGAGAACTTTTGACCAGATACGGGCCCTCGTACCTTGGGGCCCATTTTCCTTAACTAGCCTCCTGGTGAGGAAGAATCTTCTTCAACACTAAATCCCCAGCCTCGAACTTGCGAGGTCGCACTTTCTTGTTATAGGCGTTGGCCATTCTTTGCTGATATAATTGTGCATGGCAGATAGCGGTCAAGCGCTTCTCGGGAAGGAGGTTCAGCTGCTCGTACCTCACTCTTGCCCAATCTAATTCTTCTACTTCGGACTCTGCCAGGATTCTGAGAGAAGGGATTTCTACCTCAAGAGGAATTACGGCTTCCATGTCGTAAACTAATGAGTGGGGAGTTGCCCCTGTGGACGTGCGAGTTGCTATCCGGTAAGCATGCAGTGCGAAGGGAAGCATGTCATGCCGATCTTTGTGAGCGACCACCATTTTAGATGATTTTCTTCAAGTTTTTTTGTTTGACAAGTTTAAACGCAGGCTTCAATGGGATACGATGCTTGACTATCCCAGGATCAAGACCTGGCATATCGGCGTATGACCATGCGAATACGTCCGAGTAGTTTTTGAGGAGAGAGATCAACCTTTCTCTCTGAGTCATGTCTAGGGTGGTTCCGATCTTAACCCGCTTCTGATTCTCATTGCTTGCCCCCAAATTTACTTCGTCCAATTCCTCCCGATGAGGGGTTATTTCCTTTTTCCGAATTTGCTAGTAAACGGGCCAATTCGCCGGAGATTTCGGCCTTGTCTTTGGTCGCGATGACGATTTCTTTGCCCATAAAGACATAGGTTTTATCAAGACAATCCGAACTAATATTCATCCTGAAATTAAAAATGCGCAAAGAAGAGATGCGTAAAAATGAAAATTGCATATATATTGATTTTTAACAAAGGGGAACATGAGTCCCCACAAAAAAGTTTTCGTAAGAAAACGTGCAAACATATATATTTTTTTCTTCAAAAGGAGTAATTTCGGAGAGACATCCGGAAGCATGGTGATGGTCCAGTTGCACACAGACTCCCCTGACTTCTTTTCGAAAATGACTGAACCAGGTGATTTTCTTCTTCTCCTAGAGTGCAGATACGGAGGTCTGATACCCTGATTGGATTTTCATTGATGGTTTCAGCAGTGAAGGGGAACGTGGTTCTGATATGGGGGATTGGCATTTTGCCCTCTGGCGCAGAACGTCCAAATAGCTTAGCCAGCTACTTTTCTTTCTTTTCTTGGGCAATCCTGGCAAAATCGGCCTTGCTGGGTTGGTACCCTAACCCAAAGTGGTCTCTGAAGCTCTTCGGGGGTGCCCAACCTTTTGATCCTTGTAACTCGGGCCCGAGCTGTTTTCCCAATTGGAAACTTCCCTCTAGTATTGACTTAGTGGTTGTTTCGGCTATCTCAGATTTTGAGGCTTCGCAAACGGGGGATCCTTCCTTGATCCAATCCGCGTTGACGATTTCGAAGGCTTGGAAAGAACTCTCCAAGGTTTCAGCAGTTTTGATGTATGGCACAGATGCATGCTTGGCCAAGATCAAGGCTTCTTCTACCTTTATGGTGACGAGGGCATTGTCTTTGACGTATTTGAGGCACTGGTGTAGGGAAGAGGGGATGGCTCCTGCTGAATGGATCCAAGGCCGTCCTAGAAGCATGCTGTAAGCGGGTTGGATTTTCATGATCTAGAACGTCAAGGCGAAAGTGTGGGGCCCGATGACCATATCCAACTCAAAGTTCCCGATGATCTCTCGAGTGGTGCCATCGAAAGCCCTAGCCATCATTCCGCTAGGTTTCATGTGAGAGAAATCGACCGACAGTTGTTCGAGGACATGTCTGGGCATGACATTAAGTGCGGACCCATTGTCGATTATGGCCTTTGCTATGACGTGTCCCTTACATTCTACCATGATGTATAGAGCCTTGTTGTGATCTCTTCCCGAGGGGTCGATCTCTTCTTCAGAGAAGGAAATCCTGCTTAAGGCTTGAATTCTTCCGACGAGGTTTTTCACCCCTTCCGTGGTGATATCCTTAGTCACGAAGGCTTGCTTCAAGAATTTTAAGAGAGCTTGGCGATGCGGCTCTGAAGTAAGGATCAGCTCCATAATAGAGATGCGAGCCGGGGTTTTCTTTAGCTGTTCGATGATGCTGAACTCGCTCTATTTCATGATCTTGAGGAACTCGGCTGTCTCGTCCTCGGTTACAGGTTTGCTCAAACCTTGTGTCTCTTCTACCGTTTCTTTGCGGATCACCGAATTTTTCCCTTTGGCCTGTCGTTGCTTTTCTACTTCCTCCGAGATGTAACATCTTCCGGTGCGGGTCATGCCCCCGATATGAGAGGCTTCGCCAATAGCGAGTCCTGTTGGTGTGACTGCAGGAGGGGTGGTGACCACCGTGTATCGGTAGTTGAATGGGACCGCGTGTAAGTCTCGGCTATGAGTATTCATAGCTAATGTGAACACTACTTTGCGTGGGGTCGTGGCTGCATCCCCTGTTTGGGCCACGTATTTGAAGGAATATGGTGCTGGAGAGTTGTCCTCGACGACATTGATTGCTCCTTGGGTTTTCCCTTTGGTCTAAATGATCCCGAATGTTGTGATTTGCTTGACTTTCTGCCGAAAAAGTCTGCAATCCTAGATTTCGTGCTTGCTTTCCCCTTGGAAAAATAGGCATTGCGCCTGATTATTCCTCGGAAATGGTAGATATGCGTTGTTAGCTAATGCGAAGAACAATTCTTCATTAGGTACTTCCTCCACTGAAGGGTGAGAATCATTGATCTCTCCTACTGAGATAGCGTTCACCCCTCCCTTTCCTTGGGAATGATTGGGGAGAGGGTTGGTGGAGGTGTTGGGCCCTTTTGCTAACCCTTTGAAGGATACCCATCCACTTTTGATCAAGTGATGAACTTTTGCTTTGAATGCGAAGCAATTTTCCAGAGTGTGACCCGGGGCTCCAACGTGGTATTCGCACCTTGCGTTGAGATCATACCACTTGGGGTAAGGAGGCAATTGAGGCTGAGCTGGAACTGGTACGATCTGTCCGGCTGCCAGGAGATGTTTGTAGATTTCTCCTGCAGGAAGAGGGAGAGGAGGCAATGGCTCTCGGCTCCGCCGATTGTTTGACGTGTTTTGGTTATTTGGGTCTTTTGGTGGGTTATATGGCTTGGGTTGCAAGGGTTGTGATGCTTGTGCTGGAGATGGCGGGAATTGCACAGGATGTGGAGGCGCGATATTAGCAGCGGGTGGTGAGGTAAAGGGAAAGAAAGTGGGCTGATATAGTGATGGCGGATGATAAGGCGGTGGCGATAGATAAGGCAGAGGCGGTGGAAATGGTTGCCCGAGATTAGCTTGAGGAGCGACATATCCAACATCTCTTTTTACAAGAGACGCCTTCTCTAGCGTAGACTCTGGTGACGAAGGCGTGATTCGTCCGGACTTAATCCCTTGCTCGACTCTTTCGGCAATTAGGACCATGTCGGAGAAGCCGTTTGAAGGATTCGAGATCAGGTAGGTGTAGTAGGGAGCCTTGAAGGTGTGCAAGAAAATCGACAAGAGTTCCTTGTCGCTTAAAGGTGGAGAGATCCTAGAAGCCAACTCTCTCCATCTCTGAGCATAGGTCTTCACGGACTCGCCGACTTTCTTTTCTAGATTTTGCAGGTCAGCGCGGTCGGGTGCTACCTCCATATTGAATTTATATTGTCTGTAGAAGGCATCGGACAGGTCTCTCCATGTCCTGATCCTGGCTCTGTCCAGACCCATATGCCAAGTTAGGGCGTGCTTGGTCAAGCTTTCTCGGAATAGATGAATCAACGATGGCTCGTTGTGGATCATCTCTGCCATTTTATTGCAGTATGCTCTAAGGTGGGTCTTTGGGCACTCTACCCCAGTATACTTTTTGAAGTCGGGGATCTTGTACTTTGGGGGTATGACGATCCCGGGGACCATACACATATCGGCAGGGCCGGTAGGGTCAAATGGATCAGCCCCTTCAATCGCTCGGAGTCGTTCCTCGAGCAGATTCAGTCGGTTACTTTTCGGTTGCTCAGTCCTGATGGGGTTAGAACCGAAAGGTAGCAGAGGTTCCGACGAGAACTGAGGTTGTGCTGGGTTGAAAGTAAGAGGCTGAGTTCCCACAGGTCCGAGAACTGTGCTTGGAGGAATGGAAGAGAGATACGAGGTCTCTAGGTGGGCATGACTCTTGCTAAAGTCCACGATAGGGTTGGTTGAAAGGTGCTGAAGTGACGCGGCAATCTCTTCGCCCGCCTTAACCATAGTATTTGCAGCGGTGGGTACCGTGAAGGGACTAATCCATTTCCACTGGCCCTCAGGGCCAGAAAGTGGCGGAGGTACAGAAGGTCCTACGACGGCGAGCGAGGAGGGAGGTCCTCCTGTTTGAGTGGGATAAAAACCCGGTGGTAGTTTGGTGACAGCTTCATCTCTTTCCTTTTCGGCCCTGGCGCCCCTTTCTGTAGTAATCCTAACTTGCTCCTCTAACTCTGCGATTCTAGCCGTTAGTACTTCATCAGCCTTAGCCTGTTCAGTCATTTTTCATTTTTGAAGTCTAGTTACAGGGAGCCTGTACGGATTAGCGTGCTTCCAATGAGCTATCGTGAACCTAAAAAAGGGAAAAACACAGAAAAGAGTAAGTACAAGTGAGGATACACAGGTGATGTGCAATCCCGAGGCCTCCACGTTGCTTATTCGCTCTTCCAGCTACACTTTCACTTGATATTTTCAGGGCAGTCGGAGAGGCGAGATATCCCAGCTATTGGCAAGATACGAATGAAGCCTCTATTCATTCCAATGACGTGAAGCAATCGGAGATGCTATCTGCGAAACCCAAATTAGCAGGGGTAACCAATGCCGCCATGCTAGGAAGATCTCTTTTACACTATGCTTTCGACGATGCAGGGCCTGATGCCTGGTGAACCCAACCAAGGGGAGGGACGACGATCTATGCTATGAACTTGGAGTTTTTAGATAAGCTAAGAGGACATGGCCATGAGTGAGCAATACTCGGATTTTTTTCGACTGTTTGGTATGATTTTTTTGGTTTTTTGGTGAAATGATTGTGTTTATCTCTTTCCTTTTGCGATGGTCTTTTGAGTTGCTTTGGATGGATAATTGATATGGAAAAGTTGAGGCGATTTAATAAATATCTGAAAGAGTACGACTTCATTAAAAAGTATTTACAAAATATGGTAAACTTGCCAACTACCTAAATTCATCAAAAATGGCTAAGATAGATGAAATCAGGGGTCCTAGTTAAAAAGGAAAAAACGGGTTGCCGATATTCGAGCCTTCCTATGAAGGTATCAATCCTGGACGTTAGAGTTCTGTTGCCAAAGGTACTCCATCGAAGCCAACTCCCCTTTCTGCATCTCTAACTCAGCCTCTAACGCGGTAATTCGGCTTTGCAGTGCCTGGCTTTTCCTATCTCCCAAGTCTGCGCGAGTAGTCAACCCTTATCGTCGAATCCTTGTCTTCAATTATGGCACTGGATGCTTCTTTCTTGCGAATTTCGCTGTTCAGACGTTCCTCGAAGTCCCTGAGGGCCACTTTCTGTTTTACTGCTTGTATGCGGAGAATGTCCTTACTATGCCTTTTTAACTCATTCATCTGGACTTCTAAGCCACATTGACGGGCTTCAGCCATATCCCTTTCCTCTATCATCAGATCTCGTTCTTCTTGTGCTGCTCGCATTTGTTCTACCACTTGAGCGTAAGCCATGACATTCATTCCTTCGCTCACTTGAGATTCCCCTTCTTCTTCCATCGGTTTTTGATTTTCCGGGCGAGGTAAGACATTGCCATTAACTCGTCTCGACCTCCATTGTGGATATTCCGGTATTGTGGTTGCAGGGATGCCGTGTCCTTTGAGACAAAAAGGGTGGGCCCAGTCTTGGGCGTACAACTGAATGTTCTGATTTTCTCAAGTGTGTGGCAGGTCTGACCTTGTCATGCCGAATGTCACGGGAATTATTTGCATGATGCAGAACTGTCTGAGGACGAGGGCGGGGCAATAGTGAGTGCATCCCCATGCTCCGATCAAAGGAACCCAAGGTAAGGGTCCGCAGCAGACGATGGGATCGGAGGTCTGCAACCATTTGGCGTGCCAACTGAAGTCTTCTTCTAAGAGGTTTATGAATCAGTCGATCTAGACATCCTTAGTCTCCATCTCCCATTTATCTGTGGTCGTTGCGTTGATAACTCTGAGTAGAGGGCATGATCTTATGTAGCTTGCGAAGAAAATGGTCTGATCAGGAACCTGTTTGAAGTGGCTGACCATCCATACTGTCAACAACTGGGTGCAACAGGTAAGTCTCCCTTTCCCTTTTCTTCGACAAGAGTCCAAGCAGCGGAAGGTCTCGGCCAAAATGGCTATTGTAGGATTGATGCATTTGTTTCCATCTCGTAAAAGATGTTGGCTGCTGTAAAGTGAATGACGTTCCTCATTTTCGGAAAGAGGACAAATCCTACAATGGTGAAAGCCAGAATCCTTAATCGTTTTTTTCCGTTTGACAACTGAAAGCGTGCCTCAATATCTGACAAACACTAGAAGTAGTCACCCTCTCTGACACGAGTAGCGATTCCTAACAACTTATCGAGCCTTATTTTGACACTCGAAGAGTCGAGTCGAACATTCTAGTATATGGCCGATATAGGAGAGGTGAAGCACATTAGAGTTGAGTACTCCTCTAGTGTGGGAGTCAAGTCTACCCCTTTGTCGAAAGAGAAGCACTGATAATACGGATCCCAGAACTTTAGGGCTGCCCGGATGCAACCCCAATCAGTCTTTACGTCAACTAGGGTCAGTAGCTTTCCATAACTACCCTCAAACTGTGTCTCCTCGTCTTCAGTCAGCTCATTTCTCAACTTCCGAATCCTAGTTAAGTCGAAGTCTACGACTTCTACTTTGACCTTAGTGGTGATGTCAGGGGTGAACCCACGTTCCAACAGATCTCCTCGTGCAGCCTGATCGTCGAAACTTCGTCCCCCGAAAATATTAAATGAAAGTAGTGTAGGTGCCGACATATCGAATGAGCAAGATGGGTCCTATGGGACAAAAGTAAAATTTAAATGCAAAGAAACCTGCACGTGTAAGAAATTTACAGTTCGTATAAAAGACAAGATTATCATGGCAACAAGACAAATAGAGCCACGACAAAGCAGGTATAATCATGATGCACGTGCTGGGGCTCTGATTCCGACATTTCTAACTGGCTTGAATGGTTCCCGGATGATACCATGAAAAGGTCCCTAAAGTGTCGTCCAGTGTCCCGATTTCTTGTGAAATCGTGTAACCTTTCGACTGGCTTTAGGGGTTCATCCGAGTTGGGATTGGTGAACACTACCCAGGACATGTGTCCTAGGGCGTCACTACTACCCTCCTAATTTGGTAATTGTCCCCTGGGTGTAGGGCGCTATGAAATGCATATGACAATTGATAAAGCAAATAAATGAACATACCAGCAATTGATCAAAGCAAATAAATAAATAAACAAACAAAACACCTCTCTAAAAAGATAAAACCAGCCCCGACCCTAAAGTCCCCAATGAAGTCGCCAAACTGTCGCGCCCCGAAAATTTAAAAACATTCGCGAGTGTGCAACGAAATTTGGGACCTTACAATGCTCAGCGTAAACAGACGCCTCGCAACATGTAATGAAGTCGCCACCCTAATTTGGTTGCTAGGTTTAGGGAACCTTAATCATCATGGCATAAGAAATATAATAAGTAAAAAAACTAAAGGCACAAAAAAAGGGTCTAGACCCCAGACAAAGGTTCGGGGTCGTATTATGGTCTCGGGAAGGTGTTAGGCACCCGAGTCACATCCGAAAACGGTTACCGGTTGATGAGAGAGGTGTTAAAAAGGTGTTTGATAAAAGGCGTTTTGAAAAATGGGGCCCTCAGAGGAATCGTCACTTTAGTCTTTTCTATGATCGTGACCATTCAGGAATAATAAAAAAAATCTTTCTGACGGGGTTACCGTTTATCAAGATTGATTGATTATTCTTGACCGTAACGTGATGGGACTGAATTTTCCGTAAGACTGAATGAGCGCCCTCTTATTTCATCATCGGGCCAATGCATGTTTAAATTAATTACTACGTGATTCTATCATGGATAGCTTAGCAGAGTACAGATTAAATGAAAGGTTTTTGAAATGATAAACTGATATGGGATCGAAAGTCCCCATGTACATGCAGTCAATACAAGCGAGAATTTAAAATCATATGAACATGACATTTTAAGCAAATCTTTAAACACGTTGTTCATGTGAGTTGATTTTAGTTCTAAGCAATTCTATATATCATGCGTACGATTGATATTTATGAAAAGCGTTGAATAAATAAAAAGGAACGAAAGGCGTACTTTCGAGCGAAGCTTGAAATTAAAACCTACAAAATGAGAGTGTTAGTGATAGCTCGAAAAATAAATAAGCAATTTTATGAGTGCGAAAATTTAAATAATGAAAGTTGATTGCATGCGAGAAATGATGGATTTAACGCATACGAGAATTAAATGCTGATTTTGATAAGTGCAGGAAATTAAAGGATGATGGTTGATTGCATGCGAGAAATGATGGATTTGACGCATACGAAATTTAAATGCTGAGTTGATTGCATGTGAGAAATGATTGATTTAACCCATACGAAAATTAAATGCTGAGTTGATTGCATGTGAGAAATGATTGATTTAACGCATACGAAAATTAAATGCTGAGTTGATTGCATGCGAGAAATGATTGATTTAACGCATACGAAAATTAAATGCTGAGTTGATAATTTGCAGAAATTTTAATGATTGATACTGCAGAAAATTAAAGCAATTGATATTGCAGAAAATTAAAACAGTTGATATTGCAGAAAATTAAAGCAGTTGATATTGCAGAAAATAAAACAGTTGATATTGCAGAAAATAAAACAATTGATAGATTGCGGAAGAATTTCCAGCAGCTTGCGAAAAATTAAAGCAGTTGAATATTTACGAAAATTAAAATGCGACCGACCATGTATGCGGTAAAATGAATGATTGAATTTAAATTGCTGAAAGTAAATTGCGGAAAATTTAAAGTGCGGAAAATTAAACAGTTGATAATTTGCGGAAGAACTTCCAGCAGTATGATAATTTGCGTACTGCCGGCGGCCAAGCTCCGGCTAGCCTTGTCCGTTTCTCGCGATCTTCGTACCGAGACGCTCGTCTCCTCGACCGTACGAAGCTCAAATTTTATTTCAAAACATAACGAGTTTAATTTCGAAAAATGACCAAACCATTAATTATCGAAAACTAATTAATTCACACAATCTAGCTAACGATTTTTAAAATTGAAAGTATGTATTTAATCTACATCATGCACATGAATTAATGGCACAAAAACAAGCAATTAATCTACTCTAAATCCGGCCAAACGAATTAAAGAAGAAACAAAGCTTAAAAACCGAAAAATGCTTAGAGAGAGAAAGCTTACTCTCAAGCTTTAAACTGGACGATTATCGCTCTAAGTGAGCAACTTATCAAGAGGGAGAAGGAGCAAGGGTTTCTTGTAGATTTTTGGTGCCCGAAATACATTGAATGAGGCTCGGTATTTATAGCCACAGATCGCGTGGCTTGCCGGACGAGGGTTGCGCGTGGTGGCCGTGAGTCGTGCGCTGGCGGGGCTAGGGGGAGGCGTGATGATGGCTGCACGGGACAGGAAGCGATGGGCTGGAGCTAGGACGTGATGGGAGCAGGTAGCCCGGTGGTCTGCTCCGTTGCATGTTCTTCGGCACTATTCATGTGCACCATGCACATTAAAATGTCAACCGTTGATCTGGTTGACTTTTCTTGGTTGACTAGATCAACGGTTGTGATCAAATTGCCTTTTATCTTATTTAAATGGCCTCGAGCCAATTCCTGCGAGCAAACGTTCCGACTTTTCGAGCCGAAGGTACTAGCGTGTAGAGAAAAATACGACGGATTTAACCGTCTACAGCGAATGATAAGAATTTCTCGTTTAACGTGTTTATTTTCTCATTCAAAAATGTGAAACGTTCGGACGGAAAAATAATGGCGTTACGCCGAAAATTACACGAAACGCTGTAGACCTTTGTGAACGGAAAAAAGCTAGCAACTAGTTGATGGAAAACATTTCAAATTCAAGCTATTGTCCAAGCGAACTTACTTGGGTCCAATAAAAGCTCGAACGAAAATAATAATAAAAAATAAAAATACTAAAAAATGCGTTAAAGTACTAAAAATCCTAAAAATCATGAGATGACCTAAAACGAAGAAAAAATTAGCAAATGACTGCCGGATAGTCAATAATGTGATTTTTAAGGCTAAAAATAATAATGATAATAATGATGACAATACGTGACAAAAAATTAAAAATGCTATTTCGAACGCTGACAATGCTAAAACGCGATGAAAATTTTAAAAATGCTAACGACAACAAATTAACTAAAAATGATAGTAAATTAAGTAAATAACAGAAATGCTAAAATCAATTAAAAATAGCGTCAAAATTCGGGTATCAACACCCAATAATAAATATAAAAATATGAACATTATATAATTAAAATATATGATTATTATAATGTATCAAACTAATTTAGCACTTAAATATTCAACTCTCCTACCTTTTTTCAATTTACATTAATACACTACCATGAAATTTTATAAATTTATAAATAAATTGTCAATGAGCATGTTTGTCTAGCTGGTGATAAAGGTACAAGTAGGAATTTGAACTCACGTTCAAATCTCACCTTGTTTATAAAAAATAAAAAGTTAAATGATCAATAATTAAATAATAATAAAATTAATAAGTATAATAGCCATTATGCAAAATTACTTATATATAATTTATTTTCTTTATGATTTAGAATTATCCAGTTTTTAAATTCTTATCTTAACAAAACCTATAAATTAATAAAAGATAAAAATAAACATGAATGTTTTTGTTTTTATATATATAAAATAAATAACTAAAATATAAATGAAACTAACATTAGCTTAATTTATAAGTAATATAGAAGAATCATAAAATGAAACGATGAAATTTGAATAAAAAAACTCACTTTTGCATATTCTCATTAATGAATACGAACAAAAAATATCATAAAAACGGAGAATTTATTTGTACTCATTAGTATGCATTCAAAAGGAAGTGAGGATGAGAGGAAAGGTGAATATAGATAAAATAATAATCATGTAATTACAAACTCCATAAAATACTACAACTTATATAAAATTTGAGTTTCACTTTAAATTTTTTAACCGCTAAAATTGTTCATATGCCCAATTTAATATGATTTAGCAGAAATTATTAGTAATTTAATATAATTAAATTAATAGGTAATAAATATTATTAAATAATATTAAAGATTAATCCTAATGTTTAATGGGTTTCTAAAAGAATTGAATCTAAAAAAATGTTCTAAATTGCGATGAGTCGACGAATTGTTGGTAACGCGAACTTGAAGTACAATTTCCACGCTATATGGTTCAAACATGTCCCCCTCCAAGGTTTATGAGTGGCAATCTTTTCAACACAAATTACTGCATGTGGCTTCTTGTTGGCATGTGGTATATATGCTCGATGCCTCTCAAGCTCAGTGACCTCTTTGTCCATCCACCTTATAAACCGTAAACCGCCTGCTTCCTCATTGTCTGACTTCGTTAAATATATGGCGGCATATTTGCTCTTTGTCTGTGTTAGCTCTAAGAAACGGGAGTGCTGATGTGGCAGGCTCTAATTGGCTTGTCGCTCCACGTAACCTGCAAAAATGTTCAGGGTAGGACCCTTGGGGAAATTCTCTAACGCTCAAGTCAGAATTCCCCTATGATAATTGATGGGTGTCGAATCCGTCAAAAATAAATATAACTTATCAATACCTACAAAAAATTGCAAATAGTGGTAAGAGGTTTGATCCATAGAGAATGGGTAGACTTAAAATAAGATAAAAGACTAGATTTAAACACTTAGGTGAATGTGGGGTTTTTGTTTTAAAACTAAGAATTGAAAAGGCAAATAAAAAGAAACAGACCAAGAATAATATTCTTGGCCAAGAGACCGGTCAAGAATGAACAAACAGAAAAAAAGGAGTTCCTAGTAAAGGCTAAAGTAAAGTTATGATTCATAAGTATTCGATCATTGATTTACAAATATTTCTTTCCATTTTACATAATTACTATAGAATCAAGGTACGCTTATGACTCCTACTTCCCTCCTGTATCAAAACCACCTCAGGTACGCTTAGAGATGATTCCTAATCAACTAGCACTTTGCTGGTTAAAGGGTTTACTAAAATTGATTGATTATCGATTAGGGAAAGACAATTCTAAGCATCGGCACCTCGGTTGTCAATCGGGGCTTCAACCTAAATACTATTCTCTACTAGTGGTACTCGGGCTAGTTCGCGGTAGATCCATCAGCGCTAGGTATCTACTTCGATCCTCTTGGTCAACACCATGGCTAAGAGGAATGATAGTTTCATATTAAAATATAGGTTGATCAGACACATAAACCTAATATGAAAGTTCAAGTATTTTAGAGAATAAATTAGAATCATAACCTAGATTAAGAAGAGCGATTTAGATCTCACGAATAACTTAGAATCATAACCTAGTTGCCTTTACCAAAAATAAGAAATATTAGTTAGAGAAAGACAAGAAAAATAAAGAAAATAGTAAAACAGTTTAAATATAAAATCCCTGCGTCTTCAAGGTTGAAGACGACAGGAAAAATACATTCAAAACTAGAGAAGAAAAGAAGAAGAGAGGTTGCTGGACATTCTCCCCTTTCTCTAAAACCCTAAGGAGACTATATATATAGTTTCCTCCCTCAATAATATCTCTAAAAAGAATAAATAAATAAATCCTAATTAAAATCTAATTGTATTTAATCACTCTTCCTCTCAGATTAGAAGTCTACAAAGTTAAGATATAGAAGGAAGGGTGCCACTCCAACTCTTCTACGAATAAGAGCAGCAATCGTAATCGCATTAGACATCTTCCGCAAGTATCGCTTGGAATCTTCTGCCAATTCAAACGGATCCTTGTTGGCCAAGAGATTGACCAAGAAAGGTGTTTGCTCCATTCTGCCCAGAAATGACTCTTTTCTGCCCCTTTTTCCACTTTGTTTCTATTCCAGGGCTGTTTTTTCCAAATGTAGAGAAATTCATCTCTAATAAGTAGAATCACCATCTAAATTACGTAAAAACAATCAAATCCCCCACACTTAAACTAATTCTTGCCCTCAAGCATTCAACAAATAGAAACAAGATAAAAACCAGCAACTCAAGTTTTCTTTCAAAGATCAGGCTCAACACAAAAAAATGCACAGACACTTCAATCTCCAAATCCATCCTAGATTAACAAGCCCTATTCAATACCCCAAACATCTCATCCATCACAATAGCACCATAATAGTCAGCTTTGCACCTAAGGAAACAATTGGAGGAACAAAATATTTGATTACATTTTATTTATCTTAGCCATTATTCCAGAAACATGTAAAGTTGTTGACACAAGCATATGCGTATATATTAGACAGAAAAGTAAACATATAAGCATAGATTGTTGCCAAGTCATGTCTGCATTTAGATCTTTTCTTTACCCACTTTGGAGTCATTATTGCATTGTTTCTCTTTCTTCTTCTTCTTCTTTTTCTTCAGTGCATTCTTTGAATCTTTTCTTTTCCTTTGGTTCACAATTCATATAGCACATAAATTTCAAACATTGTACACCTCCGACTTAGCTTATTCGGCCTGGTAATAAGGGATTAGCTAAATGCACTTCGGGGAGTTTCGCCTATTTAAGGGTGATGGTACCGAATTACCAACACCGTGCAACCCCGTTGGTTCTAGTAGTGTCCACAATCACAAGCAAGGAATTGAAAGACTCATCAGGTAGTGCAGAATTAAAGACTGACAACTCTATATTTTTCTGGATAGTTCAATTATTATTGGTTGTGACAACAACATTTTGGTCAATTTCTTGGCCAAGAAAGTTTTTTTGGTGTTCCTCCAACAATTATCTAACATTCCAAGCTAGCTAATCATGGGTCTATGGTGATAAGCAAGAGTTACTAGTATTGAACATGTTACACTTATGGTTGCCTTGTTAATAATACATGGATTTAACTAGTGAAGTGTCATGGCATTTAAAGTGTTGAGGCAAATTTTCAAGAGAAAAAGAGAATTCTGATTTTCATGCAACACAGTAAACGCAAAATATGCAAAGACTAACCTAAAAACACACAAAAATCAAAAGGAAAAATCATGCAAATATTAAAAATTAAACGTAAAATTGGAAAAATTAGTTAACACGTGCAAAAATATCTAAAACACACAAGAAACATAACAACAAAGTAGGCACAAAAATAGAAAATAGAAAAATAAAAAATAAAAAATAAAAGAAGGAAAAAGAAAGAAACAACCTAGGGCAAGGTTATTAACAAAAGGTGGTGGAGCTTCATCATTGGGGAAGGAAGAGTCGAATTTGCTGGTTAGAGAGACAATGGACTCCAGGAGGGATGTTTGCAAAGCAGCTACTCAATTTTAGGCAGCAATGAAGATTTGAAGGAGTTTGTTTATCTCCTTCTATTGGTCCAGAAGAGTGGCCATCCATCCTGGTTTGGGTTGTTGAGTTGTAGAAGTTGAAGTTGGAGCTTCTTGGCCAGTGGCTTGGCCAAGAATATCTTCTTGATCTTCGTGTGATACGATCCTAGTTGCATATGCCCGTGTTGAATTGTCGATCTAGTTCAAAGGCTTGGAATTGACACGAAAATTGATAGATAGGCTCACGAGTGTAAACCTAGACCTGATAACAACCTGTGTTACCCAACCTAGTCGGTTTCAAGTGAGGTTCTCACAAGGATTGCTTGTGATGGGGGTTTGAATCGAGTCCACGATTCGGCAACAATTTTGGGTTTTACTTTAGGCTAATCCTAGCTTGTAAAACTGAAGATTAGAACAAGGTTTGAGTCCACGAACAACAAAGTAAATACTCCCAAGACAAAGTCTCAATTAAAAGGTTCTAAAAAAGGTTATCATTACAATGAGCCAAGCGGCCCTTAAATAGGTGTCATGCGCTAATACTACTTAGAATAGAACTAGTTCTACTCGGCAGGTATGGGATACATGTAAGATTTGACCTAGTACACGTGGAAGATTATTATTGTAATTGTTTGATTGGATATTTTGGATTATTGTCATAATACAATTTTATTGTTTTTATTATAATGTTTACATGTTTACTTATAATAAAATGTCCCTAGTTTGTTATTATTGTACGAGCAATAATAAATTATGACTAGTATGATTTTGATCAATAATCATGAGATGATTATGGTGTATGGAGATACAAATCAAAATCATAGGTACTTTTGTGGCGATAGAGTTTGGATCGACCCGATATGAAATTACTACATGGGTTGATGTCATAAGTAATTATCATAGTAGATATGCTATTGAATCCTTAGTCCTGAGATCATCATAGATTCCTACAAAAGGAATAACATGCTTTAACGTTGTCTTTAACCGCGCAATTATAAAGATTAAGATTGGACATGTTAAGATCTATGCAGTGGAAATGTATGATCAAGATGAAATTTGTCCCTCTATTTAGAGAGATGTCTCTAGGCCCCTCGATAAGTAAGACTGAAGAAATGCATGGTCGTGCTCAAATGAATTGATAAAGTGATCAATGTCATTTGTTTTATCAGTTTACTTGGAGATCGAGTGTAAATGATTGAATTGATTAAGGATGACAAGCACCATGCCTTATGTTCAATCAATATATTGTGTGACAAAAGGATTATAACATCAAGTTATGAGAGGTTGAGTCAAATCAATTGACCTTCATTTAACTTGGGTAGTCATAACGTCTTGCTAGAGGTCGCTAACGACTTTTAGACAAAATGTTTTATTCTACTGCCAACGTTAGATGAACCTAGAGAGTAACACATAAGAATGAGTTGATGAAAAATGTATTAACTCTTTTGACATTGGTGTACGTTTAAGGGCAAGTGGCAGATTGTTAGTCTTCTGCCTGAAAACTAACCAATTGGATCGAAAGAATTAATAATAATTATTACGAATTTAAATAAATATTCTGTGTATTTATTTAAGGAGTTAAATAAATACTTGGTGCATTTTTACTAGGATATTATTTGATAATACCTAACATATACCTAACATATACTAGTAGGGTACTTTGGTAACTAACCAAAGTTAAAACCCTAGTATATAAAGTTAAGGATGAAAACCTAAAGGTTAGGTGTTAGTTTTGTTAGCATTTTTGGATTTCTTAGAGAAGAAAACAGAACACCAAGAAGAAGAGAAAAATGCAAGGAGTTGCATTCTAGTGGATTGTGATTCCTCCTTCCTTCGGTTCTAGCAAACCATTCCAGTCAATTATTCGGCTCATTCTTGTGGATACCAATAGAGGGTGTTCATCATTACGGGCAACATCTATTGGTTCGGTTCGACCTCTTACGGACAAATCATCCATTCAATTTTTGTGTTTCGGTTTGGTGCTCCAACAATTCTATTTTCGGTGTAATGTACATGGTTCGAATCCTAATCTTCATACATTATATTCGATGACTTGGTTCTTGTTTTGGGTTTGTAATAAGTCTTTTGTTATGATTACAACTGAAACCCCACACAAATCATATCTTATTTTTAGACGTAACAAAATGAAAAGAAGTAGTGATGGGTAATTATTGCAAGATTAGTAAAATTGTGTAAGATAATAAAAATAAAATAAAGTTTGTGGAACTAGAATAGTAAAAAAGAACATATAACTTAAAATAAGAGAGGATTTTTTCTACTATTTTAAAAATAGAATTAGAATTGGATTGTTTTCATAATAAGTTTAATTTTATGAACAACTTACAAACATGTGGTTGACGTGATTAGTTTGATATTCTCAACCCTTAAGCAATAGATTGTGGTTTAACCCTTATGTATGTAAAATTATATTTGCATGTGCATTTTACCATTAGGGGTTGTTCAAATAAATGTGGTATTTATCAATTAGATTTTTTTATAAAAGAAAAGCAACTTCAATTAAGTTGAATCGTGTAATACAAAAGGTGCGATCACCTCAGGGCATACCCCTATCCAAACATTTTCTAAACCTTAAATAGATTTCTAACTTAGTGCGGATAAAATAATGTTAGAAACCCTTTATTTAGCTAAAGTCTTTTAGAAATGGAAACACTCTCCCAAACCTAAGTCGTCCATAACCTCCATGGATCGGTGATAGCCAACCTAATATTTTTGGGAACCAGAGTTCTAGTTTGCCTCGTGCAGCTAAAACAAACAATACTAGTATGTCCCTCACAGCCGGTGTAAAAAAGGTGAACCCCATCATTAGACTTATTACCAACCCCCAACGTCTACCATCTTCACCCTCATTGATTGTGAGTTAATTTTGATGAATATCTCTATCTGTTTCTGTATTTTTAGATAGAGATACTACTGATTATGTGTCATTTTCTCATCTTTATGCAGAATTGAGGATTCAAAGGAGATAGAGAAGAAAGTTGCTGAAAATACTAGTTTTGTTGAGGAAAAGCTTATTCTTGCCCTAGAAGGAATTCTAGAGTGGATGACCTTAGTCTAGGCCTAGAAGAATGCAGGTAGTGGAGAATTAGGAAAAGGGACAAAATGCAGCGTTTTTGACGAAGAGTAAGGAAGGCGCATTTTGAATCATTTCAAACTTCTGGATATGATCGAATGAGGATGAGAGAAATCTTCTGAGCGATCTGAATTAGAACAATTTCCAATTTTAAAACTTAAGAGAGAATTAAGGGAGAAAAATATTATTTAATCTTTCCCTTAATTCTTAGAATTTTTATCTTTTGATCTCGGATTTCTGAATTTTATTTTCTTATGAGTTCTATTTCAAATTTTGCTCTCATCGACTTCTTCAATAGAAAATGGGATTTTTATGCAATTTCTTATTTTTTCCATTTATCATTAATCATGTTTAATTCTAGCTAAATTTCTCATTCCTAGTGAAGGCAATAAAGGTTTATGACTCAGTTTAATTATGAGATCTAATTTTTTTTTATATGGTTGTTGCATTTGCGTTCATCCGTTCATTGATTTAATGCCAATATTATTCATGTTAGGTTTTAGTCTGATCACCTTAATCTCTAATCTGAAAAATATAGTAGTTCCCAAAGGTTGCAGATTACAAAGCTGAAGGATAAGCAAACAACTAGATCGATCTAAGTTCAAGGCTCTTTGAGACTAGAGTGAATGCATGATTAGGTTTAAAGGCTATAAGTGTACTTTAGCCTTGGCCTAGAGTTAGTCTTTCCTTGAATTTATCAATTTATCTCATTAAATCTTATAAGTGTACCTTAAGGTTGCTAGATTAATTAGGGTCTCTTAATAAGTGTACCTCTAAGTGACTTGTTGTAGGTGGAAATGAGGGAACCTAAGTGTACCTGGTTGCTATAGTGTTTCCATGAATCAGCAGCGAATATCTCTGAATCAATGATCAATTAATACTTGAATTATAACCTTGTATTTGCCTTTGCTAGGATCTTTTGTCATACTTGTTCACACAATCAATCTCTAGACTTGTTCCAATTTTAATTATACTATTTTGTTATTATTTTGTTAATCTTTTTCCAACTCAAAACAAATCCCCATTTTATTCTTATTGCATTGGTCATTATATAAAACCAGAATTTATTCCTTTGTCTCGGTGGAATGAACTTCTCATCACTATGCATAATTCATTTTGCATATCAGTACTAAGTCATTTTTTATTATTATTTGACTGATTCGGCAGCCGATTACTCATTTCCCTTTAGGGTTGCAGCAACTTCATTCTATATTGAAAACTTTCCGTCACATCTGGTTGCAAAGTCTGTCTGGTGGATGATCATAGAACAATGGCGTCTTCAATATTAGGGCAGACTGGTAGATGTCTTCATTCCCTCTAGGGCAAGTTTGGTTTTGTCAAATTTTAGGAGGTTAAGGATGTTTCTGCCTTGGAAAAGAAAATGAATTGTTGTTGGATTGGTAGTTATCTAATCAGATGTAGTGTTTCCAAGTTCGACAGAAAGTTTTCCCTTCGTCTTTGCCTCGTCAAGATTCCCAGACAAATCACGCCTGTTTTTTATGAAGTCAAATCCTACTCGTAGGCGGGGGCAGAAGGTCCAGGAGAGTGTTGATCATGAAGAGAATTCAAAGAGTGAGGATCTAGTCTTGCCCACTCCTGCTACAAATCAGACCTAGCTAACAAGGTGTGCAATAGGTGTCATCGGGAATATTAAAGACATACTAGACTTGAGAGACCTGCTTTAGGATAAGGGTGTTTTTTTTAGGCTAGGGAACTGGGCCCTATTGGATTTTGATTTAGAAGAAGCACTGGATGCCACAATGACCCAACAATGGATGGTATTAGTTTAAGTCTTTCTCAAGATAGAGAAGTGGAACAACTTGGAATTGTGCGTCAGAGGTTTACTTAGGTACAGTGTGTGGATATTCCTCTTCAATCGTGGTTATCCAAGACTTTTGCACTCCTTGGAAACCTATTGGGAAGCTTCGTGTGTGTTAATGAATCAACTCTCCTGAGAAAGTGACTAACTTAGCTAGGATTCTAATTCTAATTAAACTCCACAACACCAACTATTGATATTGATATAATTTCTAAAATGAGTGACTTTTCCAATCGTATTCGTTATGTTGAGGAACCAGTGTTTGGGTTGATATCGAGAATTTATTGGGTGAACAACAACATTATGATGATGAAGTTGATGTTAGCAGTGAGGCCGAGGAGAAGAGTATGGATGGTGATGCGGTTGATCGTTCCATTCGTAATGTCCGAAGGGCACTGTAAATGTTGTTTTATATCTATCATTTTCATCTATTTGTATTTGCCAAAATCCTGACTTCATATCAAATTTTGAAAATATAGTTGTTTCGTTTAATCTTTTGATCAGATCTCTTTTGTTTGGTATAGTATATCTAATCCATTGAAGGGCTTTGTTGAGTGGTTTGTAGTTAATGACGAGCCTTGGAGCTCCTCTTTCGAGCTCCACACTATTTTGTACGTAAAAGCCTGCACAAGACCTAGGTCGATTGGTAGCGGAGCCAGAAGGCTCAAGTTCCTAGAGGGGGTAGAGTTAAGGATATTGGTTTGTCTTTTAATTTTCGCAACAGAAGTATAGATTATTTGAGCACTTGGTCAGTGGTGAAATCCGTTGGTCAGCCTAGGAAGAGGTAGTCCCAGTGGTGGTCCCGTTCAAATATCATAATCTTCTGGTGACAAAGTCAAGGACAAGTAATATCTATATCTTTATCTTTAATTGGAATATTGTCTTTAAAGCTTTGCTATAATGAAAAAATTCGGTAGAATCTTTGGAAGTTCTAGTCAAAATAATTATACTAATGATGAGAATAATATAATAGATAATCACATAGAAGATTACAATTTCCAAGAAGTACAAATTGCAAAAATTGAACAACAATTAAGAAATTGGACAATTCCAAAAGAACCTTAAAAAAAATATCAAATCGAAACATTTGAGTTATTCCAAGATTATTTAATAGAAACCACAGAACAAACGGTTCCCATTAATGCTCAAACAGAAACTATCCATTTAATTGAAACTCACCAAATTGAAGAATTCAGGCAAAAATATAAATTCCTACACTTAGGATTAATCCAAATTGCAGTAAAACCTTTATATAGGCAAGGTCTTGATTCACCTACATTAATGTGTCTAAGAGACGCAAGATTCTTAAACTATGATGATTCATTATTAGCAGTATTTCAGTCAAACCTAATCAAGGGACTAGTATATTTTAACTGTTATCCCAATTTTACAGTATCTTTGTTTGATCCGAATATATTGAAGGCTTTAATATTAAACATACAAACCCCTGATAACATGATAGAAAATTCAAGAAATATTGCATTAATATACAGAATATATTACAAAGTCATGTCTACAAACATAAGCCCAAAAGCTAGAAGGCATTCTCCCAAAAATGAAACACTTTTAATAGAAGCTAATACAAAACATGCTATGATACAAACACCCAAATTATTGCAATGGAATCAAGTAACTTTTCCTAATGAATGGTGATAACAATCAAGACAATTTTAGGGGCATTTTCATCATTACCCCTCTTCAAGGTCGGATACGGCGGTACCTATCGGGTGCCTATCGCGGAGGTTACCACCCCACATTGAGAGAAGAGCCATGGGATGGTCGACGTCAGTGGGGGGGTCTCACCCGTCATCTATCCACGCGCACGACGTTATCCCTTCCCAGGTCGTCCATGACGTCACTTGAAGCTATCGTCCATGACATCACCTGAAGCTATCGTCTTCCCTAGATAACGCCCACCCTCTAGAGGTAACGCCCTCACTTGGCCTATAAATACCTCACCATTTAAAGACAAAAGGTAAGCCTATGATCGCTACTGGAACCCCTGCTATTTTGTATAGCCATACTGACTTAAGCATCGGAGTGTCTACGCCGGAGCCCCTCCGGCGCTTTGCAGATACACTCGACGACAACTACAGTAACTCTGAGCAGCCACAATCCTCACCTCGATCATCCAGAAGTTCGAATCTTATCAAACTGGTGCTTTCATTAAGAGTTTTGGTTTATTAAGTGAGCGTCCTTAATAGCCAAGCTCTGTCTTTCTTGGAGATCAGAACGATCATGGCTTCTGATTTGGAGTCCACACAACCTCCGTCCTCTAGCATTCCCTTTGTGATCCGTAGGCAACTCTTTCCTTTCGCCACTACTGATGATGTTACTATAATGCAGGAAATCACCTGAGAGTCTTCAGACCTCTCCTTTAGGTTAGTAGGAGGAACGCCTTCCTCCCAGATGAACATCCCTCTATCTAAGGTGGCAGGTCCCAGTTTTTCTACTCCTCCCTCGAGGGGAACCATGCTGGACAGTGTAAGCAACCCCCTCGAGGGTGAAATATCTGCCCTTCGTGCTCGGTTGGATTATTTGACCGAGCTAGCTGCAAGGATCACGCCAGATGCTTCTGGTTCGAGTGTTCCACCCCAGGCTATTTTTACATCGTCTATTGTCACTGAACGACCCTTATCACCCTTGCAGCACAGAAATATTCCGCTAACCTAGCCCGCAACAAATACACCAATCAACCTTGTGCAACTCGCTCATGGACAAATAGAGCCTTACGTGCCACAAGTGCCGCAAATTCCCATCCCTCAAGGAGAAAGACGGCTCGACGAGTACAGAGACCGTTGGGACGGTCGACGAGAGACCGTTGTGCCAAATATTTGTCATGACATTGTCAGGAGTTGCACGCCTCTGGTTTGAAGGTCTTCCTGGCGGATCTATTGACAGTTTCTCTCGGCTGGAATCTAAATTTTGAAGTCGATTCAGTACCGCGATCCCCATCAAGAAATCCACCGCAGCTTTATTCGATACTCACAGAAAGCCTCAGGAATCTTTGAAAGATTTCCTTAGTCGCTTCGACATGGAGATGTCGTTAACGTCGGGTGTTACCGTTAATTTCGCTATAGAAGCTTTAAAATGGAACTGTCGCTACAGGAAGCTGAGAGACACACTAATGGTGGACCCCCAGCAACTCTGGATGCGTTAAGGCTGAAAGTCCATAATTAGGCAAGAATGGAAGAAGAAGAAAACAGGGACAGAATCTGGAACGCACCACAAGACGCGCCTCAAGTCCCCAATGTTCCTATCGCTACCGCCTCTGATGACCTCTTTGTTGATGATTACGCCCAGCGAAAAGATCACATTCCCAAGACCTCCAATCGGCGAAGAGGCAACTCCTCGAGGGGAAAACCAGGCAACTCCCCCACTCAGCGGCAAGGGGATCCTCCCAAAGGCCGAATTTATGATCCGGACCTTCCTTCTCTCATTTTACCAAGAGCGGAAATATGAGTCTGAATTGTGGAACAGCGGAACCTACCCATTCATTACCGTGCCCCCGTGAAGCCTGGAGTAATCATGAGAGGAAGGGAAAATGCCTTCTGCAAGTTTCACAAAGCTAAGGGACACTCTACAGATGTATGTAGAGAACTGAAGTTGGCGATAGAGCGTCTAGTGGAAGAAGGTTACCTTAGAGAATTTGCAGCCAAGGCAAGAGAGGAAGCCAGAAACAATCCCGCGGATAGAGCGACGGATAATAGACAAGCACCCCCTTGCGCCCCAGGAAATAACGCCAACCCTGCCGGGAGAGGTAGGGACACACTCGTGATCGAGGAGGACGATGTCCCTATCATCAACATCATTGCTGGAGGCGCACCATATCTTGATGAATCCTTACAGATAACGCCCGCGGCAGGAGATAAGCGGAAGCGAAAAGGCGCGTTAATAAAAGGTGAAGCGATAAGCGCTTTAGATCGTATGATATTATCTTTCTCTGAGGAAGATGAAAAAGGAGTTATCTTTCCACATAATGACGCGTTAGTGGTCACGCCCGTTATCGACAATCACGGAGTTAGAAGAACTCTTGTTGACAACGGCAGTGCAGTGAACTTATTTTCATTGGAGGTTTACAACCTCATGAAACGCCCTCATGAAATGACCTTTCCTTAACTGCTTCGGAGCAGCAGTCTCCCAAAAGCATTTGAGGATGAAATATCCCTCCTGGGATGGAGTGGTCTCAATCAAGGGCAATCAAAAATTGGCAGCTGAGTGTTACCTACTCATGACTCAGAAGAGTTGGGATAGATACGTGTGCATAACGGTGGATCCATATGAGCAGAATGACGAGAAGATGATACCCGTGCCGGTTAACGGGATCAACGACGCGAGCTTCCTGGGTAGCGAAAAGCTTAGCCTCGTAGAAAACCTTCAAGTAGCTCGGTTATTGAACAAATGTAAAGGAGAATTCGCATGGAAGCCCGTAGACATGCCAGGTATCTCGCGAGAGGTAGCGGACCATCGGCTCAATGTTGACCCCAGTGTCAAGCCGATTCAAGAGAAACGACGAGCGTTTTCTCCGGAGAAAGCATTAACCGTTGATAAGGAAGTGACAAAGCTCCTAGGCGCAGGCTTCATCCGAGAAGTTCAATACCCGACCTGGCTAGCTAACCTAGTTCTTATTCCAAAGCCCAACGGGATTGCCGTATGTGTATCGACTTTACTGACCTAAATGATGCTTGTCCCAAAGATTGCTACCCGCTTCCTCGAATTGATCAGTTGGTCGATCAGACTGTCAGGTACGCCTATCTAAGCTCGTTAGATGCTAATTCGAGATATCATCAAATCCCCATGGCCATTGAGGATAAGGAAAAAATCGCTTTTATTACGCCAAAAGCTACTTACTGCTACACAACAATGCCGTTTAGGCTAAAGAACGCTGGAGCAACCTTTCAACGAATGGCAAATAAAGTCTTTGAAAAACAAATTGGAAAGAATGTGGAGGCCTACGTTGACGACATACTGGTCAAAAGTCGAAGCTTCCAGGGCCACTTGAACGACTTGGAAGAAGTCGTTAGCGTGATGAGAAAATATAAAATGAAGTCGAATCCCCGTAAATGTATGTTTGTGTTTCAGACGGGAAAATTCTTGGGTTATATGGTTAGCCGAAAAGGCATCCAGCCCAACCCTTCGAAGGTCAAAGCTATCCAGGATATGATATCTCCTCGAACCGTCCAAGAGGTGCAAAAGCTAACAGGGCGTGTTATCACCTTAGGACTGTTTATCTCCAAGCAGGGGGAGAGATGCCTCCCCTTTTTTAAGGTCATACGTAAGAAAGCCCCTTTCGGGTGGACGACGGAATGCGAAGAAGCATTTACAAGCCTAAAAGCCTACTGATCGTCACTCAAATATACTTAAATTTATCCTGATGCCTAAATGCACAAATTAATGTGTACAGAGCAAGACAGGGTCGAACCGCAGAGATTGAAGGAATGAATTGCTAGTGAATATGCATGACAAGGCAATACGCAACAGATCTAGCCAAAGTAACAATACTGGGGGGGGGGGGGGGGGGGTTATGTTGATTAATAAATTAATCAACGCAGAGTATGGGAGCTAACAAAACAGAATTGTAAAGTAATTATCTAGGGCACGAAAGTAAAATGTAATCCAGGACGAGAGATGTAAACAGATCAAATGCAGGAAAAGTAAGGAAAAAGATGTTAATCAACTAGGACGAGATCTTAGCGAAAGGTGTTCCCTTGGGTTGCATTTTAGGTCGGCCAGTCATCGGTGCAACAGTATTCTAGACTCAAGTACAGATCTGCTATAGGGACCGCGTTTCCACACCGCATCCCCTGCTTACCTTCTTAGATAAAAGTCACCCCCCGTTTCCACATATGAGGTGACCTTGACGTTCGGCCATCCTCCCAGCTGCCTCTCTTGTCATCAAAAGGCAGCCTTGACACTCCGACCTGTCATGGGTACGAAGTAGGGAAGCTAAATTCAGAACGCCCATGAAGAGGAGGTAAGATAGATCTAGTGCGCGACAGCTCGGCTTGTCAGACCCGTATCACATATCCTAGATAACTGTTTACCCCTAGGTGAGGCCTCTCGCGCTGCCTCCCCTAGGTGTCTGCTAAAACTCCAGGGCTTCGCGTCAGGTATAACTTTGGAATATGACGTTACTCATGCAGAAATACTAAAAGATGATCAAGCTCTTAACATTTCTAGACAAGCATGGAATTAAATCGGTAAACAATTATGTGCAACAAGAGAATATATTAAGCATGCATTAGACCTCTTAGACGAACCCTACAACCCTTGAAACACCCTTCACTAAGAAGGGGGTATTTAGCTACTCATAATGTAAACAGTAGGTATATAGAATCATGCAATAACAAAGAAAGTAAAAAGGGAGTAGAGGAAACCGGTAGATTAATTAATAATCGAAGAGGAAAGTTGCGACAAAGGTTGTTCTTGATGAGAAGATCCCTAGAAAATAAGTGCTGAAATTAATGTAAGAAAATATCCTTGGACAACCGTCCTTACAAAAACCCTGAAACTATGCTTATATAGCCTAAAACTAGTTAGGAGACAAAAACAGCTAAGGCCAATGAGGGCGTGACAGCACATGTCCTTGCAAAAAGAATATTCTAGGATTCCTGACACGCCTGATGCCTTCTGGAAGCGCCTGGGATTCCGTGCGGATCTTTGAAGATGCTTTTCTTTGGAAGAAGGTTCAGAACTGTCGAGGCCTTGAGACAACGCACTGGTCTGGTTCGCGTCGAGGTCTTGACGACGTTCTTTCTTCTAGGCCTGGAAACTGGAGTTCCTCAGAATTGCTCTAAAATTTTCTCTTTTCGATCTTTTCCCTCTTTTGATGCTGATCTGCAAATAAGATTGGAATTAGGGTCAAATAACAACATCAAGCCCCCGAAAGGGCTAGAAAAGAGGGTAAAACCGAGGCCATGAAACGTGCTATCAAACATCCCCACACTACCCCTATGCTCGCCCTCGAGCATAAACAAAATTGGAAAACTCCTCATTCAAAACATACATAATTAACTTCCAACACACAGAATTGGCACGCCATCCTACAAACTACACCCAACCAGAGTAAATCCAGACCTAGAAAAGCACCTGCATCTGGCTGATTAGAATAACGACCCTATCAACCAGACTTTTCCATATCTAGCCTATTCACCAGCAGTCCTCACAAAGATGTATATTTGCACTCCTACTCAGAATAAAATATGTGTTTTAGGCTATCACTCAGGAATGCAAATAACATAACACAGGCATGGTTTGCACGTCAATCCGAGTACTGTAGAACACATGCATGGGCAATCAACGATCGGAAAAGCAACGCATCAGCAAATAGAAAGAAACAGGATCGGAAGAGCTAGAAATGTGGGAGAGAGAAGTAGGAGATGTACAGAAGAGAAACGAGGGAAGAAAAGAAGGAAGGAAAAGAAAGAACCAGGCAAAACCTGGTTGGATCCCTTGGCTGGGAAAAAGCGAAGTGGTGAGGCAGCTTTCATCGAGGGCACGAGATGATTCGAGGGCTAGACAGAGGTCTTCTTTCGGGGGCAGGAAAATCTTCTTGTTGAGGCTTCGGATGCGGATGCTTTTACTTGGAAGTTCGGTGGCCTTCTCCTCTTATTTTGAAAATTCAACATTTTTTTTTTAATAAGAGGGCAGGAACATGCAGCAAAACTTTTGATTCTACCAGGGCGTGAAACTTTTGATTTTCCGTTCAGCGCTTGCCCTTGATCTGCTTCCAGCATCGATGGTGACTTCTTTTTCGCTTCCCCACACTTGAATGTTTCTGGGGCTCGAATTTTTTGAATGGTCTAGGGCTCGAAACTCTTTCGAGCTTTTGTTTTTCTTGCCCTAGATTCCTGCTTTCTGCTCTGAAGTCTTTTGCTTTTATCTTCCTTCCCCACATTTGAACTTGTCTGCGCGTTCTTTGGGTGTCTAACCCTCGGCGTTACCCTCAATAGTCACTACCTCACCTGCCAAGGAAAGAGATCAAGAAACTACAAATGGTTAAGAAAGAGTATGAAAAGAAGGGGAATGTTGGGGGCTCGAAAAGAAAAGAGAGAGAGAGGGGGAGAAGAGAAAGAAAGAGATATTGATGCGGAGCTTTCTGTCATATCTAAGCTTTCCCATGTCCTAACAGTGACTATACCCAGGGATATCATGCAAACCTATACTGTGCCTAGCTAAGCATTTTTACTCAAAAATAGAGGGCATGAAGCTCAAATATGCTCACGGGATCAAATTGTGACTACTGGTGTTGTTGCCTAGATATAGGTATAAGGGCTAGCAGGTCTAAAAATGCATGTTCAGGCGTTGGTGTGATGGATGTCATGCTTCTTCTATGCATCGAAAGTTGAAAAACGCATGCCAAAAATGAGGGTTTGAAAACTGATAGTGGGAAAATTTTCCTAGCATGGCTAAAAATAAAATACAAAAATCATGCAATCATGCAGCAAACGTGAAAATAAACATGCAATCACACAGGCAAAACGCATAAATAATTCCCTCCCCACACTTAGGCAGCGCATTGTCCTCAATGCGGGGAGAGTATAAAAAGGAGTTCAAGAAGTATAGGTACAGTACAATAATAACAAATATTAAAATTGTTCAGTGCCCCTTTTCGGGGGCTGGAGAGATGAAAATGTTCGGGTGGGGGTTACTAGGGTGGCAAATTTCTGCGGGCAACTTCAGCCGTCAAAGCCTGAAGTTCCCGCAGAATGAGCTGGAGAAGTCTCGTCTGGGTCGGATCATAGACGATGAGAGGTATCGAGGGCTGGCTTGCTGCTGCCGCGGTGGCTTGACAAGTTGCTTCCGCTTGGGGCACTTACTTTTCGGGGGCTGGAGGAATGGCATTGGAGCAGGGATCCGAAAGATCTGGATAGTCAAAGATGCCACCGTTCTTGGTCCCGAAAACCTTCTCCGTTGCTGGGGCACAACCTGGATAAAAACTCAACACACCTCGTGAGAGACATAAATGGCCCATGGCATCCAAGGTTCGGATATCCAAATCCTTGAATGCCAGGGGCTCAGAAAGGTTACTAGCAGTCAGGTCAATGTTACGTATCTTCACAGCAAACAAGGAGATAAGTGATCCAAAAATAGGCCCACGGCTGCCATTTAACACATGCAAAATGCCCGAAGCAACCCAAAAACCAAGATTGACCCTACGTTTGTGTTTCATGCACCATAAAAAGAAAAGTTCCTACACAGATATCTGTCACGAGGAACCAAATCTTGCTGAAAAGGTGAGGGCCAGATACCGGTGCAGGATACGCAAGGCAAGATCAACGATTTCATGGGCTTTACTACCCTTAGGGTCATACTTAACAGCAGGCTTATTGGTTAGTTCACGAAAAGCAGCATTGGCATCAAAAATAGACGGGATAACAGTCAAAGCATTCTTGTACAGACGAGTGTTCAGTTCATCTTTAGTGACAAATCCTAACCAGCAATTAAATTCACCAAGGGTCAGATGCTCCCATTTGTTAGCTAGCCTAAAGTTGATCAGACCAGGGGTAAAGGAGTTCGGACCGACCTTGCCCTTGGGCCTAAAAGTGCCATCTACCCAGAATGTAGTGAAAAACTCGAGGGAAAGCTCAGCAAAGGTCGGGTGTTCCAAATAGAACAGAGACTCCCAACCAATGTTGGCCACATACTCCCTGACCTTGGATTCAATACCCATCTTAGCAAGAAAATCAAAATCCAGGCGCGCACATGAGCTAACGCCCTTGGAATTCAGCATAGTCAACTTGTCAAACGATGGTTTATCATTAAATACGATCCATTCATGAGGTGAGGAAAGGTCAGAAGTCACCTGTTGGGAGCTGGATCTGGGGATGGTCGAAGGTGCTGGGGTCTCGGCCTCGACGTCATCATCTGTTTCGAGGGCTCGAGGCTTCTTGGAGCTCGAGGGCTTGCCAGCACTGGTGGTTGAAAGCTTCCTCTTGGTGCCCACTGGCGTATCAACTGCAGCTGGGTGCTCTGATTTGGCGTCAGCTTTAGATTTCCCTTTCTTAGCCGCTGATCTTGCCACTGCTGCTTTTTGCTTCCTCTCCGCCTCCTCCGCAACCTTCTGGGCCTCAGGATCTTCTTCTTCCTCGTCTACTTCGCTACCCTCTGCTTCTCCACTTTCTCCTGTTCCCTCCTCCATGACTTCGAGGTCTTCATTCTCTTGGCTGATACCAGGCTCAGCTTGCTCCTCCATGACCTCGGCTTCTTCATCGGAGATCAGGATGTCCTTGAGGACTTCGTCAACAGTCAGGGTAGGCTGGGGAGCTAAGAAATGGTCGACGGCCGCATCAAGGGGGGTTTTCCTAGCGGATGGAGAGGGCTTTTTGGATTTAGACTTGGCAGTGGAAGATCCGGGGGGAAGTTTCACTACACGACCGCCTCTGGTGGTGGTCGAGGTAGGGGGAATAGAGCCTGTGACCTCTAGGTCATCGTCCACCGGGGTGAACTCTCGGATCTGCTCTGCGGTTGTTGGTGAGACTGCCGTAGGAGAGGGAATGGGAAGTGGGGTGGAAGATGGTGGTGTGGCTGTTTTGAATGAAGCCGAGTTCGGGGTAGCTGATTGCGATCTGGATCTGGAAGGAACGGGGCTGGATGTGTCAACCGGCTTAGGTCTAACAATATTTTTGCGGGCTGGTCTTTTTGTTTTAGGTGCCATTGATGGTGAGGGAAGAGATGACAGTAATGGGGATGGAGATGAGAGTGGAGAGAGGATAGGGTTGCGTGTTTTGGTAAGGGAGAGAGGTGAAAGTGATATGAGTGAAAACAAAGTGGGAGCGTGGGAGAGAGAGTAGTAGTCACAGCTGGCATTAAATGGCGCAGCTTTTTCATTGATGAGGCCTGCTTTTTCTGCGCTTGTCAGGCCACATGGCGCTCTGGGCGTAGAGCACGATGACCCACGCGTATCTCAATTGCCTAAAAAGGAGAACAACTTTTAAATTTCAAAAAGGCAGTTGGGATACTATAAGATACGGACAAAAAGAGAGAATAAAGGTGAGTTAATGCTAAATAAAAGGAATAAAATCATATGGGAAAAGGAAAGGTCAGGGATATATACAATCAACAAAACCTGGAAATAAAATAAAATTAAATAAAAATTAGAGAATTCGAAAAGATGCAGAAAAGATAAGGGAGAGAGAAAGGATGCAGTCGGCATGTCAAATGCCTCCAGTGTGGTCCGTTTACTCGTCGGGACCCCGACATGCGTTAATACTCTAGGCCTGGAGAGGTGGAACATCCACCATGGCCTCCTCAACTATCGAGGGCTGGAAACCTTTAAAAGGGTTTCAGTCTCTGACCACTGACTTTGAAAATGATTCCTGTGACTGGGTTCTGAATTTCAACTGCACCATGGTTGTAGATTGTCGTGACCACGAAGGGTCCTGACCATTTAGATTTCAGCTTTCCGGCAAAGAGTCGTAGGCGCGAATTGTACAATAAAACTTGTTGTTCGACTGAGAATGTTTTGGGACGAAGGTGTCGATCATGGTAAGCTTTTGTCTTGCCCTTATAGAGCATGGCATTCTCATAGGCATCGTCCCTCAATTCCTCTAGCTCTTGGATTTGCAAACGCCCGTGTGGATTTGCAAGAGGCCTAGATCTGTATTCGCTTTCCTGATGGCCCAAAAAGCCTTGTGCTCTATCTCCACTGGAAGATGGCACGACTTGCCATAGACAAGTCTGTAGGGGGTCATTCCGATCGGGGTCTTGAAAGCTGTATGATAGGCCAAGAGAGCATCATCCAATTTCAGACTCCAATCTGTCTTGGACTGGTTAACGGTCTTCTCAAGGATGGATTTGATCTCACGGTTCGAGACCTCGGCTTGGCCATTAGTCTGAGGGTGATAAGCAGTGGATGTTCTATGGTGGACTTCATACTTTGTCAAAAGAGAGGACACAACACGGTTGCAGAAGTGGGTACCCCTATCTCTGATCAGCGCTCTAGGTGTACCGAACCGATTGAAGATATTGGTGCGGAGGAAATTCACGACCACTTTGGAATCGTCCGTTCGAGTAGCCTTGGCCTCGACCTATTTAGAGACATAATCGACGGCCAGAAGGATGTAGATGTTGCCAAAGGAATTGGGAAAATGGCCCATAAAATCTATACCCCAGATGTCAAAGATCTCGCAAGCAATAATGTTTGTCAAGGGCATCTGATTCCTAGCCCCGATATTTCCAATGGCCTGACATCGGGGGCACGAAGCGCAAAATATATAACTATCCTTGAAAATGGTGGGCCAGTACAGACCAGCTTCCAGGACCTTTAGGGCAGTTTTCTTGGCCGCGAAATGGCCTCCCTCCAAATGACAGAATTTAAAGATCGAGGGCACCTCGTCCATGGTTACACATCTACGAATTATTTGATCCGAACAGTGCTTCCATAGGTAGGGGTTGTCCTAAATGTAGTATTTTGCTTACCTTCTGATTCTATTGCATTCAGAGGGAGCGGCATCCGCTGGGTAAGTGCCTGTAGCACAAAAGTTTGCAATATCGGAAAACCAGAGGGAATAAACAGCTTGGGCTAGACATAATTGCTCGTCTGGAAAAGTGTCTCGGATTGGCTCAAGCGAATTGTCTTCTTGGGCTGGAAGTCTACTCAAGTGATCTGCTACAAGGTTTTCTTTTCCGGCCTTATCTTTGATAGCGATATCAAATTCTTGTAGGAGCAGGATCCAACGAATAAGCCGAGGTTTGGCATCGGCTTTGGTCAATAAACACCGAAGGGTAGAATGGTCTGAGTAGACGAGGACATGAGTGCCTAGCAGATATTGCCTGAACTTGTCTAGGGCATAGACTACGGCCAGGAGTTCTTTCTCTATGGTAGTGTAGTTCTGCTGGTACGGGTCTAGTAGCTTGGAAGCATAATAGATGACATGGGTCTCTTTATCCTTCTTCTGACCCAAAACGGCGCCAAGGGCCTGATTACTGGCATCACACATGACCTTAAAAGGTAGTGTCCAATCGGGGGCACGAATAATCGGGGGACACGAATAATCGAGGCCGAGATAAGTTTGTTCTTGAGAAGTTCAAAAGCGGTTTTGCTGGCCTCGCTGAAATGAAAGGACACGTCCTTCTAGAGCAAGTGACACATTGGTTGGGCAATCTTGGAAAAATCCTTAATGAACCGTCGGTAGAAACCAGTATGGCCTAGAAAAGATCGCACATCGCGGACACAGGAGGGGTAAGGCAAGGATTCTATTACTTCTATCTTGGCTTTGTCAACCTCAATTCCCTTGGCCGAGATAACATGACCAAGCACTAAACCTCGATCTACCATGAAGTGACATTTTTCAAAATTCAGGACAAGATTCGTCTCTATGCAGCGCTCTAGGCACCTCTTCAGATTGTTCATGCATTCCTCAAAAGAATTCCCATAGATGGTGAAGTCGTCCATGAAGATCTCGATTCCATCCTCAACTAGTTCAGAGAAAATGCTGACCATACAACGTTGGAAAGTGGCAGGGGCGTTACACAGACCGAAAGGCATGCGTCTATACGCGAAGGTCCCGAAAGGGCAGGTAAAGGTGGTCTTTTCCTGGTCTTCAGGAGAAACTGGGATCTGATAGAATCTGGAGTAACCGTCTAGATAGCAATAGTGGGTTTTATCGGCGAGGCGTTCTAGCATCTAATCGATGAAGGGCAGGGGAAAATGATCTTTTCTGGTAGCAGAGTTCAATCGGCGGTAGTCAATACACACTCTCCACCCATTCTGGATCCGGGTAGGAATGGATTCGCCATCTTGACCGATGGTGATGGTTATGCCTGTTTTCTTGGGCACGACCTGGATAGGGCTGACCCAAGGGCTATCTGAGATGGGGTAGATAACTCCCGCATCTAGCAACTTGAGAATCTCTTTCTTTACCACTTCCATCATAGGCGGATTAAGTCGCCGCTGGGGCTGGCGAATGGTCTTGCTCGCGTCTACTAGGTGGATGTGATGAGTGCACAACGCTGGAGACAAGCCTTTAATGTCCGCAATGGTCCATCCTATGGCTTGTCTGAAGTTCCTCAGCAAGGAAACTAACTTGGACTCCTCGAGGTCTTCGAGCTTGTTGGAGATAATGACAGGTAGAGAGTTATCGGGGCCTAGATAAGCATATTTCAAATGGGTAAGTAGTGGCTTCAGATCTAGGGCTGGATATAAGGGAAATAACTTAGCATGACCTGGATATTCGGGAGACTGATTTGGAGACTCATACTGAGCAACAGCGCATTCTTCTAGGGCAGCGACGACAGAGTGTAAATCAGATAGAATAGTAAGCGTCGAGGCCACGACATCTAGAAGAGCTGGCGTCAGACTCCTGTCAAGGGCAAATTGCAAGGGGTCAGTAGAATATGTCATCAATCTCCCCTATAATGGGGTCAACAATATCAACATAATTCACACTAGAAAATTCAGAAGGGTATCGCATGGCTTCTAGCATATTGAATTTGATGATCTCTCCATCAAATTCGAGGGAGACGGTGGCATCATGAACATCAATCTTTGCTCTGGCTGTGGCCAGAAATGGGCGGCCTAGAAGGACGTCTGTGGATTTGGTGGAGTCTTCGTTCTCCATTGCAATCACATAAAAATCCGCAGGGAACAAGAATTCTCCCACTTGGACCAAGACATCCTTGATTATCTCCTCGGGGTAGATGATAGAGCAGTCAGCAAGCTGGATGGCGAGGTCTGTGGGCATGAGAGGCTCGAGGCCTAGACTGTGGTAAATTATCAAGGGCATGACATTAATTCCTGCTCCCAGGTCACACATGGCCTTGCCAATATCGACTGTGCCGATTCGACAAGGGATTATGAACATGCCTTGATCTTTGCATTTCGGAGGGATTCGATGTTGGATATGGGCAGACGCGTTGGCCCCTACGCTGATCTTGTTAACTTCGGCGAACTTGTTTTTGTTCGTGCATAATTGCTTCAGGAATTTGGCATATCGAGGGACATTCTTCACGGCCTAGAGAAGAGGGATGTTGACAACCACTTTACTAACCATTTCAAAGATATCGCGATCCTCCTTATCTTTCTTGGCCTTGACCAATCTGTGAGGGAACGGGGGTTCGAGAATTTTATGAATGTACTCTTGAGTAAATTCTGGTGGGTTGGGGTCATTCCGTGGTGAACCTCTGGGGGATCGGATTCTGTCTTCTTTGACTTCCACGAATCTAGGGACTTTAGGGAGCTTTGTTTTAGGTTTAGGCTGGATTTTGGCCTCTAGAGAATTTTCAATATCTTGGGCTGGAAGCTCTGGTGGGTTCAAAGTTGTTCCACAACGCAAAGTTAATGCGCAGACATTGCACTTGGGATTTATTTCGGTCTGGGGTGGCAGTCTGCCATGATTTGTTAACTCTTGCAATTTGGCAGTCAGGGCACTCATTTGCTTCTTAAGTTTATCTATTTCTTTCTGCTGCTCGGGATTCTTAGGCATTTCAGCAGTCGGGGGCTGGATAAAAGTCTGGTCTGGAGAATGGACAAAGGTCTGATCTTGAGAAGGTTGGCGTTGATACTGGTTCTGATTAAATGTGGGTCGAGGTCTGAAATTTGGCATATTAGGAGGGGGGTTTCCATAGGGGTTCTGGTGTGGTTGATGGCTAGGCCCCGAAAGCTGAGTGTTTGGGACCCATCCTTGGTTTGGTTGTAAGTTTGAGCGTAAGAAACTGGAATAAATTGGCCGGCAGCATTCACTTGTATTTCCTCCAGAATATGGGGACATACATCAGTGGGGTGATCCACAAAATTGCATATCTGGCAGGCCTTGACAGGTGCGAGTTGTCTGGTTATGAAGTTTTGGAACATTCTTGTGAGAGAGGATATCTGGTTCTGAAGGGCAGCTACTTGGACATCCTGGCCTGGATTGCTGGCAAGGTCGTCAGAGGCATTCTTGGCCATGAGCTCTATTGTTGCTCGAGCGGCTCTTGGAGTTAGAGCAGTCAGGGATCCATTGGCAGCTACGTTAAGTAACACCTTATCATGAGCTTTGAGGCCTTCACAAAAATATTGAACAAGAGCGTGCTCGGTAAGATTGTGAGCTGGACAGTTAGATTGCATCTTCTGGAATCTCTCATAGTACTGGGCTAGAGTCTCTTCTTTCTTCTGAACAATGGAGACGAGTTGCTTGCGCGTGGTGTTGGAGATAGAAGTCGGGTAGTACTTCTCAGTGAAGATTTTCGACATGTCTGCCCAAGAACGAATAGATCTTGCGGGAAGGTCGTAATACCAGTATAGGGCATCATCTTTGAGAGACCACTGGAATGCGCGAAGCTTGGCCTGCTCAATACTAACGTTGGCTGGTTTCATGGCCTCGCAGATAGAGTGGAGCTGTTGAAGATGGCGAAGAGAATTTTCCTTGGCTACCCCTCGAAAAGTAGGCAGATGATGAAGTACGGCTGACTTCAGAGTCCAATCATTAGGGACGTTGGGCCAGTCAATGCAGCTACTTGCCATATCGGGGGTTGCATGGAAATTGTCGATGGTTTGTTGGTCTCGGGGTGGTGGTTGATCTTCGCGGTTCTCACGGTTGTTACGATTATCATTGTTAGCTAGGTCATCCATTGCTGGAAAATTAAAATGGTCTGGAATGGGGTTTTCAGGGTTACGATGGAGAAAGGTCAGGTCTACGAAAAGCTGGTGTTCCTGGTCAGCCAGATTAGAAGGGGATCCGTCTAGGGAAGGATGTGGGATTACTCTACGATGAGCAGATGTTCCTTGAGCTTGCCTTCGAAGTCCTCTTTCTGTTCTGGTCAGCTCGAGGTCTGGAGGGAGTAGATCGGGGGCAGATCTCCTGATCATACAAGAAAAACAAAAACAAAATCAGTACCGTTCAATCCCCGGCAACAGCGCTAAAATTTGATCGTCACTCAAATATACTTAAATTTATCCTAATGCCTAAATGCACAAATTAATGTGTACAGAGCAAGATAGGGTCGAACCGCAGAGATTGAAGGAATGAATTGCTAGTGAATATGTATGACAAGGCAATACGCAACAGATCTAGCCAAAGTAACAGTACTGGGGGGGTTTTTGTTGATTAATAAATTAATCAACGCAGAGTATGGGAGCTAACAAAATAGAATTGTAAAGTAATTATCTAGGGTACGAAAGTAAAATGTAATCCAGGACGAGAGATGTAAATAGATCAAATGCAGGAAAAGTAAGGAAAAAGATGTTAATCAACTAGGACGAGATCTTAGCGAAAGGTGTTCCCTTGGGTTGCATTTTAGGTCGGCTAGTCATCGGTGCAACAGTATTCTAGACTCAAGTACAGATCTGCTATAGGGACCGCGTTTCCACACCGCATCCCCTGCTTACCTTCTTAGATAAAAGTCACCTCCCGTTTCCACATATGAGGTGACCTTGACGTTCGGCCATCCTCCCAGCTGCCTCTCTTGTCATCAAAAGGCAGCCTTGACACTCTGACCTGTCATGGGTACAAAGTAGGGAAGCTAAATTCAGAACGCCCATGAAGAGGAGGTAAGACAGATCTAGGGCGCGATAGCTCGGCTTGTCAGACCCGTATCACATATCCTAGATAACTGTTTACCCCTAGGTGAGGCCTCTCGCGCTGCCTCCCCTAGGTGTCTGCTAAAACTCCAGGGCTTCGCGTCAGGTATAACCTTGGAATATGACGTTACTCATGTAGAAATACTAAAAGATGATCAAGCTCTTAACATTTCTAGACAAGCATGGAATTAAATCGGTAAACAATTATATGCAACAAGAGAATATATTAAGCATGCATTAGACCTCTTAGACGATCCCTACAACCCTTGAAACACCATTCACTAAGATGGGGGTATTTAGCTACTCATACTATAATGTAAACAGTAGGTATATAGAATCATGCAATAACAAAGAAAGTAAAAAGGGAGTAGAGGAAACAGGTAGATTAATTAATAATCGAAAAGGAAAGTTGCGACAAAGGTTGTTCTTAATGATAAGAGGAGAAGATCCCTAGAAAATAAGTGCTGAAATTAATGTAAGAAAATATCCTTGGACAGTCGTCCTTACAAAAACCCTAAAACTATGCTTATATAACCTAAAACTAGCTAGGAGACAAAAACAGCTAAGGCCAATGAGGGCGTGACAGCACATGTCCTTGCAAAAGGAATATTCTGGGATTCCTGACATGCCTGATGCCTTCTAGAAGCGCCTGGGATTCCGTGCGGATCTTTGAAGATGCTTTTCTTTGGAAGAAGGTTCAGAACTGTCGAGGCCTTGAGACAGCGCACTGGCCTGGTTCGCGTCGAGGTCTTGACGACGTTCTTTCTTCTAGGCCTGGAAACTGGAGTTCCTCAGAATTGCTCTAAAATTGTCTCTTTTTGATATTTTCCCTCTTTTGATGCTGATCTGCAAATAAGATTGGAATTAGGGTCAAATAACAACATCAAGCCCCCGAAAGGCCTAGAAAAGAGGGTAAAACCGAGGCCATGAAACGTGCTATCAAACATCCCCACACTGCCCCTATGCTCGCCCTCGAGCATAAACAAAATTGGAAAACTCCTCATTCAAAACATATATAATTAACTTCCAACACACAGAATTGACACGCCATCCTACAAACTACACCCAACCAAAGTAAACCCAGACCTAGAAAAGCACCTGCATCTGGCTGATTAGAATAACGACCCTATCAACCAGACTTTTCCATATCTAGCCTATTCACTAGCAGTCCTCACAAAGATGTGTATTTGCACTCCTACTCAGAATAAAATATATGTTTTAGGCTATCACTTAGGAATGCAAATAACACAACACAGACATAGTTTGCACGTCAATCTGAGTACTGTACAACACATGCATGGGCAATCAATGATCGAAAAAGCAACGCATCAGCAAATAGAAAGAAACGGGATCGGAAGAGCTAGAAATGTGGAAGAGAGAAGTAGGAGATATACAGAAGAGAAATGAGGGAAGAAAAGAAGGAAGGAAAAGAAAGAACCAGGCAAAACCTGGTTGGATCCCTTGGCTGGGAAAAAGCGAAGTGGCGAGGCAGCTTTCATCGAGGCACGAGATGATTCGGGGGCTAGACAAAGGTCTTCTTTCGGGGGCAGGAAAATCTAATAACGCGGTAGAGTACGAAGCACTATTGGCTGGGCTCAGAATAGGAAGAAGCTTCTCCGATAAAGCCATACATGATACGGGGATGATGGGGGACCTGCGACTAAAGATCTGTGGAGATTCCAAGTTGATAATAGATCAAGTCCTAGGACACTCTCAAGCTAGAGAGCCCATCATGGTGCAGTACCTCGCCAAGGTGAAGCGTGAATTGTTGGAAATAAAGAAAAGCGGCATGCAAGTCAGGTTTGAACACATCCCTCGAGAGGATAACGCTGAGGCAGACAACCTCGCTAAACTCGCGGCAAATCCAGAAGCATCCATACCTAAGGGCGTGTACTATCGCGAGATATCCATGCCTTCTTTCATGGAGGAACAAGCATCGCTCTGCGTTGAAGAAATCGAAAGCGACTAGCGAATTCCCGTCATAAAATACTTAAAACAAGATGAGCTACCCGTGAACAACACGGAAAAGAAGAAGGTGCTGAAATAAGCAGCACGGTGTACGTACTATGACGGGGAGTTAGTGCGGAGGTGCTTTTCCCACCCTACCTCCAAGTGCATAACGGAACAAGAGGGTCTTCACACCCTACGCGAGATCCATGAAGGGATTTGCGGCATGCACGCCTCTGGCAGTACTTTAGCCGCGCAAGTATTCAGGTCAGGATTTTACTAGCCCACCATTCGCAGAGTTGTCATGATTATGTGCAAACTTGCCAAAAGTGTCAGGAATTCTCTAAGATTCCCCGACAACCCGCCACAGAAATTTCTGAAATTGTGGCTCCTTGTCCTTTCGCGAAATAGGGGATAGACATCTTGGGCCCGTTTCCAAAAGCAAGGTCCCAGCTAAAATTTGTGGTCATGGCAGTGGATTACTTCACCAAATGGGCAAAAGTGGAAGCGGTGGCCAACATCACAACGGAAAAAATTTGGCGTTTCTTCAAACACCAAGTTATCATGCGGTTTGGTGTACCCCGTGTGCTTGTTAGCGATAACGGGACACAATTCACCAGCCGATTCTTTAGAGACCAATGCGCGGAATTCCAGATCGAGCAAAGATTCTCCTCCGTGGCTCACCCGCAAACCAATGGTCAAGCGGAAGTGACGAACCGGAGTATTCTTAGCGGCATCAAGAAAAACCTGGAAGGGTCCAAAAAGAAATGGGCAGAAGAACTGTCGTATGTGATGTGGGCGTATCGCATGACCGTCAAAACCAGCACCGGGGAAACACCCTTCGCGTTAGCATTCGGCACGGAGGCCGTCACACCGGTGGAAATCGGCACCATAAGCCTGCGAGTAGGGTACTTCTGGGAGGAACTGAACGAGGAAAGGTTACGAGCGAACCTCGACGCGTTACCAGAACTGCAAGAGGAAACCCTTCTAAAAATGCTACACTACAAACAAAAAATAGCGCGATATCACAATAGGCGCGTCAAAGAGCGATTGCTGAAAGCAAGCGATCTAGTACTTAGAGACAAACGAGCGGTTGGTCAACGCATGTGAAAACTCAGTCCAAACTGGGACGGGCCATACCGCGTTACCCGCGTCATCGGAAAGGGGGCGTATCACCTAGAAACACTTGACGGTACTCCCTTACCTAACTCCTGGAACATAGCTCGTCTAAAATTATACCATGCTAGAATTTAATATATCTCTGCATGTTGCTGACACCAGCCCTAACCCGTACTAACGCTCGAATAGAGAATGTTCTTGTGTGTTTGTGGTTGATTGTGTGCAGATGATAAAGGATGCCAGGAGTGAAAAGTCATATCCTTGTGACAGTCGATCCTGATCAGACGGCTCACTAAGACGAGGCACGCCTTAGCATACCTAAAATTTAGTGATTGGGAGTGAAAAGTCCTATCCTTGTGGTAGCCACGCTAACATAGGTGGGCCATTAAGACGAGGCATGTCCAAACACCCCTGGGAGTGAAAAGTCCTATCCTTGTGGTAAACCGGGCTAACATAGACGACCCACTAAGACGAGGCACGTCCCAGCATCCCTGGGAGTGAAAAGTCTTATCCTTATGCAGACCATGCTCGTGGAGACGGCTCGCTAAGGTAAGGCACACCCCAGGGAGATAGTAACTCCATCCCCGAAGTGAAAATCTTATCCTTGTGATAACCGGGCTAATACAGACGTCTCACTAAGACGAGGCACGATTCCAGGGATGCGAGCTCAACGCTTGGGAGTGAAAAGTCCTATCCTTGTGACGGCCAGACCTGATCCGACGGCTCACTAAGATGAGGCACGCCCCAAGCCGATCGTGGGAATTTGGAAACGCGGAAAGAAATCGCTAAATCCCAGTGAGTAACCAGATAAGGAATCCCTGGTGAAGATGGCTGGTTGAGAAAGTGATAGAAGTGACACGAACGACACCCCGACGCGGACGAGCGATAACTAACGTTCATTGTTACGTGTTGTTATTTTACAGATGCTTTATAGTAATAGTTGAGAGCGAGCAAGGACGCGGGGGAGACAACAAAAACATTGACACCCATGCAGACGATAATGCCACATGACCTGTCGATCTCAGGAACTCAGGCAAAAAATAGGTGGGGAGGAAAGATCATACATAAAGAAAATAGCAGATGGAATATACGTGTTATAAGTGTTCAAGAAATCCTCGAAAGGTTACAAAAACCAGGCCCCTAAGAGTGAAGAACAAAATGGACGCCACTCAACCTACAAGAAAGAGTGACAAAAGGCCTATTGTACGGCAGCATGGCTATCTCCTTGCCCTTCGCCACCCCCCGTTTCTGCCCAGTCGAAACGGTCTTCTACAAGAATGTTTGAATTCTTGAGGAAAGTGGCAGAAAGAGCGTCACCACGATACACTTCCTCCTCGTGAATTTCCATGAAACACTGAGACATGATGCGGGCAGTTGTCTCAATATACCATTTCTTCTTTGTTGCCGCCTCTCCCTCCAGCACGGTGCTCTTAGCTCTCTCTGCCGCCAGAATGCAGTTAAGGTCAAATACCCCAGTGACCTCTCGTTCCGCGGCGTCTCTCGAGTCTTTCTTGGCTGTTGCCAAGCTCACCACTAACTTTTGGCAATTCTCCAATAACCGCTTCTTTTCTTCTCGCTCCGTGGCAAGCTCCTCGGCAAGCTGACGATGAGCGTCCCGCTCCCTAGCAAGCTCTTCGGAGAGCTAGTGATGAGCGTCACGTAGCTCATCTGAGGCAGAAGTGAGAGAAGCGACCTGACGCAGCATATACCGAGACCAGTAGTGAAAATAAGAGAAGGTAGAGAACATGGTAGAGCGCAAAAGAGCCACTTGCTCATCAGATGCCTGAGAAAGAAACGCCTCTTCCTCCTCAGGAGATGATAACGCATGAGCGGCTAAGAAAGAGGCAACTCCTACGGAACTCTCTCCCCCGACAGCCACAAACCCGGTCCTCTGTAGGTTAGCCAAGTCGATGTGATGGGTAACTGGACCAGACCGGGATATCGAACTCACTTTAGCCTGGAGATGAGGAACGACAATCTCATAAGAGCGATACATTGAGGCAGCGGAAGGCACGAAATGAAGTGAAGGGGGAGAAGGAGGTTGGCTGGAAGACGTCTCCCCGGGAAGTCCAAAAGAGCCAAAAGACTGAAAGGCTGAAAGACCACCCCCTGTCAAACCCTCAGCGAAGCCCATTCCCCTGTCAATCACAAGGTGACGGGCCGAGGAAATTAAGGGAAGTATCCATAACTCCCAATGGGCCAGAAGACTGATCGCCAGGGGGCATCATCGAACCAAAAGCGGCGATATTCTCTCCCTCATTAATACCAGGACCCGTTGACGAACCCGAGTTTTCCCCGTCAAGCTGTTGTCTCTTGTTGGGGCACTGAAACACGTGGGATAAGTTCATATCGCCTGACGGAGTAGGGGTAGCAGCGATAGTCTACAGAGAAGAACATGAGGAAAAATAAGATAGTAGAAGAAAGAAAAGGCTAAGAAGCGTCAAAGGATAAAAAGTGAAATGATGTAACCAAGAAAGAAATACGTACAGTGGAAGTATTGTTAATCGGTGCCTCTGAGGAAGCTCCCGTGTTTGAAGGAGGAATAAGGGTGGCGACACGTCTAGTCCTCTTCTTTCTCTTTTTCGGAGGAGCCCGAGAAGAAGACATCTGAGCGGGAGCAACGACAACTGTCACGGCAGAAACAGGAATGACGGTAGCACCCTCGCAAATCGAAGAAGAAGGCGTTTGGATGGGATTTGCGGTCGCAGTAGGCGGGACGATCGGGTTATCAGCGGCAGCGACAGCGGCCTCTCGCTGTAAAGCCCTTCTCTCCCGTCTCCTAACGTTTTCAGGCTTCTGACCTTCTTTAGGCCCTGCGAAAATGCGGTACAACGTTAGCGTTAGTATCGCCTGAAGTAATAAAGACAAAGACGCAAACACTCACGGGTAATACAGGCCCGGATGTCAATCCCGCAAGCAAGATTGCGAGTATGAATGTAGATATCCAACTTGAGCAGCTTGTCAAACCAGCCTTTCTCAGCTGTAGGAAGAGCCTCCTGCTGACCCTAGGCACTATCCCTGACATCTTGTTTAAAACCAGTCCGCCATAGAGGGTTAGGCAGTTCGACAATAAAAAATTCCTCTTTCCATTCTTCGATGGAAGACTCGAGGTGTAGAAGCTTCCAAGTAAAGGATTTGAGCGAGTCATCGCCATAACGGGGCGATATCGCTAACACACCCCTACGATTATACAGTTGAAAAAGGGACTTAAGTAATAACAGAGAAGGGGAATCGACCCCCTTGTATTTACAGAGTTCCAGAAATGTGTAAACGCAGCAGTATGCGTTGGGGGTTAACTAGGCAGGATTCACATCTAGAGATAACAACAGCTCTTCGATGAAAGAGTCGAGGGGAGGTCGGAAGCCATAGCTAAATATCTTAGCATACAGGATCCTACTGTTGCCAAGCATCACACTATTAAGACGGAGTGTATCAGAAGCAACAGAAACCTTATAATCATCAGGAATACGGGCTTTGTTTCTGGTTAAATGATCTTGGAGTATGGCTGGGGAAGTAAGGATGGTAGCAGTATTATCAATTTTTTCCTCATCTACAGATTTGGTTTGAGAACGACGAGTCCTGGCCATAGCAAAAATAAAGAGGAAAGGAAAAAGATGACAGATGAGGATAGAAATACCTTGGTGGAAGAGAAACCCAGAACGCCCAGATAGTGGAAAGGAGAAACGCAAAACGACTTGAGAAAGAGAAGGAGAGGCAAAAATAGAATGAGAAAAGAGGAAAGAAGAAACTTATGTTGGGTTTTATAACCCTAGCAGTTGAATAAAATGACTGATGTAACAATCGTCGTGTGTGTGACGCGCCACGAAGAAAAGACACAAGCAATGAGTATGATTCTAGGGAAGCGAGAGGACGCTTCGATCTCACTAGATCCTAGGGTACGCCAACCCCTAGCGCACCTTCGAACAGACACGTGTATCAGGATCGTCATGACTTCTCTCCTGCATTAATGAAGGGATCTTGAGCATTTAATGCTCTGAAAAGTAGGATCGATTTTCAACTCAAGACAAGCGCGATAGTGCGGTTGTCAAGATAACGCACTTCAGCGTTATCTCAAAGGGCGCGTTATCCAGATAAAGTAAAAAGAGAGGGATATCGTGGTAGAAGACCAATTATTACTTGAAGAAGAATCCCAAGCGTTATTCCACAATAAATATTACAAGGTAAATGACATCAATGTTCAGAATGAAAAAAGAAAAGTAATCTTTAAAAACAGGTGGAGTTTTCAAAGTCCCCGCGGCATCAGTACTATCCGATTACGAGGGAGTCTCATCGCCGTCATCCCCTTCTTCCTCTCTTGAAGAAAGAAAACCCTCGTGGCTCCCGTCTATCTCATTCATTTTTTCAGAGGCATAATCAGCTATCCTGTCAGGATCAAAAGACCCGCTGCGATAGTAATCCGTGAACCCGGCGGTGAAGGCCCACATGGTCTTTTTCTTCCACCAGTGTATCTTCGAAGGAACCTTTGCCAGATATCTCTTCACGAAGAAGAGAGTTTTTCTTGTCATCGGCAGCTAACTCAGCCTTAGCCACAACTAACTCAGCTTCTAGGAACTCAACTTTGGCTTTCCCCTTGGATTTCTCCCTTGCAAGTTCAGCACGGCAATCATTCAACTCCGCCAAGGTGCGATTTTGAAGCCGCGTCAACTCTTTCACTTTAGACAAAATGGCATCTAGTTGCCCCCTCAAAGTAGGTAAACCTCGAAGCTTATCGCCATAAGCTTTGAGAAAATAATGCATCTTGCGGAAGCCAACCAAGGCGTCATTCAGGATATGCGCGTGCTGAATATCGGGAGGAAGCCACAGCAACTCTTCTTCTTCCTCCGGCGAGCCAAATATCTCACCCGCTAGAAAGGCTATTGGTTGATCCCGCGATAACGGGTCCAATACGCCTAAGGCGCGAAACCCACTGGTACCGAGAGTTGATAAGTCCAAATGAATAGAAGGAACTCCTTGAGGACCCTGAGGAGAAAAATTGGCGATAATAGAGGGAGCGGAACCCTTAGCAAAGCCATCGAGACCCGAAATGGAAGTAAGGAACAGCGACGGAGGACCCCCCGATGGTGGATCAGGAAGTACGTTAGAATTGGGAGCTGGCGTCATCACGTCAGGAATGCAAGAGGAAATAGGAGAGTCAGGAACAACAGTCGACGAAATTGAATCTACGGTCAGCGGAGTTTCAGTAACTATGGGAGGAATGACAGGTGCCGCCTCTGTAACCTTTGCCGCTTGGGAAGTACTCGCCACAGTAGAAACGTCAATCCTCATGGTAGGGGTTCGTCAACCTTCCTCGAAGGAACCTTAGCAGCGGAACTATCTCTCCCCACTCAGAGCTTCTTCCGTTGAGCAGAGGAAGCATGGCGAAGCTCGGTGTCGATATCCATATCCTCGCTATCGCTTGTCCTAATTGTGGGCTGACCCGAAGTTACTCCTTTATCCTGAACCAGCAACCAATTGTCGAGGAAATGGGAAGCTCGAGTCGAATCACCGTGCCCTCCCCCGGTGACTGTCTTAGTTCTCCTCCTCTTCGGCGGAGTAGTTTGACGGCTGGAACCCTCAGGCGGTAGAGAGGCCGGTAGCGTTTTAGCGGCAGCACGTTTAAAGGAGCGTTATCCCCCCCCAGGCGGTTGACCCTCAACGTCATCTATCAATAAGATATATTAGAACCGCGAACAAGTTGAAATGATAGCGCAGAGAGAAAAACTCACCTATAAAGCACTCTTCTATGCGCCTGTACAAGGTAAACTCTCGAATGCGGAATGAAAAATTTATCTCTAGCAAGGCGTTAGCATGAGCCAACTCCCCCCTAGACAACACTACTAGGTTTTCCCAAACGGAACCAATAAGTCCTCGATTGAAGCCCCTAGGCCAAGGAATGAAAGGCAGCCCAACAATGAAGAAGCCACTTTTCCAGTCAGCCAGAGTCTCCTCGAAGCCCTGAAACCTCTGCCAGAATGGCTGAACGAATGTATCATTCCACCTTGGGATGATATCGACCAAACAATTGCGGCATCTACAGCTAAAAAATCTACGGAATAGATTAACGGACAGAGTAAAGATATGCTGCAACTCGCAAGCGCGAATAAAGGCGTAAATCCCGCACCAGGAAGAAGGGGTTACCTGAGCCGGGTTAATATCATATTCACACAACAACTTTTTTATAGAAACATGAACGGGGAAACGAAAACCATAGAGGAACATCTTAAAATAAACCATCCTAAAGTTTTTCGGCAAGGGATCGTGAAGCCGCAGACTAGCCTCAGGAACCTTGACAGAATAATCAGGGGGAAAAGAGATACCATTCTCCTCCAGCTTAGCCTTCAGAACCTCTTCGCAAGTAAAGAGACTGGGTGTTTTCTCGACTTCTAGATCCAAAGGTCTCTGAAGACCCCTGTGATCTCTAGTCATACGCATAATAAACCAACGAGAAGAAAATATGGAGAAGATGAAGCGAAATACCTTGAAGAAGGAAGCAGTGAATAGGCCGTCGGCGCCGACTAACGGTTGAGGAAAATCTCTTCGAGCAAAAGAAGAAACAGAGAGAGAGAGAATGATGTGAAAATTCGAAGCGCGAGTAAAAGTGTGAGAGGAGAACAGTCGCTTCCTTTTAAAGGTCAGACTCGAGAATCAAACGACCTATGAAGGCAGAACACGTACAAAGTGGAAAACGACACGTGGAAAAGCCTCTGAAAAGATATTTATAGCTAAGCATTTATATCTTTAAAGGAGGGCAGCTGACAAAGGAAAGTTGGAGAAACGGTTGCATCCAGCGGCAACCAATCTCGCAACGTTAACCCCCCGACGATTGGTAGAGTTAACGTGAGCGCATAACTAAGAAAGGAGAAAAACATAAAATGTCATCTTATTCATGAAAAGCCATACGGCATCTACAACATGCATGGCACTTAAAAGGCTAATCCTCGTCAGGCCAATAAGAAGGCCAATAGGAGTTATTGCCATCTGAGGATGGAAACTCCTCATCAGCAAAAGGGAAAGGCTCGCCAGCCTTCTTCTCTGGGTCGGGCTTTGAAGGACCTGACTCCCTCTTAGCGGCAGGAGCTGTTACCTCGACACCGATATCGCTGGAGGAGCCCCTTTCCATGAAATGATCGATATGAGGAAATAATTCATCGCCCCTTCGAACAGTGGGGACGTAGAGGTCAAACGGCACGATAGCTATCCTGGGAGCCTCCATTTCCGGCCTCTTACGACCCTTGCGTTGGACAGGTCGCCTTCTCAGACACAGCGAAGGAGGATCGTCGGAATCTGGCAAAGTTGGAGGAGTCGGTGGAGACTCACGCTCAAGGGCATCCAAGAAATATAGATCAGCCATAAAGTCTTAGACAATCTTAACGAAGAGGAACAAAGAAGGAGATGAGAAGGAAAAAGAAGAATGAATCCCCTTAAATAGTCGAAGTAAAGAAGCCTTCCTACCTTCCCGCACGACCTTTGAGAGAAATCAATGCACTTCGAGAACGAGCAATCTTAATGGCCTAATCAGATCCTGTGATCATGCCTGACGGGATTTCTCATCAATCGAGAGACGCCAAAAAACCACCCAATCAGTTGATACTGAAGAGGCAGCGTGAAATTAATGTGCAACGGTTCGCCAAAGTAACTGCCACCACTTAGCGAAGCAAGTGTTGCAGAAGTCCAACCAACGACAGACTCATTTTTAGTTGGGCTAATGTGGCCTTCGACTAAAGCGTCGGTTAACGTATTGCAAAAAAAGAAAAAAAAATCATAAGCAGAGTAACAGAAAGACATTTTATTTATTTATGGCCTAACGGCCCAGGGCATACATCCGAGTGCACAAAGGAGAACGTACAAAAGGGACGCGACGACGGCGACAAGCCATCAAACATTGGATCCTGCATCGTCCTCCCCTGGCACCACTGGAACCTCCCTCAGTGCATCCGCAATGGTGGTCAGCTCAGAAGAGCAGACCCTCATCCCCTTCAGACAGCACCTCAGCAAGTCCTTTCGGAGTCGCAGCATGGTGACCACCACCTCAATGCGGGAGACGACGGCAACCAGTTTCATCACACTCTCCAAGGGGCAGAAGCCCTCTAGGGAAGTTCCAAGCTGCTTGGACAGAAGTGGAGTCATCATCCCCTGGAGCTCCATGATGTCCTCAGAGGTCTTCCTCATCATGGTGTCCAGGAAATCCACATCAACCTCCGTCAGATTCTTCAGGGTATGGGATTTGGAGAGTAAGAAGTTTCTTGTTAGTTCATCCATGATGAAAATACCAAGAGAAATACTAAAGAGATGAAATTTGTGCGGAGAAGGTTCAAATTTATAGGCCCTAGAGGAAGGGAAGATGAGGACACGTGTCCCTCGAAAATTGAGCCACCCTATTAACCGTCACAGGACGATAGGAATGAAAGAAAGCGTCAGCCCTTGGTAAACACTCGGGCTCATTTTCAGTTGGGCTTATGATAACAATCAAGACAATTTTAGGGGCATTTTCGTTATTACCCCGAGTCAAGGCTGGACACGGCGGTACCTATCGGGTGCCTATCACGGAGGTTGCCACCCCACATCAAGAGAAGAGCCCTGGGATAGTCGATGTCAGCAGGGGGGTCTCACGCGTCATCTATCCACGCGCACGGCGTTATCCCATCCCAGGTCATCCATGACGTCACCTGAAGCTATCGTCCATGCTGTCACCTGAAGCTATCGTCTTCCCTAGATAATGCCCACCCCCTAGAGGTAACGCCCTCTCTTGGCCTATAAATACCCCACCATTTAAAGACAAAAGGTAAGCCTATGATCGCTACTGAAACCCCTGGCATTTTGTATAGCCATACTGACTTAAGCATCGGACTGTCTACGCCGGAGCCCCCCCTCCGGCGCTTTGCAGGTACACTCGACGACAACTACAGTAACTCTGAGCAGCCACAATCCTCACCCCGATCATCCAGAAGTTCGAATCTTATCAAATGGATTTTACCAAAAGTTAACGAATCACAATCCATAATCCCAAGAACTCAACTGGCAAGAGCCAAAGAAGATAAACAGGGGAACATTAGATTATTATTTGAATCTAACGTGAGAACTTTAAATATAACAAACTTCAAAAAATCCACAAGCGATTAAAAAAGACTAAGAGGCGTAGACTTTAATAGAAATATCCCTAGACCATATTATAATAATCAGAATAGTTTTCAAACCTATGAACATGAGTCTATAAAAATACCCTCACCTACGCATAGTGATATGAGGTATTCAAATCAGATAAACATGATTACAAAAGAATATAAAATAGATAAAGAAATACTAAGAAGAGAATTTTATGATCCTTGCTTAAAGGAACTAAGAACTCAATTCTTTAAAGCATATACAGAAAGTCAGTATTAACAAGAAGTCTCTTAAGCTCCATACTAAGAGGCGTAGACTTTAATAGAAATATCCCAAGACCATATTATAATAATTAGAATAGTTTTCAAACCTGTGAACATGAGTCTATAAAAATACCCTCACCTACGCATAGTGATATGAGGTATTCAAATTATATAAACATGATTACAAAAGAATATAAAATAGATAAAGAAATACTAAGAAGAGAATTTTATGATCCTTGTTTAAAGGAACTAAGAACTCAATTCTTTAAAGCATATACCAAGGAAGAAAAAAAATACATTCAAGAAAGATTTTATTCAGATTTACAATCTAAACAAGTTCATATTCCTTTCTTTACATGGCTAAACAAAAAAAACGACATAACTAACATAAGAAACAAAAACATAATAAAACCTATAAACATAAATGTAATAAGATCACCAATACAAACCTAGAAAACTACAGTAAATACAAAAGTTAGATATGTATATCCGCCACTAGAAGAGGTGATAATCAATCATCATTGAGAAAAAATCTCTGCTTCTCCTATAAAAGTAATTAGGGAAGAAAATAGAGAAATAAATATTAAAGACATAAAAAACATTCAATCAGAAAATAACCACACGAACATATTATTAAATACTATCGCAAAATAATTGCATGTAATAGAAGATAATATTCCTCCACCAATTCAATATAAAGGATATACATCTAGTGAAGAAGGAAGTAAAAAGCGAGGATAAAAAATAGAAAAACCCAGTAAACTTAGTCAACCATTGTTTAAACCAAATGAAATACAAACTTTCAAATGAAGTTTAAATTTGGTAAAGAAGATGAATTTTTGGAAAGAATAGAGAAAAATATTAGATAGTATAAATATAAAATCAAGAGATCAACTTGTTGTCTTATCAGATGATGTCAGAGATAAAGACATCGAAGAAATCACAGAATAATTCAAAGAATTAGAAATAAATAAACTCAGAAGTACAAATTACCAAAGACCAGAAATCAAACATTTTTATCCAAGACCCTCTTTTCCTGACATACAATCTGAAGAAATGAACACTAGGGTACAAGCTCGGTATGATGGCCAAAGTATTATAGAATGAAATTTAGACGGTCAAAATGAACATAATATAATAAACATGCTAGAAGCCATTATGATGGCGGCTACTGTATACAGACTTAAAGGTAATACAGATAAATAGGTAGCTAATATAATCATAACGGGATTCTCAAGACAACTTAAAAGTTGGTGGGATAATTATCTCAAAATGGAAGAAAAACTCTTTATACTAGACTCAACAAAAGTAGAGAATGAAGAAATAAAAGAAGATGAGACAAACATTCTAGCCTACACAATTTTAAAACACTTTGTTGGAGAACCTGATCAAATTCAAGATAAAACAACATAAATGTTATTAAACTTAACCTGCCCAAAACTACAAGACTTTAGATGGTACAAAGATATGTTCTTAGCCAAAATATTTTTAAAAGAAGACTATAATCACCCCTTTTGGAAAGAAAAATTTATTTCAGGATTACCAAAACAATTCGCAAAAAAGGTAAAAACTAGGATAAAAGATGTACATCATGAAATAATCTCGTATAATCTTTTAACCTATGGAGAAATTATAGCTTATATAAACAATGTAGGATTAGCACTCTGTACTAATCTAAAATTAAAGGCAAAAATGAAAAATCAAAACATTCAGAGTAGAAAAGAACTAGGATCCTTTTGTTCACAGTACGGTTACGAAACTATTATGACACCTTCAAGGAAATATAGAAAACAAAGAAAACAAATAAAAAGAAGATATCAGACCCCTAAATATAAAGAAAAACCTTTTAAACCCTATAATAAAAACTACAATAAAAGAAGATTTAACAAGTTCAAAAATAATGCAAAAAATAAAGGGAAACCCACTTGTTTCAAATGTAGACAAGTAGGACATTATAGCAACAACTGTAAAATGAAAGAAAAAAATACAAGAACTACAAATTTATGAGGAAAAAAACCCAAATGATTCAATTACTAAATTTCGATACTGACGACGACATCGGAAGCATTAGTAGCGAAGATTTAGAAATTTATTCTAAACAGGAAAACTCTTCAGAAGAAATAGATAGTTCTAACGAAGATAATAATATTTGTACATGTTCATACAAACAAGTCAACGTCATAACCAAAGATAAAGAAATTCTTATGGGAATCCTAGAAAATATAGAAGATCCGGAAATTCAAAAAGATTATCTAAATAAATTTAAAAACCTTATAAATCAAGAGAAAAGGGAAAAGGAAATAGAACATTATAGTTTAAAAATGTCATTAGTAGGTTTTCCAAACAAGAAGAAGAAATTACTATCTAAGATTTAGGAAAAGAAATAAAAATGATTAAAACAGATATTAAAAAATTACAGCAAGAAAACAAAAAACTAGGCATTAAAATAATGATGTTAGAAATTCCTAATAACCGAGGAAAAGAAACCATAGATGAATTAGAAAATCTCAAATCAAGAAATCAATAATGAAGCTCTAGGAATAACCGAAGAATATTATTTGAACATCATTTCTATGATAGATTTTCAAAAATGGTACGTTAATATAAATCTAGTGATAAATAATAATTTTCACATAAACATAAATGCTTTGCTCGATTCCGGAGCAGACCAAAACTATATTCTAGAAGGATTAATCCCAACACAATATTATGAAAAAACAATATTAAGAAAAATTATATGGGGCCAATAGAGCCAAATTAAACATAAAATACAAACTTTCCAATGCAAAAATTTGTAACCAAGGATTTTGCTTTAGAAACTCCTTTATCCTAGAAAAATACCTGAATCAAAGTGTTATCTTGGGAACACCATTTATTACACATATTTATCCTTTTAAGTTAGATCATGAGGGAATAAAGACCACGATACTTAATACAAAAATATGTTTTGAATTTATACAAAAACCCCAACAAAAAGATTTAAATATTATAAAAAAACTATTCTATAACAAGGAATATCATGCTTATCCAAAAGAAAAAACATTTGCATTTCCTAACAAAAGAAATAAATTATAAAAGAATAGAAGAAGAATTACAAAACTCTTCAAATCAAAAGAAAGCAAAAGAATTCCAAACTTTATTTAAAACAGAAGTATGGGTTAAATTACCAAACGCTTTTTGGAATAGGAAAAAACATGTCATAGAATTACTTTACGAAAAAGATTTTAATGAAAGAAATATTCAAATGAACGAAGAATTATTAGAATACTGTAAAAAGGAAATAGATGCTTTATTAAAAAGGAAGCTAATAAGACCAGTAAATCACCCTGGTCTTGTACAACCTTTTACGTACAAAAGAGTGCGAAGCTCGAAAGAGGAGCTCCAAGGCTCGTCATTAATTACAAACCACTAAATAAAGCCCTTCAATGGATTAGATATCATATACCAAACAAAAGAGATCTGATCAAAAGATTAAACGAAGCAACTATATTTTCAAAATTTGATCTGAAGTCAGGATTTTGGCAAATATAAATAGATGAAAAGGATAGATATAAAACAACATTTACAGTGCCATTCGGACATTACGAATGGAACGTATTGCCCTTTGGTCTAAAAAATACACCATCAGAATTCCAAAATATGATGAACGATATTTTAAACCCTTATACAAAATTTACCATAGTTTATATTGATGATGTGTTAGTCTTCTCGAAATCTATAACTTAACATTTTAATCATCTAAATAAATTCTTAAAAATACTAAAAGAAAATGGGTTAGTGTTTTCAGCCTCTAAATTGAAACTATGCCAAACAAAAATAAGATTTTTAGGATTTTATATTTATCAAGAAACTATCAAACCAATAAGCAGATCTATTGAATTTGCTAATAAATTCCCGGATGAAATAAGAGATAGAAAACAATTAAAATGATTTTTAGGATGTCTAAATTATATATCTGATTTTATAAAAAAATTTGAGAACAATCTGTTTACCATTATATAAACGCTAAAGAAAAACCCAGTAGAATGGACAGAAGAAACAACTTCTGTGGTAAAAACCATAAAAGAAAAGGTCAAAAATCTTCCTTGCCTAGGAATTCCAGACCCTTAACTAATAGTAGAAACTAATCCTTCAAACAATGATTATGGAGGCATTCTGAAACAGCAAAATCCAAACAGAGAGCAATTAATAAGATACTATTCTAGAATCTGGGTTGATTCTCAAAGAAACTATTCTACAATAAAAAAAGAAATTTTATCTATTGTTTTATGTATTTTAAAATTTCAAGATGATTTATTCAACAAAAGCTTTCTATTACGAATTGATTGCCAAAGTGCAAAATATATTATAGAAAAAGATGTTCAAAACATTGTTTCCAAACAAATATTTTCCAGATGGCAAGCTTTACTTTCAAGCTTTGATTTCGAAATTGAATTTATCAAAGGAGAAAATAATTCTCTACCAGACTTCTTATGCGGAGAATTTTTACAGGGACGAGCAAGATGTCCAACAAAGGAGATTCAAATAGAAAAATAAAAGCTTCATACGCCATGAACATTTCAATGTCTCCAAACAGATTTGAGCCCTTAAGGCCCAACTCATCCAAACTTGTCACGCCAAACTCTTTTCTCTTTCCTAGGCCATCAAGCCCAAAAATGCTAACAAACTATGTCCAAGCCCTGCGAGTCCAACTTCCTAGGTCGCCCGCATCTATTTCCAGTCAAACCTATTATATAGTACTTGGAACCTTACCAACATAACCATCAGCCCAAACTAAAACACAAACAAAAAATAGCCCAATCACGAAGCCCATTACAAGGAAAGTCTATTATATCGAACCAGAACATGGTATGGAATTAAGGTCCATTATAACAAACATCTTCCCAAAGGAATTCCTTTTTATCCCTAATTTAATAGAAAAAACCAGGTTGTACTATGAGTTTATTCTAGTGGACACGGATTCAGTAGAAATCACTTATGTCAATGATCCAAGAAACCCAGAAAAATACTCTTATTCAAAGTGCAAAATCTTGAAGGTCTTAACCATCTCAGGAATATGAACCCGTTCACACAAAGAACCTTTTCTCAACCATTTATTCCAAACGGTTACATTTACTATGATTATCAAAAGGCAGGGTATCATGCATTCTTATACTCAAACACCCATCACTCTTGGTTCTTTCACTTCCATAATGACTGATGTGATGTATTTTATGCTTATTTTTCCTTCCTTTCCTGGCCCTTTTTAGATCATGATGCCACTAATCTGCCCTTGTTTCCTCATTATTTGCAGATCTTGGCTTTTTGGAAGGAAATATCAAAAAGATGCATTTTTCACTAGATTTCGGACGTATCTGACCAGCTAGGCCTAGCTGCCAAGCGACTGATAGTGCATATTTTATGCATGTTTTCCTCTTTATTTATAGTCTTATTTTGAGCATGATGCTGCTAATTTCCCTTTGAATTCACCTTTTTCTTTTGCAGATCTAGGCTCAAAGAGGAAAAGATGCTGAAACAACCCCTTTTTGGTAGAATTTTGCCTTATGGATCGCAAAGAGTTAAGACCTGTCGTCGAGCCCTGGATGCGAGTCATGCCATCTAGCCCTGGACCCGCACTGGAGCCATCTGGAGCCGCATTTTGCCTGAGACTCGCTACCGCACGTGCAAATATTTTTCCAAAGACGCGGGAAGAAAGATCTACGTGGGATTCTTTCCAAATCCCTTTTTGGCTACCTCAGGAATATTCCCTAGGACACGCTCCCCCTTTTGTACCTCCCTCTTAGCTGTCTTTTGTCCTTTTGTGAGCTAAGAGGGTATTTAAACCTTAGTTTTAGGGTTTTTTAGGGACTTCTGATCATATCATCAAATCTTCTTAGGGGCAGCCGCTCACCTACTTTCCTCTTTAGTTTTCTTAGGATTGTTCTTCCTTTTGTAGCCGTCACCGACCATCAACTCTTCAAACCGGAGCTTTTAGCTCCAGCTGGTATTTATTTAGTTTTCATTCTCTTTATCGCATTCTTCTTTGTTTTATGCTTAATATTAAATCTGCCTTTATTTATTTATTTATTAGCATGAGCAACTAAGCTCATCCACTTAGCAAGGGTGTTTTGAGGGTTGCAAAAGGGTAGTCACAAGGCCAAATTGTGCTTTATATATTCTTATTGTTGTATTTGTTTGCTTGCCGTTTTTATTGTTAAATCTAGTTGGTTTTATTAGGAGCTTAATCACTTGCTAGTCTACCTTCTTAGATCTCTGTCATTTCTTTGGTTATAACTAACGCGAAGCCTTAGAATAGAGCAGACACTAGACGGATTGCCATTAGCTTGGTCTGTTCTATCTAGGGCAAGCAACCGATTAGGGTGGTGTCGCGAGTGTGACGAACTGAGAGGTATCTCGCCCTAGACGTGTCTTTCCTCCTCTTAATGGGCCTTTGAGTATTGCCTCCCCGCCCCGTGCCTGGGAGGACGGAAAAGTGTCAAGGCTACCTCATATGTGAAAACGGGGGGTAGCTTCTCTTACGAAGAAAAGCAGCGGGCCTAAATGTACCTGGCCCCTATAGCACGTCTATGGCATAAGAATAGAACATTTGTGCGCTGATGACTGACTAGGCCTCGAGGCAACCCAAGAAAATCCCTTGCTAAGATTTCCTCTCATTTTATTTTATCTCATTTATTTTCCTATTTATTTTGTTTATGATTGTTATTTCTGTTAATTTTATTATTTCTGTCCTTGTTAGCCCCCCCCCCCGCCGCGTGTTACTATTTGATTGCATTTGTCTTTGTCATACATCTACGGCAAGTTGTCACATTTTAATCCTTGTGGTCCGACCCTGTTACCGCTATACGCAAATTAAATTGTGCATCTAGGCTTCAGGATATTATTATTTTTGACCTGTTTCGACGGCGCGGTCAGCGACTGCTGTAGCTTTCGACTCCGACGCATAAAAGGAAACTATTTGAAGAAGATTCTAGCGGATTCTGCCATTATTCCCCACGATCCTCCAGTCAAAGCAAGGGATTTATTTCCAGATTTTGTAATCCCTTAGATTTAGGATTTCCTTTTACTATTATATTTTCTTCCATCTTTGGAATTTCCTTCTTTGTAATTTTCCCATTTAAGACTTTTTAGACTTCGGGTTTTGCTGAATTCTTCACCACCACGTCCTCTTTTTGGAGTGTGCAGCCACCACCATACTTTTTTTTCACTTTCGGAAAGAAGTTTTCTCTACCATCACCTCCGGCATTTTCTGTTTCCGTTCCAATAAACCGGAGCTTTGCTCCTGCCGGCAATAATAAAGAGTTTTTCCATTCCTCTTCTTCTTCCTTTATGCAATTTATTTATTTTATTTGTTTTACTTTCGGTATGAGTAGCTAAATCTCTTGTTCTTGGTAGGAATCATCGAAGGTTGCTAAGGGAATTCGTAAGGTCTAATTGTGTTTAAAACATCTCTGGTTTGTATTTATTTATTTAACAAATACTTGTCAATTCACCTAGGGTTGGTTAGGAGTCTGGCCAACTAGTAACTAGGCTTATGCGATTAAAGTCATCTCTGTAGTAATAACTAATGTGAGACTACAGGGTAAAGTAGACAACTAGATTAGAGTCATCAGGTCGCTGGTCCAATCTGACTAGGTTAAATAAGTAATTAGGGTAGTGCCTCAAACGTACTGAGTGTCTCGCCCTAGACATGTCTTTCCTCTTCTTAATGGGCCTTTGAGTATTGTCTTCATAAACGTACCTTAGAGGACGGCGAAGTGTCAAGACTACTCCATAAACGTACCTTGGGGTAGTTTCTCGTACGAAGGAAAGTAGGGGACCTAAACGTACCTGGTCCCCGTAGCACATCTACCAGCTAGGGGTATAAGATCCTTGCACCGATGACCGGCCGACCATAAATGCAACTGGAGATAGATTTCTACCGAGGACTCACTCTCTATTGATTTCTTACTTGCTACTATCTGTTATCGCTTTCTTAGTTAATATTAGATTAATCAAAAACTCTCAAAACCCCTTATTTGTTACTATTTCGGTTTGTTTGCCCTTGTCACACACAAAAGTCAGCATCTACGTCTAGTCCATGTGTTCGACCTTGTTGCCACTATACACAATTTATTGTGCACTTGATAGCAGGTCTTTATTATTATTTTTTACGGCTTCGACAACAGGTCAATGACATCCCAAGAAGATTTATCCAATGGTTTCATCAATGGTGGGCTTATTATGGAGCGTCTGAACTTGCTTATACAAACATTGTTCATGAAGGATTTGAAACCTTCAAAGAAAAATATTCATCCACAACGATTCTAAAACTAATGGCATTTTCCTTAATGTTCAAAGTTCCTTGGATTCTCTACTAGATTTTGACATAATTGACATAACAGAAACAAAACCCCCTGTCCTAATCAGAAGGTGGAAAGTGAAATGGTAGAAATCATTTCCAGAAGGGCAAGCATGCAAACGCACAATCATTAAAGAAATTGCAAAACCTACCATCCAAAACCTGCTCCCCAAGACCAATCGACATTCTACACTTCTAAGACCAAACTACAGGCCAACCTGGCATCTACTTCATCCAAACAGGACTACAAGAAGAAACTCAAAGAAGCGCTTTCTCAGCTAGGAGAAGAAGATGAAGAAGAAACTATTACTCCTTAAAACTCAGACCCTGAGTACGATGTTGATATGATGGCAGAACTGTATCCAGGTTTAAGATAAAAAAAAAAGAAAACAACTTCCATGAAAAAAGTGAGAGTGGAAAGAATAAAAGTAAACAAAACAACCCCATGAAAAAAGGGAGCATGGGAAGAAAAAAAAGAGAAAAGAAAAGAAAAGAAAAGAAAAATATATAATGATAATATCGAAAATCCTACACAAGGAATTGAGATTATCTCTCCCGAACCTCAAGAAGAAACACAGGAATTATCAACACCTGGCTACTCTTAAAGGCTATTATCAAAAGAAGACAAAGAACGTGGCAGATTATCAAAAGAGGACAAAGAACGTGGCAGACAAAACAAAGAACGTGGCCGACAAGTAAAGACTCACACCAAAACAAATTATCAGAAGAAGATGAAGAACGTGGCAAATTATCAAAAGGGCACAAAGAATGTGGCTGACAAAAGGCGCACTGAAAGAAAAACTCCCACTAGGACAACTTGAAATTTTATCTTTTAATTTTTCAAAATGTAATCTGAATTCAAGTCCGGATGGACTCTTCTCCCCTTTTCTTCTATAAATAGAGTGTAAACCTTCACTTGGAAGGCAAAGCAAAAAATAAGAGCAATAACACTTGTACTAAAATCTCTGAAGAAGAAATCAAAGCTTTCTCCATTGTAAGTTTTTCAAGCTTTCGTTTATTTCAAGTTTTTTCGATTCAAGCTCTTTACTTTTAAAGTTCTTAAGAAATAGTTTTTAAAATGGCTTCAAACTGGATAATTGAAAAACTAGCTTTTTATCTTGCTGAATACAAGTCGTCTTTCAAATTTATATGAATTAAGAAAAGAATTTATTTCAAACTGTGAAAATATTGAAAAAAGTTATCATATTAAAGACCTTATGGGAGAACTAGATGAAAATGATAATTCAGTTCCATTTCCTAAACCTACAACTCCTTTATGTTTATTAAAATAGAACTGTTTAAGAACATGATTGAAGCTACAAACAAAACAATAAGCACTGTTATGAACAATATTAATCGTTGTGTTAATAATCTGGAACTTTTAAAAGAAAAGGATAATAAAAATAAAAGAATCAAAACCACATCCACCTCAACCTTCCCAAATCCGTTCACTCTCACTTTTCATCTAAATCCTACCTCATATATGGAACCATCATCCTCAAACTCCAAAGATGAACCTTCGTCCTCGAACTCTGCTGCAGTTCCTCCTCCACATTCTCTTCCTCTAGGCCTGCTCTTCCCTCAAACTGCTGGTACTCCTCCAACCTACAGCCATTTAGCAAACATCATGGCAGACCAGAGCTTAATAATTCTCTAGAGGGTGTTCCTTGCACTCGGTTACAAAAAGAAGGTGAGGTTCAAGTGCGAGATTCTTTGAATTGCCCTTTTGTCAATTCCTTGCCTTGCAAGCAATGAGGAAAAAATCTGGTCCAGGTAGCAGGAAATTCCAAGTAGGCAGAGGCAGAAGGAGGGAGTTTGGAGGAGATATCTTTTGTTTCAAGCACTGCGGAGGAAAACATAAGTTGGTGCGGATTGAAGCCGAGGTCATTAACGATTTGGAGTTTGGGGAGAAAACGAGAATAAATTTCAATACTAACACGGAGGCTATGTCAGTAGTTTGTGGTATTGGGCGAGAGAGGATGGATTCGAGGGGAGAGTTCTTCCTGCTATCTAAAAGCCTGATCTCCATTATATGACCTCAATTTTAATCATTAGTCTTTTATCATGGAATTGTAGGGGTCTTGGTAGAGTGATTAAATGTCATAAGGCTAGGAGGTTGATTAAAAATTTGGGCTCGCCGGTAGTGTGTATTCAGAAGACTAAGGAGTTTATTGACGGGTTTTTTCATTCAATCCTTGTGGAAAGAGGTGGGGGTGTAGTGGATATACACACCGTCTGTTGGGAGTTCAGGGGGTCTTATTTGTTTGTAGGACTCTACGTTCTTCTCGGATACTTCAGTGACTTGAGAGGACAAATTAGTTGTTCTAGAAGGGAGGGTAGTGGGAGCACCTAACGACGTTGTAGGCAAAAGCTTATTGCTCCGGCGTTAAGCATGACAAACTGATCCTAGTTATCGACGACTTTAATTAGGTTCTTTGACCAGAGGAAAAGAGGAATGGGCAAGGTTATACAACTGGTATGAGAGATTACTAGTCATGGGTAGATGGTTGAAGTTTATTGGAGCTACATTTGCAGGGTCGCCGTTACACTTGAAACAACGCAGTGAGTGCTAGTAGGATTGATAGAATGTTTGGGAATACTCAGTGGTGGACCGTATTTCCTCATCTGAGGTTACATGAGTTGCGCAAGGGCCTTATTTATCATGTTCATTTGGTTGTATTCCAATAAGTGGCGGGTTGGGGCGGACTACCTTTTCGTGTTGTTAACGCTTAGTGGAACTACCCGCAATTTAACGATGTTATCAAGGAATTCTGGTCGGAGGCACGTCAGCTTGTTTAGTGGTTAAGAGTTGAAAGTTATAAAATGTAAGCTTAAGGAGTGGTAAAAAGAGTGTTGGGGATAATCTGATAGAGAGTTTGTGCTTTTATAAGAGAAAGTTAACTCTCTTGATGACATTATGGAGGTGCGTGACTTATATGTGGGATAACAAGATCAATATAGAATGGTTGTGGACAATTATTGACATCAAGCCCGTATGGTGGAATCATTATGGCAGCAAAAGACTAGAGTTTAGTGATGTGTGGAGGGTGACAAATTTTAATTTTTTTCTATAAAGTTTTTAACTGTTGGTCACCTTCTAATGTGATTCCTGCTATCCATATTCAGGGAAGGCTAGTCTCTTCATCGGCAACCGTTAAGAATCACATTGCAGATTACTTTTCTGCCTTTTTTGCCTCGGGTAATTAGGGTCGTCCACTATTGCCTGACTTGGGTTTTGAGAAGTTATGAGTTGGACAATTTGAGTCTATTGAGTGTCATGTTTCCAATGAAGAGATTTGGACAGTCGTTTAGAATTGTGGTAGCGATAAGGCCTCTGGCCGTGATGGCCTTAATTTTTTGTTCTTAAAGTGTTGCTGGCATAATATGGGAGGTGAGATTTGCACTCTTGTTATGTTCTTTTATACCTCTAGAAGGATGCCAATAGGGATTAATTCTTCTTTCATTACATTGGTTCCTAAGTTTAAAGGCGTCATTTGTCTCAAGAACTTTCGGCCTATCAGTTTAGTCAATGGTTTGTTTTGTATAAAATTATTGCCAAGATCCTTGCTTCCAAGTTGAGCATCGTTATGGACTCGGTTTTTTTTTTGGGATTCTCAGCACGGGTTCTTGAAAGGATGTCGACAACAGATTGTTTCCTTGTGGCTTCTGAAGCAATCCATTTTCTAAATAAGAGTCGACAGTAAGGTTTTGTTTTTAAGCTTGATTTTCATAAGGCATACGACTCGGTGGAGTAGAGGTACCTCGATATTATCATGGGTTACATGGGGTTTGGAAGTCAATGAAGATGCTAGATTACAGAATGTTTAAAAATAACTAGGGTTTATATTCTCATGAATGGCATCCCAACTAAGGAGTTCTCGGTGGGGAGGGGCTTATAAAAGGGTTGTCCCCAATCTCCATTCCTTTTTTAATTTGAATGGAGAGGGCCTTAATATTCTTCTTCTTAGTGTGGTACGTAGGGGTTTATTTGCAGGTATTGGTAGCCCGATTAGTGGGTGGCAGGTGACTCACATACAGTTCGCGGACGATACCCTCATCTTTTGCGACGGGAATTGGGAGAGGTTGGCTAATGTAAAGTTGGTTGTATATTGGTTTGATGCTTTTCTCATGTATCAAAGTTAACTATCACAGGAGTTCTCTTATCGGGGTTAACATTCCTAACGTGGAAGGTTATTTGATTGTGGATTCTCTTTGTTGTAAGTTTAAAGATTTGTGTGTGAAGTATCTAGGATACTCTCTTGGAGCTAGCACTCAGCGGGTTTCATCTTGGAAGCCTCTAATTAACTCTTTTAATATGTGTTTAGCATCCTGGAAAGGTAAGCTCTTGTCATTAGCTGGTCGTCTCACGCTTATTAAATTTGTTTTGAGTAGCTTGCTGATTTATCATGTCTTATATTGTAAGGCCTGATTATATGTGTAAGACCATTGACAAGACGTTGACGAAGATCTTGTGGAGTGGGTGTGATGTTTAAAAGGTGTTGAAGGTAAGTTGGCAAGTGGTCATTCATTCTGAGCAGATTAGGCGTTTAGGCATGTGGGACATTAGAGAACGCAACCGTGCCTTATTGTTTAAGTGGGTGTGGGCTTTGGCTACTCCAAAGTCGGGTGTGTGGTAAAAGATCTTGTCTTGTCAATACAACATATCCACCATTCACAATCTACTCAACTCTGATAACAAGTCCTCATCACAATTTTGGCAAGGACTGAGAAAGCTTTTTGGTATAGATGGTTCTCTAGGCGAGGTAGTTTATTCTTATCTAAAATATAACTTAGGTGATGACTCGTCACTCAGGTTCTGGTTAGACTTGTGGGTTGGCGCCCGCCCTCTTAAGGAAAAAAATTCGAGATTGTAGAGCCTTGCCTAGGATAAGGAAGGGTTAATTTGTAATCAAATAAGGAAGTAAGCAAACAGATGGCTGGAATTGGGAGTGGAGTTGTAGACGAGGCTTATAGGATTGGAAATTTGATTTGTTGGCTAATCTGCAGGATATCATTTCTGCCCCACGAGGGTCGGGTTTGGAGGATAGGATAACTTGGCTTGGCACACCTAACGACAAGTTCACAATGACTTCTTGTAAGATTTTAGAGGGGCGCAAAATGGGGGAGGTTTCATCCTTGAATGTTGTCGCTTCTAAGGTTTGGCTAAGTGTGGCACCTTTCAAGGTCGAAGTCTTTTGCTGGCTTCTTTTGCAATAAAGGTTGACAACTAAGGACTTCCTAGTGTGTAGGTATATTATCCCGAGTAATGGTGTTTGGTGCACTTGTTGCGTAGGGAATGAGGAATTTTTTTCCCATCTATTTTTCCATTGTGAGGCGAGCCTTGCTATTTGGAGGTGGTTCTTGCTGTTGTGGGGAGTTTTGGGTCTGCTTACAGTAGAGGTCCTTCGGGTATGGGAGTGTTGGGAAAGTCTTAATTTGTACCAAGATTTCATAAATTATTTTGATGTGTTCTCTTTCATTTTATAAGTTGGCACATCTAGATCGAGCGCAAAAGGTGCATTTTTTGGTAGTTGCAATTTATGCATGATAGGGTTGTCAACAAGGCCATCGATGCGGTGGTGGATTGGTTGCGGGGGGAAGAATCTGACTTTTTGTTATTCTCCTAATAAGCTTAGATTTCAACTTAAGGGATTATTTCATGGAGTAATTAGTTAGTGTTTTGTTGTTTATGCTATTTGTAGTCTGATCGATTGTCAAAGCCGTAAAAAATAATAATAAAAACCTATAGCCGATATGCAGAAAATAAAATGCATATAGCGGTAATAGGATCATTCCACATGGATTAGTCAAGACGTATTCTTTCAGTGATGACTAGACAATAATTAACGAAACAAATAGTAATTAGGGGAATTTCGAGTTATGAGATTAAAACTATCAATTAAATAATAACAAAACAAGCAAGAAAAATAAGTAAAGGGATTAACTCAATAAGAGAGAGCTTCCTATTAAAGATCTATCTTTGGTTACGATTAAGGTAAACTGATCATCGGTATAGTGGTATTCTATTCCTAACTTACAGACTTGCTATAGAAACTAGGTACGCTTAGGTCTTTTGCCTTCCTTCTTACAAGAATCAACTCCAAGATCGCTTATGAAGAGAACTTGACCGTCCTAAAACCCTTAAGGTACACTTATAGGGATTTAACCAAACTACCCATGAAGTGGAGGAAAGACACGACTAAGGCAAGACAAACAGTACGCTCGAAGTCCTTAACCCTAATTAGTTATTTAACAACCTCTAAACATGGAAACTAGGCAAGGAACATTGCTGGATCAAGTCCTTAGGAGAAGGATGACATGGAAGGTGGCTTGGAGCACATCTACACGAGCCAATTCATGGAAGAAAGGTTCCAAATCGGGTTCCAAGATAAATACAAGACCGATTGGGATCTTAGGAGAACCTCTTCCAAGTTTGAAGACATTTGGACGAACAACTTGCAAGATGGTCCGTTGCTACTTTTGCATGCACAAGTGTCCTAAGCGCAAACGTGACGGACAACTTCGTCGGACCATATCTCGATCATCAGAAGTCAGAATCATGCGATCTATATCAATTATGAAACCTCATAATGTTTTCTTCATTTTGTCCAAAATTCAGATCAAACTCCCTAGCTGTTTGTTTGTTATCGGTCGATACATTTTCGCTGACAGCAATCCTACGCGGATGAGGACTTCAAAACGCGTCCGTCAACGCCAACGACCATTCTTCAGACCAGTCAGGCCCGGACCAGGAAGAGGAGCACCCTCCTACTATTGTTGGGTCTTAGCTATTGAATGGGATAAGTTTCAGCCCAATTGGACAAGCCAATCAACAGTTAGGGCGGGGAGACATTTTGGCGCGCAGTGTGAACGCGAGCAGCCCGCAACTTGGAGAATTCGGCCCAAACCTTGGCCTGATGATGCGAATGCTTCTAGGAAGTTCTAGAAGGCTTTATTTGTATTTATTAATTATTTTTTACACTTATTAGACTAGTAGAAGTTCTATTTCGAAGTTACTTAGGAGTTCTAGTTAAAATAGGTTTTCTAGTCTTAGTTAAACTTGTATTGTTTATGCCTATTTAAAGGCAGCCGTTTGGCTTAATAAAATAAGATCATTTTCAGCCAAACACTTGAGTTAATTGATCTCACTAAGAACCTTGAATCCTTTGAGTCCGAACACTCGAAGAACAACTCAAGTAAATCGAAAGTTCATCCTATTGTTCGCCTATCTAGGTTGCTAACCTCACCAAGGGTTAGAGGGTTAGAAGTTCGAGCAAGACCCTTGATTGCATAGCTGGGTTGGCTAGATAATTGCGTCTAGCAGGGTCAGCGCTCGATTGAGTTATTATTCCGCACGAAATCCACACGTGAACAACGATCGCATAAGGAGAAACGATTCAAGCCTAGCAAGGATCGTATCATCATCCCTCGAGCCTTGGACCCTATCACGGGTCCCCTTGGTGTCTCCATCCCTCAAGCCTTGGCCCTTGTCATGGGTCCACTTGGTGTCTCTTTCTCCACCAAGGTCTGGAATGCATCACTTGTGTTTGATTTGTGGTTAGGCCAGCCTAGAATTATGCATGAGTAGTTATAGTAATTCTGACAACTTAGCCACTATACGAGGCTGAAAGATAGAAAAGACACCTAATTCAAAGTCATCATATTGTTGGTCCAATTCAGTAACCTCCCTTGAAGCTTTGGAACGTCTTGGGCTCGACGTTTTGGGTTGATTGGCCTTGGTCGCAAGGCGTGTGCGCGTTGTGCTTGCGCTAGGGTTAGCCTCGGGGCTAGGATCGTATCAGATGACCTTGTGGTTTGAGGGGGAACTCGCCAAGGAGGGATGATGCGATCACGACTCCTATAATGCTTGAAGAGTTGGAGATAGCGCCAAAAGGGCCGATAACCCGCAGCAAAGCCTAGAAGCTAACGTTATGGATTGAGAGGGAGACATAAATGGATGATTCCCATACACCAAGTCAAATATTGACGCAGATAACTGCCGGACCGGAGACCACAAAGAATGTTACCGGATAGATGCATCTATCGGGAAAGGTCAAACGGATTCCGTTTGACTTACCGAATAACTATAGGGACAAGTCAAACTAAGTCAAACGGGTTCCGTTAGCCTTCCAAATGGATGACATGCCAAGATCTTCTGGATTCCGTTAACTCATCAAATCTACCGGATTTGCTCTACTTATAAATAGTCGTACTATTTTTCATTTCTAGTCAGTTTTTGTGTAAAGTGTTTTTGCTTGCGCTGAGAGTACTCCGCCCTTAAACACTAGAAACTCACCTTGTGAGAATCAAGTCCAGAAGACTACTTGATTCATTACAAGTAAAAGACCTCTAGTCTTCAACTTTTTTAATTTACTGTTTGAGTGTTAAATCCTTTAAGAATTTGGGATATTTGTGTTCATTCATTTATCTTGGATTTATGTGTTTGGATGTTTATGAGCAAGTGTGATTTGGGTGTTTACTGTTAATCGATTGCTTTGAATTAATTGTCCATTATAAATTTCATCATTATTATTCCCTTTTCGCGTTCAACTTCATCTTCTTATTTCCCCTGTGTTCCTCATCCTTTCTATTTCCGCTCTATTCACCTTTGTTGTGAATACCCATTATATTTACTTGATAATTCAAGCTTGATCCAAAGCTGCAAAGCTTAATACACCTCCGATTCTTCGAAAGGGAACTCGGATCGCGTCAGGAGGACCATGACCCGGGCTAAGGAGACCGCTTGATGATGGCCCTCGTGCACCATGAACTCGGCAGTGAGGACCTAGACCTTCTAAGCCTCGACACGAAAACCTTAATTAACCGCAAGGCACGAAGCGAGGATCTTCGAGACTGATTGACCAAATTTAGGATTTGAACAAATTGAATTTGTAATAATTAGTTTTAATTTTGAAAGAGTTTGAGTCGAGATAGAATTTTAAGGGCAGCATGTTTTAAGCTGTAGGAGATTTTTTTGAGAGACTCTCGACTCCATCTCCTTCCTCTATTCTAAAAACACTTTGCTCTGCAACTTTCCAACTAGGAATTTGCAGATTTAATTTCCTTTTTTTATATTTAATAAAATTCTATTTTTCTTCCATGATTATTGATAACTATAGAAGTGATTTCAGGGGCATTTTTGTCCTTACACTCGATGACAAGGTCGGAGTACTGTTATTGTCACCTGGACTGAACTACTGTAGTTCTCGCCTCCCATTTCTTACTCGGAATCCCGGGATGGTCGACGTCAGCGGGGGGGTCTCACAAGATATTTGTTCACACAAACGGCGTTATCTCATCCCTGGCGTTATAAGGCATCAACTGAGAGCCCTGAGATAACGCCCCCCCTCTAGGTAACGTCCGCTTCTTACCTATAAATACCCCAGCATTCAAGATAAAGAGGTAAGCCAAAACTAGCTAGTCGAAGCTCCGCCATTTTGACCACTCATACTAACTTAAGCATCAGAGTTTCTACGCTGGAGACCCCCTCCGGAGCTTTGCAGGTACACCAGACGGTGAGAACAGTAATATCAGGATACCATGCTAGAACCTGAAATGCTTCACTAAGCTTTTGGCTAACGTTAATAATATATTTTAACGATCAAATCGAGAATATCTTCGTGTGTTTTGTGGTTAATAACGCGCAGATAATGAAGGGTGCGAGGAGTGAAAATTCTATCCTTGTGACAACCGCTCCTAATCAGACGGCTCACTAAGACGAGGCACGCCTTGGTATACTTAAAGATTCAACGCTAGGAGTGAAAATTCTATCCTTGTGACAACCGTGCTAATACAGACGGCTCACTAAGACGAGGCACGCCCTAGCACCCCCGGAAGTGAAAATTCTATCCTTGTGATAATCGTCTAACACAGACGACTCACTAAGACGAGGCACGCTCTGGGGAAATGAAGACTCAATGCTTGGAAGTAAAAATCCTATCCTTGTGATAATCGATCCTGATCAGACGGCTCACTAAGACGAGGCACGCTCCAGGCCGACCGTTGAAACTCGAGATAAAAGGAATATCCCAATAAATAACCGGATGGCAAATACCCGGCAAAGTGGTTAGATGAGTAATACCCCGGTGAGGCCGGATCCAACGAGGCTGGATGGAAAAGTAATACTAGTAATACCCCAGCGAGGCCGGATCCAGCGAGGCTGGATGAAAAAGTAATACTAGTAATACCCCGGTGAGGCCGGATCCAGCGAGGCTGGATGAAAAAGTAATACCAGTAATACCCCGGCGAGGCCGGATCCAGCGAGGCTGGATGGAAAAGTAATACCAGTAATATCCCAGCACACCCGAGTGAATGCTTATAGCTTATAGATGCGATTAATGCCCAGTATTACATGTCATTTTGCTAACACGGTAAAGCAATATTTGAGGATTTGCAGGAAAAATCGTGGAAATATTGAAATAATAGAGAGACCAATGCCCACGAAGGCGGCGAAATCATAGAGGAATCCTGATAGATCACATTCAAGAAATTTTATCATGTGTTTCTATCGTTAATTCTAGCAATCTTGCCTATAGAATTCCTTGTGGTTAACCGTTGAACATGAGCCTCGCGTTGCAAAACCTATATGGTAGGAAGTTGGCAGGATATAAGGAAGCATACAGAAAATATTGAAATATTCTCCGAAGATTTGTGTGCAAATGACATTACAAAATTAATTATAAGGGGCCTACCAGGAAGATATCTACTCAAGGATATGGTATCTCCTATCTAAAGAGGAGACAGAAATCTACGGTTATCTACTGATAACAATAGAGGCAATTCCAAGGGTATTGTCGTCTTTACACTCAGCGATAAGGCTGGATTACTGTAGCTCCTATCGGGCACGCCTCACCAAAGATGCCGCCCTTCACCAAGCGAGGAACCCTGGGATGGTCGATGTCAGTAGGGGGGTCTCACGCATTATCTGCCCATGCGCACGACGTTATCCCATCCCAGGTCAGCCATGACGTCACTCAAGGCGTTATCTTCCCTAGATAACGCCCACCCCCTAGAGGTAACACCCGCCTTTGCGCCTATAAATACCCCACCATTCAAGATGAGAGGTAAGCCTATGATTGCTAGTTGAACCCCTGCCATTTGGAATAGCCATATTGACTTAAGCATCAGAGTGTCTACGTCGGAGCCCCCCTCCGGCGCTTTGTAGGTACACCGGACGGCAAGTACAGTAACTTTGAACGGCCATAGTCCTCACCCCTGGTTCCTCAGAAGTTCAAATGTTATCAAACTAGTGCTTTCATTGAGAGCTTTGGTTTTATTAAGTGAGCGTCCTTAATAGCCAAGCTCTATTTTTTCTCGGAGATTGAAGGATTATGGCTTCTGATTCGGAGTCTACACCACCTCAACCTTCTAGCATTCCTTTGCGGTCCGTAGGGAAATTTTTCCTTTTGCTACTACTGATGTTTCTGCCACAATGCCAGAAATTCCTCTGAGGTCTTCAGATTTCTCCTTCGGACAAACAACAAGAACACATTTTTCCCAGATGCAGTTTCCTCTTTCCCAAATGGCAGGATCTAGCTATTCCACTCCTCCTCCAATGGGATCTATGATGGATAGCACTAATAATCCTTTTGTGAATTCAATATCCGATCTTCGTGCTCAGTTAGATCATTTAACCGAGTTAGCCGCAAGATTCACGCCCAGTGTTTCCGGACCAAGTGTTCCTTCTCAAACTCTTTTCACTTCATCTATTGTCACTGAACAACCGTTGTTGCCTCCGCAACATAGAAACATTCCGTTGACCTTATCCGCGATGACTACACCAGCCAGCTTTGTGCAACTCGCTCATGAGCGAGTAGAACCTTACGTACCGCACGCGCGACAAATCCCCGTCTCCCAAGAGGAGCGACGGCAGGACGAGTATAGAGATCGTTGGGACGGTCGCTAAGAGGAAATGGATAGAGATGTATCCCTCGAGTGTAGTGAGAGATCGAGTAGTAAAAGACACCAAACCTGCTCACCAAGGAGTCGTAGCCAGACTCCAAGGCGACATCACACCCCCGATCCGCGAAATTGAAGACGTCATCTGGAAGTGTCCCCATCTCGCCATACTAGAGAAATCCTTGACGACACCTCAGGTCACCCATTTAGCCATCGCATAAGACGTCACAGAGTCAGTCGACATGTGAAACTCCCTACGGAGTCCTATGACGGTACCAAGGATCTTATTTCCCACCTTAACAAGGTGAAGGACTTTGTGAAATTCTAAACTCACAGTGACGCAGCTTTGTGCCAAATATTCGTTATGATGTTGTCAGGAGTCGCGCGCCTTTGGTTTGAAGGTCTCCCAGCCAGATCCATTGACAGTTTTTCGCAGTTGGAGTCTAAGTTTTGAAACTAGTTTAGTACCACTGTCCTCATCAAGAAATCCGTTGCAATTTTATTCGATATACACAGGAAACCTCAGGAATCTTTGAAAGATTTCCTCAGTCGTTTCGATACGGAGATGTCATTAACGTCAGGCGTTACCGTTGATTTCGTTATAGAAGCCTTGAAGCGGAATTGTCATTATGAGAAACTGCGAGACACGTTAATGGTGGACCCCCCAATGACTTTGGACGCGTTGAGATTGAAAGCCCATAATTATGCAAGGATGGAAAAGGAAGAAAACAGGGACAGAACCAGAAATATGCCACAAAACACACCTCAGGTTCCCAACGTTCCTATCAACACGACCTCTAACGATCGTTTTATCGATGATTACACCCAACAAAAAGATCACATCCCTAAGACCTCCAATCGGCGAAGAGGTAACTTCTCACGAGGAAGACCCAGTAATTCCCCCACTCGGCGGTAGACAGATCCCCCAAAGGCCGAATTTATGACCCAAACCTTCCTTCCCTCATACTGCCAAGAGCGAAAATCTTAGCGATTGCAGAACAACGGAACCTACCTATCCGTTATCCAGCCCCTGTAAAGCCAGGAGTAGTCATGGGAGGAAGGGAAAACACTCTTTGCAAATTTCATAAAGTCAAGGGACACTCCACAGACGTGTGCAGAGAATTAAAGCTAGCGATAGAGCGCTTAGTAGAAGAAGGTTACCTCGGGGAGTTTGCCACTAAGGCAAGAGAAGAAGTCAGGAACAACCCGACAAATAGGATGTTAGATAACCGATAGGCACCTCCTCGCGCTCCAGGAAACGATGCTACTCCTGCTGGGAGAGGTAGAGAAACACTTACGATTGATGAAGAGGATGTTCCCATCATCAATATTATCGCGGGAGGCACGCAGTACCTGGACGAGCCTGTGCAGTTAACACCCATAGCAGGAGACAAGCGGAAGCTAGAGGGCGCATTAATGAAAAGCGAAGCGATAAGTGCCTTAGATCGAATGGTGTTATCCTTCTCTGAAGAGGACGAGAAAGGTGTTGTGTTCCCACATAACGATGCGTTAGTAGTTACGCCCGTTATTGGCAATCATGGAGTTAGAAGAACTCTTGTTGACAATGGAAGCGCGGTAACCCGATTTTCATTGGAGGCTTACAACCTCATGAAGTGTCCTGACAGCGAGCTTACACCCTACAAGAAGCCAATAATTGGGGTAGATGGAGTTCCAATCCTAGTGACTGGAGTCACGATGCTGCCAGTATACTTTAGAGAAGACACCTCCAAGCGGTCAGAGGAGTTGTTATTTTTGGTCATATACCTAACCCTGCCCTATAACGCCATACTTGGGCGACCGTTCCTCAACCATTTTGGAGCAGCGATATCTCAGAAGCATTTGAGGATGAAATATCCCTCCTGGGATGGAGTAGTCTCAATCAAAGGCGATCAAAAATTGGCGGTTGAGTGTTACCTACTCATGACTCAGAAGAGTTGTGATAGATACGTGTGTGTCACGGTAGATCCTTATGGGCCGAATGATGAGAAACGTACTCAGCCTGTGGATAAATTGGTACCCGTACCGGTTAACGGGGTCAACGAAGTAAATTTCTTGGTTAGCGAAAAGCTAAGCCCAGAAGAAAACCTCCAACTAGCTCGACTATTGAACAAATGTAAAGGAGAGTTTGCATGGAAGCCTGCGGATATGCCTGCTATCTCGCGAGAGGTAGCGGAACATCGATTTAATATTGATCCCTGCGTCAAACCGATCCAACAAAAACGACGAGTGTTTTCTATGGAAAAAACTTTAGCTATTGACAAGGAGGTGTCAAAGCTCTTTGACGCAGGTTTCATCCGAGAGGTCCACTATCCAACTTGGTTAGCTAACCCAGTTCTCGTTCCAAAGCCTAACGGAGACTGACGTATGTGCATCGACTTCACTGACCTGAATGATGCTTGTCCCAAGGATTGCTATCCGCTCCCTCGAATCGATCAGCTAGTCGATCAGACTGCTGAGTATGCCTATCTAAGTTCATTAGACGCCAACTCCGGGTATCATCAAATCCTTATGGCTGTTGAAGATGAAGAAAAGACTGCCTTCATCACTCCGAAGGCCACTTACTACTACACGGCGATGCTGTTTGGGTTGAAGAACGCTGGGGCAACCTTCCAACGCATGGCGAACAAAGTATTTGAAAAGAAAATTGGAAAGAACGTAGAAGCCTACGTTGATGATATACTAGTCAAAAGTCGAAGCTTCAAGGACTACTTGGTCGACTTGAAAGAAGTTTTTGATGTGATAAGAGAATACAAAATGAAGTTGAACCCCCGTAAATGTATGTTCGCGTTCCAAACGGGTAAATTTTTTGGCTACGTGGTCAGTCAGAAGGGTATCCATCCCAACCCTTCAAAAATCAAAGCTATCCAGGATATGATATCTCCTCGAACCGTCAAAGAGATACAAAAACTAACAGGGCGCGTTATCACTCTAGGACGGTTGATAACAATTAATGAAACACCAAGGGTATATTCGTCCTCTCACCTCAAGTCAAAGTCGGATCCCTGTAGACCTTAACTGGCAAACGGCACCCGGTTGCCCCCCGGTTAGGCCAAGTATCCTGGGATGGTCGACATCAGCGGGGGGCCACACGGCGTCAACCCATCCCAGGATACCCCGACAGCACCCATGGCGATATCTCTACAGCGATATCTGCATGCTGACGCCATCCTGGACGGCCCAGATGACACATGCTGACGTTATCCTGGGCGATATCTCCCCTTGATAACGCCCACCCCTGGGGTAACGACCTTCCTTTTTTCAGCTATAAATACTACTCATTTCTAGATCGAGGGTAAGATCTGATTCTCTACCCAAATCTCTGCCAAATTTTACAGCCATACTAACTTAAGCATCGGAGTGTCTACGCCGGAGTCCCCCCTCCGGCGCTTTGCAGGTACGACGGACTGCCGCAACAGTGATTCCAGACAGCCATAATCTCGACCACACTTCCCCCACAGTCCGAATCTTATCAAATTGGTGCTTTTATTGAGAGCTTTGGTTTTAATTAAGTGAGCATCCTTAATAGCCAAGCTCTGTTCTTCTGGGAATTGGAAGATTATGGCTTCTAATTCAGATCCGCCGTTGACTCAGTCCTCTAGCCTCCCATTTGATACCCGCAAGTGACTTTTCGCTTTCGCCACTTCTGATGCTTCTACCTCGGTGCAAGAAGTTCCCCCAGGAACGTCAGATCTGTCCCTTGAACAAGCAGTGGGAACCTTTGTGTCCCAGCCATACACTCCTTTGTCTCAAATAGCGGGGTCCAGTCATTTTACTCCCCAGTCAAGGGGATCCGTGATAGACGGTGTGAATAATCCTTTTGCAAGCTCGATTTCAGCCCTCCGTGCCCAGTTGGACCATTTAACAGAACTGGCTGCTAGATTCACACCAAGCGCTTCCGGATCAGGCGTCCCATCTCAGTTCATTTTCACTCCACCCATTATTACAGAACGACCACTGTCATCTCCATCGCATGTGAACATCCCTTTGACGCTGCCTGCGTTGAGTGCACTAGTTAGTCTGGTACAGTTCGCTCATAGGACGGTGGAGCCGTATGTACCACAAGTGCCCTTACTTCCTATTCTCCAAGAGGAGCGTCAATGGCGCGAGGAGGATAGAGGCCGTTGGGATGGTAGAAGGGGCAAAAATGATAGAGATATGTCTCCTGGGGGGAGTGAAAGATCCAGAAGTAGGAGGCATCGAACTCGCTCACCAAGGAGCCGTAGTCCGACTCCCAAGCGACATCATATTAGAGATCCGCGAGATCGTAGGCGTCATTTAGAGGTATCCCCACCTCATCAGGCGCGGGAAATCCTTGATGATACTTCTGGCCACCCCTTCAGCCTGCGCATAAGGCGTCACCGAGTTAGTAGACATGTGAAGCTCCTCTCAGAGTCCTATGATGGCACCAGAGATCCCATTTCTCATCTTAACAAGGTGAAGGACTTTGTGCAATTCCAGACCCACAATGATGCTGCTTTGTGTCAGATATTTGTAATGACCCTGTCAGGGGTCGCGCGTTTGTGGTTTGAAGGTCTTCCGAGTGGGTCTATCGATAACTTTTCGTAGCTGGAATCCAAATTCAGGAGCCGATTTAGTACTGCAGTCCCTATCAGGAAGTCAGTTGCTGCCTTGTTTGACCTACACAGAAAACCTCAGGAATCCTTGAGGAGCTTCCTCCATTATTTTGACACCGAGATGTCGTTAACGCCAGGAGTAACTGTTGATTTCTCCATTGAATCCTTAAAGCGAAACTGTTGTTATGGAAAGCTCATAGATGCTTTAATGGTTGACCCTCCAGCGACTTTAGATGCGTTAAGGCTGAAAGCCCACAACTATGCGAGGATGGAGGAGGAAGAGAATAGGGACATGATTCGAAACATGCAGCCAGCCATGCCTCCAGCCCATAACGCTCCTATTCCAGCTACTTCTGAAGATCGGTTCGTTGACGATTATGCTCAGCGAAAGGATCACATTCCCAAGACATCTAATCAGAGAAGAGGCAACTCCTCAAAAGGAAAGTCTGGTGACTCCTCAGCCCAGCGGCAGGGTGATCCTCCTAAGGGACGAATTTATGACTCAAACCTTCCTTCCTTCGTCCTACCCCGAGCAGAAATATTGGCGATAGTGGAGCAGCGAAACCTGCCCATCCGTTATCCTGCCCCTGTAAGACCGGGGGTAACCCTGGGAAGAAGAGAAAATGCCTATTGCAAATTTCACAAAGCTAAAGGACACTCAACCGAGGTGTGTCGAGAACTCAAAACGGCAATAGAGCGTCTGGTGGAGGAAGGCTATCTGGGAGAATTTGCCGTGAAAATACGAGAAGAAGCCAAGAATAACCCAACAAGCAGAGTAGCCGATGGCAGAGCGACACCTTCCCGCCCCCCAGGCCATGACACTAGTCCTATGGGAGGAGGCCGGGAAATGCTTACGATTGATGATGAGGATGTCCCCATCATTAACATCATAGCTGGGGGCACACCTTATTTGGATGAGTCCGCACAGCTGACACCCGCGCCAGGGGATAAGCGGAAGTGGGCAGGCATGTCAATAAAGAGTGAAGCGATAAGTGCCTTGGATGTATGATATTATCCTTTTCTGAAGAGGACGAAAAGGGTGTGGTATACCCACACAACGATGCGTTAGTAGTTACACCCATTATCGCCAGCCATGGAGTTAGAAGAACTTTGGTTGACAACGGAAGCGCCGTAAACTTGTTCTCACTGGAAGCTTACAATCTCCTGAAGCGTCCAGACAACGAACTTACACCCTGTAAAAAACCCATTATTGGGGTAGACGGAGTCCATATCCCTGTGACTGGAGTAACTACCTTGCCGGTATATTTCAAGGAAGATACCTCCAAACGGTCAGAGGAGCTTTTATTCTTGGTGGTGGATCTAAATCTGCCTTATAACGCCATATTGGGGCGGCCATTCCTCAACCGTTTTGGAGCAGCGATATCGCAAAAACACCTGAAGTTGAAATATCCATTCTGGGATGGTGTGGTCTCGATCCGAGGAAATCAGAAGTTAGCGGCTGAATGCTACCTGCTCATGACTCAGAGGAGTTGCGATAGGTACGTGTGCGTGACGGTGGACCCATACGAACAAAATGATAAAAAATGCACTCAACCCGTAGACAAAATGACTCACGTCCCAATTAGCGGGGTAAACGGGGCCGTATTTCTGGTCAGCGATAACCTCAGCCCCGAGGAAAACTTTCAGTTAGCTCAGCTGTTGAACAGATGCAAAGGAGAGTTTGCATGGAAACCCTCCGATATGCCTGGTATCTCGCGGGAGGTGGCAGAACATCGACTCAACGTCAACCCTGATGCAAAACCGGTCCAGCAGAACCGACGTGTTTTCTCGACCGAAAAAGCAATGGCTGTCGAAAAGGAAGTCGCAAAACTTCTTGACGCTGGCTTTATTCAAGAAGTGCAATATCCCACCTGGTTGGCTAACCCTGTTCTGGTCCCTAAACCCAGCGGGGAATGGCGCATGTACATTGACTTCACAGATTTGAATGACGTTTGCCCTAAAGATTGTTACCCACTTCCCCGAATTGATCAGCTGGTTGATCAGGCTGCCGGGTACACCTACTTGAGCTCGTTAGATGCCAACTCGGGGTACCATCAAATCCCCATGGCTAAGGAGGATGAGGAGAAAACTGCTTTCATCACTCCCAAGGCCACTTATTGCTACATGGCGATGCCATTTAGATTGAAGAATGCTGGAGCCACCTTCCAGCGAATGGCGAATCAAGTCTTTGAGAAGCAGATTGGGCGAAACGTAGAGGCGTATGTCGACGACATACTGATCAAAAGCTGAAGCTTCAAAGATCACTTGTCTGACCTAGTGGAAGTCTTTGAAGTGATGAAGCGATATCAAATGAAGTTAAACCCTCGAAAATGCATGTTTGCCTTTCAAATGGGCAAATTTTTGGGTTACGTGGTCAGTCAAAAGGGCATTCAGCCTAACCCGTCAAAAATCAAAGCCATTCAAGACATGATATCCCCTCAAACTGTAAAGGAGATACAGAAGCTAACCGGGCGTATTATCACTCTGGGCGGTTTATCTCAAAGCAAGGCGAGAGGTTCCTCCCTTTCTTCAAGGTTATACGCAAGAAAGTCATCTTCGAGTGGATGGCAGAATGCGAAGAAGCTTTCGCAAGCTTAAAGGCCTACTTATCGTCTGACTTGGTATTGACGAGACCAAAGCCTGGCGATATCCTGTACTTATACCTTGGGGTTGCTGACGAAGTGGTCAGTGCGGTCCTTATGTGGGATGACAATCACAAGCACCGCCCGGTGTACTTTGTAAGCCACATTCTGAAAGATGCCGAGCTGAGATACGCCCGAATTGAGAAAATAGCGTTCGCCTTGGTGCAAGCCACGCGGAAAATGGATCGGTATTTTTAAGCTCACACTATCATTGTGCTTACAGATCAACCTTTAAAAAGGATATTCCGGAAGCCCGAATCCTCGGGGAGAATGCTGATTTGGGCTGTCGAGCTTGAGCAATATGGCTTGCACTATCAATCCCGACCGTCTGTGAAGGCTCAAATTCTAGCGGACTTTATTGCGGAATGCACCTTCACGCCGGATCCACTGACAGAGCTGACAGAAGAGGAAAAAGAAGAGCTGGATCTCCCTTTCTCTGAAACTTATACCGACCTGTGGGTCATACACGTGGATGGTGCCAAAAATCAAGAGCTTGCCGGGGCCGGAATCTTCATGAGTGGGCCTCATGGTATCCATGTGCGATATGTCATCTGAATCCTGCAGCTGTTGTCCAACAATGTAGCAGAGTACGAAGCGCTATTAGCCGGGCTCAGGATAGGGAAGAGCATTTCCATCAAAGGAATACATGACTCTGGGAGGTTGGGAGATTTTCGGTTGAAAGTCTGTGGAGACTCCAAGTTAATAATAGACCAAGTGCTGGGACACTCTCAAGCTAGAGAGCCCATCATGGTGCAATACCTCGCCAAAGTGAAACGCGAGTTGATAGAAATAAAGAAATGTGGCATACAGGTTAGCTTCGAGCACATTCCTCGAGAGGATAACGCCGAGGCCGACAACCTCGCCAAACTCGCAGCAAACCCGGAAGCGTTCATACCAAAAGGAGTGTACTACCGGGAGCTACCCATACCTTCCTTTATGGAAGAACAGGCGACGCTCTGCGTGGAAGAAGGTGATAATGAATGGAGAATTCCCGTCATAAAATACTTGAAACACGATGAGCTGCCAACGGATAACACTGAAAAGAAGAAAGTACTAAAGCAAGCAGCACGGTGTACATACTTTAACGGGGAACTGATGCGGAGATGTTTCTCTCATCCGGCTGCCAGATGCATAACAGAACAAGAGGGCCTTCATACCCTCCGCGAAATCCACGAAGGAATTTGTGGCATACATGCATCCGGCGGAACCCTAGCTGCGCAGGTCTTTCAATCAGGGTTCTACTGGCCTACTATCCGGAAAGACTGCCATGATTACGTGCGAACTTGCCAAAAGTGTCAAGAATTCTCTAAGATTCCTCGACAACCCGCCGCCCAAATTTATGACATCATCGCTCCTTGACCTTTCGCGAAATGGGGAATTGACATCCTTGGACCATTTCCAAAGGCAAGGTCTCAGTTAAAGTTTGTGGTAGTGGCGGTAGATTACTTTACCAAATGGGCGGAAGCTGAGGCAGTAGCCAACATCACGACAGAGAAAATCTGGCGTTTCTTCAAACACCAAGTTATCATGCGTTTCGGAGTTCCCCGCGTGCTAGTCAGCGATAACGGAACACAATTCACCAGTCAATTCTTTAGAGACCAATGGGAGGAGTTTGAAATCGAGCAAAGATTCTCTTCCATGGCTCATCCGCAGACCAACGGTCAGGCTGAGGTGACAAACTGAGCCATCCTTAACGGTGTTAAGAAGAACCTAGAGGGATCTAAAAAGAAGTGGGCATACCGCATGACCACAAAAACCAGCACAGGAGAGACACCATTCGCACTGGCTTTCGGCACTGAGGCCGTTACGCCCGTAGAGATTGGTACCATGAGCCTACGAGTGGCCTACTTCAGAGAAGAGCTGAATGAGGAAAGGCTACGTGCGAATCTTGACGGGCTACCTGAATTACAAGAGGAAGCTCTTCTGAAAATGATGCACTATAAGCAAAAGATGGCGTGTTATCATAATAAGCGTGTCAAAGAACGACTTCTAAAAGAAGGTGACCTGGTACTCAAGGATCAACGAGCGACAGGTCAACGCCGGGGAAAGCTCAGTCCGAACTGGGAAGGGTCGTACCGCGTTACCCGTGTTGTCGGGAGAGGAGCGTACCATCTGGAGACACTCGACGGTACCCCCTTACCTAACTCCTGGAATATATATCATGCTTGAAATTATATCATGCTAGATTTTGATTTATCTTCGCACTTTTACTAACGCCAGCCCTAGCCTATGCTAACGCTCGAGTAATGAGCTTTCTTGTGTTTCATGGTTGTGTGTATATATGCAGGCGATAAGGAAAAAGGTTGCCAGGAGTGAAAAGTCTTATCCTTGTGATGGTGGGTCCTGATCCACCAACTCACTAAGCGAGGGCACGCCCTAGCGCACCGAATATCTAGCGTCAGGAGTGAAAAGTCATATCCTTGTGACGGCTTGTCCTGATCCGACGGCTCACTAAGTGAGGGCACGCCCTGGCACACTTAATATTTAGCGTTGGGAGTGAAAAGTCTTATCCTTGTGGTAGCCACGTGTGGGTCATAAGAGGAGGCACGCCCCGACAACCCCGGGAGTGAAAAGTCCTTTCCTTGTGAGGGTCAGTCCTGATCAAATGACTCACTAAGAGGAGGCACGCCCCGGTATCCCTGGAGGTAAAAGCCCAATCCTTATCCCGACTGTTCTCGTGGAGAGAGCTCGTTAAGGAAAGGCATACCTCAAGGAGATAATAACTCCATCTTGGAAATGAGAATCCTATCCTTGCGGCCGGGCTGATGTAGATGGCTCGCCAAGGGAAGGCACGATTCCAGGATGAGAGGGTAACGCCGAAAGTGAAAAATCCTAACCTTGTGAGGGCCTGTCCTGATTAGACGGCCCACTAGGAAGAGGCACTTTCTAGTCGATCGTGGAGATGCGAAAAATCATGAAATCCCAGCGAGTAACCAGATGCGGAATCCCTGGTGAAGTGAGCTAGTTGAGAAAGCGATAACAAGGTGGTGAAGTGAGCTGGTTGAGAAAGCGATAACACCTGTACCCTAGAATGGCGGCGGATCGGCTCCTACGGGAAACTGGTGTCTGTTATCGCTTATTTCTTACTAATAGATATTAATTGAGAGTGTGCAGGATATCTCTGACTCCGAGAGATCGCGGCACTCGAGGTGATAAAAGAGTTGTATAACTCGTCGACAAAGTAGATGTGAAGCCAACCACGCTGATGTTGACACGGTTTAAGGAATAGGGCCTAAAGACCCTATCTGTTATCTCTTTTGATCAAGGAAAGAAGCATTCTTCTTTCAGGAATGTCCTTCCTGACGGGACCAAGAAGTGGTTGAGTCGAACATGACAAAGCCCGATCAGGGCGATAAGGGCGCGAAGGCCACACTACAAAAATTCGAAGAAAAAGAAATACAGGAAAGGAAAATGGCACCAACGAAAGCTGATATCACAGAAGTATCATTGTTCAAATACCCACGAAGGGACACAAAAGTATGCAAAAGATGAACAAAAAGAGTAACGCCCAATCCTCACAAAAAGAAGAGAGCGATAATACCCTACCTATTGCGGGTCTTCTGAAAACCCTCGCTCTGGGTAACCCTTCGATCTGGCCAAGCGGAAGCCCTCATCATTAAGATCGGAAGAATTCTTGAAAAAGGCGTTAGAAACAGCTTCACCATCGTAGAATTCTTCCCCGTGAATCTCCACAAAATAGTTAGCCATGATAGAAGCGGTCTTTTCAACGTGCCAGTGACACTTGATTGCTGTTTCCGCTTCAAGCGTTGTTTTCTCTTTTACCAAGGCTGCTTTCTCTCCCACCCAAGCTGCCTTCTCCCCCTCAAAAGCGATAATCTTTGACTGTTCAACCGCCAGAGTAGCGTTAGAAGTGGCCAACTGTTCCTTTGCTTCCCTTGCCTCCTCTCTGGCTACCTCCAGGGCCGTCATATATGTATCTCACTCTTCCAGCAGTCGCTGTTTTTCCTCTTGCTCCTGCGAAAGCTTGGCTGCGGAAGCGGCAAGGTCAGCCGCCTTTTGCGACACGCGCTCAGTGTAGTGATGAAATTCGAGGAACCCAGTGAAAAGTTTGGAGCGCAGCAAGTCGGCTTGCTCTTCATCTCTCATAGCAGCAAAGGCGCTTCGTTCCTCAGGGGACGTTAGCATGTGTGCAGCCAAGAACGAAGCGGTAACGGCCGAGTTATCGCCCCCCATGGCCGCAATCACTGAACTACGAAGCATAGTCATATCCACCTGATGGGTGATGGGCCCAGTGGCTTTATATGAGCTCACGTCGGCCATAAGATTGGACACTATTGTCCCCTCCCCGAAGCGCTTAAGCATGGAAGCATCGGAATGAACAAAGACCACGGCGGCGGGAGAAGGAGGCTGGGTGGAAGCCGAACCCCCTGGGGCCCGGTTGTTTCATGAGGCTAGTTGGAAGCGGAACCTCCCTGAGGCACGAATGATCCCTGAGGCTGATAGGAGGAGAAACCCGACAGATCATCAGTATGGACCACGTTGGAGGAATAGTGAGGTACGTTCGAGCCAAACGAAGGTGGGGAAGTCTCAAAAGGCCTAGGCATGGCTACTCCCTCAAAAATGCTATCGGTCTGGCCCGGGGGAGGTGTTAAAGAGTCAAGGGTGATTTGAGGCCCCTCCTTGACATCAGCTTGACTTGAGGACCGACTCGTGCCTGCTCTGGTGGACCTCTGTCCCTTCCTTAGTTGTGTCAGAATACGCCTCAAGTCCATATTGCCTCGCGGCGGTAAAGGAGTAGAGGCACGAAAAGTAACCTATGAAGAAAAATAATGAAAAATAAAAGAAAAGGTAGAAAGGCATTGAAAGAGCAGCGCAAGAAGTATAGGGGAGCGGTAGTAGTTACCGTCTTAGCGGCAGGTGCTTCCAAAGAGCCAGCCGTATCTGAAGAAGGCGGAATTAGTGGCAGGAGGGTGGCAATGCTCCTTGTCTTCCTTTTCTTCTTTCCTCTTACGGAAGCCCTACGAGCAACTGACTGAGGAGGAAAAGCAGCGATTGATATGACAGGAATACCAACCGGAATGGTATCGGTTCCCTCGTCAACTGAGGCGGAAGATGTTTGGGGAGGAACCAAAGCGGTGACAGAAGGAGCAGCTGAAGTGGTGGCGATATTAACAGCCGCGACCGCTTCTCTATCTCGAAGTCTCTTTCGGCGCCTCCTAACGCTCTCGGGAACGTAATTCGGATCAGTTGCTGCAAAAGCACAAGACAGCATCAGCGTTAGTACTAATACTGAAAGTCAAAGACTGACGCGATACTCACGTCTAACGCAGGTTCTGATATCAGTCCCGCAAGCTAGAAGCCGGGTGTGAACACTGATTTCCAGACTGAGCAACTTATCAAACCAGCCTTGTTCTGTCTCGTCAAGAGCCACGCGGCGCCAAGCCCTGTCCTTGACGCCTTAGTTGAAACCAGACCGCCACCATGGCTCCGGAAGCTCAAGAGTCTCAACCACAAAAAACTGCTCTTTCCATTTATCAACGGAAGACTCCAAGTGAAGGAGTTTCCAGGTGAAGTTCTAGAGCGAATCATCATCATAATGGGGTGATATCGCTATCACACCCCGACGGTTATACATCTTGAACAAAGACTTCAGTAATGCAAGGGAAGGAGATGCAATTCCTTTGTACTTGCAGAGTTCCAGAAATGCATAAATGTCATAGTAGGCATTTGGGGCCAGTTGAACAGGGTTCAGATCCAGAGAGGTAAGCAACTCTTGGATAAACGGGTCAACCGAAAACCGGAAACCATAACGGAACATCTGGGCATACATAATTCTGCGCTTGCCGGTCAAAACGCTATTCAGGCATAAAGACTCAAGAGCGACAGAAGCCTTAAATCCCTCAGGGAAGGTGGCACCGTGGTCGGACAGATGTTTATCAAGAATGGCAGAAGAAGTAATGGTACTGACTATGGTCTCTATTTTTTCTTCATCAATTGATTTAGACCCAGAAGCATGAGTTTTTCTTTTGCCTATGGTGGAAAAGGAAAATAAAGGATGAAGAAGACAATAAAGGGAAGTGAAGAAGTACCTTTTTTAGGAGAAAATCGAAGTACCCAGAAGATGAAAACCAGAAATGCAAGACGATTTGAGAAGATGCAGAGAAATAGATTATCGAAAGTGGAAAAAGAGATAAAATGAGGGGTTTTATAACCCTAAGAGGCTAAAAGAAATGACTGCTGCAACAGTCGTAATGCGCGTGACAGGCATAAGCAATGAGTGTAACCCTAGAAAGGAGAAAAGAAGCTTTGATCCTATCAAATCATACTAAGCCCTAGCGTCCTGATGAGCAGACACGTGTCCCTGAACCATCATGATCCTCCGCTCACATTAATAAAGGGATCCTGAGCATTAAATGCTCCGAAAAAGCAGAATTACTTTATCAGAAAGAGGTCAAGCATGATGACGTAATCAATAAAGATAACGCCAAGAAGCAAATTAATAGTTATCTAGAGCGGAATGACAATCGTTATTATGCAAGCGTTATCAGTTATTACAAGCCAAATGAAACCAATGTTGGAAGAAAAAATAAAAATAAAACACTCTCAAGTGCTGCCTTGTTTCCATCACGGAAGAACTCCTTTGTTGCCCCAGGCACCTACATCCTTCAACTTCTCGAAGGCGTAGTCAGCTATCTTGGGAGGGTCGAAAGCCTTGCTATGGTAATACTTTGGGAATCCAGCGGCAAAGGCATGTATCGCCTTATCTTTCCAGTGCGACATCTCATTGGGCACCTTCGCTAGTTTCGCATCGCGGGCCGATATCTCTTCACTAAGGAGAGTGTTTCTTCTATTGGCAGCCACCAGTTCAGCTTCCAGAAGTTCTATCTTGGCCTTCCCTATCGACTTCTCTCTGGCCAATTTAGCAAGGCAGTCATTAAGCTCAGCTTGGGTATCGCTATGGAGTCGCGTCAGCTCCGCCACCTTAGAGGGGGAACCTCGAGCCTTGTCACTCTGTATATCGAGAAAGTAATTCAGCATACAAAAGCTAGCCAGCACGTCATTCAAAGCACGTTCGCGATGAACCTCTAGAGGAAGCTCTGATGTCTCCTCCCTATCTTCAGCAGAGCCAAATATCGCACCTATAATAGAACCCACCGGCTCGCTTCGCGATAGCGGGTCCGATATTCCCAGTGCGCGAAGTCCGCTGGTGCCAAAGGTAGACAGATCCAGACGATAGGAAGTGGCTCCTTGAGGACCTTGAGAAGTCAAATTGGCGGTAAAGGGAGGAGAACGGCTTTCAGCAGAACCACTAGCTCCTGAGATAGAAGTGCAGAATAATGGCGGAAGGCCATTCAACAGAGGGTCAGGAGTAACAGCCAGTTCAAGATTCGGGGCAGCGACATCAGGAATGAAAGAAGAGATAGGGGAGTCAGGAGCGGCAGTTGGAGGAGGAAGGTTGACCTCCGACGAAACCTCAGGAATATCAGGAGGAACGCCGGTTGACGCCTCAGCTGCTACTGCTGCCTTGGAAGTACTCGCACCGCCAAAAGAACCAGCCTCAGTAGCAGGGGTTTCATTAGCCTTGTTAAAAGTGGCTTCAGCGATTGGGTTGCTATTTCCCATTCGTAGCTTCTTCCGCTGAGCTGCGGAAGCATGACGAAGCCCAGAATCAGTATCCATGTCCTCACTGTCGCTGTTGGGTACTTCAGTTTTAGGACGATTCAGAATCACTCCTTGCCGACTGGGTAACCAGTTCTCGAGAAAACGGGAGGTGCGGTTGGAGATACCGCGCTTGGCGACAGTCTTGAATCTTTTTCTTTTTGGTGGAGCGGCAGGGTGACTGGAACTCTCAGGTGGAGGAGAGGGCGGCCGTGACTGAAGTGGCCTAACGTTCAGAGGAACGTCTTTATCGCTCGACGGTTGGTTTCCAACGTCACCTACCAACAAAATATATCAGAACAGTGAATTAGCTGAAGCGATAACGAGACAAAAGAAACGTACTTATAGTACACTTCTCTATAAGCATGTACAAGGCAAACTCTCAAATGCGATAAGATGATTTCAGCTCCAACAGCACATGCGTTTGTCGAAGCCCTTCCTTGGATACTGTTGACGGGTTTGTCCAAAGAGAGTCGTTAAGACACTGATTGAAGCCCCTGGGCCAGGGGCGGAAAGGCAAATTCACAATGAAAAAACCACTCTTCCAATCGGCCACAATCTCTTCAAAGCCTTGGAATTTCTGCCAGAATGACTGCACCAATGCGTCATTCCATCTTGGGGCGATATCTACCACACAGTTGCGGCACCTAAAACTAAAACACTTGCGAAATAAATTGACAGACGAGATAAGGATACCCCACAACTCGCAAATATGAATGAAGGCATGAATCCCACACCAAGAAAGAGGCATAATCTTAGCCGGGTTAATGTCATATCGAACCAATAAATATTTCACTGCTTCGTGGATGGGAAAGCGAAAGCCATAGAGGAACATGCTAAAATATACCATCCTATCGCCCCCCGATAGAGGGTCATGAAGCCGATAACAGGCATCAGGAATTCTAATGGAGTAACCGGGAGGGAAAAAGATACCATTTTCCTCCAGTTCTGCCTCCAAAACCTCTTGATCAACAAAAACACTAGGTGTTCTCTTAATTTCTAAATCTATGGACCGCCAAAAATTCTGAAGACATCTCAAAGACCTATTTGTGGCCAGAGGCCACTGAGAATCCCTGGGTATCCTAGATGTACTCATTATGAATCGGCAAGAAGAAAATCTGAGGAAAATAAGTGAAATACCTTGAACAGAAGGAGGTGGACAAAACCGTCGGCGCCGGCGAACGGTGGTTGTAGCTTCTTTCGAAACAAAAATCTAGAGAGAGAAGAAATAAATTTCGAAGCGCAAGCAAAGAGTATTAAAAGAGAGCAATTGCTCCCTTTTAAAGGCTGAGTTTGAAGATTGAACAGCCTGTAAAAATGGGACACGCCCCAAGGTAAAAGTGACACGTGTGAAAACCTCAAAAGGATATTTATGTCCACACATTTATATCTTCTAGAGGGGGTAGTTACTGACAATCAGTTGCAAGCGGTTACATCGAAGCAACAGTTAGTTTTTCAGCGATAGCCATCCAAAGAGGAGCTAACGCCCGAGCATGCAAAACTAAAAAAATAAAGCATCATTTCATTTAAAAACAAAGCCATACGGCATCTACAAGGGATTGCCAAGGGTGGAATCAATCCTCGTCAGGCCAATAAGAGGACCAGTAGCAATATTCCTCATCGGAGGGCGGAAGCTCCTCATCTGCGAAAGGAGGGGATTTGTCAGCTTTTCGCTCTGGGCTCAACGTCAATGGCCTGGATTCCTCCTTTGTAGCTGAAGATGCCGCATTGGCGATGGTATTGCCTAAAGGAATCTCCTCTTCAAACCAGTCAGCAGGAGGAAACAAATTTTTGCCCTTACAGATCGGAGGGGCTGAAAATGAAGAAAACCAACCAGTGGTTTCAGAATGTGCTCTCTTCTTCGACTTCTTCCGACCTCTGCGACATGTTAACCGCCTCTTCCGCCATGGCGGCGAAGGGGGATTGTCGGAATCTGGTGTAGTGGGAGGAGTCGAGCGAGATTCTCGCTCGTCGGAGACCTGATCATATGAATCAGCCATGAGAGAGAATCAGTAGCAGCAAGAAAATTCAAAGAAGAAGATGAATAGGGAAAAGATGAAGAACCCCCCATAAGTAGTCGAAGTGACAAGACTCTTCAGATTTTCCACAAAAAAGAGATGAGGACAATTTAATGCATCTCGAGAAGATCAACCATAATGGCAAATTCAAAATCCTTGGATCACGCCTGTTGAAATTTCTCTATGATCAAGAAGCGCAGAAAAACTGCCCAATCAGTTATTACTGAAGAGACGGCGCGTGATTAGTAGAACAGTTTGTCTAAGCAACCGTCACCACCTGGCAGATAAAGGAGAATAAATACTGCAAAAGTCTGACCAGTGTCAGACTCGTTTTCAGTTGGGCTTAGCCATAGCTCTCAATCGAAGCTAGGGCTAACACCCTAAAAAGGGGAGGAAGATCACAAGTCTAATAACGGAAAGGAGTTTCATTACGGCCTAACGGCCTAAATATACGTCCGCATACATAAAATATACAAAGGAAAAATAAAAAAGAAAGCAGAGCGGCAAACATTCAAGCCCGGGACCCGGCATCATTCTCGTCGTCCGCCTACAGGGTAGGGATATCCCTCAAGGCCTCTTCCACCAAAGTCAGCTCAGAAGAGGTGCTCCTCATGCTCTTCAAACAGCAGTTCAGCAGGTCCTTCCTCTGCTGCAACATGGCGATGGCTACCTTAATACGGCAGATGGCGACGACCAACTTGGAGACATTCTCGATAGGATTGAAGTCCTCTATGGTAGCAGTCCCGATCCTGGCCTGAATCGGGGTCATCATTCCCCGGAGCTCCAGGATATCCTCGCCGAACTTCGTCATCATGTTCTCTAGAAAACTGATGTCACCCTCAGTAAGATTTTTGAGGGTCAGGGCCTTGGAGATCAGAAAGTTTCTAGTGAGATCTTCCATGAGAAAATGGCAAAGAAGGGCCAGAGAGAATGTGAAGAAACTGCAGAAAAGGATCACATTTATAGATCCGAGGCAATAGCTGCGCACCAAGGCGTGCACCTCAAAAATCGAGTCGTCCCGTTATCCCAAAGTAGTTGGAGGGAAAGGCTAACACGGAGCTCCTGGTGGACACCCGAGATGCTTGAATAGAATATGTATCGGGGAGCGTAAGACCTTACAATTTGTAGGTAGCTTACAGCGTAAAACCGCGTCGATATTACAGGTAGCTCCTAGTAGCGTAAAACCGCGTCAATATTACCGGTAGCTATGGCATAAGACCGCATAAATTGTAAGTGGCTCATGGTGTAAGACCACGATAATATTACAGGCAGCTTACCGCAAGGCCAGACCCCCCGAGTTTGGAGAAAACAGCGACACCAAAAACATCCCAACATGAGTGGGTGAAAACCCCTAAGGGTAACTCGTACTTGTCATTACATGTCATTTTCGCTAACATGACAAAACCACATTTTGAGAATGTGCAGGAAAAACATGGACATATCGCCATCAGAACGATAGCAGAAGCTTCGGAGAGGACCTGCGCTATCGCTAGCGGTCGGTCCCACTTACCTGTTTTGCTATCGCATATCCGGTATGATGGAACTTACAAAGGAGCCAGAACTCGATGATTTTCCTGAAGCTGACACAGCGCAAAGGGAGTAGCAATTCCTCCAGAGGACAAGAGAGTCAGCCCTTAGTAAACACTCGGGCTCGTTTTCAATTGGGCTTATGATAACAATTAATGAAACACCAAGGGTATATTCGTCCTCTCACCTCAAGTCAAAGTCGGATCCCTGTAGACCTTAACTGGTAAACGGCACCCGACTGCCGCCCCCGTTAGGCCAAGGATCCTGGGATGGTCGACATCAGCAGGGGGGCCCACACAGCGTCATCCCATCCCAGGATACCCCGACAACACCTATGGTGATATCTCTACAGCGATATCCGCATACTGACGTCATCCTGGACGGCCCAGCTGACACGTGCTGACATCATCCTGAGCGATATCTCCCCTTGATAACGCCTACCCCTGGGGGTAACGACCTTCCTTTCTTCGGCTATAAATACTACTCATTTCTAGATCGAGGGTAAGATTTGATTCTCTACCCAAATCTCTGCCAAATTTTACAGCCATACTAACTTAAGCATCGGAGTGTCTACGCCGGAGTCCCCCCTCTGGCGCTTTGCAGGTATGACGAACTACCGCAATAGTGATTCCAGACAGCCATAATCTCGACCACACTTCCCCCACAGTCTGAATCTTATCAACGGTTTATTTCTAAGCAAGGCGAGAGATGCCTGGCCTTTTTCAAGGTCATACGTAAAAAAAACCCTTTTGGGTGGACAGCAGAATGTGAAGAGGCATTTACAGGCCTAAAAGCCTACTTGTCGTCTGACCTGGTGTTAACAAGACCAGAACCGGGCGACACCCTATACTTATACCTTGGGGTTGCCGACGAAGTGGTTAGTGTTGTCCTTGTGCGAGACGACAACCACACACACCACCCTGTGTATTTCGTGAGCCATGTTTTAAAAGATGTCGAGCTGTGATACGCCTGCATTGAGAAAATAGCATTTGCGTTAATACAGGCCACGCGGAAAATGGATAGATATTTTCAGGCCCACCCCATCATCGTACTTACAGACCAACCTTTGAAAAGGATATTTCGGAAACCTGAGTCTTCAGGAAGAATGCTGATTTGGGTCATCGAGCTCGAGCAATATGGTTTGCAATATAAAGTCTGACCATCTATAAAAGCTCAAGTCCTAGCAGACTTCATAGCTGAGTGCACCTTTACGCAAGATCCATTGACGGACCTACCTGAAGAAGAAAAATATGACTTGGATCTCCTGTTCCCTGAAACCTACACTGACTTGTGGGTCATCCACGTGGATGGAGCCAAGAATCAAGAACTAGCCGGAGCCAGAATCTTCGTAATCGGGCCACACGACATACAGATACGGTATGCCATCAGAATCCTACAGTCGTTATCCAATAACGCGACGGAGTACGAGGCATTACTGGCTGGACTTAGAATAGGAAGAAGCTTTTCCACCAAAGCCATACACGATACGGGAATGATGCGAGACTTGCGACTAAACATCTAGGGAGACTCCAAGTTGATAATAGACTAAGTCTTGGGACACTCTCAGGCTAGAGAGCGTATCATGGTTCAATATCTTGCTAAGGTGAAACGCGAGCTGTTGGAAATAAAGAAAAGTGGCATGCAGGTTAGCTTTGAGCATATCCCTCGAGAGGATAACGCCGAGGCAGACAACCTTGCCAAACTTGCAGCAAACCCGGAAGCGTCCATACCTAAGGGTGTGTACTATCGAGAAATATTTGTGCCTTCCTTCATGGAGGAGCAAGCGTCGCTTTGCATTGAAGAAATTAAAAACTACTGGCGAATCCCCGTAATAAAATACTTGAAACATGAGGAATTACCTGTGGACAACGCCGAGAGGAAAAAAGTACTGAAACAAGCGGCACGGTGTACATATTATGACGGAGAACTAGTTAGGAGATGTTTTTCTCACCCAGCTGCCAAGTGTATAATGGAACAAGAGGGTCTTCATACCTTACGAGAAATCCATGAAGGAATATGTGGCATGCATGCATCAGGTGGTACCTTGGCCACGCAAGTTTTCAGGTCAGGATTTTATTGGCCTACTATTCGTAGGGATTGCTACAATTACGTATGAACTTGTCAGAAATGTCAAGAGTTCTCCAAGATTCCTCGACAACCCGCTATAGAAATCTCTGAAATTGAGGCTCCTTGTCCTTTTGCGAAATGGGGGATCGATATCTTAGGCCCGTTTCCACACGCAAGGTCTCAGCTAAAATTCGTAGTCGTGGTGGTGGACTACTTCACGAAATGGGCAGAAGCGGAAGTGGTAGGCAACATCACAACAGAAAAAATTTGGCGTTTCTTCAAACACCAAGTTATCATGCGGTTCGGTGTACCCCGTGTGCTAGTCAGCGATAATGGGACACAGTTCACCAGTCAATTTTTTAGAAACAAATGCGCGGAATTCCAAATCGAGCAAAGATTCTCTTTCGTGGCTCACCCGCGGACCAACGGTCAAGCGGAGGTGACCAATCGAAGCATTCTCAGTGGTATTAAGAAAAACCTGGAAGGGTCCAAAAAGAAATGGGCAGATGAGTTGCCGTATGTGATGTGGGCATACCGCACGACCGTTAAAACCAGCACCGGAGAAACACCTTTCGCATTGGCTTTCGGCACTGAGGCCATTACACCGATAGAAATCGGTACTCTAAGCCTGCGAGTAGCATACTTCAAAGAAGAGCTAAACGAAGAGAGGTTGCGAGCGAACCTCGATGCGTTACCAGAACTACATGAGGAAACCCTCCTGAAAATGCTACATTATAAGCAAAAAATAGGGTGTTATCACAACCGCCGCGTCAAGGAGTGATTGCTAAAGGTAGGAGACTTGGCACTCAGGGACAAACGAGTAGCTGGACAGCATGTGGGGAAACTCAGCTCGAACTGGGACGGCCCATACCGCGTCACCCGCGTTATTGGAAAGGGAGCATATCACCTGGAAACACTTGACGGTACTCCCTTACCCAACTCTTAGAACATAGCTCGTTTGAAGTTATGTCATGCTAGAATTTGATACATCTCTACACGTTTTGCTAACGCCAGTCCCAACTTGTGTTAACGCTTGAATAGAGAATATTCTTGTATGTTTTGTGGCTGATTGTGTGCAGATGATGAAGGGCGCCAGGAGTGAAAAGTCATATCCTTGTGACGGTCGATCTTGATCAGACGGCTCACTAAGACGAGGCACGCCCTGGCAGCCTATTAGTTTCGGGAGTGAAAAATCCTATCCTTGTGGTAATCGTGCTAACATAGACGGCCCACTAAGACGAGGCACGCCCCAACACCCCCGGGAGTGAAAAGTCCTATCCTTGTGGCAACCGTGCTAACATAGGCAACCCACTAAGATGAGGCACGTCCCGGCGTCTCTGGGAGTGAAAAGTCCTATCTTTGTGATAACCGGGCCAACATAGACAACTCACTAAGGTGAGGCACACCCCAGAGAGATAGTAACTCCATCCTGGAAGTGAAAATCCTATCCTTGTGAAAACCGGGCTAATACAGACAGCTCACTAAGACGAGGCACGATTCTAGGATGCGAAGTATCAACGCCTAGAAGTGAAAATCCTACCCTTGTGATGGCCGGTCTTGATCAGATGGCTCACTAAGATAAGGCACATTCCAGGGTGATCGTGGGAATACGAAAAAGTCACGATATCCCAGCAAGTAACCAGATGAGAAATGCCTGGTGAAGTTGGTTGGTTGAGAAAGCAATAAGAGTGGCGCCGACGACACCCCAACGTGGATGCACAAAGGATCTCAGCGGCGACTAACATTTGTTACTATATGGTATTTTACTGACGCCCTAAAACAGCAATTGAGAATATGCAGGGATATCGCGGAAACAATGAGGAGATTGACACCCACGCAGGCGATGGTGTTACGTGGCATATCATTGTGACAAGTAACGACCAACGTTCTTATCGTTTTGATTCGAGAAATACCGTCAGGAGAACGAGACGATAGTAGTGTTCGAGGATGTAACGCCTCTGCAAGGATACTGCCTGTTTGAAGACATATACGGCTATAGCACCACAACATCTTCTCTCGCGACAGTAGGTTATGTGCTATGCATCGTGGGTAATATTGATTATGATAATTTACTCCTATGAGATCTATTTCTGAAGATATCTGCTAAGCGACGTTATTCTACTTCAACATTGAAATGCGCATGATTAAGTCATGTCGCGACGTCCTACGTAATATCCGTCGTCAATATGTATGATTCTATGGACTATATGGCAATGCTACAGTTATCCTACTTTCTGTTAGAATCATGTTATCTCGCTGCGTTATGATAGCAGCCTTGCAAGCGACACTTAGGCTTATTATCAGCATCATCACGGTAACACTGACGCTACTATCTTATCATGGGAGCTCGAAGAAAAGGGGGACAGCGTGAACAAAGGACAACCACAAAGGGAAATAGCAAGTAGAATATATATATATACATATGAGAATTGTCCAAAAAAAACCCCTGAAGGGTTACAAAAGACAAAAACCTCCAAGGGCGAAAAACAAAAATGGGCAGCGCTTGATATTCATAAAAGGATGACAAAAATATCTATTGCGCGGGAGTCTCACTATCTCCTTGCCCTTCGTGACCCCCCTGTCTTTGCCCCGCGAAAATGATCCTCTGTGAGGATCCCTAACCTCTCCCGAAAAGCGTCAATAAGGGCGTCAGCACGGTACACCTCCTCTCCATGAATCTGCACAAAGCAGTCAGACATGATACCGTCAGTCGTCTCAATATACCATTTGCGCCTTTCTGCTGACTCCCTCTCTAGTGCAGCTTTTTCCTCTTTCAGTGTCGTCTTCTCTTCCTCCATCGCGACACTCTTAGCCTTTTCTGTCGTCAGAGCAGCGTCAAGATCAGACACCCTAGCGGCCTCTTGCTCTCTAGCATCCTTCAAGTCTTTCTTGGCCATCGCTAAGGCTAGCACCAACTTTTGGCATTCCCCTGACAGTTTCTTCTTTTCTTCTTGCTCCTTTGCAAGCTCTTTGGAAAGCTGACGATGAGCGACATAAAGCCCATCTGAGGTAGAGGTAAGAGAGGCAACCTTGTATGACATATGTTGGGCCCAGTAGTGAAACTAGGAGAAAGAAGAGAACAAGGTGGAACGCACTAAATCCATTTGCTCGTCAGCAGTCCGAGAAAGAAATCCCTCCTCCTCCTCAGGGGTCGTTAACGCATAAGCGGCTAAGAAGGAAGAAACCGCAGCGGAACTTTCGCCCCCAACAGCTGCAAACCCAGATATGTGCAAGTTACTCACGTCAAGTTGATGAGTAACGGGACCAGACTCCATCGAACTGAAGTCGGCCATTAGATGGGGCGCAATAACCCCACCAGGCCTATACATCGAGGCATTGGAGGGAAAAAAAATAGAGTAGTTGGAGATGGAGGTTGATTAGAGGAAGCGCCCCCGTGAAGCCCAAAGGAACCATGAGATTGAAAGGTTGGAAAACCGGCCCCTGGTAAGTCCTCATTAAAGCCCATGATGTGGGAGAAGCAAGGAGGAAATGACGAGCCGAAGGAATTAGGTGAAGCATCAAAGGGCTCAGAAACACCCACAGTTCTCAAAGGGTCAGAAGACTGACCGTCGGAAGACGTCATCGAAGCAAAAATGGTAGCATTCCCCCCTTCATTAATAATGGGGCCCGTTGACAAGTTCGTGTTTTCCCCGTCATGTCGCGGCCTCTTGTCAAGACGTCGAAACACATGGGTCAGGTCCATGTTGTTTATTCGCGACAAGTGAGCAGAGGCAACAGTGGTATTCTGCAGAAAGAAACATTGAGAATGGTAAGAAATCAAAAGGAAAATACTAAAGGGTGTTAAGAAGCAATGGTCGAGATAACCCAATCATTAAAAAAATGCCTACAGTGACAATATCGCTAACCGGCACCTCCGAAGAAGCCGTCGCGTTTGAAGGTGGGGTAAGGCCGGCAACACGTCTTGTCTTCTTCTTTTTCTTTTTCCTTTTTGTGGGAACCCGGGAAGAAGACGCCTGAGCAGAAACGACAACAATGGATACAGCCGGAATAGAAATGGGAATAGTGGCAATTCCCTCACCGACCGTAGAAGAAGGCGCTTGGACGGGATTTACAGTTGCAGTCGGTGGTACAACTGGATTAGCAGTCGCGGCGGCAGCTTCCTCTATCTCCCTTCTTCTTAGAGCCCTTCTCTCCCGTCTCCTAACGCTTTCAGGCTTCTAACTAGGCTCAGGAACTGCACAATCATGATATAACGTTAGCGTTAGTATCGCCTAAAATTACAAAGGAAATTTGACAACACTCACTCTCAACACAGGCTCGAATATCACTCCCGCACGCTAGGTGGCGAGTGTGAACGCTGGTGTCCAATTCGAGCAGTTTGTCTAACTAGCCTTGCTCAAGTGAAGGAAGAGGCCCCCGTCGACCCCAGGCACTATCCCGGATATTGCGATTAAAATCGGTCCGCCACCGGGGGCTAGGCAGTTCAATGACAAAAAAATTATTTTTCCAATCTTCAATGGAAGACTCAAGGTGCAGGAGCTTCCAGGTGAAAGGTTTAAGTGAGTCATCATCATAACGGGGCGATATCGCTATCACACCCCTACGGCTATACAATTAAAAAAGTGATTTAAGTAATAAAAGGGAAGGAGAGGTAATGGTGGTAACTGAACAGGAAATGGTGGTAAACGCAACAGTACGCGTTGGGAGTTAACTGAACAGGATTCACATCCAGAGCAACAAACAAGCTTTCAATGAAAGAATTAAGAGGAAACTGAAAACCATAGCCAAACATCTTGGCATACAAAAGCCTACTGTTGCCGGGTAATACACTATTAAGGCGCATTAAGTCAGAGGCAACGGAAATCGTACAATCCTCGGGAATATGGGCATTGTGTTTGGTTAAATGCTCTTAAAGCATGGCTGAGGAGGTAATGGTTGTAACAGTATTCTGAATTTTTTCCTCATCAACAGACTTAGGCCGAGAACGGCGAGTTCTCGCCATGGCGAAAAATAAAGAAAAGATGAAGAAGATGACAGATGAGGATAGAAATACCTTTCTGTGAAAGAAACTCAGAACGCCCAGATGATGGAAAGAAGAAACACCAGTCGGCTCGAGAAGGTGAAGAGAAAATAGAATAACAAAAGAGAGAAAAAGAAACATGTGTTGGGTTTTATAACCCTAGCAGTCAGACAAAACGACTGTTGTAACAATCGTCGCGTGTGTGATGCGTTACAAAGAAAAGACGCAAGCAATGAGTATGATTCTAGAGAAGTGAGAAGATGCTTCTATCTCGCTAATTCCTAGGGTACGCCAACCCCTAGTGCCTCCACGAACAGACACATGTATTCTAGCCATCATGACTCCTTTCTCGCATTAATAAGGGAATCTCAAGCATTAAATGCTCTGAAAAGTGGAGTCGATTTTCAAACCAAGACAGACGCAATAACGCGGTGACCAAGATAACGCGGTGCAGCGTTAACTCCACTGGCAACTGTCGAGATAACGCAAAGGAAAGGGATAACGCGACAAAGACCAATCGTTATTTAAAGGAGAATTCTAGACGTTATTACAAGGAAGGCGTTATTAATTATTACAAACTGAATTGCATTAATGTTTAAAGAGAAAAAGGAATAGAAAATAACAGAGACGAGTAGAGTCTTTGACGTCCTCTGCGGCATCAGCACCATCCGATTACGGGAGCGCCTCGATATCGCCGTTGTCACCTCCCTCTTCCTCTTCTGAAGAAAGAAAACCTTCTTTGCTCCCGTCTATCTCATTCATTTTTTCAGAGGCATAATCGGCTATCTTAGTAGGATCGAAATTCCTACTGCGATAGTAGTCCGCAAATCCGGCAGTAAAGGCCCACATTGTCTTTTTCTTCCACCAGCGTATCTTTAAGGGAACCTTTGCTAAATCCGCATTGCAAGCCAGTATCTCTTCAGAAAGAAGAGAATTTTTCTTGTCAGCTGCCACCAACTCCGCCTCTAAAAACTCAACTTTGCCTTTCTCCTTAGACCTTTCCCTTGCAAGTTCAGCGCGGCAATCGTTCAGCTCCGCCAAGGTACGATTCTGAAGCCGCGTTAACTCCTTCACTTTAGTCAAGGTGGCATCCAGTTGCTCTCTTATGTCAGGTGAACCCCGAAGTTTGTCACCATGAGCCTTAAGAAAGTAATGCACTTTGCGGAAGCCGGCCAGTGCATCGTTCAGAACGTGCGCGTGCTGAATATCGGGAGGAAGCTGCAGCAACTCTTCTTTAACCTCGGGTGAGCCAAATATCTCACCGACCAGAAAGGCTATCGGTTGATCTTGCGATAACGGGTCTGACACCCCTAAGGCACGAAGCCCACTAGTGCCAAAGGTTGACAAATCCAATCGGTAAGAAGGAACCCTTTGAGGACCCTGAAGGGAAAGATTGGCGATAATACAGGGAGTGGAACCCTTGGCAGAACTGTCGATACCCGAAATGGAAGTAAAGAATAATGGCTGAGGACCCCCCGCCCGTGGGTCAGCAAGTGCGCTTGAGCTAGGAGTTGGCACTACCACGTCAGGAATGCAGGATGAAATGGGAGAGTTGGGGGCGTTAGTCGACGAAAGCGAATCTGCCGTCAGCGGAGCTTCAATGACTGTTGGAGGAAGGACAGTTGATGCCTCAGTAACCTTTGTCACTTGAGAAGTACTCGCCACAGTAGAAACGTCAACACTCATGGCGGGGACTTCGTCAACCTTTTTTGAAATAATCCCAGTAGCCTGACCATCTTTCTCCATTCTGAGTTTCTTCCGTTGAGTTGCGGAAGCATGGCGAAGCTCTGTCTCGATATCCATATCCTCGCTATCGCTGTCAGTTATCCTAGTTACGGGTCGACCCAAAGTAACTCCTCTACCCCGAACCGGTAACCAATTGTCAAGAAAATGAGAGGTTCGAGCAGGAATACCGCGCTCCCCCTGCGACTGTCTTAGTTCTCCTCCTCTTCGGCGAAGAACTCTGATGGCTGGAACCCCCAAGTGGTGGAGAGGCTGGTAGCATTTAGAGCGGCACCACATTCAAATGAGCATCATTCCCTCCGGGTGATTGACCCTCAGCATCCTCTGCCAATGAAATATGTCAGAACAGAAAGTAAATCAAGGCGATAACGTGAAAAGAGAAAAACTCACCCTTAACGCACTCTTCCAAGCGTCTATACAAAGCGAATTCCTGAATATGGAAAGACGTATCTATCTCTAACAAGGCGTTAGCATGAGCTAACTCATCCCTAGACAACACTACTAGATTTACCCAGGCAGCACTAGTAATCTCTCGATTAAAGCCCCCGCGCCACAAATGTGAAGGCAGTTCGAGAATGAAAAAACCGCTCTTCCAATCAGCCATAGTCCCCTCAAATCCCTGAAACTTCTGCCAGAACGACTGCACAAATGTGTCATTCCACCTTGGAGTGATATCGACTAAGAAGTTGCCACAGTTTAGGCTAAATAATTTGCAGATTAAATTGACGGACGGAGTAAAGATATTCTTTGTCTCGCAAGCACGAAGAAAGGCATAAATCCCACACCAAGAAGAAGGAGTTATCTGAGCAGGATTAAGATCATATTGGCGCAGCAACTTTTCTACAGAAGTATGAACTGGGAAACGAAAGCCATAAAAGAACATTTTAAAGTAAACCAATCTATATTTTCCCCACAGTGGATCGTGAAGTCGCAGACCATCCTCGGGGACAATAGTGGAATAGCCAGGGGGAAAGAAGATACCATGACTCTCTAATTCGGCCCTCAAAACCATCGGGCTCGAAAAAATACTGTGTTCTTTCGATCTCTGGATCTAAAGGTCTCTGAAAACCCCTGGTAGCTCTAGTCTTATGCATAGCGAACCAGTAAAAGAAAAACCAGAACGAAAGAGGAGCAAAATACCTTGAAGAAGAAAGTAATGAGTAGACCACCGGCGTCGACGAACAGTGGGAGAAGTTTCCTCGAGCAAAAGAAGAAGCAGAGAAAGAGAATAGCAGAGAAAAATTCAAAGCGCGAGTAAAAGTATGAGAAGAGGAGAGTTATTTTCTTTTAAAGGTCAAACTCAATGACTGAGTAACCTGTGAGAACGAGACACGTATAACACAGAAAAGGACACATGGGAAGACATCAGAAGAATATTTATGGCTAAGTATTTATATCCTTAGAGGAAGGCGGTTAACAACTGGAAGTTGAAGAAACGGTTGCATCAAAGCGGTAACCAATTGCTCAGCGTTAACTACCCAATGATTGTAGAGTTATCGCGAGATTGTAACGGTAAGAAAGTGAAAATGGGGAGCGTTATTTTATTCATAAAAAAGCCATACGGCATCTATAACATGCATGACGTACAAGGATTAATCCTCGTCAAGCCAGTAGGAAGGCCAGTAGAAGTCATCTCCATCCGAAGACGGCCACTCCTCGTTAGCAAAAGGGAAAGGCTCGTCAACCCTTTTCTCTTGACCAGACATTGACGAACTTGACTCCCCCTTAGTGGCGGAGGCCGCTATCTCAGCACCGATATCGTTAGAGGAACCTCTTTCCATGAAACGACTAATGTGAGGAAACAGTTCATCGCCCTTCCGAACAGTAGGGACATGGAGGTCAAAAGGCACGTTGGTTGCCTCGAAGGCCTTCCTGTTCGGCCTCTTATGACCCTTGCGTCAGGAAGGTCGTCTTTTCAGGCACGGCGGAGGAGGGTCGTCAGAATCTGGTGAAGTCGAAGGAGTCGGTGGAGGATCACGTTCAGCGACATCTATGGAATACGAATCAGCCATAAAATCGTAAGCAATCTCAGTAGGAAAATGCAAAGAAGAAGATGAACAGGAAAAAGAAGAGAAACTCCCATTAAATAGTCAAAGCGAAGAAGCCTACCCACCTTTTCCCACACCCTCTCAGAAAAATCAATGCGCTTCGAGAGGAATGGTCATAATTATAGAATCGGATTCTGTGATCACGCCTGTTAGGATCTTTCGCTGATCAAGAGACACCAAAAACCCGCCCAATTAGTTGATACTGAAGAAACGGCGCAGAATTAATGCGGAACGGTTCACAAGCATAATCGTCGCCACCTAGTGAGCGAGGAAAAACAAGCGATGCAGAAGCCCAACCAATGGCGGACTCATTTTCAGTTGGGATGATATGGCACTCAACTGATACGCTAATAAGCATATCGAGAAACAAAAGAAGTCACAAGCAAGATAGCGAAAAGACACTTTATTTATTTATGGCTTAACGGCCCAAACATACACCCGCGTGCATACATTATAACACAAAAATAAAAATAAAGGGACGCGATGACAGCGGCTAGTGGTTAGACATTGGACTCGGCGTCGTCCTCCCCTGGCACAACGGGAATCTCCCTCAGAGCATCTGCAACAGAGGTCAGTTCGGAGGAGCAAACCCTCATCCCCTTCAAACAGCACATCAATAGGTCCTTCCTGTACCGCAGCATGGTGGTGACCACCTCGATGTGGGAAACGGTGGTGGCCAACTTCGTCACGCTCTCCAAAGGGCTGAAGTCCTCCAGGGAAGTTGCAAGCTGCCTGGACAGAAGAGGGGTCATCATCCCCTGAAGCTCCAAGACGTCCTCGGAGGTCTTGGTCATCATGGTCACCAGGAAACCAATGTCAGCCTCAGTAAGATTCTTCAGAGTGTGGGCTTTAGAGATCAAGAAATTCCTTGTCAGTTCGTCCATGATGAAAATGCCAAAAGAAGTGCTAAAAAGATATGAAATTCGCATAGTGGAAGTTCAAATTTATAGGCCCAAAGAAAGGGTGGTTGAGAAGACGTGTCCCTCGAAAACCGAGTCACCCTGTTATCTCGAGGACCGTCAGGCATGACAAGGAAACAAGGGGAAGCGTTAGCCCTTGGTAAACACTCGGGCTAGTTTTCAGTTGGGCTTGTGATAACAATAGAGGCAATTCCAGGGGTATTGTCATCTTTACACTCAGCGATAAGGTCGGATTACTGTAGCTCCTATCGGGCGCGCCTCACCAAAGATGTCGCCCTTCACCAAGCGAGGAACCCTGGGATAGTCGACGTCAGCGGGGAGGGGGTCTCACTCGTTATCTGCCCATGCGCACGGTGTTATCCCATCTCAGGTCAGCCATGACATCACTCAAGGCGTTATCTTTCCTAGATAACGCCCACCCCCTAGAGGTAACGCCCGCCTTTGCGCCTATAAATACCCCACCATTCAAGATGAGAGGTAAGCCTATGATTTCTAGTTAAACCCCTGCCATTTGGAACAACCATACTGAGTGTCTACGCCGAAGCCCCCCCTCCGGCGCTTTGCAGGTACACCAGACGGCAAGTACAGTAACTTTGAGCGGCCATAGTCCTCACCCCTGGTTCCCCAGAAGTCCGAATCTTATCATCTACAAGGTATCTTTCACCCTTAATGAGGGAATGCATTTTCAGTGGTAATGGCAACCTTACAGTATCTTCTGCCCCTGGTATTGGGGAAAATTCTTATTTATAGTCATATTATTCTCTCCTTGACGCGGGAACATATATTCTGTAATACCACATCAACAGGATATCTCTAAACAAAGAAGGAGACATCTATATTTATTAACATGGCGTCCTCTATTAGCGACGAAAAATATCTACAACAATATAGCATTATCATGAGACCTCTTATTCCTAGAGTTATCTCTTAAACGACATTATCTCACCGAGGAAACAAGAGTAATATCCAAAACAACAGCGTCATCAGAATGTTATCCTTGGCTTGGAAATACATACGGCTATATCGTCACAATGTCGTCTTTTACCGATATGGAACATATTCTACTTACTGGGGGAAATATCTGGTTATCGCGAGTTTGTATTTTTGGAACTATCCGGTGAGCAACGTTATCTCATAAAGACACTTTATCTTCAATGTTGTCACCTCGTTATGGATATATTATTTCTCTGAAGCAAAGAAAATGCTTATATTCGTCACCGAAGCATAACACATCCTATCTATCTCGGGAAATATTTATCATAATTGCAAGATTATGATCCTGAAGCTATATGAAGAATAGCATTATCTCTGTGCAGCACTATACCTTTAGCATCGTTACACTATAATCTCTTTGAATGTGGTATACGGCCGCAGAAAGTAATCAGCGATAAGGCTGCCTTGCTAGCGTAATCTTACTCTGAAATTCAGCACATTATTAAGGCAATCTATCGTTCATATCACTTCGATATGATAATCTATCTTCAATTGATTTATGGATATTCAGAGAATGAGAAATGGCATGAAGAAGATTAATGGGAAAAAGAGATGATAAGCAAAATAGATAACTGTTCAAAACCTCCAAGGGTTACAAAAAGTTAAAAGTTTTCAGAAAAGAGACAAATAGGGGGTGATATCCAAGATTAGGAAGGGACGGCTAGAGATGTCTATGAAGGCGTTAACACCCCACTATCTCCTTTCCCCTCACGAGCCCTCGCCCTCGCCCTATGAAAATTCTCGTCATTAATGGATACGAACTTCTGCCGAAAGAGAGTATAAACGTCATCAGGACAAAATTCTTCCACCCCGTAGTGCTCCATAAAAGAGTCAACCCTGGCAACCACGGTTTCCTATGAATACCACTGACATTTCTCCGCAGACAGCCCTAATTTCTTTTCTAGCGCCGAGCTCCTACCCCTTTCTACTGCTAATTTCGCGTCAAGAGCAGCAATCCTAGCAGCATCATTAGAAGCTTGTCTCTTCATATCAGCTTCCTTCTTAGTAGCATCCTCCACTTCTTTCCTAGCAGCCGCCAAGGCCTCCACTAGCTCTTGACGCTCCCCCATTAACTTCTCTACTTCTTCATATTTTCTAGCGTGCTCTTCCGAAATTCGGTTGTGGGCGTTAAGTAGTTCATTGGAGGAAGAAGTAAGTAGAGCAATTTTCTCACCATATGCTCCGCCCAATAATGAAGATCGTAGAAAGAAGAGAGCATCCCAGAGCGAAGCGAGTTCAATTGCCCTTGAGGACTCTGAGATAGAAAAACTTCCCTTTCCTCCTAGAGTGATAACAGGTGAGCGGCTAGAAGAGAAGAAGACTCCGAGGAACCATTACTGCCTAAAGCACGGAAGCCCACTCTACGCAAATCACCCAAGTCGATCTGATGAGTAACAGGCCCTGAAGGGGCTAACGTACTCAAACCAGCGATAAGAGGAAGGACGACAACCCCCCTTCAGAAGATGAGAGCACAGGAGTATTCGAAGAAACAAAGAACAGAGTGGTGGGAGATGGAGGTTGACTGGAAGAAGTTCCCATAACGGGCCTAAGGGAACCATGAGAAGGATAGACTGGAAAATCAGACTCCATGAGGTCGGGAGCGAACTCCATGGCAAGAGAAGTGGAATGAGGAGGCAACGTGCCAAAAGAGCTAGGGGAAGAATGAAATGGCCCGGCGACACCTGTACTTCTCAGTAATTCAGAAACCTGACCACCATCAGAAGGCACTTCAGAAAGAGAAACGCTACCGTGTTCCCCTTGATCGGTGACGCGGTTCTCCGATACCCTCACAGCCTCATGCTCATGTCACGCTCTCTTCTGGTGCTCTTGGAAGAGTCTTGACAAATCCATGTTATCGCCTACAGGAGTAGGAATGGGAGTAGTGGCAGTTTCCTAGAAAGAAAAAATATATCAGGAAAAAGCCAAAAAATAAAAGAGATCGTTGGAATTCGTTAAAGAATATACCTGAGATGACGGAGGGATTACAGGAATGCCTACGGGGATTACCTCACCAACCGTTACCTCTTTAGAGACGACCACACCAGAAGACAGGATAGGGGCAGTTGCGCTTCTCCTTTTTCTTTTTCTTTTAACGCGGACTTGAGAAGAAGACGCTGGAATAATGGCGGCGGCAGCGGCGCTCTCTCTTTCTCTCCTTTTTCGAGCCCTCTTCTCCCGTCTTCTCACACACTCGGGCTTCCAGTTACACGGGGGTACTGCAAAATCACAAAATAACCTCAGTGTTAGTGCCCTCTAGACCAACAAAGAAAAACGTTGTGATACTTACCAATAATACAGTCGCGAAGATCGACTCTGCTGGCCAGTTTACGGGTGTGGACACTAAAGTTCAGTTGGAGTAATTTTTCCAACCAACCTTGTTCACGAGAAGGAAGAGGCTCTCGCTTACCCCAGGCTTCATCCCTGATAGTGTGGTTGAAACCCGTTCTCCACCAGGGGTTGGGCAAATCAATAATAAAAAAAACCCATTTTTCCAACCGGAAATGGAAGACTCAATGTGCATGAGTTTCCAGGTAAAGGGTTTTAATGACTCGTCGTCATAACATGGAGCTATTGCTATCACTCCTCTACGGGAATACAATTGAAAAAGGGAACGAAGCAGTAAAAGGGATGGAGAAGCAATCTCCTGTAATCTACACAATTTTATGAAGACATAAATGGCACAATACGCATTTGGACTAAGTTGGGCAGGATTCAAATCGAACTGGGAGAGTAATTGCTCTACTAAAGGTTCAAGAGGAAACTGAAAACCATAATGAAACATTTTTACATATAAAATCCTAATGTTGCCGGTTAATTCACTGTTAAGGCAAAGCGAATCGGGGGCAACACAAACTGAACAGCCATCGAGAATGTGGGCGTTGTATTTATCTAATTCTCGCCGAAGTATGGCCGGAGAACCGATAGAGGGAAGAATGTTTTCAATCTTTTCCTCCCCAACAGATTTGGGTCGGGGACGAGGAGTTCTCGCCATACTAAAATTAGAAAGACGAAGAAAGCAAAAAGGAAGAACAAGTGTACCTTCTAAAGAAATACCGAAATATCCAAACGGAGAAGAGAAGAAATGTGAATCGCCTCTTGCGATGCTATTGGGAAAATGAAGAGATAGAAGAAGAAAAAGAAGCGTATGGTATGTTTTATAACCCTAAGGGATTAATTGAGATGACTGTTGCAACGGCTGTCGTTTGATAAAGGACGCGTTAAACATGCGAAATGAGTATAATCTTGGGGAACGAGAAGACGATTCGATTTTACTACTCTCTAGGAGGCGTCATCCCCTAATACATCCATGAAGAGACACACGTACCCTAGCCATCATAACTTTCTCCATCACATTAATGGGAGAATCTCAAGCATTAAATGCTCTGAAAAGTCGGATCAATTCCTGGCCTAAAATATTCTAAATAGATGCAATAACGCGTCAATCGGGATAACGCGAGACGGAGCAGTAAGTCAATCAATAACCGTTAAGGCAATAAGGATTGAAGCCCGCGTGAAAGGGGAAGGTAACGCTACAATGATTAATTATTCAAAAGAGTCTCAATGTTATTACAAAGCAAATGGCATCAACATTTAAATTACGTGGAAAGAATAACACATCGAAAGGAGAGAACAATCATATGGCGCGAAGCCTGTCATTCCCAAAACTAGTCAATTTCAATTGATGGGAAGGAGCTCCTTTGGGGCCCTTGAGAAGAAAGATTTACGATAAGAGAAGGAGCGGAATCTCCAATAAAACCCCTAACATTCAGAACTGAGGTAAAGAACAGTGGTTGAGGAACCCTCATTGGTGGCTCAGAAAACACACCCAAGCTTGGAGTCGTTACCGTCACGTCAGGAATATAAGAAGATATAGGAGAATGGGGGACCTCAACAGTTGGAAAAGAACTCGTTACCAATGGGACTTCAGATGGTGCCACAAGAACCTCGACAGCTATAAAAGGCTTTACTGTTGGGGGAACTTCAATTGATGGCGCAAGAACTTCAGCAGCCGAGAAAGAACTCACCATAGGTGAAATGTCAGTCACTGCTAGGGGAACCTCAGCAATAGTACCAGAAGAAATGGTAATATCAGGGAAGTTAGGGCCCGTCATCGACACTAGAGGAGGACACACGGCAAGCCCAACTACTTGCATCTCCTTCTCCTCCCTAAGTTTCTTCCGCTGAGCCTTGGAAATCAGGCGAAGGTCGGTCTCTATATCCATGTCTTTAGCTTCGTAAGAAAATACCTTGGTCTCGATTACTGTCGGGCCCGAATTAGATCCTCTCTCCCGAACGGGCAACCAATTTTTAACAAAACGAGAGGCGCGAGTAGAAATGTCGTGCCCCCTTTCAGAACCCGCCCTAGAAATCCTTCTTTTCTTTAACGGGATACTCTGATGAAGTGAGGCTCTAGATAACGAAGAGGATGGTATTGTTGGAGGTGGCGGCGCAGCTCTTGGAGGAGCGTCATTCCCTCTAGAAGGTTGACCGCCAGCATCTCCTGCGAAAAAAGTTGTATCAATAAATGAGGAAAAAGAATGATAACGCTAGAATATAAAGACTCACCCACGACGCACTCGGGTAGGGGCTTGTACAAAGCAAAGTTTCGAACATGAAAAGGCGTCTCCATTTCTAACAAGGCGTCAACTTGATCCAATTCCTTCTTAGACAAGACTGCCGGTTTCACCCAATCAATATCGATAACACCCTGGTTAAACCCCGAGCACCATAAATGGGAGAGCAACTCAACAATGAAGAAACTATTTTTCCAGCCATCAACGACATCCTCAAACTCTCAAAATTTCTGCCAGAATGATTAGGCGTACGCGTCATTCTACCATAAATGGGATTGACCAAACTGTTGCGACAATCGAGGCTGAAGAACTTACGGAGCAAGTCGATAGACGGAATAATGATATTCTTCATCTCACAAGCGCGAAGAAAAGCATAAATACCGCACCACGATGGGGGAGTTATCTGCGCTGGATTATTTTTATATCGGCACAGTATATTTTCTATTGAAGTATGAACAGGAAGACGAAAGCCATAAAGAAACATCTTAAAATACAACATCCTACGGGTTCCCCACAGTCTGTCGTAAAGCCTCATGCTCCTATCTAGAAGCATAACGGTGTAACCGCTAGGAAAGGAGATACCGTGGTTCTCTAACTCGAGCCGCAGAACAGTCTCGCAAAAGAAAACACTAATAGTATTCTCGATCTCAGAATCTAAGGGCCCCTAAGAGCCTGTTTGAGACCTCGTGTGATGCATAGTAAAGAGACAACAAGAGAAAACTCTGAGGGAGATGAAATAAGGTACCTTAGAGAAGAAAATGGCAGACAGATCGACCGAGCCAACGAGTAGTTGAGAAGTTCTTCTTCGAGCAAGAGAGAGAGCGAAGGATAGTAGGGAAAATTTGAAATGCGAGTAAAAGGGTAAAAGGAAAGAAGTTGTTTCCTTTTAAAAGGTCGAACATCACAGTGGGGGCCAAACGACCTATCAGAATGAAACACGTGGGGAACGGAAGATGACACGTGGAAAAAAATTAAAGAAAATTTAAGGCTAAGAAGTTACATTGCTCAAGGGGGCGCTTAAACACGAGAAGTTAGAAAGACGGTTACGTGGCGTCCGCCATTGAAGAAATAGTTAACCGATCGGCGTTAACCACCCTACGATCGTAAGCTTAACGTGAGAGCGTTGCGAGAAAAGGGAAAAATATGAAAATATTTCTTTATTCGCATAAAAGCCATACGGCATCTACAAAGCGCATGACGCGCGTGTCAATCCTCGTCAAGCAAGCTAGAAGGCCAATAGAAATCATCTCCCTCCGAAGGTGGCAGTTCTTCGTTTAATAGAGAAAAAGGTTCTTTAGGCATTTCCTCTTTGCCTTGCTCTGGTCGTAGGACCTCAGGAGGCCTTTTTCCCTCCAAAAGAGACACGTACCAGTCCCTCCAGTTGGCAGGGGCCGGGATTTCAGAACCGTCGTAACGAGCTGGGATTCCCTCTCCAGACATAAAACACCTGATATGAGGAAACAGTTCATTACCGCCCTGCATGATTTCTTCTTCAACTACCTTTGGTGAAACAGAAGCCGTAGAAATAGGAGGAGTTTTTGGGGAGTTACGCTCTGCAACTTTCGAAGAGCACGAACTAGCCATTGTATTTCAGATAGTCTCTACGGACGAATGAACGGAAGAAAGTGAACAGGGTAAGGTGAGAAAATTTTCATTAAATAGCCACGGTGAAGAGGCGTTACTACCTTCTCGTATGCCATAGCAATTAATACACCTCGAGAGCACAAGTCATGATAGGAAAATCTGATTCTTTAGCCACGCCTGTTTGAAATTCGTGCTAATTAAGAGGCGCCAAGAAAATTGCCCAATCGGTTAGCGTTGGGAATAAGGTGTGAAGTTAATGCAAGGAATGGTTAGGATGAATATTTACCATCACCAGTTAGATTCAGTGACTAAGAAGAGCAAACGTCACGGAAGCCCGCCCGGTGGCAGACCCATTTTAGGTTAGGCTAAGAAACGTTAGTCTCAATTGGTGCATCATTTGTGCATCCCGAAGGAAAACATCACAGGCAAGTTAACGCGAAAGCCACTTTATTTATGGCCTAAACAGCCCAAGCGTGCGTACACGTACATATATAAAAAAAATAGAAAAGCATAAAGGCGGCTACAAGTAGTCAGACAGCGGACTCGGCGTCGTCATCCCCATCTACATAGGGAATCTCCCTCAAAGCATCAGCAATGGAGGTCAATTCAGAGGAGGAAGCTCTCATACCCTTCAAACAGCACCCCAGTAAGTCCTTCCTGTGTTGCAGCATATTGATGGCCACATGGATGCGAGAGACAGAAGTAGCTATCTTCGACACATTCTCCAGGGGGTTGAAATCCTCCATAGAAGCCATGCCTTGCCGGGCCAATAGAGGATTTAGCATCCCTTGAAGCTCCAGAATATCTTCAGAAGTCTTGGTCACCATAGACTCTAGAAAACCAATGTCAGCCAGGGTGAGACTCTTCAAAGTATGATCTTTTGAGATCAGAAAATTTTTGGTCACTTCATCCATAGTAGAAATAATGAGAAAGATGTAGAAAAGATGTGGAGAAACAATTCAGAGAAAGATTCAATTTATAGGCCTAAGGGAATGCCGATTTGAGAAGGTGCGTCTCTAGAAAATTGAACCACCATCGTCACCACATAGACCATTAAGTAGACAAGGCCGAAAATGGAATGGTAACCCTTGGTAAACACTCGGGATCATTTTTGGTTGGGCTTATGATAACTATAGAAGTGATTTTAGGGGCATTTTTGTCCTTACACTCGATGACAAGACCGGAGTACTATTTTTGTCACCTGGACTGAACTACTGTAGTTCTCGCCTCCCACTTCTTACTTGGAATCTCGGGATGGTCGACGTCAATGAGGGGGTCTCACAAGATATTTGTTCACACAAACGGCATTATCTCATCCTTAGAGTCAACTGAGAGCCCTGGACGTTATCGACTTAAGATAATGCCCCCCTCTAGGTAACGTCCGCTTCTTGCCTATAAATACCCCAGCATTCAAGATAAAGAGGTAAGCCAAAACTAGCTAGTCGAAGCTCCATCATTTTGACCACTTATACTAACTTAAGCATCGGAGTTTCTACGCCGGAGACCCCCTTTGGCGCTTTGCAGGTACACCGGACGGCGAGAACAGTAATCTCAGGAGGCCACTTTCCATACTCATCCCTCTCTAGAAGATCAAATACTATCAATTATGTCTAGTAGCTAAACCTCTTATTCTTGGTAAGGGTTGTTAAGCCATTCTTGTGCTTCGTGAGATCAAAATAAACCTCATAACCTCTCCATTTGTAATCGTCTCAAACTCTGTTTTAACAAACCGGTCTCCATTAAAATCAAAATTTGATCACTCTTAGGTTTTAGTGAGAGATTTGTAGTCAGCCAAGAAGGGGACGAGTTGAAACTAGATTGGTTAAGTAGACAGTTACTCTCTGCCAGATTAGTGAGTTTGGGAGATATAGGCCTGACCAAACTGACAATCTAGGGCTCCGACTAGGGAGTAGTTTGGCTTAGACATTGTCTTCCCCTATGTCATTAAGGAGACGCAGTCCTTCAAGCCAGCAATCAATTGGATAAACCCTTTAACCAGCAAGGTGTCCACTGATTAGGATCATCAGGAGAGGAAGTACCCGCCAGGTGATTATTTGAGGAGGGAAGTAGGATTGGAAAGGAGTTCCTCCCAATCTATACCAATGTTATGAATGAGGAGTGTGAAAATCCATGAATCAGTAATCGAAGCATAAGAATAAGTGCTTCAGTGCCCCCCTTACTAGGAGTTTTCTCTTATCATTCATATTTCTTTATTGGAATATTTGAATCTTGGTCAGTCCATCTTGACCAAGATTGTCTCTTTTACAACATTATACCCGATCTTGGCCAATCCTTTGACCAAGATTGCTTTTATTGTTTAATTTGCTATTTGTTTATTTTAATTTCAGGAAGACCCAATCAACTTCAGTGACGAGGAAGTTAAACCAGAACTACAATTCCTAACCAGATCTCAGTGGACGATCATCTTACCATGATCTACAAGTCCTTGTGGACAGTGATAAGTTGTAACATTTTTCACCCATTTTCACATTTATTTTACTACTATTTTTTATGCTATCGATAGGCAATCAGAGATCTCGGCATGGGCACGGGGAGCGAAAACCCTAGTTAGTCGCAGCACATGAGACTCGCACATGATGCAAGCCTCACTGAGTCTAGACCACCTCAAAGGCACCATCACTTATGCTTCCAAGCTAGCCGGCCATGCCAAGGGCATTTTTGTCTTAAATGTTATTTTCTAGACCAAAGTATAAATAGCTAGTTATTAGGCTTTTCTCCTTAGTTTTTGTCTAAGTGGATATTTTCTTGAGTAGAGGTAACCTTCTCCTTATTCACACTTAAACTCCCTTGGATGATGTTAGGTTGGTGATATCTTGCATCAACACAAGTAAAACCTTCAACTCACCATTATCATGTCATCGGTTTTTTTTTCTTTAATTCCAAGCTTTCTACTTTCGTTTGTGTTCATCTTGTTATCATCTTCTCTTGTGTTTGTATGTCAATTTCGCATTTCTTCTTATACATTTGTGTATGTCTTGTCTTGAACTAGATCTTTATTTTCATTAAACGTTCTACCTAACTCTACTTGGTGTTCGGTTTAGAGTCAAAACCCTTGTGCTCATCAAATTCACACACTAGATTGGGTCGGATAGTATCTACAAGTAATATGACATTCAATTAATAAATAAGTAAATGCAAGTTCTGGGATTTATTAAGAACATTCAAACCTCATGTGTTAATCGTAACCTTCGATGATCTTTACTTAGAAAAGGGGATTTAGCTACGCATGAACATAACTAAAACAACAAAATGAAGTAAAAATAACTATTATTAACTACCGAGAAGAAGAGAAAATGAGAAAATATTACAACAACAACAACTCTCCAAAGTTGAGATAGTAGTTGCTGAACGGAAGAGAAAATCTAAGAACTGTGTTTTAAAACCATAAAAATACGATATAATAAACCTAAGTCCTACTTCTAGTCGAACTAGGCTTGTAATAAATGCTCCTTGATGAGTTGGACAAGAGGCAGAAGAGGTCGCAAAAGACTTGGACTTTCCATATTGAATGCGACTCTGACTTAGCCTTCAAGTCACAAACAGAAATTGTCCGTCTTGGGCAAGACAACAACAAACTTAGCCATAATTCAGCTAATAGAATGCATTTCCAACAAAACTGTCTTTAGGTCCTACCTGCAAATATGAAACAAATAGACATTAATCAATATCTAGATTCAAAATAGATAGAATATATATATATAAAAATAAATAAATTGCATGCACTCTATTATAGTTTTTTTTTACTTTCGTCATTGTTTCGGTGACACATAATTAATCTATAACCTTATTATATAAAAAAACTTAATGTTAGAAAAAATGTGTAAATTATTTGACACTTTCACTCATATAACATTAAATCTCTCTATAAATGACATTAAATTAGTGACCTTTTGAGTGAAAGTGTTGAATCACATAAACTAATTTTTCTACTCTCTTCTAGTTTTTTTAACTGTCTTTTACTATTTGGGCACGTATATTAAGGAGACTGGATGACTCACTATTTGAGATAATTTTGCCCTTTACTTTTTCTCGGACGTACGTTCGAAAAAAAGTACAGAATTTTTTTGGGTCAAATAATGAATCATTCGACTTCCTTAATATGCGTGCTCAAACAGTAAACGACAGTTAATTTAACACGTAGGGAGTATTAGCTAACGAGAAAATCTATTTAAACAATATAAAAAGGTTAAGTTGCTCCTATTTGGAAAATATAATTCGTTTTTGGCACATACAAGAATCAATTGGACGAGATTTTATGTAAAGATTTTGAACAAAAGTCAAAATAAGGTTTTCTTTTTGTTCTTGTCTTAATTTCTTTGATAATGCATACTAATAACTAAAGAGGTAACTTCTTGTTACAAAATTTAAATATTTTTTAAGAATAAGTTGGATTCAAAATTTAAAAATGTTTGTTCCTTTCTCTTCTGGGACATTGATATTCCATTTCCGATCAGACATATTGCTAACCATGATATACTGAATATTGAATATTAATGATAATTTCAGTTCATTCTGGAAAAAAGGAAAAACTAGTACAGTAAGTTGCAGTGACGGTGGGACAGAGCGGCTCTTAACGAGTGGCAGAATCAAACCCGTTTGTTCGGTTGGTTGACCATGTTTTTCTTTCATTGAAGAACGTCACCGCAGTTTTAATTCGTAAATCACAGAAAACCCCAAGTTTGAGGGGATGTCACTTACAACTTTCAAGACCTTGAAAGAAATTCTTAAACCCTGCACAACCCCAACAACCACTTCTTCTTCTTTGACACAACAGCCATTATCTCAGGACCCGGATTCTGCGTTAGTGATCTCCAGAAAGCCTCCAAAATCCTCTATTTTCAAGCAGCTTCAACGCCTTGGCGGGGACTCTTTTACTTTACCTCAACAGTCCCAATCCCAATCGCAAAACACTCTAACCCTACCATCCCATAAGCCAGTCAACCTTCAAACACAAACCCAAGTTCGAAAAGTTGAAGATGAAGAAGATGAAGAGGAGGATGAGAAAGAATTTGTGGAATTTGGGAGACCCAAATTGGGTCGGTTTGATCACACGGGCCCATTTGAGCCATTGCTACTATCTCCTCCAGGAGAGGTCCCAATTGTGCAGGTTATTGCGTATTTCTTTTATATCATCTTTAATTACAGCAATAGTGTTCAATTCTAACTTTCTTGTTGAAAAGTTGTAATCTTTTGTGGTTTGGGCTAGAAAGAATACTTGAGTTTTAGAAAAAGGAGACATTTTGATTTTAATTTTGTCTCTAAAGTTCGGTTGAAATTGTTGGGAATTGGGTGAGCTTTGAATTGGGTTCCAGAATCATTTGAATACTATGTCAAGGCTTACGATAAGTTGCATTGAATTCTGTCAAATTTACTAATATGGCTGTACAATTTGAAGGTAGATGTCTTATTAAGCATACTTCCCCTTTCTGATTACAGGTTCCAGCTTCTATCAATTGTAGGTTGCTTGAACATCAAAGGGAAGGAGTAAAGTTTTTGTATCAGCTGTACAGAAACAACCATGGAGGTGTTCTTGGTGATGACATGTATGGTTCTTTTTCTTCTTTATCCTTTTGGTGTTATTAGTTTTGAAGAGTCTGCTTTCTCTCACATGCTTTAGTCACGACTTCTCATGATGATTTGCTAGGATATTAGCGTGCAATGGTCCTCCTCTAGGACTGATAACATATGTAGCTTCATTTCATTTCTTTGTTTGCATCTATCGATGTGTGTAGAATGTCCTGAGATGGGCTAATAAAGGCTCTATTTTATTTTTGGTAAAAAATGGAACAGGGGTCTGGGCAAGACCATTCAGACCATTGCGTTCTTGGCTGCTGTATATGGAAAAGATGGAGAGCCTGGTGACTCCACTGTACATATGGGAAATCAAGCAGGAAAACTAGGCCCTGTACTTATAATTTGCCCATCTTCAGTAATCAGCAACTGGGAAATTGAATTCTCTAGGTGGTCAACCTTTAGCGTTTCTCTTTACCATGGTGTAACTCGGGATGTGATTCTTGAGAAAGTAGAAACTGGTGGTGTGGAGATACTGGTTACTAGTTTCGATACTTACAGAATTCGTGGCAGCATTTTGGCAGAGGTTAAATGGGAGATTGTGATTGTTGATGAGGCACACCGGCTTAAAAATGAAAAATCAAAACTGTACGGAGCATGTTTGGATATCAAAACCCTGAAACGAATTGGTCTTACAGGGACCATAATGCAAAACAAAATAATGGAACTCTTTAATCTCTTTGACTGGGTGGCCCCAAGATCTTTGGGTACTCGGGAACATTTCCGAGACTTTTATGATGAACCTCTTAAGCATGGCCAGAGGTCATCTGCACCTGAAAGATTTGTCCGGGTTGCTGATGAGCGCAAAGAGCACCTAGTGAGTGTTCTTCGTAAATATATGCTTAGAAGGACAAAGGAAGAGACTATTGGGCATCTTATGATGGGAAAAGAAGATAATGTTGTATTCTGTGCGATGAGTGAGTTACAGAAAAGGGTTTACAGGAGAATGTTACAACTACCGGAAATACAATGCCTCATGAATAAGGATCGTCCATGTAGCTGTGGTAGCCCTCTCAAACAAGCTGAATGCTGCAAAAGGATTGTGCCGGATGGTATTATCTGGCAATACCTTCACAGGGATAACCCTATTTCTTTATTACAAGGTTGTGACTCATGCCCCTATTGTGTTGTTCTTCCTTGCCTTGTCAAGCTTCAACAGGTGAATATTACTGCTGAATTATGCTTCTCATAGTTCTTGTACTATAGGGGTCAACTGCTTTTACAGCATAGAAGCATATGCCTTCACTTATGCTAGAAATTCTTTGGAGTCCATTTCTATGGTTCTTAATTCTCCATTTCAATCTGACTAACAGATAAGCAATCACCTGGAGCTGATTAAGCCCAACCCACGAGACGAACCAGAGAAACAAAAGAAGGATGCAGAGTTTGTTTCTGCCGTCTTTGGTCCTGACATAGATTTGGTGGGAGGGAATGCCCAGAGCGAGAGTTTCATGGGTCTGAGTGAAGTTAAAGATTGTGGGAAAATGCGAGTACTGGAAAAGTTGATGTCCTCCTGGGCCTCACGAGGTGACAAAATTCTTCTTTTTAGCTACTCGGTCAGGTAATATTCCATAACTCTTTTATCGGGGCCCTTTAATCGAGACATTTCTTTCTTGATATTCTATCTTCTACTGTACTGGTAACAATAAAATGTGAGTTGTAGTTATTCTGTTCAATACATATTGATATGAAGTGTAAATGAGTTGGTCATGTCTTGGCACATGCTGATATAAAAATAATATTAAGTGTACTAACTGATTACTTTTGCAATTGTATTTATATGGAATTTAATTTATTTTTCTTGTTTTTGTGCTTGTACTTCTTCTGTCTTTTCTGCTCTTTTGATAAACTTCATTCTCCTGTCTTTGTGATGATAACTTTCAACTTTACAGTATAGTTGTGGCTTGTTTGCTTTTAGCATGCCTGATATTGAAATACTTTTTCTAGGATGCTGGACATATTAGAAAAATTTCTTATACGTAAAGGGTATAGCTTCTCAAGACTTGACGGTTCTACTCCAACCAACTTGCGGCAGTCTCTAGTTGATGACTTCAACTCAAGTCCAAGCAAACTGGTAGGTTTCAGGTTAAATGTCTGGGCAGGGACTTGTTTTCAAATTTTGCCAGGGCCCTAACGCTTTATTTCAGGTCTTCCTTATATCAACTCGAGCTGGTGGACTTGGATTAAATCTCGTAAGTGCAAATCGGGTAGTTATATTTGACCCAAACTGGAATCCGGCCCAAGATTTACAGGCCCAAGACAGGTCATTTCGTTTTGGGCAGAAGCGGCATGTTGTGGTTTTTCGCCTTCTTGCAGCTGGTTCCTTTGAGGAACTTGTTTATTCCCGTCAAGTGTACAAGCAGCAGTTATCAAATATAGCTGTTTCTGGGAAAATGGAATCCCGGTATTTTGAAGGTGTACAGGTACACAATCGCCCTTTACTTTGTGGAACCAGGCTCCTGTTATCACTTGTGGTCAAATTTATAATTTTGATTTTGACACAAAGGGAGTTCTTGCCATTCATGTATTGTCTTCTTTCCAGGATTGTAAGCAATTTCAAGGTGAGCTTTTTGGAATCTGCAATCTGTTCCGTGACTTATCTGATAAGCTTTTTACTAGCGAAATCATGGAAATGCATGAGAACCGTGGACAAGATGATGGATGTTGCTCTACCGCAAAGCAGGAATTACCGGACCTTGGGAACCATTTCCTTCCTCCAAAACAAACAGATGCAACAATTTCACTATGTTCAGAGACCGAACCTAGTGATCATGGGGGAGCCACAACAACTAAACCTGTGCTTGAAGAGCTTGGTGAGTTCAGTTCTCTGAATTTCCTTCCTCATTTGTTCCATGTAAACCTACACGAGATGAATTGCTAGATATGCATTGACTCTTGTTTTTAGGTATTTTGTATGCTCATCGTAATGAGGACATCATCAATGTCGGACCTAACAGTAAGAGGAAAATGGTAGAATGCATCCCTCACGACGCTGCTAGTGAGGCAGCTGCACCTCTTAAGCGGAGGAGACTGGGTGATAAATGTGGTATAGAAAGTGGCTCCTCATCAAAGGATTGGAAAAGGATCCAGTTCAGTCGGTTAGCCGAATCCATGGGGTTGAGTGAACTTGCATTGAGCAAGTGGGTACTATCAGCAACTCCTTCTGAAAGAGAGTATGTACTTCAAGACTACAGAAAGAGGAAGGAGAACATACCTAATGGTTGAAGTTGAAGGCAGTTGCCCCTCAAGTTTTCCTCCTTCGCCAAGTGTATGAAATTTACAGTAGTTGAATATGTTATTAGTGTTTTTGCCCGTTTACTAGTTTCAAAATTAGGTGCATCTAGTAGTTTGAAATACGTAAGTATACATTTTATAGCAGTACAGTACCACCTTGGTTTGTAGTTCTTCCATTGATGAAATATGCAGAAGGCTTTGGCTGGGGCCTGAGGCAAAGTGGAAAAGCAAGGCCATGATGACCAGGGGTGTTCACCGAATCCAAAACATCCATCGTAAGTCCCAAATTCTCTTGTTTGGAACAGAAAGATTCCGAGCTTTTCCGATCGGATTGGGAAAATCCAGAATAAGAGTGTGTATATATAAAAGTTAGAGATATTCTGGAATTTGTTTAAAGCATGTTCAAATGAGATTCTTGAGGTTGACCTTATGTACTTATATGTGGCTTATTTTAAACTAAAAAGATCTTTAAATATATGGCTTATTTTTTTAAAACACAAAATAGGCAACTCGTGACCCTTGGGCGAGCAATGGTCACAAATCTGTGACGTTTGGCCAAGCAAGGGTTACGAATTCGTGACCCTTGACCGAGCAATGGTCACGAATTCGTCACCCTTGATCGGGGAGGGTCGAAGCTGCGTAGGTTCTAAAATGAGAGGTTTTGGTGAATAGAGGGCCCAAATTGAACCGAAAATGAGTATAGAGCTCAAATTAATACAATCATTTAAGTGCAAGACCTCCACGTATCAAAAACCCAAAACAGACAGGTCGGGTCAATCCTCTTTTAATAATTAATATCATCATTTCAATGAAAGGCCTCTCCCTGTAATAATAATTTTTATAAAAAAAACCCTTTCAAGATCTTTTGTGGTTTTGGGAATTTTTTAACAAGTAGCAGTTACATGTAGTTAAACATGCATTATCTCTTCATTTATTTGAATTTATTTCTCTTTTGGTCCAATTAAGTTCCTAAGTAATCATATTTTTTTAAAATTAAAAAAATCAACTACTAAATACTAATACACAAATTTACACGTTGTAAAAAAAAAATCAATTACACAAATTTATCCAGATGAATGAAAAAAGAAACGCCATATCCTCTTTTTTTGCGAAGATAATTCAAAAAGCTAACTAGCCAAGAAAAATACGCTAACTAAAGAATTTGTTTAAAGCATGTTCAACTGAGATTCTTGAGGTAGATCTTTTTTAGTTTAAAATTATTTTTAATTTTAAAGTAAAATAATTTTAAATTCAGAAGAAATATAAGTATTAAAATGAAGAAATTTAATTTAATTATTTCACAAGTTTATAAACTACTGTAAGTTCATAAAAAATAATTTTCTTACTGCCATAAACTTCATCACTTATCTTATTATCTTAAATATAAATTTAATTACCACAAATTCATCACTTATTAACTTAAATATAAATTTTATTACCAAAACTTCTAAACACATTTTATTGGCTAAATCATAAATAATAAAAAGGTTTTGATGAGTAGAGGGCGAAATTGAACCGAAAATGAGTATAGAACTCAAATTAATACGATCATTTGACTATAGGGACATATCAAAAACTCATTTTTTTTAGTCCAGACGGGGCACGGGTTGGATAAAAACCAAGCGAACGGGTCGACTTAGTGGGAGGATGATGTGTTGCGTGCCACGTCATCATGTTATGACATGGCATACTGATGTTACTGGTTAGGCAGGGTCGAAGCTGCCTAGTGTCTAAAATGACAAGTTTGGGTGAGTAGTGGGCCCAAATTGAACCGAAAATGCAAAAAGGGGTTAGAGGACCCTAGACTTTAATGTTTTATTTAATGGGAACCCTCAACTATTTTTTTATTTAATCACCCCCTAAACTATTTCATTTTGTTTAATCACAACCCTACCGTCACGTTTTGTTGATATGGCACCGTTATGTGTCACGTCATGTACTCACTCGATGCCACGTCAACAAGACACATCAGTAACATGCCACATCATCCCAGCCACATCAAGAAGCAAGCCACGTCATCAACCTAGGGGGTAATTAAATAAAAACATTAAAGTTCAGGGTTGTTTTATGTCTTTTTGCCATATTTATTTTATTATACTTTCTGTTTTTGTTCTTTTTTATTTTTCCTTCTTCAATTCATTCTTGGTGGATGGATTTTTTTTCAGGAAATTTAAACGAATGAGAATTTTCTAGATTCTCTCCACCTTCATTGTCTTTCTATTAAAAATCATAATTAATCAGATTAATCATAATTACCTCTAATTGTTAAGTTATTTTGTAGGCAACCTTGTTCCAGATTAATTATAATTACCTCTAATTCTAGCAATGAATCATTAATTCCAATTTTATTTTTATTATTATTATTATTATCATTATACCGCTGTATATAAAAAAAGAAAGGAAAAGAGGAATTTGGGTTACTGATTAAATTAAGAAAAATGACATAAAACAACCTTGAACTTTAATGTTTTGATTAATCGAAACCCTTAACTTTTCTTTTGTTTAATTACCCCCCTGGCACGCTTCTTGACATGGTTGGGATGATGTGGCAAGTTACTGACGTGTCTTGTTATGGCATCAAGTGAGTACATGACGCAGTACATAACAGTGTCATGTCAGCAAACCGTGACGGTAGGGTTATGATTAAATAAAATTTAATAGTTTAGGGGGGTGATTAAATAAAAAAATAGTTGAGGGTTCCCATTAAATAAAACATTAAAGTCCATGGTCCTCTAACCCCTTTTTGCCGAACCGAAAATGAGTATAAGGCTCAAATTAATATGATCATTTGAGTACAGAGTCTCTACGTATCAAAAACTCTTCTTTTTTTTAGTCCTGACGGGGCACGGGTCAGATAAAAACTGGGCAGGCGGGTCGACTCAATGGGAGGATGGCGTGTCACGTGTCATGTGGCATGTCACGTCATCATGTTATGACATGGCATGCTGATGTGGCTGGTCGGGCAGGATCAAAGCTGCTCAGGATCTAAAATGACAGGTTTGGGTGAGTAGAGGTCCCAAATTGAATCGAAAAGGAGTATAGGGGCAAAATTAATACGATCATTTGAGTGCAAAGCCTCCACATATTAAAAACCTCTTCTTTTTTATTCCAAACAGGGCACAGGTCGAATAAAAATGACAGGTAGGAGGATGACGTGTCACGTGTCATGTGGCATGCCATGTCATCATGTTATGACGTGACATGCTAATATGGCTGGTCGGGAAGAATCGAAGCTGCCCAGGGTTTTAAATGACGGGTTTGGGTGAGTAGAAGACCCAAATTTAACCGAAAATGAATATAAGGCCTAAATTAATATGACTATTTGAGTACGGGCCTGCACAAGCAACAACGCTACCAGCTCACGGATGAAGAACCTGACATTGGCAAGAAACCCAGAACTACCGACTTCTCATGCTTGGCTTATCATCATACAGTCTACAGAAACAAGATTCGCCATACAACTGCCAAATGCGGGAAAAAGAAGAACACACCATTGCTGTCCCAACAACTCCCAAGTGCAAAGCAGAAGACAGAAAACGTATAACCAAAGATCTGAAAGACTTTGCTCGGATGAAAAACTCTTGTATACAACAACTGTCAAACCATCATAGCCGTAAGAGATGAAAGAAACCGCCCCACACATGAAGATCATCCAAACTCTAGGCACCTGAGGAATCTGACAAAATTCAGAAGCAAATTCCAACTAGAACACAGAAGAAGGCTACAAGTTCACCAATAATACCTGCTCCCTCCAATAATAAACAAGAAAAAGGCGCAAGTAAACTAGGAAATGATCCTGCGTCACTATTATCTCTACAGATGAACAGATCAATATTGGAAATCGCATCCAAACTAATTGCAGGGACAGTGAAACAGATATCAAGTGTAGTGTTATACATAATGAGGATTAATATTTGTAAATCAGAAATTCTGAACACCCCTAGCCACAAGGCAACACAAGACATGATGCACAAAGTTAGATTAAAAAAAGAATGGCCTAATTTAATTATCCACGCTCATGCTTGTGGATGTTTCCATACTATATTAACTGGCACATGTGGCTCCAGAATGACCATCATTCAAAATTTAAGACTACAAAGACTACAAGAAAAAGGGCCACTCGAAACAGATCTGGTAAACTACCAAAGACTACAAAAACGATGGCCGTTGGATGTGAAAACAGAAAAATCGTTTTAACAAGTCTTTCGAGTAAAAATCAGCTGTAGTCAATGAATGACTCCAGCTAATCGTTATTGTTTGCCACATTTACACATTCTAACAACCGGGCGGCACCTATCTTCTATGCATCTTGAACCTAGAAATTGACCTTGAAGGTTGAGAATTGAAAGACTGCAAAGTTGAATGGCACATTCAGAATTAGAAGATAATCAAGAACTTTGAAACATATTATTCTTTTGGGAAAGATTAACAAAACCTGTGATGAAGTTCTAGTTTGTTCTTGTGAACTTGCTGGCAAATTGTGAGCGCGCTCCACAATAGACCCTATAACCTGCTAAAATAGATGAGATTACATGAGTAGAAAGAACTTCAACAGTAAAAAAAACTAAAATGAAGTTCATTTAAACTGAAAGCATTAAACTTACCTTGGAACTATCAAACTCTTGTCTCAATGGCTGCACAGGTTGCTGGAGAAAGAAGAAAGAAATCCATCAAGCAATTATGCTTAAACATATCAAACAGACAACTAAAGATCACATACTTAAAGACCGGCAATATCCCAAACATACAAGTAATACCTGAGGTGAAGGTGCAGCTTGATCTTGTGAAGTTCTTGGGATGTTACGGTTGCTTTCCACGATAGAACTTGTAAATGCCTGCAAAGTAATGATTATCACAATATTTAAGGGCCAGTAATTAGATAAATGTACATTATACATTTTAGCTTACCCATCAGGCATGTAAAAACAGTAGCTAAGAAGTCTTCACAGTGCAAATTTAAAATAAACAACATAAAATAAGACATGCTAGCAGATCACTGACCATGCACAGGAACTGAATGATAAATTAATTAACATGCTTCGCACAATGATCAACTGCTAATGGAGGATGAGGAAGAGACTTACATTTGAGTGATCTTTAATATCTAGTTGTTCTTGATACCTATTGGATAGCACTTCCATAGTCGTATTTCCAACTTTGGCCTGCAGTTGTGGTTTCCATATCATGTTTAGTCAACAATTGCCACAAGAAATTAACCATTTCTCAGGTATTAATCAAAATTTCCAGAACCCAAATAACGTGAACTTTACCCCTGAAAAAGTAGGAGTTGGAAAATGGCTTAATTTAGCATTTGCTTCTATGTATTCATCAATGTCACTATCCCGTTCAACTTCACAAATAGTCTCAACCTCCTTACTTTCATCCACATTAACTATCTGATCTCCATCAATCTCATTATCACTTTCATCCACAGTACTCTGCTCATCTTCATCATTCTCCTCATCAATATCATCTGCATTATTTATGTCACATATGTTGTCCTCACTGTCACCTTCAACAACTTCAGCCGCAAGCTCTTCTTCCTCAAGTTCATCCAACCTGTTCATCATACGGGCATAGTCATCACTCTCATCTGCAGCTTTCTTGTTGTCTGCTCCAAGAAAGAACAACAATCAAGTAAATTTATAGAGTTGAACTTCAACTATGCAATCAATTAAATAGAATAAAGAAGTAACCTTTGAACTTCATTTCCTCACCCTACCAAAAAGCTAAACCACTAACCACTAAAAACCAATGATAAGCATAAAGGTACCTGATTCAGAATGCTTTTCGCCAGCATCTTCCTCAACATACTCTTCCCTTATCTCCACAAGACCCTCCTATTTCACATACCAAATAAATAAGAAGATACAGACATGAATGAATAAACGTCTTAATTATAAACCACAAGAAGCTAGAATCCTACAGCAGCCTCGGAAGCTGTAGCGCCAAAAAACGAAACTTCAGCTTCAAGATCCTTAATATTTGCTTTAAGAGATTGAACTAAGGAATCCAAAGTATTCCCTCTCCTCTTCAATATATCCACTGTTTGCTTAGCTGTCCGCTCCGCATAATACCCTTCTCCTAACAGAACCTGCAATTGTAAATGCAATGTAATTTCACAAACAACACAAGCCGAAATACCATTTTTCTGGGAGGATTATAATAAGAGAAATGCTAAGGACACTCGCTCTAGCCAACTGTCCATCCACACTCACCAAATGATTGGTACACATGTGTGAATGTGAGTAGTTATTTTTTTTCAAATTTCAAATTTTTATTTATCAACACATGATGAGTTTTAATGGACAGTTGCTCCAGGTGACTCTCCATAGCATTTCTTCTCTAATTACCGTGAGCTCATTAGTATGTATCAGACGACCAGGAAAGAACGCAGCTTTACCAAAGGGCACCTAAGTACAACCAAACGACAACAAAATTAAGCTCACAAAAAGAAGAGATGGATAGTAAAAACAACACGAGTGGGTTTTGCTGAGCTTGCCATGATATCGTGGTGGAGTTCTTCTGGAAGCTTGGAGATGAGGTTGATGAGATTGGAGTTATCAGCGATGAAGTCTTTGACGCGATCAGCTTCTTCCTGCTTCTCTGCAATTGCTTCTTCCACGCGCTTCGCAGCTTTCTGGGCTTCAAACGCAGGAAACAGTGACGCAGATGGCGTCACAGTTCCTTTCATGGGGTCTCCTTCCTTGTTCGTTTTGGAAGAGAAATTGAACAGAAGGGAGGGACTTGACAGGGGGACAGGGTTTTGGTAGGGGAGAGAGTGATAAAACGAAGCGTTTTATTGTTACGAGTAACTACTACTCCTTCCTGTCACTCCCCTGTTAGTGTTTATGCACCCGTGATACTGTAGAGAAAAAAATAATTTTGAGAATATAATTTTCATATTCACTAATTATTTATTTAAATAAAAATAATAATATAAATTTTATTTTTCTAAAATTATTTATAAATTTTAATTATATTTCAAAAATGGTAATTTTTGTTAGTAACCGTAAAGAAATGTTATCAAATAAATATATATTGTTTCTTTTTACATTAAAACAAATATTTTTAAAATGTGACGTGACTTTTTTATTCTTATTTTATGGATAGGAAAAAAAGAAAAGAAAATGAAACTACTAACTTATTACCATCAGCCTTATACTCACATTTTAAAATATGTTTCTACTTTTAATTAACCGTCACTTTTAACTTTACATCTATGCAAAAAGAACGAAAATAATTACAATGTATAATATCTAAATTACTCTTACCTTAATCTTTTTCTACACAAGTGACTTGTATTAAATATTAAAACACTTTAAGATCCAACCATATAATTTACATAATCCATATAGAAGCGCTTACAAATTAAAAAATTACTAAAAGTTGTGTTTAAACTTTCCATACTGAATAAATCAATCTTTAAATTTGAGTTTATGAAATTGTTCTAAAGTTTAAAATTTGTTTTAAAATATATCAATAAAAATACATTATATGTTATTAATTAAATAAAATAAACATACATTATATGTTATTAATTAAATAAAATAAATATAGAAGTTATAACTCAATTGTTAAGGGCATGCCCTTCTAAAAAATTCAATCATGAATTCAATCGATAAACTACGATGGAGTGAAAATTAAATTTCTAAACTTTAAGCCACGCAAAATAAAAATTATTGTATCGCTCATTTTTTTCAAAATTTCATAATCATCTAATGAATTATTTTTACTTTTTGAGAAAATAAATTTACTTTGAGCTATGCAAGCAATTATTTATAAGATTTTTTTTCATTCATTTGTAATGGCCCAAGATAATGGACCTGTATTTTATTAAACCTAGTATGTCAAGGAGATATGGGCCGCGTTATCGGGTCAAGACCACGCCTAATCCCGCTCAATTGTCTTCTTTGAAAAAGATTAAAATCATATATATTGACTTCTTTCCAAAGGAATTACCGTCATTCCAGACATATAAAGGAAATATTTACTTCTTAACTCTTTCTATAGAATATAATTAATACAATCCAAGTATCTTTCTATATACACTCCGAAGTAATAAAGGAAAACTTCAAATAAGAAACTATCAAAATAGGAGAAAAATCTTTTTTTATAATGGTACACAAACGCTAACTATACAAATGGTATAAATATAATTTGCTAGGAAGTATTCTAAACTAACTCTATTTACTTAACCTTTTATCTATCATTCACGTATGAGAATTTTGACTTGAACATTAAGAGTACGTTTGGCAGAGAAAAAAGTGACTCGAGAATCTGAAACTCTGAATTTTATTGCGTTTGGTTGCGATAAGAAATCACTCTCCCTCAAAATCCAACTTCCCTTGACCCCTTTGATTTTCTAAAAAATTAGGAAAAATGATTTCTTGGCAAGGGGGTGGGGAGAGTGATTCCTTGATGCAAGAAAAGCTTTTTTTTTAAAATTACGTATTTGTCCCCTCATACTAGCATTATTCTAAAAAAGAGAAGGAAAAAAACTTGTTCCCTTCTCTCTTAGTTTTAGTTTCTATTTTTTTATTAATTTTTTTACACTTTTTTCTATATGTGTTATTTTTTTAGTTTCATATTTTTTAAATTTTTTATAGAATTTCTCCTTTTTTTATGTTTTAGGATTCTTTTTTAAAGTTTTGGTACATTTTTTTATTTTTTTTTTAAATTTATGATATATTTTTTAAATTTTTTTAAAGTTTGATAAAAATATATATTCTGAAAGTTAGATAAAAAAGATTTATAAAGTTAAATTTCTTAATCCACCCATTAACCAACCCCTTGCAATAATGAAGAATTTAAAAACTCATATGATATTTTAATTGTTGAAAAATTGACAACTAAATAGAGACGTAGGGGTGTACACGGTCCGGTTCGGAGAACCGGCCCGGACCGGAATTACCGGTTCTGGGCCTGGACAGAACCGGACCGGACACTTCCGGTCCGGGCCGGGCCGGTTCTGAATTTTCCGAGTCGGACCGGTTCTGACCTGGGATTTTTTTTTTTTTTTTATTTTTTATGAGGAGGAGTTAAGTTTAGAAGGAAAAAAGAAAGTGGGAGCCAAGAGGATTTGAACTTTTACCCTTTAATATGGTAGGTGAGATGTTAACCATTAAACCAAATGGAAATTTTGATATCATTGCGCATATATATATATATATATATATTTTTTAAAGGTTGGAGAACTGAAACCTTAATTGTTTATTGATAATAATTAATAGCTATATTATTAATAATTAATGGTCTTATTTTATATATATTAACTATATAAATGGCTATTACAATTTACAACTATATATTACTAGTATGTGTCATCTTAACTATATAAATAGCTATTAATTTTTTTTTTAAGTAATATAATATCCTTAATAAAATTCTGTATTTAAAGTAACAAATAAAAAGAAAAAAATGAGAACTTTTAATTGAGTTTAAAAGAAAAAAAGAAAAAATGCATAATACATTAATAATTTAAACATTAATACAATTTAATCTCTCTCTGTGTGTCGAGTATTGAGTCTCTATTGACTTCCATTACCAAATTTGTTAAAAACTTAAAACTCACAACTACTAATTAGAAATCCTTTCTATTTTATTTTACTTCGACACCCTCAACAACGAATCTACTGTTACCCATCTATATCCTATTGTCTGTCTTCAATTTTGACTTATTATTACTTATATTCCTTAATCATCATCATCATCCTTTTTCCTTTGTATTCTATAAGTCAAGTTTGTTCTGGTTCAGAGTCTTGTGGGGAAGGCCCTGTTTGGTGTTTCCTTTCTTCCTTCATTGATGTTAACAGTAATTTAATTAATTTCATCAAATCAGACTTGTTGTTGAGCTCTCACTTTCTGTTTTGGGTTGTTTGTTTGTTGTTAGTTCAATGTTTGACTCCTCTTGAAGCAACCATCTCTCTCTCTCTCCCTCATGGGTTTTGCTGTTTCATTCTCTTCTTTACTGAAACCTAATTTCCCTCTAATAAAGCTGGGGCCTTGGTAACAGGAACTTAATTAGAGTTGAATTCTGTCATCTGGGTCTGTTTTGGTGAAGTGGGGTTTCCGTCCTGACATGGTTAAGTTTGAGCACAGAAGAAGGGGGTTAGGGTTTCTGGGCCGGGTTCTTTTAAGCTTATTATCGTTTGGATTAGCGTTTCTGCAGCCAGTGGTGGGACTCAGGCCATTGAGGGAGAGGCCTCAGTCTTGGGGCGATGAGGTTAGTATTGTAATTGGAATTTCAATGCTTGTAGTTTTGTTGATTATGGTGATAGTTTGGAAGAAAGGTTGTGAATTTGGATTGTCAAAGAATTTAGCTTTGTTCAGATAAGTTTCTTGTTTGATTGTGAGATGTGAAGTGTGCATTTTAAGCTTTTCTCGTAATCTAGTTATCTCCAATTTTGTGATGAGAGTTTGTCTGAAAGAATAATTTTGATTCCATAGGGTGTAGCTTTCTTTCATAATTATGATATGCTTACATCATTTATGGGTTTTGAGTAACAATCATATGTTTAGTTTTCATCAAAGTAGTTGAATCTTCTATTCAAAAGGAAAAAGAAGTTAGTTGAATCTTTGCGGGTTTGCCTTTTGAACTGTGCGCTGCTGTCTTAGGTATTTAGATTCGATGCTTTACGTTGGTGTGGGCTGCAAATAGTTTTTCGGAAATTAGAGTGTAAATGTCAAAGTTTGATAGCTCATCATTGGAGTAGTGGCGTGTTGATTCCAGAGTAGCAAATTTCTGTATTGAAATATTGTCAATTGAGAATAAAGGCTATCCTGTTCAACTACCACCAGGATAGAATATTAAGTAGTCTTTTGTATAGACCTTATGCCGAGCTGCACGAGTTCATGCCATTTTAGCTTGTCTACTAACATGAAATGCATGAAAAAGAAAGACTAATTGCTTCACTTTTCCATTTAATAGTTTTTGCTTATAATTGATTTTCCTTTTGCAGTGGCTATTTATTAGGAAAGATGACAATGATTTGGGTTCATTTACCGCATGGAATATAACGGGAACCTACAGAGGTTGGTCATTTGTGACCCATTCTTATAACTATGTCTGGATGGTCTGGGTCTGTTCATTTGAAATTTTTGAAAAATTTATAAATTGCTCGTCATTCCAAATGTTGCTTAAAATTACTAGTTAAGTAAGTTGCCTCGCACAACCTAATTTCAAACGCCTTGTTATTAGTAAAACCTAGTTGGACTATGTCTTGTATGGCCATCTTAAGGTCTATATTTTGCATTTGCAAATTGTAGGTACTTGGAAATTTCTGGAGTCTGCGAATAGCTCTTCTAGGTTTCCTGATTTTAGGAAATCCAATGGTGATTCTGTCATAGAATTGGTGAGCACACCAACAAAAATAACTGGTGTGCACTACGTGCAGGTGAGGATTTACTTGCCCTATGTGGGAGTCCATGTTTTACACTCCATTTGTGAATATAATTGCTATCTGACTCCTCACTTATAGTAATATCTAAAAAATAAATGTGATATGTCATGCAGGGTGTAATCATCTTCCATGATGTGTTTGATAACGAACACAATGTTGGTGGTGCTCAAATCAGGGTAGAAGGTGTATATATATGGCCTTTTAGACAACTTCGGCTGGTGGCTAACAGGTAATCTCATGGAGGTTGACATATTGGCTTCAGGTCACTAGCTCTCGAGAGTTCTTTCGTCAGTCCAAGTTTACTGTAAAATGTTGTTTTTGCACTTTCTTAGTTCGGATCCTTTAATTTTGACTTTATAAGGTGGGATGCATGTATGGCCTCATGTTTGGATTCAAGCTTGTATGAAATAACTAAGTTTACATCACTTTTCATTAGTTTCTACTCTTGTATGTTTCATGATCTTTTGGTAGTTCATTTTTTCTAGCTACAATGTTTTTTCTTGTTGGTATATCCCATTGTTTTTGGTTTGCAATTCAACTCTAATTTACTGAATTCACAATATCAGTGGAAAAGAGGGGGAGCTGAGCCAGGATGAAGATTACATTTTGTCTAACCCATATCATTTGGTAATGCCCTACGTCGCTGCTCTATCACAAGTCAATTTTTCTGTAACATTAGTGTCTCTCTGCTAGTTTCCTGTAGTTTTACAATACTTTTTTTCCTGGAATACTGGAAACATGACATGATACTGATAGGTCAGATACTTTGACCAGGATGGATATTACATTTTGTCTAATTTATATCATGTATGAATTCACTCTCAAGTGGCTGAGGCTGTTAGGCATGGACAAGCTTGATTAGGGACCTAATCCATTTACGTGGGTTTGAACTCAGGATACTTTCTGAGTTTAAGTAAAGAACTTGAAATTATAAGCAAGGAATGAGTATCATGTATTTATTTCTTGTACTTTTGTTGGTGTTAAAGAATCTTTGCATGTTTTAGGACCTTGTTGTTCTGAATGATGGATCCAGCTCTGGTGAAATAGTTTCAAGTCAGTCACTAACTGGACATTAAATGTATCATGGGACCAGAAGACATAATGTTTATGTAGTTATGAGTGCTAACTTGTAGCATGTATTTCCTACTTTTTGTTTAACAGCTTGGAGTTTTCTCATCTCAAGTCTTCCAAGAATCTCCACGCGATAGAATATGGAGAAGAAAAAAATGTATTTCCTTTGCACTCCATTTCAATTTGGCATAAAGTTTAAACTGACATAAACTACAGTCCTCATGTCATTGCACATTGCAGCACCAATTTATGAGATGGAGAAACATTGTAATATTGAAATTGCTGCCCAAGTTACACGCACCTCATCCACTCAAGGTAATTTTTTGTTCTCTCATCTTATGCATATTCTTGGAGAAATAGTTTCACCATCTTGACTTGTATAAATTTAGACCGGTAGCTATGAGAAACTTTTTCTTCAATGTCAGTGATGATATGTAGCATCACCATTCCTACTTTTTAAATTGCCAATATGTTAGAAACATTCTCTTGTTGAATAAGTGGAAAGAAATTCGTATTCTCTTTCCATAAAGCATTAAAGCATTTAGAAAAGTCAATTTAAATGGTTTTCTTAGGTAGATGAAGTCTGATGTAAGGTTTAAATTGTGCCATCTGTCAAAACTTCTAGTTAGATCAATAAAGAATTTGTTGCATAGTAACAGTACCATGAGCACTGAACTGTATTGGAGTTGCCTCTGCTAACTGAAATATAAACATTTTTTTGTAGATGGAGACCGTGATCGTTACCACATAGAAGGATTAATGGAAAGCCCTGCTGTGGATGATGAAGGGGATTGCTTCTCACCCTTGCTACTAAATGCTACTTCTGTCAACATTGAGGTGTACTATAATAAGGCTGTGAACTACACCTTGATGGTCACTTTTGTATCCTCTATAGTTGATATAATGTCACCCTTTTGACACCAATATTTAATTTCCTAGATTTTAGTGGTTTCCTTAACATTTTACAACAGGTTTCTTTCCTTCAAGTCCTTTTGTTGATTCGACAAATGGAACATGGAAACACCCAATCAGTAAGTTTTTTACTTTATACATCTGTTATGGCCAATTAATTTTCTTGCATGTTATAGATTTAGACAGCACCATATCATTTTCTTATGCAAAGTTAGGGGTGTGGACCCAAAGACTTTACTTTGCAGGAAGCACCATATCATTCTTTGAATATAATGCTTTTATTACGACTCCAATTAAGTGACTATGGTTCGTATTTACCTGTATCCAGGGGGCTGCAAAAGTTTCAATTTTGATGATTGGGCAGCAAGCTATTGTGGATGCTTATCTTTGCCTTTTACATCTGACAGCAGGAATACTAGTTGGTACTATTAGCAACTATACTATGAGCTTACTTATGTTTTCCTAGGTTCTTTTTCATTTCAGATGTGCCTTAATGGTATATCATGCCTTTTCTCTGACCTATTCATGATGCGATTATTTTTCCCATTGTGCTGTTAGTGCTAAATATTGACATGTTTTCTTCATCAAATAACACTATTTATGTGCTCCTGTACAGAATCATTATTTAATGCTTTTGCGACTGCTGCATTTTTCAAGTTCGTAGTCTTCTCTATTTTTGAGATGAGATATCTTCTAGCTATATGGAAGGCAGGCAGGCCTATGAATAACGGTGAAGGTTGGGAGACAATGAGGCGTGAGCTTTCAGTTCTATATAGTCGCTTCTGTAAGTATATAGCTGCAGAAATGCTAACATAATTTCCATGGAAATTTGATCGATAGAATTCATGGAAAATTACAAATGTGGCATTGTTACATATTGTGGTTATTAGTCTTGATGAGCCTCATTATTACAGAAATAACAAGAATTTTAAATCTGTGTTTCCTGACCCCCTCGATTCCTGCTAAAGGCTTGCAATCAACTTGCTTTTTATGGATTCATTTTCCAGCTTAAAGTAGGGGACCTTTTGCCTTTAATTTCCTAGGTCAGTTTGATCTGACCGCTACACTTTTTCACAGATGGGATCCTTTTGGGAGGCATTCTGGTTATGTACGAGTTCCATAATTTCCTGCGGCCAATTCTTCTTCTAATGTACTCCTTTTGGATACCTCAGATAATCACCAATGTTATCCGTGATTCAAGGAAACCCTTGCATCCTTATTACATTTTAGGCATGAGTGTTACTCGACTAGCAATCCCATTTTATATATTTGGTTGTCCGAACAACTTCATGCGCATTGAACCTGACAAGAATTGGTGTATATGCTTGGGTGTATTCATGGGGCTTCAAGCATCAATCCTCCTCCTTCAACATTATTTGGGATCTCGATGGTTCATTCCTCGTCAGGTTGGATTTAATTCTGGTTTCTTTTTTCTTCTGCTAAATGTTTTGGTCCCCTTGGTACCAGCAACTGATGAGATACGTGCATAAGTGATGGATACTGAATATGTTGTAGAGGATGTAGATGAACTGCTTGCTTGTCAAGGACTCCTGCAGATAACTTTTGAAGTTACACTTTTGCCCCTCTGCAACTTTATATTTAGTAGTAGGAATGATCTATTGAGTATGGCTACTTGCTGTGAACATGTGCTTGTTTCTTTTCCACCTGAGACATGCAACATTACTTTTATGGAGATCTCACTTTGCGTTGGTTTGCAGATGCTGCCGGAGAAATATAGCTACTATAGAAGGTTTGATCCAGATACAAATCATGCTTTAGACTGTGTCATTTGCATGACTACAATTGAGGTCACACAGAGGTCTAATGATTGCATGGTATGTCTCTGGCATTTTGTAGGTGTTTTCTTTCCTTAACCATTTACTTTTGTCGGTGTGCCTCACTTTTTACATTTGCAATTGTCTCACAGGTAACTCCATGTGACCATTTCTTTCATTCCGGCTGTTTACAAAGGTGGATGGATATCAAGATGGAATGTCCAACTTGTCGGCGTCCTCTGCCACCAGCATAGAGGAGATTATTCAACTGTTGTCTATATTACATAGGATTAATTGACATGCCCTACTTGTTACTTGTGGTAATGACTTGATCCTAACTTCAAGTACGCATTGATAGACTTAGGCCTCGCTTTTTGCTAAAATGGTTCGACAATTTGAGAAATGATACGTCTTTCTGTATTTGTGGGTCTTATCTTGCTTTCAGGTTGGGAAAGAGCCCATATTTTGCCTGGGTTCATCTTCTGAAGATAACTGGGAAGAGTCATAAAGCAATATGGAACTTCCGCTGCTCCTGCAGCTGTTTGTACTTTGATATGTTAACTGTACAATGAAATTTAACAAATGAAATTATATTCAGTTCGGTCGTCATTAGCAAAGTTCAATCTTTTGTCGATTTTTCCTTTCTTTCTTGGAAATAAACTAACTTCTTATAGCAAGTGTATGGGATGAGATGGTTGAGGGGAAGAGCAATTTGTTGTATAGATGATTTCACCTAACAAGAACTAATTAGTAATTACACTGCTGAGAGCCGAACTAATTCAGAATTTTACGTTAGTAGATGTTTGCTTCAATCTTCTGCATCTCTTATCTGTTTCCAGTTAAGGAGTAATGGTTCCGATTTTTCAAGTTTTGAATGATCGAATACTTGAAAGGCAAGCGAACATTTATACACAAGATCAACATAGTATGACATGTACAGGAGTGACTTTGAAAGTTTTTGGGGTTTGGTAGTTAACCACCTTGCAAGATTACTCAAGTACTACTGGGGGCCGTAGAAGGGGACAGGAGAGGCCTCGCCGTGGGTGCTAGTGCAGGAGCAAAAGCAGCCGCACTACCACCAGTGGATACATCACAGCACGGCAGGAAGCACTCGACAGGGTGTTCGAGCGCCGCACTGCATTCTGTCTCGCTCCTCTGGAGTGGCTTCTCCGGCAAACAGTTGCCGCGATCATCAAACTTGGTGCCTTTAGATGTCAGATTCGTGCAAATCCCTTCCTCCTCGCAGAAAAAGTTGTAAGAGAAATTAAAAGTAGCCAAATTCGGCAATGCGCACACTCCTTGAGGCACAAGCCCTGTCAACTGATTATGAGCTAAATTTAGCTGCTCCAAATGAGCCAAACCAGCTAGCCTGTAAGGCAAAGGGCCAGCAAGGTTGTTATAGCTCACATCCAAAACCTTCAAGTTGTAGAGATTCCCAACTTCCGGCGGCAAACACCCGGTCAAGCTAGTGTTGATGATCAGTAGCTCCTCCAAAGAATCGGCAAAGTTGGCGATAGTTGGTGGCAGGCAGCCATGAAAGTTGTTGTTAGCGATTACTAGCACTGAAGCTGAAGATTTACCAGAGGTATTCGGAAAAGCAGTAGTAAATCGGTTGTTGTTGACAAAGATCGCGTCGAGGGCATTCTCGAAAAGTTGAGGAGGTAATGACCCTTCAAACTCATTGTAGCGAATGTCCAGAAACTTTAGCTCGGGAAGAGAGAGAACAACAGAAGGGAAAGGGCCTACGAATCTGTTGTTACTGAGATCTAGCTCATAAAGAAGTGACAGATCAGACAGAGTTTCAGGGAGAATACCACAGAATCTGTTACTATTGAGATGGATGAGGGTCAAGTCGGTGAGGAGACTGAATTCATCAGGCAGGAAACCTGCTATATCAGCAGAGTTGAGATCAATGGATGCTACAACTTGGATTTTAGGGTCATCTAGAGCAGCTGTGCAGTAAACTCCTTTGTACTTGCACACATTAGAACCCACCCAGTTGCTCGTAAAGTTGTATGGATCCGAATAGATTACGCGCTTCCATGCTTGGAGAGCAATGTAAGCTTGTTGGAGCCTGGGGTTTCGAGCATGATGACGTTGATAGTCCGAGTAGTGGCTGTGCTTTGCAGCAATGTTTTTGGACAAGGAAGATAGGTGTAAGAGGAGTAGGAGGATTAAGGAGGAAAGCAAAGATATTGAAGCCATTGATCTGTGAGTAATTAGTGTAGGATAGGGGAATTTTAATGGTGTTTATGTAAATGGAAGGAACTCTGTCATTGTCTAAAGAAAAATGTTCCAGTCTTCTGCTTAATCATGTTGTTCATGTCCAATTCGGAACATGAATTTTTTCGCGTGGATGATGACAGAGGAAGAAAAAAATGTGGCAATGTACGAGGTTACAATGACACTTGAACTGCAAGAATTGTCATCAACGTTTTGAGGTAAGCAAACATGTTGTCTTGTTAAGGATTGGATTGGTGGATAAAACTTGGTGATGATGGAGAAAGTTGTCAGAATTTTTTTGCAGAATGAGTTTGGTATAATGGAGCACGAAAAGGACTTCCCTCCTTCCTTCCAAGGAGTTCGTTTTCTGAGTTGCTTCTGGTGGAGCAGGAGAAAGTCTGCCTCGTAAAAGTTAAAAAGAGGAAAAGAAATCCCTTAGAATTGAAGGTAAATAGCAATATCGTTTGTTTGTTGTCTTTTATTCGTTCATCCAGTTGAGCCTTAAGGTCGAGTCTAAAAAATAGAGCAAACTACGTTAAGAGAATTTAGTTTTATAGGGCTCACGACGATGTTGTTAATATTACTCTGGTGAGCATCTCACTAATGATACGATATACATTAATTTCGATCAAAATATTATTCTATTTCTTACTGTTACACACAGATTTGTAAGCATTTTAAACATCTTAATTATATATTATATGGTTTTAATTATGATATATATTTCTAGCCCCCAACTATCGAAGAAAAGTAAAGATTTCCTCTGAACTACTAAAATATAATCATTACAAAATCTTCCATTAAAAAAAGCTTTTTCTTTTCTTTTCTGTTCTATATTATTCTCTACTACTTTTATTATTTTTATATATTTAATTATTGATTGTATCTAATTGAAAACGATAAATGCTTTAAATAGTAGGTTAAAATGTCATTCATAAGTCACATGACAATTACTCAACGGCTGATTTATTATTTTTTTTCGAATAGTTAAGTGACTTGCAGTATGTCCCCTTACTTCTATTAAAAAGTTTCGCAGCTTTCATTAGTCGACAAAAGAAAACACCCAGTAACTGTTAGGCCATGGATAATAAGCAGTTTGGGAGTACGAGAAATGGGAGAAGTCATGGGGCAGAAATGCAATGCAAAACACACCTAATCAACAAGTGACGGTATTGGATTCGAGGGTTTTCTTGTTAGACAAGTCAAAAACACATTTTGATCTAACAGGAAGCAGAATTGTAAACACGCATCACTCAGTTCTTCAGGACACCATGGCTTTAAATGTTAATGGCTACAGAACAGCCGCCAAAATCACAGATTTCCACATAACAGGTATATAATTGCTACGGAATCTTGTCTAATTATACTCTAATCAAACAAGACCAAAGCAAAACTATCTTTGACACTCAAAATTGAAAGATCCAGGCTTTGCATGAGTTTTAATAACAACCCCCTAACTTGGGCGGAACATAAAACTTGACTAGAGAACCTTACACTCTTTTTTCTTTCTTTTTATCATCTTATCATTATCACCCACCAGGACTGCCCGTAATCACATTAGCCACCGCCAGAGCCATATTTCTTGCCGAAGACAACGACTTGCAGCTTGTCATAACCAGCAAGCACACCTGCACCTGCTACAGCACGCAGGATGTTTGCACCAGCGCCCTTGAATAGTGATTTAGATCCTTCATTCTTGACGATCTGTTTAAATGCATCCAGAGAGCTCTTATACTTCACAGCTTCCCCTGATGTCATCATCATTCTTCTCCGGACTGTGTCTATGGGATAGGAGGCCAATCCCGCACCTATTGTAATTCCCCATCCAAGCAAGAAACTAGCAAAGAAACTATCCTGTAGTAACCAAACAAACAGTATTAGACTAATTATAGCATTGGAGGTTAACTACTTGCCTACTACCCGTGATGGAAATCCTCAAATTGACATTATCCTCACAGTGTAACAGCAATAACTATTGCCCACATTCCAAAATGAAAAAAGGTTTGGAATCAAGATATACATTCAGAAAAGAATAAATATGCTTAATGATGCATGACACTTAACTGCATGAGCATTTACTATGCGAGTGGCTTACAGAAACTATAAACAACTCAGAAGTAGAAGGACAGTGCAATGCATGATGAACGTGCAACACATACCTCCAAATTACCAACCAAAAGCACAGGTTTGAGTGAATCATACATCCCAAAGTAGAGACCACGGTACACAATAATTCCAATACAAGAGATGTTGAACCCCCGATAAAGTCCAGCTATACCATCAGATTTGAGGGTTTTCTTGTAAACATCAACCAAACCATTAAATTGCCTCTCTCCACCCTTTTTAGCAGCCTTGTTATCATTAGCCAAACGTGTTCGAGCATAATCCAACGAGTAAACAAATAGAAGAGATGAAGCACCAGCAGCTCCACCTGATGCCAAGTTACCAGCAAACCACTTCCAATAGCCATCCCTATCCTTCTTGAAGTTAAACAACCTCTTGAAATAATCTTTGAATGCAAAATTCAGAGCCTGTTACACCAAGAAAAGTGGCAAAGGCCAAGGCCAAGGTCAAGGATGCGGCAAAACTTGTAGACAAGTGAACGAATAGAAACCCAGAAACAAACAATTCAATTCATTTAAAATGCTAATCATCTAACTTTGACAGCAAGAACACATATTGTTCCAGAACAACAGGTTATGAACTTGCATTTTCACCAATCCAAAGAAGAAAATGTAAAGGTAGCTAAACAAGAGACAAGTGTGAAATACAACAAAACAAGTGAGCAAAGGAAAATGACCTGGGTGGGGAAGTATCTAATAACATTAGCCGTGTTGCCCCTCCAAAGAGCAATTACACCCTCATCCTTCATGGTTCTGGCAAAGCAATCGCCAATGCCTTTGTATGGTTCAGACAATCTACCAGCCTTAATCATCTCATCCTGATTCTGAATCAAGAGCTTAACCCGCTCGATTGGAGCAGCAGCAGTCTTAGACACAGCAGCTGAAACTCCTCCCATCATAAAATCCACGAAAAAACCTGCAACACCTTTCTCAGATGGCGCCTCCACGAAGACAGGAGGCATGACTCCAACACGCGGGAAGGCAGCACCCTGCAACGCAGGATGCACCGAACTGTCAAGACCACCAACATAACTGGCAGTCACATTGTAATTCCGAGCATTCAAGTTGGGCGAAAGCTTAGAAATGAGGGCAGATTGCCCATTGATCTTTCGGAAAATTGAGGGATTCCATGATTCATCCGCCATATTCACAGCACAATATGAATAATCTAAAGACAGTAACAAGTTACAATTATGATCTCTTCAAAACACCAGTCATTCAACAAAGACGTAAAATTGACGAGTGAACTAAAATCTAGAAAAGCTTAACGAAATAACAGGAACATGAAATGCGCATGCAAAGAGAGAGGAAATATGGAGACTTACTGCCTCCAGAAGAACCAGGGGAAAACGAGGAAGAAGAAGAAGAGCGTTGTTGTACTAGAGCCAAGTTTTTAGGGTTTTATTTCTACTCAAATGACGGGTTTGACCTTTGTTTCTTGTTCGTTGTTCGTTGTTCGTTGTTCGTTGTTCGTTGTTCGTTGTTCGTTGTTCTTCCATTTTTTCCCCCTACCTACACACTCCAATTTTTCACTTATATTTTCCACTAAATATTTATTTAGCACCATTAATTGTTGAAATTATGGAAAAATAAAACTGGAAATAGAAAGTGGTGAAAGAATAAATCAATTAGTAGTACTTGGTTAATACTTAATTGCTTCTGTCATGTAATATTAGTTTAGCAATTAGTGGTTACTTGTATGTTTTTACACGCTCACCATAAAAATAAAATATGATCAAACTTATTAAAAAAATATTATTATTAAATATAAAATAAATACTGCAGTAAACAATTGTTGAATTATTCCCGTAGTTTAATATTAACATGCTATAAAATAAATTTAACATAAGTTTCATTTAAAAAGATTAAAACCAGTAGGCTATGATGAGACCGGTGTCATAAAGTGTGGAACGCAAAATAAAATTTTAAAATAGTCGAAATTGTGAAAATAAAAAATGTATAATTAAATAAATATGGTAATGCAAAATCTAAAAGTCACAAAAAAATATATTGACCCCTCCATTTTACCCCATTTTTTGGGAAGTGATTTGCTAGTGAGAGGCCAAGAATCTCACTCTCTAGAATGCTAAAAAAATTCCATTTAATAAAATTATTTGTATAGCTTTGTAGCTATTTTTTTAATCTGCATATTTGAGTTATTGACATTTTAATCAATCATTAAAATTAATACTTATGCAACTTTTTTTATAACCATTACTTATGCAACTTATTTATTTTAAAATTTATTTTATTTATTAATTTATTCAAATTAATAAAATAAAATAATATACTATTCTATAATTGATTAAATAATGTGATATATTTCATTAAAAGAGTAATTTGACATTGAGGATAAAAAAACTTAAAGTTAAAATTTGGTAAGTAATAAAACTATAAATGAGTTTTTTCACTAAAAAATACTCATTATCTTCAACGATGATAATATTTTTAAGTGATTAAAAGAAAAACAAGTGTTGAGTATCTTAGGAAAAGAGAAAAAATAAAGTAGTTTAATAAAGTTCTCATTGCGTGTAAGCAATCTGACGCTATTGTATATCTAATGAAAGTTTTTGACAAAAAACAAAAGTCTATATAATCAAAGACAGAAGAATCTAACTTACCCAATGTCATCCAAGACCTATAACAGAGGAGAATACTGGTAGCTAGGAGAATCGACATTCAAGGAACGTCTACATCACTAGATGGAAAGGAGGAAACAAACAATGGGTACCGAACCCGTAAAAAATAATTGTGATGACAATTTAGCACCAAATAATAAAATAAATTGTGAATAATGTTAAGAGGTTTGATTCTTAGGAAATAGTGCAAGATTCAAGTTTTCAAGTATAACCAATCGTAACAAATAAAAGTAACAAAAAAGGGGAGGTTTTATCAAGTTGAGAACGAATAACTATTGCAATTGAAACAATTAATAAATAACATATTGGAATAAGATCAGATGATGTGGGATTCCTAGTAAAGACTGCTCAAGGTCATAATTCCCAAATATTGATCATGGATGCAAAAATATTCAAAATTGCATTTATAGGGGAGATATAAAATCAGGTTTACTTTGACTTCTTACTCTCCTCCTACTCAAGTTCTTAAAGAAATCTCTCTATTAAGAACCCTAATCGTCTGAAAATCTTAAAGTTCACTTATAGGATTTAACCAGTTGATTGATAATAATATGGAGAGACTTAACCCTAGGCTTAGGGATCGGTCCACTCGTCCATATAAACTTAATTCTTCTCTTTCTCTAGCTGAATCTTGTTAGCTCCGAACTAATTGTTTATGCTTTCTTTCAAACAATATAAACCCAGTTATTAGGAATAACTGCATTCATTCATGTTAAAAATTTAAGTTGATCAGTTTTAAATCTAACAAGAATAACAACGACTTTAAATCAAAAAGAAAAGAAATACAAAATACAGATTTTATTAAAAACGATTAGATCTCACAATAATTGAATCATTAACCTCAGAGTTTTTACCAAGAATAAATTATTTAGCTAGACATCGACAAAATCAAAGAAAATAGAAAATTCAATGGCATTAATAAAAATCTCCTCGTTTTAAGGAAGAAGACGAGGAGAGCAAGAGGGAAAAGAAAAGGAACTTCAAAAATTAATTAATTATTCTGGAATCAAAAGTTGTTCTGATTGATAAAATAAGGAAGGATTAAGTAGTGTTATTTTTCTTGATTATCTCTAAAGCTAAAGATAAAATCCTAAATTTGAAACTTGAAATTGTATCTTATCCTTTGGGATTTTGCAACTGACAAGTGATAGTCTATCAGGACTTTGAAAATATCTTTTGTGTGCTCCTCTTTCAATTCGCGTCGTAAGCCCACTTATGACCTATTAATTCCACTGTCGTCTCCCTATGTCTTGTGTGATGTGCTCTTCCCTGGGTCTAGGGAAAAGACCTAGTTCTGTAGATTTTGCTCTTCATCACCACTGGTTCATTTGACTATATTTTCTGGGTTTTTTCATTCCTTTCTTTATTTCATGGTTCCTCTGACTTGTTTCTGTAAAAATGAAGGAAATATGCCCAAATTAGTAGTATCATCATCTCAAATATGGTCAAAATAGATGATGAAAAGATACAAAATAAGCATTTAATCAACATCACAATAAGGGAAGGAACTATGGTGTTAAGTAATGCGTAACGAAGTACACCTCAACAATCTCCCCCTAGAACTAACGACCTGTTTGGTTACCCGTAATAAACCATAAGGAATGGGAATGGAGACCCATTTCTTAGTATTCTGGCCGTTTAGTTACAAGTAAGACAAGGAATGAAAATGGCCAGGAATGATAATGGGGTTCAAAGCATAATTTTATGGCTAGACCCTCCATTGGATATAACAAGGAATGGAATGAGAAGCAATCCTATTGATTTTTTTAATTATAAATACTTCTTATGTTTTTTAAAATACAATTTATGCCATTATACAAATATCACTTATTCGCTACTTGTATTGTCTTGACTTGAACCGTGATTTTTTTTTTCTTTTTTAATAATTCAATTAGCCTTTCAAAGAAAAGGTTTGATGGTTGGTTATAAAACATTACTAATTATTGATTTCCCCAATAAACTTTATTTATTTTTCTTAATTTTTAATTAATTTTTAAATAAAATATTTAATGATTTTTAAATAATATTTTATTAAAATTTCACGTGAAATTTAATATTTATGTTTTATTCAAAAAAAATTATATATAAATTATTAAATAATATAATCAATAAATTTTATTTTTAACCATATTTAATAATGACTTCATGAAAACAAAGGTAAAATAGAAATTTACATGTTTATTCTCATTCCTTACCATTCATACCAAACAAAGGTAATGATCATTCAATTTTTTTATTCCCATTACTGATGGTAGAATACCAAATACCTTAATGATCATACTCTTCCATTCTCTTCCATTCTCATTCCTACTCATTCCTATTCCTTACTTCTATTCTCATGGTCTCATGTGACATTTTTTTCACCCTTATTTTAAATGTATATTTATTATGTTTTTTCATAGTTCTTATACACAACATAATTTTAATATAAAATTATATTAAAAATATGTGTTAAAAGTAATTTATTATATGTTTTTCATGCGACAATAAATTAGTTTTTAATAAAATTAGGATATATGCTTTAAAATGTATTATTTATTTAGAAAAGAATAAATTTAACTTGTAAAATGAGGAGATGAAAATTGTAAAACGTATCTTATTAGTTTATAAATTTTGAAATTAATTAATTAAAAATTTATTAAATTGCAACGAAATATTCCGTCGTACACACTGTTACTTTGTGGGAATTTTCCGTCAATTTTTTTTTTATATTAATAATTAGAATAATAATTAATGTAATATACTTAATAATTAGTGTAATATTTAATAATTATAATTTAGAAATTTATGCATTAATTAATATATATAAGTTATAGCTAAATAATATTATTGTAGTTTATTATTTCTTAATTATGAAATATGATAATTAAATATTGATTTATTTTATTATCAATTATTATTATTAAAAATAAATAATATTTAATATAAGAGTAAAATAATTAAGTAAAGTAATAAGTTAATAAATTTAAATATAAAAATTTAAATTAATTTATATACAAAACAATATGTTTATAAATACCAATTACAATATAATCAATAATACCATGATAATTTAATATTTCGTTAGGCAAATTTTGACCTGGCCATAACTTTACATTTGGGTATTATATTGAAGTTTTTATTTATTTATTTCATGGATCCAATTTTTCGAGCTTTATGAAGTGCAAATAGCCAAATGCGATTTGACCAATTAGTTTATTTCCCTACTGTTTTGTGCACCTTTTTTGAGCTCTATGAAGTGCAAATAGCTAAATGTCGTTACTACAATTTCATTTTTCAATCTCTTAATTTGTGTCCTATGAAGCTTATTCATATATGATTTTTGTTTGGGTATGGTGTTTGGGGTTCAGGTTGGGGCTCGAGTTCGAGTCTACAATCTAGCTTATAAGGTTTAGGGTTTAGGGTTAGGACTTAGAGTATAAAAGTTTAATAGTTAGATTTAAGATGGACTAAAAGCGGTCAAATAAATGTTTCATTTTGTAACTAGAATTATATAATTAACAAGTATCCATATTATCAGGATGTCAATTGGGTTTGGGATTCATATATTTGAGTTTTGAAAGCAAGTGTATGAAATTTGAGGCTTAGGGTATGATATAAGGTTCGGGTTTAGGGGATCAATTGATTTTAATATTTTACTTAGGGTATTGAATTAAGAATGGGATTGTGGTATTGAACTAAATTTGTAAAATTAGTAGATTTAAATGGTTAAAAGTATCTTACTTTAGTTGTTTTGAAATTAATTATTATTCTCAATATTATATCTTCGCGAGAAACTTAATATATATTATATATACGAGTTCTTAATTAATTTCAATCTAAATGTTGTACATATACATGTATCATAAAAGAATTGAATTCATTGAAGGATAAATTTCATCGGATGCATTACATCTTTTTTTATACATATTAAAGGATGAAGTTTAGCCTTTTCTATAAATCATAAAGGATGAATTTTGTTCTCCTATAACACATTTTACGGGACAGATTGTATCTTTTTTTATTTTTTTGGAACAATAATTTTCGTCCTTTTTATACATTTTTAAGGACTATTTACATTCTCTTTTGTATTTATTGAAGGATGAAATTCATCATTTTAACATAGGTTAAAGGACGAACTTGTCCTTTATTGGCACGTTTTAAATGACGATTTGTATCTTTATTTTTATACACATCCAATGGTGAATTTCTTCCTTTTTATACTTTTTAAGAGATTTTTTTTAAGACTTGATATGTTTTAAAGGACGAACTACATCCTTTTATATATATTTTTAAGGACAAATTTCATCCTTTGTTAACACTCTTGAAGGACAAGTTTCGTCTTTTTTATATATCTCGAAATTTGTTAAAGGAATAACATAGTCATTAATTTATTAATTAATTAATTAATTAAAATTTTGATAATTTGCGAAGAAAATTTCGGTCGCAAAGGTTTTCTATGGAAATTCATACTATGTTATTTTTTAGGAGATCAATTACTCTTATTTTTTATTGCTAATGTCTAATTACGAGAACAAATGTTTAATAAATTAAACTGATTTGAGTTATAGAATTCATACTATGTATAATGATAGAATAGTCTGCTTACTCAATCTTTTTACAAATATAGTTTAAAAAATATTAAATGTATTTTTAATCATTAATTGTAACTGAGATTTAATTATTAGTATAAAATAAAATTTGATGGTGTAAATAAATTACTTATGTTAAGTAATAATATTTCATTTATTTTTGCAAATCATATGTTAATGTCTAATTATTATAATAATTGTTTAATCAAGCATTTTGATTTGAGTTATAAAAACATTTTTTTTAATAAGCAGAGATTAATTATTATATTAAACTGTCATGAAAATCATGCCAATAACAATACAAGATACTACTATCACGGCAGAGCAAATAATGCTCTAAGCCAACTCTAAATTAAAGGAAATACAGGAGACGACAGGCTCACTAACTAACCCCCAAATAAGATTCACGTAGCATCCACTTGTCGACTAAGAAGCCAAGTCGGCGACTGCAACATATCTGACATGCTAAACGCAAACGTGTTGTCCCTGCTTTTCAACCACCAATGCCACAGAGAAAAAACCATATTCACACAAAGAGGTTCATTATACTCCTTCTGTCTAAAGGTCACTGCATTTCGTTGCTTCTACAAAGTCCAAATAGCTACATAAAATAAAATTGTCCAACTCCTGCCAGATTGTTTGTCAGCGTTTGGCAAATAGTTTCCCCATGTCCTTCAAAGCTCCGCGAGGTTCCAAGGCTGGCACCAAACCACCCGAAGCCATCTCATAATGAACTCCCAGACCCCCTTTGCTACCGAACACCGCATGAAGAGATGGGTAACGTCCTTGTTCCTGCTGTTGCACATGGGACAGATGTTCGACTCGTCAGGGATCATGTGTCGTCTCACAAGAAATGACCTGGTTACTATTCTCTCCCTTAACGTCAACCATAAGAAAAATTCCACTAGATAAGGGACCAAACCAGTCCAACAAGACCGAAGTAGAGGCACAGTCTCATATCTACGCGCTTCCTATTGCTTGTACCCCGAATTCACAGTATATGACCCCGATTGAGTTAATTCCCATCGAAGTTGAGCTTGTATCCCCCCCCCCCTGCTTGGTGTTGGCATTCGATCTCTCAAGCACTCCCACTCATCTCTCTCCCATTCAAACAACTCGCGTCTCCAAACACCTTGCCACTCCCACACTGCCTCGCCCCAAGTGCCAAAGTCCTCGACAGTCCCTCCCTGATTATTAGATAAATGATACAGGCGAGGATGGAGCAAAGCTAACAGTTTCTTACTAGCCCATGTATCCCACCAAAATCCCGTGTTATTAGCATCTCCGACTTTCAACAGGGTGTGATCAGTCCACAGCTCAAAGAACTCACTACCCCGCCCACACACTCGCATGATATCGCTCCAAATAGGAGATAGCTGACCCTCTCTCTCCCTCCACAAGTCCCCTATATAACAAAGTTTGTATTGTTTACGAACGATCTCCGCCCAAAGCTTCCTACTTCCCCTTATCAACTCCCAAACCCATTTTGAATAATAGCATCACATTCCGATCTTGAAGCCTTCCAATGCCCAATCCCCCATACGAAGCCGAGCTAGTCACTTCCTCCCATTGCACCTTAGCCAACCTGTTTTTAGTTTCCTTTCCACTCCATAGGAACCTCCGCATCACACATTCACATTGTTTAACAACTGATTTAGGCATCCCGAAAATGGACATGTTATAAATAGAGAGGCTCGCAAGTGCTGACTTAATCAAAGTTACACCCCCCCCCCTACCGAAAGAAGTTGCCCCTTCCACGTAGATAATTTTTTCCTCATTTTTTGGACTAAAAACTGCCACCCTAATTTCCTCATTGGATTAAAACCCACAAACGACCCCAGGTATTTAAACGGAAGAGCTTCATATTTGCAACCTGCACGTGTGGCTAGAATGTCACCTATCTAATCACTCAATTTCACACCAACCAGCGTGCTTTTGTGGTAATTTACCCGAAGGCCTGAGTAAGCGTCGAACCATTGCAAGGTTCCCTTAACTCCCTGAATTTCCTCCTCATTATTGTTCACTAGAATCAAGGTATCATCTGCAAACTGAAGATGGCTCAGATGCCACCCTGCCAAAGGATTACCTATCCCTTTCAGGATCCCCACCTCCTCCGCTCTAGTAAACAACCGATGTAGTCCCTCTGCCGCAATGTTGAATAAGAACGGGGACATAGAACACCCCTGTTGCAAGCCTCTCCCCACTTCAAATTGACCTGAAGGAGACCCATTTACTAAAACAGAAACCTTATTCGTACCGATGCATTGGCGTATCCAACCCCTCCACTTCTCTCGGAATCCCATAAACCTCATCACATCATCCAGGTACTCCCACTCAACTGAGTTATAAGCCTTTTCAAAGTCTATTTTGAAAAGAAGCCCCTGTTGTTTCGTCTTCTGCAAGTAATGGACCACTTCACTCACTGTCATGACACAATCCAGAGTTTGACGCCCTTTTATAAATCCATGCTGGACCTCACTAACAACTGACGTAATTACCGCACTTAGCCGACTCGCCATAATCTTGGACACAATCTTATAGTAACTGCTTACTAAACTAATGGGCCAAAACTCACAAAAGCGCTTAGCTTCTGAAGTCTTAGGGATGAGATTCAAGAACGAGGAATTCTCCCCTGTCGGGAACTTCCCCGTTCTGAAGAACTCCTGAATCAGACTGCAGTAATCCCCTCCAATAATATCCCATGTGTCGCACCGTCGCGAGCGAAATTCGGGACGCAAGAAAACACATACAATGAAGTCGCCACCCTATTTTTCTAAGGTTTAGGGAAACCTATAATGTCCAAAAAAGGAAGAAAATAAAATAAAACTAAGGCACAAATGAAAAGGGTCTAAACCCAAGAACGATGGTTCGGGGTCGTATTATGGACTTGGGAAGGTGTTAGGCACCCGAGTCTCATCCTTAAAAAGGTTACCGGTTCTAAAAAAGAGGTGTTTAAAAATCATGTTGAAAACAAGTAATTTGGGCCCTCAAGGGGATCGTCACTTTAGTTCTTAAATTTGTGAGATTAATTTTATCCTAATTGTTGTCGAGTTGTTTAATAGAAAATAACATTTTTTATCCTCTAAAAGATAAAAAGGTTGGTTTCACACCTATTCCGGTTATATTTAGCCGAGTTCAAAATTAGTCCGATTACATGCCAAATTAGGTGGGATTACTACCGTTTTATTAATCTTTACCAAAGCGACGACCTTAGTGAACAACGATGGATCACTATCATCATCGGGCCAATGCACGTGATTAAATCCTATTTACTAAGTGGTTCTAAGCATGCATAGGCTAGCAAAGTACCGTTTTGAGTGAATGCGAGAAAACACGTTGAAAAGAGAAAAACCGGGGTGGGGTCGAAGCCGCGCACATAACACATTCGCCAAGATAGCATAAATAATAAAAAAACATTCGTGGGGTCGAAGCCGCACACGAAACACATTCATCAAAATAAAAGCGTAAATTCGTAGGGACAAAGCCGCACACGAAACAAGCATAAAATAAAGCACATTCATTGGTATAAGCATCATGCAAACAGATTAATTCGAATTCTAACAATCACGCATTAAAATACGTTTATCCAAAATAAAGAAGGGAAAAAGGAAAACATACCTGGAGAGCTTTACCTGTAGATCAAAGATTAGTGGCAACAATTAATAATAAAATAGATAAATACTGCAAATAAATATTACAAATTAATTACAAATTCCCAAATAAATAAATACAACAATTAAATTCTCCATTCGAGCTTCGCAATTGGCAATGACGCATCGAACTCCTCGTCGAGCTCCAACAAGCTCATTGGGGCATCATCACGACGAGCGTGCAAATAAAACATACGAACAAAATAGACAAATAAACGCGCATTAGTAAGGGATAAAATTATGATCAATTAAATATCAAATAAACAAAATCACCTTACCCATTAAAGTTCGTATATTGGTCCGAATATCCGAGCTCGTTAATTAAAACGAACTATTTTCTCTTTTCTCTTCTGATGGGCCAACCTAACAATCATCAGCCCATCTTTTCCTCCTTCCTTCATAATGGGCCGGCCCACACCACAATTAAAACAAATACAACCCATTTTCCTTTTAACCCATCAAATCCTAACAACTAAAATAAACATCTCATCTTCCTTCTTCTCTCCGACGCCGGCGGCTAAGCATCTTCATACCTCCTTTCCTTTTCTGCCGCCGGCGGCTTCCCCTCCTTACCCCCTGTAAATCACCATAAAACCAAGCAGCAAACCGAACAAACCTAACACAAAAGAAAATAAGGAAATACCAAGGGGAAGAGATAGGGATTTCGGCTGAGATTTAGGTGATGGAGGCAGTGGAGGTCAGCGGCGGCGCGGCGGAGAGCAGCAGCGACGGAGGGCTACGGCAGCGCTGGTTGGCAGCCACAACGACGGTGAGGTGCGGTTTTGCTGGGTTTCGGGTCAATGGAGATCGGGATGGCTGGGATTTGGTTTGGTTGGTTTTATATTTGATTCGGGTGACTGGGATTTGGTTCGGTTGGTGTTCGGTTATGGTGTTCGGCGATGGGTTTTGTGTAGGTGCCGGAGGCAGTGGTGAGATGCAGCAGTGTGGTGGCGTGGCTGCGGTGAGCAGCGGCGGCGGAGGGCAGTGGCTGTTTGGCTTTGGCTGTTGGCAGCGGCGATGGGTGATGGATTTGGATTTAATTTCGGGTTGGGTTAGAGGAAATTGGTTTGAGAAGGTTCATAGCCGGAGATGGGTTTGGTCGATTTGGGTGTGTGATCGAAGAGGAATTGAAATGAGGGAGAGGATTCTTCTTTCTGATTTGGCAGAGAGCTTCCTTCTTAAAAGGAAATGGTGGGTTGATTAATTGAGGAGGATCGGTTCGTATCAAATCTTTGAAAAAAATGGTAGAAGTTGGTATGTGTCTTTGAAAAAATAGGAAAGGGAGCGGGTGTGATGATTGCGGCCGAAAGTGAGAATTTATTTTATTTGATTCGAGCCAATAGCTCGAGAAATTTTTATTTTAAACTGTCTAAAGTTCGAATGAAAAATAAAATACGTACAAAATAAAATAAAATGACATGAAACAAAATAAAACAAGATAATAAATAGTAAATAAACGGAAATAATAATAATAAAAATAAGATCAAAATTTGAGCCAAAAAATGAACGATTTAAATTAATCGTGTCAAAATTTGGGCATCAACACCATGCCTTTTGCAGAAATCGGAAAGAGAACCCATCCGGCCCAGGAGATTTTTGGCCATCACTGTCTTTAACCGCCTCCCAAATTTCAGCCCGGGACACCTCCCTTTCCAAGCCTACTGCTTCCTCCTCAGTCAACTTCGAGAACCCCAAATCCTGCATCTTAGGCCTGTCCCAACTGACCGACTAAAAAAAGGTCTCATAGTACTGAGTAGCAACTCGCTTTATGTCCTCAGGGGTATCGAGTTTAGAATTCGGAGTCACAATCTCTCTAATTGTGTTTCTCCTCGTTTCTATAAATACCTGGTATTTCGATCCCCATACACATTCCACTTCCATCTATTCTTCTGCTGCCAATATCGATCCACTCGCTCATGTTGCTTCCATACCATAACCTTATTAGCGATTTGATCAGCTTGTTCTTCCTGGGTCAAAGGGCGCCCATCCGCAAGCCGCTCAACAACCTCGCATCTCTCCTGAAGGGCTCTCAGGAGGGATTCCACATTCCCAAAGACTTCCTTATTCCAATTACGAATTTGCGTCTTCAAGTACCGCATCTTATGGATCACTCAGAAATTGCCAGGAAAAGCGACACCAACTTCCCTCCACCAACCCGCTGATTGATGGTTTATTTTGGATGTTTTATCTTCTCTTTTATTATTAATTGAGATGATAAGTTTGCTACTTTAAGCCCTTTTGCTTCCTTTCTCTATAAACAGCCTTTGGAGCATCAATCTGAAGGAAAGGAGCAGAAAGCTTGAAGATTAGAGCTTAAATCAATCATTTGGTGATGGAGTTTCGTTTTCAGCTTTGCTGCCTTGAAATTGGTCCGTTCGTCCCAAGGCCATTTCACCAATCTGCCGATTCCAACTCTTCTCGAGGCCTCGACAAGAAGCGACCTGTCAGAGTTCCAGCCTGGACAGCACTGAGCGTAATTTTGTATTTTATTTGTTAAAGCTGGTTCAGCCAGCTTGGAACCTGGAGGACTTGGGCACGAGTGTTAGTGCTTGGATTCCCTCTTCCACCTTGCAGAAGCACCAAGGGGACATCAATGGAAGAATGATAGAAATATTCCCTTTGCATTATTCAAAGATTATTCTCTCCAAAAGTAAAGTAGTGCCCAGCACCAGCCTGGTATGGCAGCACATGCTGCAATTATTTTATGGTGAAGGTTGTACCTTTGAAGTCTATCAGAGGAGAAGAAGAATGGCTATTAATAGAACAACGAAGCAAAGGAAATGGAGGAGGACACGAGGGAGAGAGCAAGAGAGGAGAAAATCAGCATTTCTCACATTTTCCAGATTTTTCAGCTTTTCTTTGTATTTTAGGATTTTAACTTCTTTTGCTGTTTTGATTGGTTGTAATTAAATCCTCCAATTCCTGGTAGGGATTGAGAGGTTTACAAGTCCAGTATGTTTTGAGACTTTGTTTGAACTTAATTAAATTCGGTTTTGTATTTCTTCCTTCTTGTTTTAACTCCAATTTGTTCATGTTTGGTTTGAGTTTGGCCAACTTGGATTTTGACTTGAATGAATATTGTCAGCTCCTCCGAAATTGAGTATTATCCATAACAGGGGGAACATAAGTAGGCAATTCTTTAGTGACTGCGATTGGTCCGGCATTAAGAGAAAGGAGGAAAGAATTAGACCATGAGATGACGATCTCACCCCAAGGCCTAGGAGAAGGGGCTTCCTGCGTGACAATTGGTAGGAATGTTACCACCGGACCAGGTTGGTGCTTGGGAGATTGACGAACTCATCCATTGGTCTAGGGAAGGATTTCTTTGACCTCCCTATGAAATCGTTTTGAATATATATTTGTCAATGATTAACAGCTTGGAATTGTTACCTCAAGAGATCTCTACTGGGAATAATATTTCCCTCATCCTTTCACTCTCTTTGTCTTTACTTTTTTTTCATTTTTTTTTATTTTCTGTTTGTATTTTGTCCATGGTCGACTCGTCCCAAGGCCTCGGGATGAAGCGACCATGTCTGCTGCTGTTTTTATTTTCTTGTCATTTATTTTCTTGTACTGTTTTCACCTCACCCTTCGTTTTGTTCAGTTTGGTTTGGTTGTTTGCAGGAGAATAAACATTAGGCCGATAGTCCCTGTGTTCGATCCTCTTACCGCTGTGCACAATCCTTTTTGTTGCTTAGTGATAAGTTGTAATTTTATTTATGATTGGATTCGACACCCATTCATATTTTGGCGCCGTTGCCGGGGATTATTGGTTGAACTAATGTTTGTTTTTATATGTTTATGACCAGATCTACTGAAGAATAACTGAGTCTAGCCCAAGACTATAAAGATGGACGCTTCATGGGAGGCAACCCATGTTTCTTTCGGATTTGTTTTCCTTTTGTTCTTTTTTGTTGTCGTTATTTTTATTTTTCCCCTTCATGATCTATCTCTCTGTTTTTCTCTTTGATTGCAGATTTCTTGGCACTTTTTAGTGCAGCTCCAGAAACACTTTGGCTGACTCATCCCTAGACCTTGGGATGAGGTGGATGTGTTGCACCAGCTACCCCTTCACCTAGTCCATCAACTTCGCCCCCAGGTTTTATCTTTCTTTGTTACTGTCTTTTTGCCCTTGTTTGTGCTCGTTCATATTGAGGAAATTGTGTCCAATAAGTGTGGGGGAGTCACTTTCGTGTTTTTATTGTGTTTTTGGGCATATTTTTGTTGTTTTTGTGTTTTTCTTTTTCTGTTTTTCGCACCCTTGTATTAAATGACATCCCAAAAACTCGACTTATGTGAATACTTGATCAATCAACTCTGTCTTACAATGCTAAACACTTCTGACATTACAATTTGTTCATTTATTCACGTGGTTGTATTATGAGTATTGCTGTCCTAGGAAATATTTTGCTAGAATTGTACTGTCTTCTCATCTCAAGACCTTGGGATGAATCCCGTCCATAATATTGCTGCAAGTTTTTAATTTTTGTTTTTGCATGACTAACTTTTTAAATTCTGTGCATGACTGCATGTTTGTATTTTCTGGGATTGTGGAAAGGTGTAAGAACCTGGAAAAGAAGGAAAGGAAAATAGAAGGAGGAGGAGAAGAAGAAAAAAAAATAAAAAAAAATAAAAAAAAATAAAAAAGGGGGTATAAGAGGCCGAAGGCCTAGAGAAGAAGAAGAAGAAGAAGAAGAAGAAGAAGAAGAAAAAAAAAATATAGGAGGTATAAGAGGCCGAAGGCCTAAAACAATAAGGAGGTATAAGAGGCCGAAGGCCTAAAACAAATAAGGGGGTATAAGAGGCCGAAGGCCTAAATAAAAGAAAGAAAATGTGCAGAAGGGAAAGAGGAAATATTGGTGGTGTTCTTTAATTTTTTTGCTTGTATTTTTATTTTTGTTGCATGACTGCTTGTGTATTTTTGTGTGTGTGGCAGCTGCGTTTGGATTGTGTCTTGGGCAGAGAAGACAGTAGTGCTAGGGCTTTTATTTCCTGGTTGAACAGCATGCTATCATACCACTATTTGAATATTTGCACATTTGTGATGTTTGGTGTGTTTGAGCATTGCTTGAAAGAGTTGGTTTTTGAAGTGTTCATATGAGTTCAGTCCAGGGGTTGATTTTCTATATTGGGGTGTATTTTGTTCTTAGTTCATGCTTGAGGGCAAGCATGGTTTAAGTGTGGGGGTAAATGATTGATGGTTTATTTTGGATGTTTTATCTTCTCTTTTATTATTAATTGAGATGATAAGTTTGCTACTTTAAGCCCTTTTGCTTCCTTTCTCTATAAACAGCCTTTGGAGCATCAATCTGAAGGAAAGGAGCAGAAAGCTTGAAGATTAGAGCTTAAATCAATCATTTGGTGATGGAGTTTCGTTTTCAGCTTTGCTGCCTTGAAATTGGTCCGTTCGTCCCAAGGCCATTTCACCAATCTGCCGATTCCAGCTCTTCTCGAGGCCTCGACAAGAAGCGACCTGTCAGAGTTCCAGCCTGGACAGCAGTGAGCGTAATTTTGTATTTTATTTGTTAAAGCTGGTTCAGCCAGCTTGGAACCTGGAGGACTTGGGCACGAGTGTTAGTGCTTGGATTCCCTCTTCCACCTTGTAGAAGCACCAAGGGGACATCAATGGAAGAATGATAGAAATATTCCCTTTGCATTATTCAAAGATTATTCTCTCCAAAAGTAAAGTAGTGCCCAGCACCAGCCTGGTATGGCAGCACATGCTGCAATTATTTTATGGTGAAGGTTGTACCTTTGAAGTCTATCAGAGGAGAAGAAGAATGGCTATTAATAGAACAACGAAGCAAAGGAAATGGAGGAGGACACGAGGGAGAGAGCAAGAGAGGAGAAAATCAGCATTTCTCACATTTTCTAGATTTTTCAGCTTTTCTTTGTATTTTCGGATTTTAACTTCTTTTGCTGTTTTGATTGGTTGTAATTAAATCCTCCAATTCCTGGTAGGGATTGAGAGGTTTACAAGTCCAGTATGTTTTGAGACTTTGTTTGAACTTAATTAAATTCGGTTTTGTATTTCTTCCTTCTTGTTTTAACTCCAATTTGTTCATGTTTGGTTTGAGTTTGGCCAACTTGGATTTTGACTTGAATGAATATTGTCAGCTCCTCCGAAATTGAGTATTATCCATAACAGGGGGAACATAAGTAGGCAATTCTCTAGTGACTGCGATTGGTCCGGCATTAAGAGAAAGGAGGAAAGAATTAGACCATGAGATGACGATCTCACCCCAAGGCCTAGGAGAAGGGGCTTCCTGCGTGACAATTGGTAGGAATGTTACCACCGGACCAGGTTGGCGCTTGGGAGATTGACGAACTCATCCATTGGTCTAGGGAAGGATTTCTTTGACCTCCCTATGAAATCGTTTTGAATATATATTTGTCAATGATTAACAGCTAGGAATTGTTACCTCAAGAGATCTCTACTGGGAATAATATTTCCCTCATCCTTTCACTCTCTTTGTCTTTACTTTTTTTTCGTTTTTTTTATTTTCTGTTTGTATTTTGTCCATGGTCGACTCGTCCCAAGGCCTCGGGATGAAGCGACCATGTCTGCTGCTGTTTTTATTTTCTTGTCATTTATTTTCTTGTACTGTTTTCACCTCACCCTTCGTTTTGTTCAGTTTGGTTTGGTTGTTTGCAGGAGAATAAACATTAGGCCGATAGTCCCTGTGTTCGATCCTCTTACCGCTGTGCACAATCCTTTTTGTTGCTTAGTGATAAGTTGTAATTTTATTTATGATTGGATTCGACACCCATTCACCCGCCACCAAGTCCTTGAACCCTTTGTCTTCCCACCACACTGATAAATCTCGGAATGGCTTCGAACCCCAATCCATCTTATCCCGTCTAAGGATCAAAGGCGCATGATCAGATCCATTCCTGTCAAGAGCTGTAAGCTCAGAGTTATGAATACAAGGAAGCCAACCAACTTGCACAAAGACTCTATCAATCTTGCTTCTACTAATGTTATTCGACCAAGTAAATCTCCTCCCTACTAGCGGAACGTCGTGAAGACCACATCTATCCACCCAATCCTGGAATGCCACCATACCTCTCGAGTAACCCGTTCCGTTTAAACGATCAGAAGGAGTTAAAGTCTCATTAAAGTCGCCAGCTACTAACATAGGAAGCGTTGTATTCTCAATTTTTCTACCCAACTCCTCCCATAACTGCTTACGGAGCTCAGAAACATTTAGGGCGTACACATTTAACACCGCACACCTCATGTTTTTGTCGAGAATCTCACCTTCAAGCCAAATAAACCTATTCCCTACCTCCGAATGATCCAACCGAAAAACTTTTGAGTCCCACATTGCAACTAGACCCCCCGACCTCCCTATTGCCGGAGCATAAACCCACTGCGTATCATTGTCTCCCCCTAGCACATGAATAAGAAACTCATCGACTTCTTCTCTTTTGCTCTCTTGAATCAAGCAAAAAGATGCCTGGTCTCCTTGAAATATTTGCTTAATAAAATGCCTCTTCCTAATGGACAAAAGGCCCCTACAATTCCACGAAAAAACTTGAACCCCATTGGATCACTGCTGAACTCGCTACTACCACATCCTATCGCCGGACATTGTCCAATTCCACTCCAAACCTCTCTTGGTCAAAGATGCGGAGTGCATCTTTGTTTACCTAGTCTGTGATTGACAGAATACGCCCAATTTCCCACATATCAGTCTCCACCATAATGGCCTCTCTCAATCTGTTCATGTCTGCGATTTCGTTATCCTCCGCCCGAAATACTGCCGATTTGGAATGCACCGAAGTGCTAGCTGTTTGTAGACTGCCCGTATTGGCCATTAGCCGCTTTGTCTTTTCCCCCTTCTCCTCATCGTAACCAAAGGATAATTGTCCAATTCTGGAGCACTTGGACCATGCTTATCCCCCTCCGTTAAAGGTGCCTCCTTGGCTATGGTAGCCCTGTGTTGTTCATTAACCTCCCTCTCGACTACTTCCACGTCCTCATAGCCTTCTATATCCATCTCCTCAGCCGAATCAACCCCTGTCATCCAATCAAGGTTTGATACCCCCCTACATAGGCTCCTTATAGCAACTCACGGTATAAAATTTATCTTCTACATTGACCCGAATGTCACCCTTGACATGAAGCTGATCCGTCGTAATTAAGAGCCTGACCACATCAAACCTTCGACGAGCAAGTGTGTTGTCATCCACAAATACTAGTTGCCCCATCTTCTCCCCTAACTTCATGAAGGTCTCAACGCCCCAGTACTGAACCGGAACCCTCGAGCATTGAACCCAACATATTCTACCATGATAGAACCTCTGACCAAGGGATCACCTTAGAGAACACACGACGTACATCCTCATTGGTACTGCTAATCGCTTCCGCAATGTCCTCATATTTGGAAAACTCAACCCAAACCAAATCCCGTCCTAGCATCCTAGTATCACAATTCCACCCAAGCTCCAGTACAAGCTCTCCAATTTTCGGAATGTCCTCAATCTGCTGAACAACACCTACTACACTCCTTGATAGCCACTCTTTATTCTCTGTCGGTATCTCCAGCTCACGCGCATCCACTCCCTCTTCCTCACATATTACACCCTCAGTAATATTCCCTGATCGATTATCAAGGTGTCCTTTTGAGCTCGTCTTGATCCTAGCCTCGTCTCGGTGAGCACTTAGATTACCTTGGTCTGTCACAAGCCTTGGTTGCACATCACTATCTTGCCTAACTGGGCGAAGTCTCAGAAATCCTTCTTGGCTACGTACCCTAGGTTTCCGTCCCATCCCCAGCTGCGTCCTCCCCTTATTTTCCTGAGTCACGAAACTTGCTCCCTTAATCCCAAGCCGACCAAGATTGGCCCTAAGGGCTGAAGGACCTATGTGTTGACGATCCAAAGCTAATTCCATGTCAATCCTATTCTCAACCCAATCAAAACGCACAAACCCGAAACGTTTACCCTGTTTGTTCCTTCTACTCGGAATGAACACATCCACAACCCTACCGAAAGGGGGTAGCCTCCACCTCCGCGTGACTAAGTATCAAAGCGAGCGTTGATCCACATGTTTCGGTAGGTTTTCCACGTAGTACGTTATGGCCAGCGCCAGATCCCTCCTAGATCCCATCGGAGCCCTATCTACCACCATTGGACAGACCGAATAGGGTAAGAAATTTCACCCCAGCCATAGTAGGTGTGCCAGTGTTTTAGGGTTATCTCCAGCAGCAGTAGGCTGACCGAAGAGGGAGAGAGGGTTTTAGGTTTTGGTTTTTTTTTTTTTTAGTAGTGGTATAAAAACATTTAATATGTATAGATCCAACCTATTCTTTTTACAAATATATGAACGGATTTTTTAAAGTTAAAAAATTATTCAATAAATAATAATAAAATATTTTTGTTAAAAACTAGAAAAGTAATTTAATATTAATTTTAAAAAAATTATTACTTAACATAAATAATTTGTTTCTTTTTAATAAGCAGAAAATAATTTTACCAAAAAAAACTAGAAAAGAAAAGAAAAGAAAAGAAAAGGGAGTGAATGACCAAAAGTAAAACAAAAAGAAGGAAATAACAAAATTGAAGTGCACCAGAGTTGGAAGGAGTGCCACTTCTTATGCTTATTTATTTGATTACGTATCAAATTAATTAGTATTTGAAATCAAATTCAAAATCACATCTCATACTTATAAGCAAAATGGGTTTCAAGAAAATGACAGTATCTTTTTTTTACATAATTTTTTCTTTTATTGTTGATTAATTTAGTCTGTCAAAAAATCAATTCTGACAAAAAAATCAATTAAACCCCAAATGATTAAGTGGATTCCCGTGTGTTTTTTAAACTTTTTTTTTATACAATAATTTACTCTTTTTAAAGCTTTTATTTGTTGATTAATTAGTCCTTGTGCACAAAAAATTTCCAATCATGCCACTAACTAATTAATTTATACCATGTATTCGTAAAAGATTTTCAATCAAACCCTTAAATAATTAATTTAATCTTTGTATTCGTTAAAATTCAATTAAACCTATACATGTAAGAAATTATTTTCATATTTCTTCATGTGTTTGTAGATTTTCAACTAAAACATGCATAATTACTCCTTCTAATAATTTTATACAATCCATTAAAAATAATTTTTATTTTAATCAAAGTCATATATTTGTATTAATTTTAATTTTCAACTCAATCTTGCAACATGGACCCATAATCTCTAGTCAAGTTTAAATTGAAATGAAGATTAAATCTTACCAAATCAATGTTAAATAAAATATTTTTGGTAAGATAATTATTAAAAATCAATGGGATGGAAACACTTGTTAGGCATCATTTAAAATTCAAAGTTTGTAAATAGAGATCTCCTCATAAGTTGAAAAGAAGGAAAAAAAAATGGAGAAGTTGAAAGACTGAAGAACTAAAGACCAAACCCAAAGTTCAAGTCATATTTATGCTTAAAGAATATTTACTATTATTCTATATATCTAATGGTTTTGATTAGGGGTGTGTAAATACCGACCGAACCGAAATTACCGTAATACCGTACCGAAGTTTATTCTATTCGGTCGATATTTTTTTTTTAAATTTTTACTATTTGGTATACCGAATTACCGACCGAACTTTATTCGGTGTGGTACGGTATCAAAATTTGCAGGTACGGTAATTGCCGAACTTCTGTTTTGTATATAGGTTGTATCCTCCGCTCCGCCCAATCCCATAACAATTGTCAAGCCCATATTTGGCTCATAATGGGCTTTGTAATTAGGGCAATTAAGTGGGCTTTGCATTTGTAGTTTTGCAGCTATGTGATAATCAATTCACAGAAAGCATACCCACCCAGCTCTGGGGTTTTTGAAGTTAATTGCTCTTGCCTGCAATCAAATGAACTCACTGCCCACTGGTGCCATCCCTGCCAGTTTAGGGGATTTAGTTTAGGCATGTTAATATCATGTTTGGGTAGTTATGTTTTTATTTTGTCGTATTTTTATGTCGATTGGTCAATTTATTTATTTATACTTTAATGCACTTTATATTTATTTTTACTTGTTTGTATGTTATTCGGTATTACCGTAATACCGTAATACCGTACCGAAATTATTTCGGTAATATGGTAACGGTATCGATCAATAGAAATTATGGTACGGTATTTAATTTTTTTAGTTCGGTATACCGAATATTGAAATTTTTATACCGAAAAATTACCGTACCGACCGATGAACACCCCTAGTTTTGATTGTTCTTGAGTTGATGATAGTATGAGAAAAATGATATTGTGATGCGTAAGTTTTGTGTGTGATACAAATTTTGTTAGGGTCTGTTTGGCGTTCCGGTTCTAGTCCGAAAAGTGTTTTGGCAAAAGTGTTGTGGCAAAAGTACTTCTGGAAAAGTTAGTATATTATTTGGTAAACATTTCTTAAAAGTGCTGTGGGAAACGAGAAGTTGTTTTTGGTGTTTGGTAAAACTATAAAAATGAAATAGTTAGAGTATAAAACCTATTTTTTTAAAAATAATAAAAATAGGAAAAGTGGATCTAGAATTACTTATCTTGAGATGGAGATTTTATTGTGGTAGTTTTTAATTTATTTTGTTCTATTATATAAAGTAAAAAAATAAAATTAAAATGAAAAAAAAGAAGGAGAGAGAGGGTGGCCAAAGCAGCAGCAGCCAAGGACGGATCCGGGGGGGGCCACCGTGGGCTGATGCCCACCCTGGACTAATGGGAAAAAAAAATTTAGTATACAGCCCAGCCCAAATCTCTAATCTAACCCACCCCAAATTAATTGCCTTATTGAGTAAATTGATACCCAATCTGTTGTTAAATAATTAGTGCTACATCTCTAGATTAATTACATATCCTCAATTTCACAAATCGATTAACGGTTTGCTCCAATCTTGCATTTTAAATTAATTAGCCAAAGTTTCGTATTTTTAAAATTAAATTTTGGTCGTCCATCAATCGAATATTTCGTACGAATTGGTGAATCGGCGATTGATTTTAAAATATTTTAGTCGACTCCGTTTTTTATTTTGTGGTTGTTGGTCGGGATCAAATATTTTAGCCTTAATATTTGTTTTTGTAGATATGGACAAATATTTGATTAAACCATCTACTCAAGCACCATCAAATGTTGGTCCAAATGTTGGTAGACCAAGGCGGAAAGGTGAGCAAATTTCCAATCTACATCATTATCAAGTTGATTTATTTTATCAAGTCATTGATATGCAACTTCATGAGCTTAATAATCGATTTGATGAGAGGAATAGCGAATTACTCCTTTGTGTGGCATGCTTAAATCCAAGAGACTCCTTTGTTGCTTTCAATAAGGAGAAATTGCTTCAATTGACTCAATTTTATCAAGTTATCTAAATATTTGTTATTTAGTGACGGATACAAATACTCTTAAGCATTTGTTCAATTTTTCGTTCAGCTCGTTTGGTTTCCCTTTAAAATACCCCCAAAAAAAATTTCGGGGGCGCTGCAGCCGAACCCCCGCCCCCCCTGAAAATCATTCCTGGATCCGTCCCTGGCAGCAGCTGCTGCCACTGGAATATTTTACTCCGTTCCAAGCCGCACCAAGCCGCACCAAGTAAAGGCATAAACTCAACTCAGCTTTCTAAAAAACTGGGTTCAAACCTTAACCCCAAACACCCATCAAGTGCTTTAGCTTTCCACAAAGTAGATTTTCAAAAATCTCTATTCAACCCTTAATCCCAAACACCATCTTAGAAAAATGGTACGAAGTACAATACACATCCAAAATTGCACGCCCAAGCGTTTGTCTAATACAACATGAGAAAATTGTAGTCTTGTATTTATGTATATATATGTATTTGCATGTATGTAATGTGTATGAGAAAAAAAAGGAGGAAGCAAACAATGAGAAAAAATCACTTAGTCATTATTTACTCATTTTTATCCAATTCCCACAAATTCCCAAGAAAAATTTATTGTCATAATTAAACAAAAAAAATCGAAAACAATTTTGAGAGAAAACAAACTTTAATAAGAAAAATGAATTTATTCCAAAAAAATATACTCTTTTTTCTTTAATTAGAGGGGTAAATGGTCATTGCGCAACCATCCAGTCACTTCTCGAAACCCCATCCCCACTGAACCATGGGTAAATGGTCATTGCGCAAGACCCCACGTTTCATACCCAAAAAAGGCAACCCTGTAAATCCCCAAACAGCTCCTGTATAACCTTCCAAATGTATAAAATAAACGAGGGCAGAAAAGACAATTCGAAAAATACAAATAAAAAAGATAGAAAAAGGAAAAAGAGGCGAACGTGAACGGATAGCGAGCACACAAAAAAGAGTGGGGTGAAAGTAGCGAGGGAAAGAAGTAAAAAGAGTTCGTTTAGGTTTGCAAGTCTGCTGGCCACGGGCCCACGAGCGGTGATTAGAGTTTGCAATGGGTGTGCTGAGCACAGACTCCTCTTCTGTTGGCGATTGGCGATCCTCTCTTGCCATGGCTATTGTACGCATGCTCGAAACCGGAAACCAGTACAGCAGTACCTTTCAGTTCATGCCTATAACTTCCAGTCACATCATAATTCCTTCCATGAAAATGAGTGTCTGCAGCAGTGCCCATGTATCTTTTGACTCACTGATGGCGCCATAACAACTAGTCCGTTCCAAACAAACGTCGTTTTAGGATTTATTTTTACTGTAGTTTTTACTTGTATTTTTAATATTAAACCTACTGAATATTAGGATGTCAGGAAGTCATTTATTTGGAACTAAAGAGAGTATACAACCTTAACATTATTACAAATGAACAAACTTAATAAAACAATTTACAATAACATAAACGTAACTCCACCGGAGAATCCTGCAGTTAATTAGCTTAATAAAACTACACAAATGAACAAACTTACTTTCTATAATTTCTACAATACTTTAAACTTGCAAAACAAATGAAAGATGTAGAGAGGCGGGAGTTACCTGATAAAGTTTCCCAGTAGAAGAGTAGCTTTTGAGGAATAGAAGCCTCTGATGTGCTGGAGTTTGGGTTTTGTTTCTGCACAAAAGTTGGCAATTGCTCTTTTTGGACTGTCACCGTGGAAGACAAAGTAGAATTTAGCTAGAGTTTCGTATGGGGAAAGAACTATGCTAGAGTCTCATTCTTAAATACAAACCTTAAACTACAAACAAAAATAATAATAAAATGATTTTGTAATGAATGATAATATATTTAAATACATGTTATACTGTTGTGAATATTGGAAAAGCTACAAGAAGTTGGGAGTTTAAGGACGGCATGTCAGTGACATTACGAGACTGTACAGCCACTGCATATAACTGCAATAAAAATCTGGAGAAACTAATGAACACCAACTAAGCGGAGCAGAATGATTGTCTTTGCTTTGCCAATAGGTCTATTAGTTTTTTTACAAGTTTTGGATCGGAGAGCAAGTAGTCCTGGAACGACTTCTTCAAGCTCTGCAGCAAAAACTTGTCACTGCCATGGCCATTGTTCAATAGTTGGGTAAATAGATTCTTCCAAAGGTCAATCCAGTATCTGAAGGAAACAGTGCAAGCAGAACAAAATCAGAACAAAAATATAAGAAAAGAGTGAAATGTATGATAAGAGGCTAAAACTAACCGTCTAAAAGGTGATTTTGGTAGATAAATGTGGCAACCATCAGGGTTTGTTTTCTTTTCAATCTCCATGTAAGAATTGTGCAGCATCATATGGACAACAACACAGAGCCCGTACGTGTCCACCTGAAGACCGTGACAAAGAAGGGTTTTTGAAGTGTAACAAAACTGCATTTTTGCAGCGCTTCATAATATTAGCTCACAACAAATTTACCTGAAATTTCCAGGGTTTATCTTCTTGCATCTCAATACACCGAAAACCAGAAGTCCTGCAATCTCCTTTAAATTCTGTGTCTTCAGGAAAGAGGCGAAGGTCTATTCCCCTCCCCCAGTCGACAAGGCAAAGACCCTGCATCATAAAACTCTTAAAAACAGCTAGAAGCAATTCAACAAAACATGAATTTCTTCTGACCAAAACTAACCTGATCTTTCCAAGGGCCACTTTTGTCATGGAAACCCTCCTCAGTTAGGTTGTCCCTGCAAAGGTCAGGTTATTAATTACACTAGATTCCATACACCAAAGAACCAGCTACAACGGACACGAAAAATAATCTAATTGGCAATGGAAAGCAAATTTTTACCTAGAGTTCCGAATAAGCAAATTATCAGGCTTGAAGTCACCATGAATTATGCCAACATCATGCAAAGTTTCAAGCATTTGAAGCATTTGTATGGTGTAATAAATACAAACCACTTCTTCCATCGGCTTGCCAGTGACCACATAAGAATTTATGACATCCTGTCAAGTTATAAGTATGAGGGCATGGCCTTTTTCCTCTTTTTTTGATAAAACACGTGGTGTAATATGTTAAGAATCAAAGATGATAAAGAGTCCATATTGTTTGACTTCACTGATGGGAAAGCTGCCCATTATAAACTAAACCTACCTGAAGTGTTCCATGGGGAAGATAATCACAGATCAGAATGCTATGGTCTGGCTCAGAGTATTGATGCACTCTGTAAGCAACTCCAAAGCTTGACCTCTATAAAATTTGCAACGTCAAGACCAAGTGTAATTTGCAAAACAATATAAATCAGAAAAGAGTGAAAACCAATGCAATCCATACTTGCTCTTCTGCAATTCGCTGATCAAGCTGTCTATACATGTGAAATTCCCAAGGGAAAGCAGGCTCTTGAATCTGACAGACATCAGAAATTTTAGTACAATGTAACATAACATGTGATCAATAATTCTTCTCATATAGAGGGGAAGAGAACCTTTAGTGCAACCATATCATCAGGATTACAATCAACATGAGCTTTCAATACTAGAGCAAAGCCACCCTGACCAGCGCGGCCCTTTATTTGATACTTCCTTCCACCTTTAGTGTCACAATAAGAGTAACAGGTCATTTTTTGCAGATAACGCAATAATCAAATCTTTCATTCTCCACGAGAAAAATACACGCTTCTAAAACAATTCACAACATCAATTAGCAGGTCACCTTGTCTTGACATTAAAGTATTATAAAGTTATCAGCAAGTATTCATCTGTGAGCTTCTTACCGAAACATCAAAAGAATTTCATTTACAGCTAAAGAAAACAGTTTTGGGATATCTGTACAAATATAATGATGAGAATCACCTATCTTAACAATCTTATTCCTTGACGCGTTCCGCAAAGAAGATAAGGATGATCCTCCAGATTTATTACTTGGATGGTACCCCTGAAAAAAGTTGTTGAAGAAGCTTATTGTAACACTAAGGCGCTATAAATGGTCACTGAAGCACTATGAAAAAGATGATTAATTCCCTCACATCATATTTTGTAAGTTTAGCATTAATCTTTTTCAGTAGCTCCTCTACTGTTGTCGTGTGCCATGGATTACAATAATATTTTTCCATATTCATGGACTCTGTACCATTAATCTGCACAAGGTGGATTAAAGCATTAGTCTTCCACAAGATCAGTATACACCACTGAACTAAGCAACACTTCAGCTGGAGACTTTCTGCTTATCAAAAAAAAAACTGAAGACATCTCTCCAAACAACAAGTTGCAAGATCTGCAGACTGAGGACTTCTAAGCAAGAAGTTACAAGTACAGTTCTTGTCAATTTATGCTGTTTTATCAAGAAAGAATACATAAACAAATTAGAGGATATGAAAATAATCATTTTCAATCATGTAATATACAATTTCTTTTGTAAAACAATATGTGCATAAAAGAAGAATAGTGCAATGTGAAAGTTCTACTCAATAGGAAGAGAAGGAAAGATAAGAGGTGATCAGCAAGTAAACTGAGAGATGTGTCCCAAAACTATTGGCCATCTTTACTAGCACAAGTCATACAGTTTGCAGAAAAATATTCAACTAACTCTACCACCAACATGGGAAAGGAAAAGAATTAGAAACATCGAATGCCCTTACACTACATCTGCAAAAATAGTTATTTGCTAATCTGAGATTCACACAAAACGTCAGCTAAACTACATTAAACCTAACCTGTTCTCATTATGGGTATGCCACTGTGTGTGTGTGTGTGTGTGCGCGCAATGATGTCTAGAAATTATAAATATTGAACCAAGTACTAATTTTCATTGGACTTGGTAAACTGTTGCAAATACTAATGCTCCCCAGTCACTTACTAAGTACATCTGTGAAGTATGAAGTAAAAGTCGGTACAATTTTTTGAAAGCTTAGAAGAATAGTGCATATTCTTTGCCTGGGTCAGATTGGATACCTTTTGAAATGAAGAAGCATTAACCCAGTGAGACATTCTATAGAGAAATAAAGATCGTGAATGATTCAACCTCTCAAGAGGCTTAGCTTTCCTGTTAAAGCAATGTGACAACCATGATAAGCGTGAACATGTAAAAACATTAACCATATAGAATGCCATTCAATACAAGAAGGCAGCGAGAGAGTGAGTGTAAGGACCTTAAAATTCCAAGCTCAAAAACCACATAAGCTTCCTGCCATTTCCCTTTTGCTTCGAGAAAACCCGCATACAGTTCATAAAGCAAGGAATTATCTCTACAAATGTTGTTTTCCTCCATTTCTCTAAAAACACTCTCTGGATCATTACTACCTTCCAACTGAAAAAGAGAAACAAAAGCCTCAACAACCTATGAAACAATCCAACTCCAACTTCCTCAAAAAAGATACGTAAATGAAGTAAAGAAGGAATCAAGATACCCAGTAAATATATAAATCTATATCCTTAAAACCCTCCAAACAAAATTATAAAAATTAATATATGCCATCTCTGTCAGACAAAAAGGAAAAACAAAAACAGCACTCCTAACTTTCCAATAGCCATCAACTGGACCCTCAAGGCTAAATCCAAAACAATAACCAGACCGACCCATTAAAGAGAGTAGATTATGTTTACGAAGAATTACGTGGAGGAGCCAAATCTTGAGGAATCTGGGATCATTCTGATACTGAGTGTTGTGCTTGAAAGTGGTAATACAGCCCAATAAAAGCTTTCTTAGATCTTCACCAACTGTTTTCTTATCAAGCGCGCTTTTAATTGACCTGAAATAATCGCAGCATATTTTTTGTTCAAACCTAAGCTAAGATGGTAATATAAAACAATGCGCGTGTGGGAGAATGAAGGGAAGAATGCGTACAATAGCCATGGCAAGAGAGGATCGCCAACAGAAGAGGAGTCTGTGCTCAGCACACCCATTGTAAACACTAATCACCGCTCGTCGCCCGCAGACTTCCAAGTGCTCGCTTGTGACTGAGAGACGAAGAGAGGAGGAGCGGGGAGGGAATTGGTTGGTTTTCAAAATTTTAATCTCACTTTCCTTCAAACCAAAAAATAGAGAGACCTTTTATTGGGCCTCTATATTCCCAGAATTACTAGGTAGTCCTTATACCATTTAGAATGTATGTTTATTCAATTTTAATTTAAGTAAATTTAAATATATACATTTTATTCAATTTAAAAAAAATTAACTTAATGATAAATTCTGTATTTTTTAAGGAATTGGGTGATGCACCATAAATTATATGGTGCAAAGACTATCTAATAATTTCTCCTCTATTTATCCAAACTCCAAAATCCAAAAATAATTTTAGATCCTTAAAATTTAGTGAATTTATACACTATTTTTGACCATTTGCTTAGTTCTTTTCATTTACATTAATTTGAACCTTTAACCTGATTTTTCTTTTAAAATTGTATTTGCAACGTCTGTAATACCCTTTACATGCTGACACACTAAAAGCATGTAAATATTATCTAATTGGAACCAAATTCTCGTTAGAAAAATAATTCATTTCAATTATTTAGAATATCTTTAAATATAATAGAAATGAATTCATAAATCACTATGTGACTAAAATATCCCAAATTAAAATGTATTATATCATCAAACTCTAGTGCACTAAATATGTACATTATGATTGTTTTTGTTTGATTATTAAAAGAATTAAAAATCATCTCAAATTGATATTACAAGCAATATTTCTCTTATTCAAAAAGGTCTCAAAATTATAAGGTAATAGTTATACTTGAAACAGTTGGTTCTTAAAGCATAAAGTCCTCTTAACGAATCAAATCATTATCAATATCAAGGTTGATTAAACAATAATTTTCTTAACAATCAGGTTTTCAATTTTACTATTTCTGTGTAACAAATCAATTTTATATATAGAGGTGGGGGGTTTGTATCATCCTTATATGTATTAGGTTAAAAATTTACGTCAATATATTTTTTTTTTATTTACTCGTCAATTTGTTTTAGTTTACTTGCCAATGTAATTAAAATTATGTTTGTAATTTTAATATTTTAGGTAAAATCTCTACAGAATTCTCGCACAAATCTAACCTATTTTGGTGAGATTTACTTTCTGATAAAAAATAAAGAGGTGTGATTTGACTATAGTTTGACTAAAGTTTAAATGTTAGTCACTTACCTACCAAACAATAAATTTGAAATTAAATCATCTCATTTTCTAATAAATCTAAGGTTCCAAACGAGCCGTTAGTATTTAAGGATAAAAATAGTCTCTCAATCATTTTTTATTTTATTGAACAATTTTTTCACCAACTTTTGAATTTACTCAGAATTACAACCCACATTTATTTTGTTCGACGATTTACTTACTTATTTTTGCTCCGTTTGATAATTTTTCCACCATGCCACACACTTTTTAACAATTATTTTATGGGTTCCACTAACAACATTAATTGCTTCGTCAAAATAATGGAATACCGCCAAAATAACAGTCGTTTTAATATTAGTTTTTGTAGATAATTCCAAAAAGTCTAAAAACTGCAATGTTTAAAATTTAAAAAAAAATCTAAAAATTATAATAAAAATCTAAAAATATTAAGAAAAGAAGAGAATAATTTGAAAATATAAATAATATTGTAAAAGTTATAATATAAATAAAATAATTAAATTATTATAAAATATAAAAGGAATAAAAATTATCAAATCATTTTATAAAGTTCTATTGTAAATCATCATCATAACTACCTTAATTTTTGTTATAAAATTCCACTTCCACACAATTTTAAATCTCATATAATTATTAATAATAATAGTCAATAGATAAATAAATTAAAGTAACAATAAAGAATATAACTATAAGTTGTTTATAGTTAAGTAATAAAAACTTACCTTTAATTTTTACGATTTAAAACATATATTTTCTTATAACAGTTTAAAACACATGTTAACTAAATTTGCATCAAATGGATAAGAATAAATAAAGACATATTTAATTTTTAAAATATTTTTTGTTACCTAAAGTTAAAAGTTAAAACTATGTGAATAAATTTATATCTTGATATTTCTAGATTTTTATTATTATTTTCAGATTTGTTTTGATTTTTTATGAATTGTTTACATTCGTTTAGATTTTCTACAATTATGCGAAAAAATTAATATTAAAACGGCGTCATTTTGTTCAAAATTAAATGACATCATTTTCAGCTATGTTCGTTCATTTTGACGAAGCAATTAATGGCGTTAGTGAGACTCATTAATGGTTATTGAAAAGTGGATAGCTTGATGGATAGATTATCTAACGGAGTAAATATCAGTGGTAATTTTGACCAAGGTCAAAAATTGATGGAAAAATTAACTAACGAGGCAAAAGTTAGTGGGTAGACTGTTTTTTTCCTAATATTTATATTTTCAATGGTTGCAAATATACATTGGTGTGTCAGCCTGTAAATATTTGCAATGTTTGTAATACCTTTCTTTTACATGAAATAACTTTTATTTTGTTTCAAAAATAGATGAACTATACCTAGTACTTTGAAATGGATATACTTATATATATCTCCTTCTAAAATCAACTTTATTTCTAGTAGATTAAGTTTAAAGACCTAATACTCTTTAATATATGGTATTTATTATTTGGGTGTTTGGTATAATTATATATATAGTGATGGCTTCTCGATAATAAATATAGATTTTTATTCTTTTTATTCTTTAATTCATTAATATAAATTTATGAAAATTATAATGAAAATGTTATATCAAATATATCAAGGGTATTATTGGATTACTTGTTAAAATGAAGAAAAATATAACATCGGATCAAAGTTGGGGGTAACAAAAGTCAGGAATGAAATTATTTGGGCAATATGGCTTTAAAGGAACTTGGTGGTATTCTAATAAGACGACAACTTTAACCCCATTCGGGTGCTTTGTCGCTATATTACTCTTTGGAAAAAGTAATAAAATCATTCCCATGTTTGTATTAAATATCCAAAAAAATATCTACATTTGTAATTGAGTCAAATAAAACCCGTGTTTATCAATTTTAACATGTCACGTCCTATTTTCAAAATTATCTTAAAACTTATTTGACTCTTAAGAAAGAAAATTTATTTATTAAAAAAAGGACATCCAATTTTATCTCTCTTTATACCATATAGACGCTGATGTGGCATAATCTAATTAAATTTTTTTTATTAAACATAAAATTATTCTTTTAATTTGAGAGGATGGAAAAAAGGATGGGGGAGATATTGTTTTTAGTTTTATTGGGTTATGCTACGTCAGCGCCATATCTGGTGTAAGAAGAGAGATGACAAAATTTTCAAGTCATTTTTTAGTAAATAAATTTTCACGTCAACTAATCTAAGATCAATTTTTTGAAGAGTCAAACAAGTTTTAAGATATTTTTTAAAATAGGGTGTGATTTGTTAAAATTGGCAAACGTGGAGTTCTATTTGACTCAATTATAAATGTGAGGTATTTTTCAGACATTTGGTACAAACGTGAGGGTAATTTTATTGCTTTTCCTTGTTATTTTATTCTCTTACTATTGAAAGTGGCTTATCATATCTTCTCTTTCTCCAATAAGGACTTGGATAGAGATATGTTATGGTTTTAGGATATTGATTTGACTCAATTTAAGGTCAATTAATTTTGTTTTCGTTGACAATGGATCGACTTGTGATCCCCTTTAGGTTTGACTATTGTGATCCCTTCATTGAATATGCCTATAACTTTATATTTTGTCACGCACGATTGCCCCTAACTTAGTTTCATTAGTTAATTAGGTCACCGTACCTCTAACTTTTCAAATAATGAAGACTAACATCGTTAGTTTACTCCATTCAGTCCCCTCTAATCGACACGTATTTTAAACGACGTCATTTTTACACGATATATTAAGTAAGTTAAGGGTAAATGTGGGCAATGAAATATAAAGTTAGGGGCCTATTTAGCAAAGGGTTAAAGTTAATGTCTGATTTAAGAGTAAGAAAAAAAGTTAGGGTCTAATATAACTTTTTTCCTAAAATAAATTAAATTAACATCACACTTTATCCAAATTAATTTTAATTTCTCCCTTAGGGAAAATAAAGTCCAGAAATTAGATCTACAAACTATAAAAAAAATTAATTTTTGTTAGACAAAATTAATTAAATGATTTTAAAAAAAAATGGAAACTTTTTTTTAAAAATAAATAAAATAAAACACATTGACCCATGATGGCACACATCTCCATTATGATTTTATTTTCACATTTTCACATTTTAAATTTTATTATTTTTATTATTTTTTTATATATTTTTCCTCGCATTTAAAAAAAAAATTGGGATGCGATTAATTAATTAAGATTTTTTCTCTCTTTTGAGGTTTATTTTCAAATTAGAATTAATTAATTTTTTATTATCAATGTTTAAAACGGTATCATATTTTAGTAGAGATGAGAAGAAAAAAATCGTATCAACTATTTGGCGGAATAAAATAAAAGACGTTGGTGTAATTTGTTAAAAAAGTTGTGGGTAAAGATGCGTAAGTAATTAATGAAGAATAAGTTATGGACAAACATGAATAATAGAGTAAGAAATTGGAGACTGCAGGGGTTAAAGTTATAATCACAAACATAAAACTTTTTCCTTATTTTTTTGAAAAAAAAAACCCAACCCACCCATGTGATCTTGGATGGGAAAAGTGGGATTGAATCTCATCCACATGATGGATGATGGCCAGGGAGCAAAAAATGGGATCTGTCCAATTAATAATTTAAGGGGTAATAGTTATTAGGCCCCCTGTACTATTTTTTTAAACAGAAACCTCCCCTGGACTTCAAATATTCAAATCCGGGTACCATGTACTCACGGTCAATGCGATCCCAGTCCATTCTGTCAGTCAACCCTACCGTCCGTTACTTTCCACTTGCTGCTACCCGTTTCCCTTCTCTTCAAAGCCGGTCACCTTTTGTATTATAATTTTGACCAAAAAATAAATGGTTAAACAGATAAAAGTAACCAATTGGAACTGAAAACACTCTCCCAAGCTTGAAAATCAATACCGCGTGAGGAAGGTAGAAAAAGATTGTGTTAGATTGTTGACATTTACAGCGCGATAGGGTTCGGTTTGAGGTTCAACATTATTTTCGAAGAGGTTTGGTTGAAGGAGCGCGGTAGGGTTCTGGGTTTGAAAGAGTAAAGTGTACAAATTGTCGCGACGCAGGAAGGTAGGACCACCAGGTTGAAGAATCGTGTTGTCGCTCTCATAAACCAGGTCAGTTACTTGTCTCTGTCTTTTTTAGGGTTCCACCAAAACGAACCCTACCGCGTTTGAAAATCTGTAAAATATTTATTATATTATTTTCCATTATGGGTTTGAATAAACAAAATTGCAAGTTGTTGAGGTGCGTTTAGGGTTTCAATAAACAAATATGGTAATGCGGTTAGGGTTTTGAAAGAAGACAGATACAATATATTTATTGGGTTTTTTATATTTATTTTGTGTTAATCGATGTCAGGATGCTGTTGAATGTCAAAATATTCATGGGGGGAATTTGCTCCAAAGCTGAAATATGAGGATGCAGTGGAAGTTTCTTTTAAAGTTCAGCATAATAAGCTTTCAATTGAGGACATTCATAAAAGAGTCGAAAGCAAAGGTTATCTTCATAATGCTGTGCATTATGATGTTAAATATCCACGGGAAGAAATGGAGGAAGGTATTAGACCACTGAGGAAGGAGAAGCACATGAAGAGGATTATAAACAGGATGTTACTGGATGGTGAGGACACAGTGGAAGTGTATGTGGAACATGGAGTCCACACCCCAATATTTGTTCACAATATTGATACTAGTAGTGATGAAGAGATGGAATATGTTTCAGGTTGTCATAGCACAGAAGTCAGGTGTTGTCCTTTAATGCTTACCTTTGGTGATGTAGATGACAGTCATCCTGCAGATGAGAGTGTTGTAAGGGTTGAACCACATGCAGATGAGAGTGCTGATAGGGTGGAGGAAAATGTGGAGAGTTGTGTGAGAGTTGGTGCCAGTGCAAGTGCTGATTGTGTGAGAGGTGATGAGGTGGAAGGCAATGATGATTCTTGTGGTGAGGGTCATGGAAATGCAAGTGCTGATTGTGGTGTTATGGGGGAAGGCAATGCTGATACTTGTGGTGAGGGAGTTGGAAATGATCCAGCTGATAGTGGTGATTGGGTAGAAGATAATGGTGAAACTTATGGTGAGGGCGTTGGGAGTGGTGAGAGGTTTGAAGCAAATGGGGAAACGTATGATGAATCTGATGCAGATGATGAAGGTGGCTATGACAGCCATACCGATAGAACATACAGTTTTGAAGTGGATGGTGAGAGCAGTAGTGGTGATGAGGAACTTAGTGACTTTCATGATAGTGAAGATGAGGATGAAGAGGAACTTTTTGGTGATGGGAATGAGGAAATTGGTGTAGATTATGGTGATGTACATTTAGGAAGTGAGCATGAAAGAAGTGAGCGGGTCAATCAGCCACGAGGTATAAATTTTGGTCCCAATGCGCCTAATATAGTAACTGACTATGAGGACAGTGATGTCTTAGAAAGTCCCCCTTGTTCAGATAGTGAAGAAGAACGTGGTAGGCATAGGTATAGGTACAGAGAATTCAATGAGAGTAGAGATATGAATGGGGGAGATTAAGTTGGAGGTTGGGATGAGATTTGCAAGTCCAGCTGTTTTCAGGAAGGCTTTGATGGCCTACTCTATACAAATTGGACATGACTACATATTTGAGAAAAATGAAAAGAGCAGGATCACTGCCCACTGCAAAAGAAAATGTGGATGGAGAATTCATGCTTCACCATCAGCTGATAGGACTTCTTTCCAAATAAAAACTTTCAAGATGGTTCATTACTGTGGCAAGGATGTAGTGAACAGAAGAGCAACCGCAAGATGGGTAGCTCAAACATATTTGGCAGATTTTAGGGATAATCTGGACACAGATTTGGAGATCCTTGGCAATAGGATCAGAAGGGAGAAGTTCATTACAGTTTCATATTTCAAGTTGGTGATGGCAAAGAAAATAGCACAGTCCATGATTGAGGGAGAACATGGTGAGCAGTACAAGATGTTGTGGAGATATGCTGAGGCCATCAGGATTTCAAATCCTAGTAGCTCAGTGAAAATAAGTGCTCCAGATGGGTTTTTTCAAAGGTTGTATATGTGTCTTGCGGCCTGCAAGCGGGGATTTTTGAAAGGTTGTAGGCCATTTATTGGTATTGATGGATGTCATTTAAAGGGAAGGTACAAGGGCCACCTACTGTCAGAAGTAGGAAAGGATGCAAATGGTAACATATTTCCTATCGCTTGGGCAGTTGTGGACTCTGAGAACAAGGACAACTGGTGGTGGTTTTTGCAAAGATTACAAGAGGACATTGGGCCCTTAGAAGAATGGTGTTTCATGTCAGACAGGCAGAAGGTAACTTGTTCTGTGATGCTTATTCTCCATTTCTTGTAGACCATAGAGTAACATTCAAATGCGAGTAACTTACAAATGCTTGATATTTTACAGAGGTTGCAAAATTTGTTTGATACTGTTTTGAAGGAAGTTGACCATAGATTTTGTGTGAGGCACCTTTGGAATAATTTCAAAACTGAGTTTGGTGGGGGTCAGTACTTCAAAGGCCATCTATGGGATGCTGCAAGAGCATACACAGCAGCCAAGTTTAACATACACATGGAGATGATAAAGGCTGATAATCCATCTGCCTATGCTTGGTTGAAGAAAATACCCCCACAGAGGTGGTCACGACATGCGTTCAATACATGGGTCATGTGTGATCTTCTGCTGAACAATCTAACTGAAAGTTTCAATTCTTACATACGGTAATATATTCAAATTCCTATTGTTTTATTTTGTTTTAGAATAATATTACAATTTGTTTATTTTGTGTCAGAGATGCAAGGAAAAAACCAATTGTCACTTGTTTGGAGTTAATTCGAAGGCTACTCATGAGGAGATTCTATGTTAAGTATCAGGGGATGCAATTATACGAGGGAACTGTATGTCCTAAATGGTTCAACAGGCTTGAAAAGTGTATCTACGAATGTCAGTCTTACATAGTCTATCCTAACTCCCAAGGGCAGAAGTTTGAGGTTGAGCATTTTAGTGGTGAAAGAGGAACGTGCGACCTGCAACTGAAGACATGCTCATGCAGAAGGTGGGACCTAACAGGAATGCCTTGTAGATATGCAGTTGCAGCATACTTGTTCTTGGTAAAAAATCCCCATACCTTTGTACCTGTTGCCTATCGGAAGACTTGTTTCTTGGAGGCTTACAGAGATGGCATCCAACCTCTCCCTGACAAAAAATGATTGGCCAGTAGTAGAAGGCCATTATGAGATTCAGCCTCCTCAACATATGGCACAACCTGGAAGACCAAGGCATAAGAGGAGGAGAGAAGCAGGAGAAGCTGGACCACCAAATCCAAACAGATTGGGAAGACATGGTGTGATTATTACATGCAGAAATTGCAAAGGGAGAGGCCATAATACTAGGACTTGTCCACTACCAATGAGGGCTGACCTACCACCATTAAGGAAGAGGAGAAGAAGACAAGCTCCAGCTGCAGGCCCATGCAATGGTGACAGTACACCTTTCCCAACTCCCAACGAAACTGCACATGTACAAGAGGTAAAGTTCTATATATTTGTCATCGTAATAATTTAAATTAAAGTGGAGTATATGTTCTCTGTCATAGTAATAATTTAAATTTATTTGGTGGTAGGAAGCTGAAGGGTATGCAAGTGCAAATGCCAATGTAACTCCAATGCTTACTAGGTCAAGGTCAAGGGCAAATGGAAGCGGAAATGCAAGTGGATCTGCAACTGCGTGTGCAAGTGGATCGGCAAATAACTATGCAACTGGGTCTGCAAATGTTGCTGTGACTGGATCTGCAAATGTTGCAGCAACTGGATCTGCAGGGGCTGTTGCTCATGGAGCTGGATCTGCACATGTAAGTGTTAGTGCAAGTACAACTCCGAGGAATACAAGGGCAAGTGCAAATGCTAGAGCTAGTGGTAGTGGTAGTGGTAGTGGTAGTGCTAGTGCTAGTGCTAGTGCTAGTGCTAGTGCTAGTGCTAGTGCTACTGCTAATGCTACTGCTAGTGCAAGTGCAAGTGTGCCTTCCCCTACAATTCCACTAACCAGGCGAAGGAATCCATTGCTCATCCCGGCCCCAGTGCATGGAGGTAGTCACGCTGCTCAGCCAAGCAATAATACTAAAAAGAAGATTTGGAGGCCAGTAGGACTTTCTGGCAATTTCATCCCTCCTAGGCCAGCAAATGGAGCAAGTGCACCAGAACCACCACAACATTTGACAAGATCTAAGAGTTTGTCACAAAATCACATCCCTACTAGGAAATGGATTCCTTGATCAATATTTTGAACTTGTGTGAAATGCTAATGATACCGACTTTCGTATTATGGTGTGTTTGAAATATTTGGAAGTACTGTGTGTAATATTAATGTTAATCATTATGCAAAGATTGGGAAGGCATTATGCACTTATGGATGTAATATTTGGATGATAAGATTCGAGGTCGTGTCTGATCGGAACGGCGGCGATCGGCGTCGGATGTACCTGCAAAGCGCCGGAGGGGGGGCTCCGGCGTAGACACTCTGATGCCTAAGTCAGTTCGGGGGTACAAAGTAACAAGAGGATTTGCTGGGTGATTTCGATCTTACCTTCTGTTTGAAAAAGTAGGGATATTTATAGGCCTCGATGGCGATACCTGGCGATAACAGTCTAGGCGATGTCTGGTGATGACGTCATGAGCGATGCCAGCGGGTGACGTCATGAGCGATATCTGACAGGGTTGCCGGGAGCGATAACCCCGCGGTTCCCTAGGATGGGATGGCACCGTGCGTATAGAGACGCGTGAGTCCCCCCTCCGCTGATGTCGACCATCCTAGGAATCCTTCGCTGATCCCTGGGCGATATGAAGATATACTACGGGACTTATAGGAATCCGTCCCGGCAGGAGCCGCAAATGCAGTAGTGCCGTTAGGGCTGTCTTGATTGTTATCATAAGCCCAACTGAAAACGAGCCCGAGTGTTTACCAAGGGTTGTCACTCCCTGTCCATGTCTGGAATCTTAGGTGAGGGTTTGTTCTTTCATAAAGCGATATGCTCCTAGGATCTCCGAACTTCCTTGTCTCCTTTAGCTCGACACAGATTGGTTTAAACGATGGGCTAGGGCTCAGATTTGAAGCTTTCCTCCGAGCAAACAGATTCCGGCCTTCATTTTTATCTCATGCCCAGTCTTCTGGAGGCGTTAAGAGATCCACGGGAGACGCCGCTATCTCGTTCGTAATTATTAGGGCATTGCTTTCGCCTAGCGATATTATTCGGCCTGGTCCCTTTGGCAGGACTTAGAAAGTTGCAACTTCACTCCTGTCGCAGGAGAGCTGCTGACGGGCCACTTGTGATGTTGCCAAGGACTGCGGCCGAGTCATTCCGTAGGCTCGCATATGTTCCGGTCCATCATCCTTTCAAGTGTACTGCAAACACATAGGGGAGATAGGTACTCATGGAGAAATTAGCAAACTCTGTACTTACAGGGATTTGGAGATCACACAGGCCCTGTCTTTCTTTTCCGCTTAAGGAAACAACGATATTGACGTGGTTTTACGCTATCAGCTGCCTTCGATTAACGCGGCTTTATACCACTAGATACCTGTGAGGTCGGCGAGGTTTTATGCATCTAGGGATACTTGCGACATCAACGCGGCTTTATACTGTGGATACCAGTAACCGTATGGCTTTTACGTCATGACTACCCGTAATATCGTGCCTTTTGGCATTTTTCCATATTCTATCTCGTACCCCTCCGAGCATCTGTCTCGCGGATAGTTCACGAACACCGACCTTCGCTTCCACTTCGGGTCCATCGGCCCTCAAGGGTAACAGGACGGCTCGTCTTTTGAGGACCTCCTTTTCTTTTCCAAGGCCCTTCTCTTTGAGCCTATAAATTGGGGAGCTTTTTCCACCCACGTTCTCATCATCTTTGGCAACTTGCATTATGGATCATTTGACTAAAAATTTTCTTCTTTCCAAGGGCTACTCTCTCAAGAACCTCAATGATGGTGACGTAGGGTTCTTGGAGAACATGTTGATTAAGACTTCTGAGGACATCCTAGAGTTGCAAGGGATGCTGACCCCACTCCATTCCAGGCTGGGAGTTATATCTCTGGAGGATTTCAGTCCTCTAGAGAGCGTGTCGAAGCTGGCTGCCTCCGTCGCTAGGATTCAAGTGGTGATCGCTATGCTGCAGCAGCGCAAGGATATGCTGGGGTGCTGCCTAAAGGGAATGAGAGCCACCTCCCATGATCTAACTCTGGTCATGGATTCCCTGAGGGACATTCCCGAAGTACCCGATGACGCTGGCTCTGACGCCTGATATCAGTGGCTCCTTTTGAGCCCGTTTTACTTTTCCTCTTGTCATGCCACTGTACTTTTCGGCCATTAGGCCATAATAAATAAACTGTTTTTATTATGCCACTTTGCAACCGTTCTTCTTCTTTAATGCGCCCTTTGTCTTTTTTCCAGTGGAGGTATTCTTAGCCCAACTGAAAACGATTCAGCTACTGGGTGGTTTTCTGGTTGGCTGTTCTGCATTAAATCTACGCTGCTGTTGTCCTGGTAACTGATTGGGCGATTTTGCGATTTTCCTTGATTCAAGTAAGATTTCAACAGGCGTGACTTCAAATCCTTATTTACACTTCAGGCTGTACACGTGTCCACCCTCAAGGGTCGGGTTGGAAGATCGAAGATCCTTTTTTCCCGATTTTCTGGCTATTTAAGGGGATCCTCTTTCCCTTGTTTTTATTCACCTCCTTGTTCGTCTTTTTCCTTTGATAAGCAATCTGCGATCTCATGGTTGATTCTCATTTTTTAGATACGACCACACGAGATTCTCCACCAACTCCTCCGACTTCTCCCGATTCGGATAATCCTCCTCCGTCACCTCCTTGGAGGCCGCCTGTTCGCCGACGGTGTCGCAAGAGGCGGAGGAGAGATGCTGCGAAGGCATCTAGATCATTCTTTGATTCTCTTATTTCTCTCTCTACGAAGGGGGAAGAAACGTCTTTCCTTCCAAGCGAGTCACCACAAAGGGCTCCCTCTGCCTGCTCAGCCGTTGAAACGATATCGCCAGCTGTTAAGGAGGAGTCAGATCGATCGTCAGTTCGCGCAGAGGAGAGGGTTGAGGAACCTTTCCCTCTCGTTGGCGAGGATCCATCGCTTTTAGGTGATGATGATGATGACGTGGTCTACTGCTATGGCATCTCCTGGTCCGACGGCGAATAGTTGTGCATACCATGCCTCTTTGTAGATGCCGTATGGCTTTCCCAAAATAATAAAATGATGCTTTATTTTCTTTTCGATCTCCTGCCGCTTTTCTCCCTTTATTTTTTCAGGTTTCCAGGGTTATCGTGGAAGTGCGCCTTTCGCTGGGTGCAACTGCCTTTCAGGTTTCAATCAGTAATTGTTTTCTCCAAAAGACACTGATGACTGCCCACGCGTCCTTTTCCACTCTGCACGTGTTTTATTTTTACAGGCTGTTTCTTTTTTAGGTTTAACCTTTATAAGGAATTCGCTCTTCTCTTTTAGTACTTTTGCTAATATTTCGAAATTCTTCGTATTTTCTCTCTTCTGTGCTTCTTTCTTCCAGAGGGGTTTTACTGCAATTGCTCGCCGGTGCCGACGACCTGTTTACTGGCTCTTTGCTCCAGGTATTTTGTTTCTCTATCGCCATAGCTTTACTTTTCCAGTTCATTATGTCTCGCGCTAGATCCTCTGCAGTTATCGAAAATCCCCTAGATCCTGAAGTTAGGAGAGCTCGTAGTGTTTTTGATTGTAATGAGGTTTTGAGGGCTGAGTTAGAGGAGAACGGTATCACTTTTCCCACGGGATACCGCCCCTTTGTCCCTTTGAAGGATACTCGGCTCACTGATGCCATGTGGGGAACGTTCCGGCTGGTTTATTTCAAGATGTTTAACTACAGATTTCGTTTCCCTCTTCATACTTCTTTGATGAAGCTGCTAAACCATTACGATCTCAATCCTGTTCAAATAACTCCACCTTCCTGGTGTGGGCTTTACGCCTTTCTTCGTTCGTGTGAGATGAAGCATATTTTTGCTCCATCGCTCGATCTGTTCCGTACATTTTTCACCTTGAGGTGTCGCAGCTGCTTGGTGGATATTACCCCAAGTTGGAATGATGCTCTTGTTCGATTCTTCTGGCGGAACTTTCAAGGTTTCGAAGAGAACGTGGACAACTGGAAAAATGGCTTCTTCACCCTTCGCTTGCCCTCTCGGTACTGACGCGGTGGTTTCAACCGAGAGATTACCAGTGCCACTTGGCAAAAACCAGATGTGTTGTCTGGTATGGATGTGTCAAATGTTAACGCCCTGTTAGAAATAGAAGGGCCCTTCCTCATTCGGAAATTCGCTCGGTTCAGGCCTTTGCCAGAGTGTGTCGTTGGTGAGTTTTTCTTTCGTCACCTTATCGCTTCGATTTTCTCGCCATACTAAAATATTTTATTGGCAGGTAACGCTGAGGGTCGCTCCTCCGGGGAAAGTGACGCTCCTCTGAACGTGGTGCCGCTTCAGACGCTACCTCCTTCTCCTCCGCCTGAAGGCTCAAGTCATCCGCCTATTCCGCCGCGAGGAAAGAGAAATAAAACCGTCGCGACACGCAGCGCATCCGCTCGACCTTCCCGTTTCCTTGAGAATTGGCTATCGTCTCGCGGTAAGGGAGTGGCTCCGAGTAACCCTGTGATTGAAGAGGTTGACAGCGATAGTGAAAGCATAGATACCGGTTCCGAGCTGCGCCATGCCACCCTTGCCCAACGGATGAAACTTAGGTCGAAAAAGAGTGAACCCGCAGCGGAGTCAACTGAGGACGATAGCCAAAAAATGGCCGCCGAGACGGAGCGTCTCGTAAAGAGAGTTCGTAAAGAGAAATCTGACCCATCAATTCCTTCCGTGGAGGATGTCAACGCGGTTCCCTCCGAGGGAGTTAACACTTCACACGTTGCGGGTGCCTTGTCGGTGACGGAAGTTGTCAAGGTGCCTTCTGCCATTCCTCTCAAAGTTAACGAGGCTTCAGCAGCGGTGGGCTCTCCCTTGTCGTCTGGTGGTCCTATCTCTCCGATTCACTCCTTTATTCCGGACGTGAACTTACCGACTTCAAATCCAATCGCTCCTCCTAACCCTCCCCCGCAGAAGCCTCAGCCTTTGTTTCTTTCTTCGATTTCAGGCATTGGTGATTCCGCAAAAAGTTGTTCTCCTCCTTATATCGCCAAACTTTCCCTTCAAAGTCTTCAAGGCCGCACCACATATCAGCTGGACTTGTCTTCCCTTGGTACCGACGGTCTTCGCGCTTTAGGGATATCGGACCCACTATCGCGAGAAGAGCCGGTGGGCCCAATAGTGGGGCAAATGTTTACTTCTTCGAAGGACAAAGAAGAGTTTTTACGGCATCCTCCTAAAGCACGACATTCACGCCTTCTGACTGACATGCTGGCCAGTTTCCGCGAGCTAAATTACTTTTTCGAAGATCAGCGTGACAAGGTTCGGCCTTCTCTTGATTTGAAGGGAGAACTAAGCGCTGCCTTAGGGAAGGTAACGGAGCTGTCGCAGCTTCAGGAGCGAACTCGGGCGGAGTTGAACGACTGTCGTGCTGAGCTTGCTCGAGAAAAATCAAAAGGGAAGGCTAAGATAGAGCTTCTAGAGGCAGAATTGGTGGTGGCTGACAAAAAGAATATCTTCCTTCGCGAAGAGATAGCGTCTCGTGATGCGGATTTGGCCAAAGTACCTTCAAAGATAGCCTGGTGGAAGAACAAGACCATGGAGGTTTGTATCGCTGAATTTATGAGTCTCCATCGCCAGGGAACTGTCAATTTGTCAGTGTTGGCTGATTACGCTTCTAAGAGAATGAAGGATCTGGGCGAAGGTGAGGGAGATCTTCCTTCTTCTAGAGAAGAACGGGGGAATGGTGATTGCGATGTCCGCGAGGGCCCATGATTAATCGAGGCTGCTCCATTTAGAGGATTCTTCTGTTTATTTGCTTCTTTGTCTTGTAATAACGCCTTGTTGTGCGACAATATCCGTATTTTACTGCTATTTGATTTTTATTCCGCTTTTTCGCGTTAACTCGAAAGCTGCCTTTTTAATTAACGCCATCTTGCGTTATCTCCTTTCTTGCGATATCGCTCTTGTTTTCTCCAAGAAATGGTACCCGTTTTTCAGAGCATTTAATGCTTGCTATCTTCTCATTAGAAAAGTCGCGATTGTGCAGGCACACGTGTCCATTTCTTCCGGCGCTGCGGGCTAGCGTGCTCGAGAACTTTACCAAAATCGAAGCGTTGTGGCGCTTTTCTAGAATTGCACTCATTGCCTGAGTCTGTTCCTCATGTCGCTTCCACGCAACGACTGTGGCATCCGCCGTTTCATTCGATTACTAGGGTTATAAAAACCAATATTTATTCTTTTCCTTTTCTTTTATCATCCCACCTTCTCATATTTTCTTTTAGCCATCTTGTTTTCTCCCCACTATTCAAGGCTCTTCGAAGTGCTTTTTGTCTAAAGGTATTTCCTTTCTCCTCCATCATCTTCTTCATCTTTACTTCTTTAATTCTGCCATGGCTAAGACTCGCCGTTCTGAGTCGAAATCTGCCGATGAGAAAAGGATGGATATTACCGCTAGTGTTATCACATCTGAGGCCGCTCTCCGTGAGCATTTGGCCGCCCATAATGCCGTTATCCCTGACGATTATAAGGCCACTGTTGCCCCTGAGTCAATACGTTTGAACAGCATTTTGACGGGCAATCGTAGGGTCTTGTATGCGCAAATGTTCTGTTATGGTTTCCGACTTCCCATCGACTCTTTTGTAAAAGACTTGCTTGTTGCCGGTGATCTGAATCCGGCCCAATTATCCCCAAATGCGTATTGTTGTGTTTATGCTTTTCTGGAACTTTGTAAATATAAAGGGATCACTTCCCCTTCCCTTCTGCTGCTCAAATCTCTTTTTAAGCTGATGAAGTGCCGGGGAGTGATAACGATATCGCCCCGCTTCGACAATGACTCTCTCAAGTCCTTTACTTGGAAACTCCTCCACATCGAGTCTTCCGTTGATGCTTGGAAAAAGGAGTTCTTTGTGATAGATCTTCCTGAAGATCCTGGTTCCTGGTGGCGATCTGGGTTTAACCAAAACGTCGATGATAATGTCTGGAGTCGACCAGGGACCCTTCCTCAGCGTGAACAAGACTGGTTAAACAAATTGCTCAAACTGGAAATCAGCGTTCACATTCGTCAAGTGGCTTGTAGAATGGACATTCGTTCTTGTGTTAAACGTGAGTGTCGTGTTACTCCCTTTTTTGTTATCGCTGATACTAATGCTGACGTTATTTTGTGATCTCGCAGCGATGGATCCCAACTATAAGCCCGAAAGCGTAAGGAGACGCCTAAAGAGGGCTCAAGAAAGAGAAGAAAAGGAGAGAGCTACCTCCACGGAAGCTACTGATAATCCCACGGAACTGCCGGCTACTTCCGCGAGTCTTGCTCAAGTATCCTCTTCTTCAACTAGTGAGGGGAATACTGATATTCCTTCAGGCGTTCCCATCGTGACCGTTGCTGCTCCTCCTGCCCAGCCTTCTTCTTCTTCCCAGGCTCCTAAGGCCATTGCCAAAGGAAAAAAGAAGAGAAAAACAAGAAGTGTTGCCGCTCTTACACCTTCTCCGGACGCGGCAGGTTCTTCAGAAGCACCTCCTCCCACTACTGTTACAGTAAGGGTGCCTTTTAGCCACGATATGCTACATTCCAATGTCTGACGTCGTTTGATTTCTCTTTTCTATATTTCATATTGCGTTCTTGGCAGGACACTACCGCTGTCGCTACCTCCGCTCCTCCCTCAAGCGATATGAATTTGGGCTACATGCTGACTGGTTCTAAGAAGAGACAGCGGCTGGAAGGTGAGGGGGGAAATCCATCTTCCTCTACTACCGGGATGGAGAGCAGACCTGAGAACGTTTTCGACTCCACGACTGTTCCCCAGGGAGGACATTCCTCAGAATTTTTGGCGAACTTGGGCACAAGCGAGACTTTCGGGGTTTCGCCCAATTCTTTTGGAGGTCCCGTTCACGCATATTCCTCCAATCTGGGATATCAAGAGGGCTTGCAGGACTTTTCAGGCTATCAGCCTCATGTTGTTTATCTTGCTCCAGGGGGTTCATCCACACAGGTTCACCCTCCTATTCCTCTGGCGTTTGTTCCTTCGAGCATCCCCCTATTGCACCGTTATGGCGAAGGAGGTGTCACCTTCAACTTTGCGGCGGATCTTAGTCCGATAAGTGGGGGTGGCACTGTGACCCATCAAGTTGGACTGTATGATCTCCGTAACACTGGTTTGGCGGCATTGGGGGGTGATGGCTCGGATGAAGTTTCGGCTTTGCTGGCTTCCCAAATATTGGCGTCTGCGGCAGAACGGGAGGCTTTCCTTTCCAAGACCGAGGTTGATAGGGTGAACTCATTACGCTCCAATCTTTTTACTAATATGATGAAGTTCCATTACTGGGCGAAGGAGGTGCAGCGTCAGGCTGCCTCTCTTTCCTCCTCCTTGGAGGAATTATCGCGAGAGTGGAATGAGAAGAAGAAGTTGCTGGAGGAGCGTACGCAACTATTACTGGCCCATCAGGAGCTAAAGAAAGAACATTCTGATGCCTTGGCAGCGGAGAGGGCCAAAAATACTGTCTTGGAAAATGAGAAATCATCCTTGGCAAAGGAGAAAGCTGCCCTGGAGGAAGAGTCGGCCGATAGGAGTCTGTGGCATGTTGAGCAGCCTGCTGCTATTTTAGTTGATTGCTTTGAGGAAGTCCATGGGGTCGATGCGTACAAACCTGATGAGGTCACGACGGCTTTCAAGCGAAAATCTGCCCATCTTAATGAGGAGGGTTTTCGCCAAGCTAAAGCGGCAGGCTGGAAACGGAGGAACCCCGAAGGTTGATGTGCCTCGAGGCTTTGCCGCCCTTTCCTTAGCAATCGAGCGTCACTAGATTTTTGTCATTATTTTGACCACTGAAGTTTGTAGCCCCTTAAAGCATTTTGATGTATTCAGACAACTTCTATCGCTATCTTTCCTTTCCTTTAGTTGTCTCCTTACGAACTCTTTTGGCGTTATCTTTGCCCTGTTATCACGATGCGTTTACTTTTTCGAGCAGATCCTTAGCAGCCCCATCAAAATTACTAAAGTCGGTATCGAGTTAGCTTTCCCGGTAAGCCTTACGATATCACTGCTTACGAGATCATCACTCCTTCCGCTACCCGAAAAGTATTCTGCACATTCCTAATTGTAAACTATCAGTAACAAAAACATGTTACGAGGGATAGTAATTACCCGTAGGAGCCTTTCCACTGCCATCATAGGGCGTTACCATGGAACCCGCATGAATCGCTTTCACTATCAGCTCTATACTTCACCAGGGGTTACACATCTGGTTACTAGCTGGGATTTCGGGATTCTCCGCGTTTCCCTCCTTTCGCGATCAGCCCGAAAAGTGCCTCATCTTAGTGAGCTGTCGGATCGGGACGGCTATCACAAGGCTGGGGAATTTTCACTTTTGGGCGTTGTCCTCGCGTTTAGAACTGTGTCCTTACTTAATGGCCTGGCTGCAGCAGCCCAACCGTTAAGATAGGATTCTTGTTTCTAGACGGAGCTTCTATTTCTTTGGGGCGTGCCTCGTCTTGATGGGTCGTCTCCACGAGAACGGTCAGTACAAGAGAAGGACTTTTCACTCCCAAAGATACCGGGTAGTGCCCTCACTTAATGAGCCATCTGATCAAGATCGGTCATCACAAGGATATGACTTTTCACCCCCGGGGGCGTCCAGGATCTTTCAATCCGACGCTAATTCAAGGTATGTTGGGTCGTGCCCTCACTTAGTGGGCCATCTGATCAAGACCGGCTATCACAAGGATATGACTTTTCACTTCCCAAGATACCCCCTTTTTTATCTGCACAAAGGCAACCACAAACACCCACGAAAGCTCTCTCATCGAGCGTTAGTCATGGTTAGGGTTGACATAAATCAAAAGTGCAGATAAAATTAAATTCTAGGGTAATATAATTTCAAACGATCGATATTCCAAGAGTTGGATAAGGGTGTACCATCGAGTGTCTCCAGATCATAGGCCCCTTTCCCGACAACGTGGGTGACGCGATATGGTCCATCCCAGTTAGGACTTAATTTTCCCATACGTTGTCCTGCCGCTCGCTTGTCTCTGAGCACCAGGTCACCGGCTTTCAGCAACCGCTCTTTGACACGCCTGTTATGATAACGGGCCATCTTTTGTTTGTAGTGCTGCGTTTTCAGAAGGATTTCTTCTCAGACTTCTGGTAACACGTCCAGGTTAGCTCGTAACCTTTCCTCATTCAGCTCCTCTCGAAAGTGAGCCACCCGTAGGCTCATGGTTCCAATTTCCACCGGTGTAACAGCTTTGGTTCCAAAGGCCAACGCGAAGGGTGTTTCTCCGGTACTAGTCTTAACGGTCATGCGGTACGCCCACATCACGTATGACAGCTCATCAGCCCACTTCTTTTTAGACCCTTCTAGGTTTTTCTTGATACCGCTGAGGATGCTCCGATTGGTTACTTCCGCCTGTCCATTAGTTTGCGGATGAGCCACGGAGGAAAATCGTTGCTCGATCCCGAATTCTGAGCACTGGTCTTTGAAGAATTGGCTGGTGAACTGCGTTCCATTATCGCTGACAAGGAAGCGAGGTACGCCAAACCTCATGATAACTTGATATTTGAAGAAACGCCAAGTTTTTTCTGCCGTGATTGCGGCGACCGCTTCAGTTTCCGCCCACTTAGTGAAATAGTCTACCGCCACTATCACAAACTTCAGTTGGGACCTTGCCTTTGGGAATGGGTCTAGGATATCGATCCCCCATTTAGCAAAAGGACAAGGGGCGATAATTTCAGATATTTCAGCAGCAGGTCGCCGAGGAATTTTGGCAAACTCCTGGCACTTAGGGCAAGTTCGCACATAGTTGTGGCAATCTCTCCGGATGGTGGGCCAGTAGAATCCGGATCTGAAGACTTGTGCCTCCAGAGTGCCACCTGATACGTGCATACCACATACCCCTTCATGGATTTCGCGCAAGGTGTGAAGACCCTCTTGTTCAGTTATACATTTGGCGGCTGGGTGAGAAAAACATCTCCGAATCAAATTCCCGTCGTAGTACGTACAACGAGCTGCCTATTTCAGCACCTTCTTCTTTTCAACGGTGTCCTCCAGCAGTTCCTCATGTTTCAAGTATTTGATTACGGGAATTCACCAATAATTTTCGCTTTACTTTGGCGAGATATTGAATCATGATGGGTTCCCGGGCCTGAGAGTGCCCCAAGACCCGGTCAATTATCAACTTGGAATCACCACAGATCTTTAGACGCAGGTCTCCTGTTCTTCCAGTATCGTGCCTCCCTTTAGAAGAAAGTCCTTTCCCTATTCTGAGCCCGGCTAGCAACGCCTCATACTCTGCCGCGTTATTAGATAACGGCTATAGGATTCGAATGGCGTATTGTATTTGCATGTCGTGCAGCCCATTTATGAAGATTCCAGCTCCCGCCAGCTCTTGGTTTTTGGCCCCATCCACATAGATGATCCAAAGGTCCGTATAGGTTTCCGGAAACGGGAGATCCATATCGCCCCATTCCGCTTCAGGTATGCCGGCCAAAGGATCCTCTGTAAAGGTACATTCCGCTATGAAATCAGCCAGGATCTGAGCCTTTACGGACGGTCGAGATTGACACCTCAATCCATACTGTTCTAGTTCAAGCGCCCAGATCAACATTCTTCCTGAAGATTCAGGCTTTCGAAATATTCTTTTCAGAGGTTGGTGCGTAAGCACGATAACGGAATAGGACTGAAAATATCGGTCCATTTTGCGGGTAGCTTGAATAAGAGCGAACGCTATTTTTTCAATTCAAGCGTATCGCAACTCCGCATCTTTCAGAACGTGACTCACAAAATAGACCGGGCGATGAGAGTGGTTATCGTCGCGAACGAGGACGGCACTGACCACTTCGTCCGCCGCGCTAAGATATAAATATAAGGTATCTCCTGCCTCGGGTCTTGTCAACAGTAGGTCAGACGATAAGTAATCCTTTAGGCCAATAAATGCCTCCTCACATTCCGGGGTCCACCCGAACCAGGCTTTCCTGCGTATGACTTTGAAAAAAGGAAGACACTTCTCTCCTTGCTTAGAAATGAATCGCCCGAGGGCGATAACTCGTCCAGTTAACCTTTGCACCTCTTTAATGGTTCTTGGCGATATCATGTCTTGTATAGCTTTAACCTTTGAAGGGTTAGGCTGGATACCTTTTTGGCTGACCACGTAGCCCAAGAATTTTCCCGTCTGAAATGCAAACATGCATTTTCGGGGGTTTAGCTTCATGCGATACCTTTTCATTACGTCAAAGACTTCCTTTAAGTCCCGCAGGTGATCTTGAAAGTTCGCGCTCTTTACCAATATATCGTAAACGTATGCTTCCACATTCCTCCCTATTTGTTCTTCGAATATCTTGTTTGCCATACGTTGGAACGCCGCCCCAGCGTTCTTCAGCCCAAACGGCATCGCCGTATAACAGTACGTGGCCTTTGGATTGAGGAACACAGTCTTTTCTTCATCTTCCAAGGCCATGGGGATCTGATGGTATCCAGAGTTGGCGTCCAGTGAACTTAAATAAGCGTACCCGGCGGTCTGATCAACTAACTGATCTATACGAGGTAGCGGGTAGCAATCCTTAGGGCAGGCATCATTCAAATCCGTGAAGTCGATGCACATGCGCCAATCCCCATTGGGCTTAGGAACAAGGACAGGGTTCGCTAGCCAGGTGGGATATTGAACTTCACGGATGAACCCTGCGTCAAGAAGCTTTGTTACCTCTTTGTCCACAGCCGACGCCTTTTCACTAGAGAACGCGCACCGCTTTTGTTGAACCGGCCGGGCATCTGGGTCCACATTGAGCCGATGCTCGGCTATTTCGCGCGATATACCTGGCATGTCTGTGGGTTTCCACGCGAAATCTCCTTGACATTTGTTCAGTAGCCGGGCCAGTTGAAGGTTTTCCGCTGGGCTGAGTTTTTCGTTGATTAGGAAGCTTGCTTCCTTTATGCCGATTACTGGAACGGGTACCATTTTTTCCAGAGGTTGAGCGCGCTTCTCATCACCCTGCTCGTAGGGGTCCGGTGCTATACACATATACATATCGCAACTCCTTTGAGTCATGAGCGAGTAGCATTCCGCCGCCAGCTTTTGGTCGCCCTTTATGGATACTACCCCATCCTAGGAGGGGTATTTCATTTTTAAATGCTTCTGAGATATCACCGCTCCGAAATGGTTGAGAAAAGGTCGCCCAAGTACGACATTGTAGGGCAAATTTAAATCCACGACAAGGAACAACAAGTTCTCTGATCGTTTATAGGTGTCTTCTCAAAAATATATGGGCAAAGTAATTACCCCCGTAACAGGGATTGGAACCCCATCAACACCGACTATAGGCCGTTTGCTAGGCGTTAGCTCGTTGTCAGGGCGTTTCATGAGATTGTACGCTTCTAGCGAAAAGAGGTTCATCGCGCTCCCGTTATCAATAAGAGTTCCTCTGATTCCATGACTGGCGATGACGGGCGTAACCACCAGCGCATCATTGTGCGGATAGACAACGCCTTTCTCGTCTTCTTCGGAAAAGGATAATATCATTCGATCCAAAATGCCTATCGCGCCTCATTTTTTTTATCGTGTCATCCCGTGTGCGTTTTTCTCCTTTCGCGGCTGTCGATTGTTCCGATTCGTCCATATAAGGGGTTCCTCCCGCGATGATGTTAATCATAGGGATGTACTCGTCGTCTACCGTAAGAGTTTCTCAATCTTTTCCTCCGGAGGCATTATCCTTCTGTGGAACGCGAGGAGGAACTGGTCGTTCATCTGCCGTCCTTTTCATGGGATTATTTATGGCGCCTTCTCTTACTTGGGTGGCGAATTCTCCTAAATATCCTTCTTCCACCAGACGTTCTATCGCCAATTTTAATTCTCTGCACGCTTCTGTGGAATGTCCCCTGGCTTTGTGGAATTTACAATAAGCATTTTCCCTTCTCCCTAGAAGGACTCCTGGTTTTGTAGGCGCAGGGTAGCGGATGGGAAGATTTCGCTGCTCTGCTATTGCTAAAATCTCTGCCCTTGGTACATTAAGGGAAGGAAAATCTGGGTCGTATGTCCGATTTTTATAAGAATCCCCTTGACGTCGAGTGGGGGAACCACCGGTCTTTCCCTTCGAAGGATGACCCTTTTGTCTATTGGAGGCTTTGGGGATATGATCCTTCCGCCTGGCATAATCGTCGATAAAATGATCGTCAGGAAGGGGATTTGCGGGAGTAGCGATAATTTGAGATGTCCCATGCGGCGCGTTATACGTCCTATCTCTGTTTTCTTCTTCTTCCATTTTCGCATAATTATGAGCTTTAAGTCTCAACGCGTCTAAAGTCACTAGAGGGTCCACCATGAGCGCGTCTTTCAGTTTTCCCTAGCGGCAGTTCCTTTTCAGGGCTTCTATAGCAAAATCAATAGTGACGCCCGACGTTAATGACATTTCCAAATCGAAGCGACTGAGAAATTCCTTTAAGGTTTCTTGAGGCATTCGTTGTATGTCAAATAACGCGGCAGCAGATTTCCTGATTGGAATCGCCGTACTAAATCTGCTCCGGAATTTAGATTCTAACTGTGAGAAATTATTAATGGATCCACCAGGGAGACCTTCAAACCAGAGACGCGCAACACCCGACAGTGTCATAACAAATATTTGGCACAACGCCGCATCACTGTGGGTCTGAAACTGAACAAAATCCTTCACTTTATTGATATGCGAGATGGGATCCTTGGTGCCATCATAAGTATCAGTGGGAAGCTTCACGCGTCGACTGACCCTGTGATGCCTTATACGGCGGCTAAGCGGGTGGCCCGATGTATCATCAAGAATCTCACGCGCATGACGCGGGGGAGATATTTCAGCCTGACGCCCCCTATTTCGCGGTTCTAGCGTAAGATGTCGCCTAGGAGATCGACTGTGACTCCTGGGTGATCGACTTCGATACCTTCGACTACTGGATCTTTCACTGTACTCGGGAGACAAACTCCTATTGGCTCCTTCCCTCCGTCCGTCCCACCGGTTCCTAACCCCCTCAAGTTGCCTATCTCCTTGCGGGAGAAGACCTTACGGCATCTGTGGTACGTAAGCCTCTACTCTTCCTTGAGTGAACTGCACAACACTAACCGGAGGATCTCCTGCGGACAAAGGCATCTGGAGGTTTTCTGGAAACAACAGTGATAAAGGTCGATCAGCGACAATAGATGGTGTGAACATGACGCGGGGAGGGAGACTAGATCCAGAAGCACCAGGCGTGATTCTTGCGGCCATTTCAGTCAAATATTCCAACCGAGAACGAAGGGCCGCTATTTCCATTGCAAAAGGATGTTCATGATTAAGTATAGATCCCCCCGAAAGTGGAGTGGAGAAATCGGATCCCGCTTTCTGAGATGACGAAATGACCGTTTGTGAGGAGACAAGTCCCCCTGCAATTCCAACCGAATGGTCTAGAGATCCCGAAATAATTGGTTGCGACGTCATAGAGAGATCAGCAGTAGCAAAAGGGAATAACTGTCTGCGGATTGAGAAAGGGATATTAGAGGATGATGATCGGATCGGCTCCGATCCTGTGATCATGGCCGTTCCAATCTTCTGACTAAACGGAGCTTGGCTATTAAGGACGCTCACTTAATATACCAAAGCTCTCAATGAAAGCACCATTTGATAAGATTCGAGGTCGTGTCTGATCGGAACGGCGGCGATCGGCGTCGGATGTACCTGCAAAGCGCCGGAGGGGGGCTCCGGCGTAGACACTCCGATGCCTAAGTCAGTTCGGGGGTACAAAGTAACAAGAGGATCTGCCGGGTGATTTCGATCTTACCTTCTGTTTGAAAAAGTAGGGATATTTATAGGCCTCGATGGCGATACCTGGCGATAACAGTCTAGGCGATGTCTGGTGATGACGTCATGAGCGATGCCAGCGGGTGACGTCATGAGCGATATCTGACAGGGTTGCCGAGAGCGATAACCCCGCGGTTCCCTAGGATGGGAAGGCCCCGTGCGTATAGAGACGCGTGAGTCCCCCCTCCGCTGATGTCGACCATCCTAGGAATCCTTCGCTGATCCCTGGCGATATGAAGATATACTACGGGATTTATAGGAATCCGTCCCGGCAGGAGCCGCAAATGCAGTAGTGCCGTTAGGGTTGTCTTGATTGTTATCATTGGATATTAGTTAATGCAGTAATGTTAAATATTAATGTTAATCATTATGCATATTTGTTGAAGTAATGTTAATATGAATGTTAATCGTTTTGCATATTTGTTGAAGTAATGTTAATATGAATGCCAATGGTTTTGAAGTTTGATTTGCTTGAAAGAAAAGTTCCTATATCTGCACGTCAAGCATTAGACTGCATTTCATGACCAAGCTACATTGTACTTCTAAACAAAAAAACCCCAAACCATTTGTGCATTACATTCCCTAACCAAATCGCATTGCATTACCAAACTGCATCTGTTGAAACAACCCAGATGCATTACAATTGTTTGATGCCATTGTTCAAGTGTGAAGTTCATTATAGCAACAAGAATTGCACTAAGAAGAGAAAGAAGGACACGACACAAATTGGCAGTAGGAAACCGAACTTCATTAAAATGACAAAATGATTAAGCACAAACATAATTAAGCACAAACATAATAAACACAAACCTAATTAAACACAAACCTAATTAAACACAAACCTAATTAAACACAAACATATTAAACACAAACCTAATTAAACACAAACATAAATAAGCCATTGTTCAAGGCAGCATTCCAGCCCATCCTGGGCTACACAAAACAAATAGAAATCTAAATTGAAATCAATCAAACTTCGCAGAGACCTGACCCTCTTCATCATCATTGGACTTCTCCTTCTTCCTCTTCCTCTCAGGCATATCCTTCACATCCCCATGGTATGCATCACAAGTATCGAGCGCCTTCTGCGCCACCGATATCTCCATTTCTGCTATGCTCTGCCATTATTCCAAAAGCGTAATGGCAACCTTGATGCTCCCCAACGCCTTACTAATATGCTCCAGATAATCCCTCACAGCCTTCGTGGAGAACCAATTTTGCATCCGTGCCTGCTCCTACAAGAAAAAAATGTGATGGTTCCGCAACTTCTTCAGGTCTGCTTCAACGTGACGTTTCTTGAACTGACAAATTGTCCCTGCCTCACCAGCATTGTTGATGGGAGTAAGAGACTCCTCAACAAATTGTTCCCTCAACCCCATGTTAATCATTTTTAGCAAAACTAGAATGGAAGAAATAAAGAAATGCAAGTGAGGTAGGACGAGGAGTAATACATACCTTTTATAACATGGATTGGTGTCCTTTGGCAATCAACAGACGCCTGGGAAATTGCAGAAGACTCGTTTCCCACCGATAGCTTTGCCGGCGTTTGGTTTTCCAAAACTGCTAGTACTGATGCGACTATTCTAGGTAATGATAACTGTTACACAAATCAAACCGTGAAAGACAAACAATAAAAGCCAAACAATCATCATAAACCCATACAAAGCACGTTAATTAAAGACGAATCCCAAGTGTCCAAAATACAACCCAAACGTCAAACCCTAGATTACAACAACTAATTTAACCCCTACAAATTACAAACACATTTAAACCCTACAAATTTCCAAACCCTAGAATTTGGAAACCGGGTTCAAATCCTAGAAATTAAAATAACAAACAGAACAATTTGGAGAAGAAGGTCGAGACATATGACATTAGACGAACAATGATATCCCTTCGGCGGTGCTTCTTTTTTTCGAGGTGCTTCTGTTATACGAGGTGTGTCCAAAATAGCATCCTTCAATTGCCTGAGCATAACATCACTTTCTTCCCTCACAGCATCGATAATGTCTTCCTTAATCTGACCCCAATCGTTAACTTCTTCACACGACACAGATCCACATTGCGGATTGCACCAAGCCCAGAACCCACACTTATAATACAACCTACCTGGGTTCGGCGTCGATTCCGAAATCTTAATCACAACTCTTACTCCGCACTTGCACATTCTGTTCTTGTATTGTAGCTTCGATGCTGCGACTTTTGCTGACACGCAAGTGTCGGACGGCGAGTATGACTGGTTGTTAGAAGAAGACATGGAGATGGAGAAACAAATTAGATGGAGATGGAGAAGAAGACTGGTTGCGATATTTTAGGGTTCTTGCAAAAGTTTTAGGGTTTGTACGAAATTATCCAAATGATGCATAAAAATCAATTAAATGCATTATGCCTTTTATAGCAAATATTTAATCAAACATTTAAAATGAAATAGTTTCAGTGGTTGTCGGTTGCAGCAACGGGTAGCAGCAAGTGGAAAGTAACGGACGGTAGGGTTGACTGATGGAATGGACTGGGATCGCGTTGACCGTGAGTACATGGTACCCGGATTTGAATTTTTGAATTCCAGGGGAGGTTTCTGTTTAAAAAAATAGTACAGGGGCCTAATAACTATTACTCCATAATTTAATAAAAACTAACTGCAACCGTCCCTCCCAAACGAGTCAACATGTCTCAAACCCAAAAGGAACCTCTATCCATATGTCATCCATGTCCACGTCCACGTCCATGTCAAAAAGAAACATCGCTACTAGTCTTCTCTTAATAGCAGATTCGACCACAAAATAAAGGTAATCCCACCATTTTGATCTCCTAACTATTGGTCAACGGAAAAAAGTTACAGTTTTAATTTTATGATTTAACCTCGTGAATTATTGATTAATTGTAAAAAACCCCTTAAACTTTTAATTTCATGATTTAACTCCTTGAAATAGTGTCAACAGTAAAAAAAAACCATGGACTTTCAATTTCATGATTTAACCCTTACGTCTTTTTTAGCCAATTCTCGTTTAATTTTCCAATCCAACTGCAAATTAAAAAAATATTTTACATTTTTCAATGAAATAGAAGAAAAAGTGTATATCAGAAAATCTTTAACAAAAGGGTCATCTCCACCTCCTTCACCACTACTATTTAGCAAATAGGCCCCTCAATAATTTTTTGTTGGATTTAAATCTCTTATTATATTTTCGTCGTAAAAAGATCATTCTGTTAAGTTTTTCATCCAAAAACCCTAACATATTTGATTTTACCATTTTTTAATTATTTTTACATTTGAAAAAAGGAATTTGACTCTAAAATAAAATAAAAAATATTCTTAACTTAGTGATTGTTAAGCAATTATGAATGTAGCTATTTTTTAAAAATAATTATTTGTTACAAAAAATAAAAAAATTCAGAAAAGACCAAAAACAAATTTAGAAAAACAAAATAAGTTTAAATATTGATAATTTTTTTAAACATAATTATAGAAAATAATTAAAATTAGAAGAGTAAGAAATTTTGTTGAAAAAATCGAAAAAATAAAAGCATATTTTTTTAATTTCATATTTTTTGATATTTTTTTAAAAGAATATAGCTCTTTAGAATATTTTTATCATTATTTAAAATTTTGATCTTTATTTTTTTGTTTTCTTTGATTTTTTTATTTCTTAAAAAAAATCTTATTTTTTCACTTTAAAAATAAAAAGGTTTGGTAAAATTAAATTTGTAAGGGTTTTGGATGGGAAATGTAATGGAGTGGCACTTTGCAACAAAAACACAATTCAAAGACCAGGATCCTATAAAAAGTTATTAAGGGACCTATTTTTCAGGTAATGATAGTTCAAGAGGTAGAGGTATTAATGATCCTTAATTAAATAAATAAAAAGGAAAAAGAACCCTTGCTTTTCTACAATTTGCAGCAATCCTAGCCCCCAGTACTCCCAATCTCCAATTAATCCTCCCGTTTCGGCATCTAATTCTTAAAATTCTACACCCAATGACGAAAATTAACCATCCAATTTCATGGTCTACATCATTAAAAAAGTAGAAAGAAATTTTTTAATATGCAGTTGAGGAGCGTAACCAAATGAAAATGGAATCCGAAAGAAATGTCGTCTTGTCAAACTAACGATTGACCGGACAAAAGGGGTCATTGCTCCCAAAAACTAGTTCAAACGGTTAAATCACGAAATTGAAAGTTTAAGGGATATTTTATTATTAACCAGTAATTCAGGGGTTAAATTATGAAATTGAAAATTCAAGGGATCTTTTGCCATTGACCATAGATTAGAGGGTTAAGTCATAAAATTAAAAATTTAGGTGTTTTTTTACCGTTGATAATTAAAAACACTTAAAATACCTATTACTCTCTTTTTTTTCCTTCACCAAACAGTTGTTTCATTATTTCAGTTACCAATAATGACTAATAGAGGCTTATCATTGGACTTAGCATTATCCACTGGGATTGTGAACACCTTACTCATCAAATCTCAATCACCTAAACAATTTTCAATTGCTTTTCCTATTGCATCCCCCTTGTGACTAGAGATTGGACAAAAAATAATTACATTTTTGTGCAATTTTTAGTTATTATCAATGAAGTGAGCAATGACACATATATAGTTGATTCTTTGAATTGATGTCCAAGTGCCAGTGGTTATAGAAACCCTCTAACAATTGGACATAAGAAGTTGTTTCATCTTCAATTTCTCATCCACATTCATTTGAAAACAGAATTTAGAAATAGTGGTCCTAGAGGATACTTTAAATCTTTGTTAAGCAACTCGCATAAATTTCCTAAGCTCCTTCCCTTCTACAAATCTAAAAGGAAGCTCATCTTCTATAATCTTATTAGCTAAAGCCACCTTACAAAATTCTTGATCAAATTTCCAAGGAGTTAAAACTATAGATTCATCATCAACGTAGAAATCAAGTTCAGTATATTTTGGGTCATCTATTTCTAGTTTTTTCTTACAAGTAAGCATGTGACTACGTAAACTAGAGGTATCATTTCTCACTTGGTGAGTAGGTACCTCTTTAGCATAGTAATTGCACTTACCTATTTGGTCACCATCCTCATTGTTCATTTTCTTGTAATGCCTCAAAGCAGTAGACCTTGATGGTATCAACTTCCTTGGCTTTGGAATATCAAGTTTGGTCTCAGCATTTTCATCATCAAGAGTAGCATTTGTAGGTTGGGCAACAACTATAACTTCAGAAACTTGTGCTAGTGTATCATTAGCGCTTGCAGAAGGTTGTGCTCCACTCACGATTTGGTCATTAGTGGTGCTTGGTATGTCCTCCATTATCCAGAATATGTATGAAAGAAAACAACAGAAAATGTCAACAATAGATAAAATAAACAACAACCAAGATTAATTTCAATTTTTACAAATGTAAAACTCTAATTCAATTGATAATTGGAATAGAAAATACCTTGATGAGAGAAGATAGAGTGGAGTAAAGGAGAAGATATAGTAGAGTAGTGGAAGAAGATAAAAGAATGGTCCAATGGTGATGATGACTGATGAGGTTAGAGGTGTTGTTGTGGTGTTGTTGCAGGCTGCCATTAGTGAAAAAAGAAAATGAGGGTTTTGAGAGAAGGAGAGAGAGAAAAAAATGGTTAGAATCAGAGAAGGAAATAGATTTATGTGATAAGAATATATGTAAATTTAGTCAGTATTATGGTGATACCGGTCTGAAAAAATTATTTACCGTACCATACAGAGTAAAGTTCGGTCGGTATTCGGTAATACCATACTAGAAAAAATTGAAAAAAAATACCGACCAAATAGACCAAAGTTTAATTCGGTATTTCGGTAATTTCGGTACGGTAGTTCAGTGCACAACCCTAGGAGAAATTTTTGAAAGACTGAAGAACTGAAGTTCAAGCCTAGACGTTTCATCCTCAAGAAAGAAGGAGAAAATATAAGCCATTAAAGTTATTTTTTCTCTCAAACTCAAACTAAATCAAGAAAAAGCCACAAACTGATTATTTAAGGTCAAGTTCTACTCAAATCAACTAAGGACTATAAGCTAATTCAAAGCTAGTCCATTATCCACGAAATTCAAATTCAAGTCCAAATTCGGAGTGCAATTTAATTCATTAAATCAAAAGAAATAAGAGAAGAAGAACCACTTTATATTCTATTTACATCATTATTGTAATTTGACACCTGCAATTTTCTCACACTCTAATTTTTTTGTGTGTTTATAGTGTCATTTCATTTAAAAGTTTCAGGATTTAGTCTTGTTAATGTCCACTAACTAGGAATATCAAATGACCATAATCGTGTTAAACATTTTTTATTTTTTATAGGAAGTTAATAAATTCTTATGTATGGTGTTATGGCTCTAGATGAAATATTAGTTTAATCTTCAAACACCAACTACTTTTAAAATCATAAAACTAACACTATATAAAGGGGTTCAATATTAAAATATACCTTTAGTATGCAATCTTTTATGAGGAGAAGGATTGCATTTAACTTTAAACTAGTGGGGGGTTGTTGTAGTAATTTATAGTTAAAGTAGTTTTTACCAAATTGGATGAAAAATATTAGAATAAAGAGCTTGTAATAGTGAGGTAGTGAGCTTTACTAATTTAACGAGTGGGAGTTGGACTTACTCAAATGGGTTTGCCTTAATTAATTAGTCTAAATGGTACCACTTGCTAACTTGAAACTTTGAATTTATTGAAAAAAAGATTTTATTTTTCGAAATTAGACTTTTGTTAATTCTATTAATTCGAGCCCGCTTAATTTATAAGATAAAGAAATCAAACAGTCTTAAATTCAGATTTATACAATCATGGACGGATCCAGCCCAGGCAAGAGTGGGTAATTGCCCACCTTTGGGCTGGATGATTTTTTTTTATTGGGCTTGGACAGTTCAGTTGGGCTCCAAAAAATTATATTTTGGATATGCGGTCGGATGTTGGATTTTCAAATTTGAAAGGGATTAATGATTTTTCTGAAAAGTTAGTTGAAAGAAGAAAGCACATTGTCTATCCATTGGTGTATTTACTCTTGAAGCTAGCTTTGATTTTACCGGTTGCAACTGCGACAGTGGAAAGGACTTTTTCTTATATGAGCATTGTGAAGAATCGACTGCGGAACCGTATGGGAGATGATATGTTAAATGATTGTTTGATTACTTTTGTTGAAAAAGATGTTTTTGATAGTGTAGAGAATGAGAGAATCATTCAACGATTTCAAAAAATGAAAACTCGTAGAGAACAATTGTAAGAAGTACGTATATTATATGAATTCTAATGTATAATTAATTTTTTTCTATATTGTCTTCTTATTTATCTTTTTGTTAAGTTATCTAAATATTTGTTATTTAGTTCGGGGATACAAATACTCTTAAGCATTTGTTCAATTTTTCGTTCAGCTCGTTTGGTTTCCCTTTAAAATACCCCAAAAAAAATTTTTGAGGGCGCTGCCCCCGAACCCCCGCCCCCCTAGAAATCATTCCTGGATCCGTCCCTCTATACAATTGACAGAACACACTTCATTCTTAGTTATCTCATTTGTTTATACTTCTTATAAGAGAGTTTGTGTGAAGTTTTGTCATATCATGGAAGTGTGTCAATCATACTGTTGAGATAATGTGCTACACAACACAAGGAATTTTTATTTTTTATCTTGGTTTGATTTTGTTCTAAGGATGAGCAAGTTGACACATGTTAAAAGGGCATTGTGTTATAAGTTCAAGGGTGTTAATGTATGGAAATCTAGAAAAGACAAAAGATGAGAGAGAGTATTGTATTGATAGAATAGATAGCTTATCCCATGGAGAATTTATACGGTCCTATTTATATTACAAAGGTATGCGATATGATTTATGAGGTTTTATGAATAATAATAATGGGGTTACATGATTTGTGGTGGAGGGAACGTTAGTAACGTTAGGGCTATTAATAGCTGACGGTTGAATTTTGGTCTCCTTAATCTTGAGCTGAGCTTATGGAGTATAAGAGTTTCATATCAAACCTCTTGTAGCTTGGTCATGTGTGTTTCTATGTCAAAGTTGTTATCGCTTGGACTTAAGTGCCTAGTTTAGATTTAATTATCTATATGCCAAACCTATTGTAGCTTAGGTCTTTTAAGGTGATTCTGACGTGTAGTCCTAATAAAGGGCAATGCATATATGTATAGGGAATGAAGTTCCCGAAATATCACCTAGAAGAAGAAGAAGATGAACACAAGATGGAGCATTCGAGAACCAAGAATAAGGTGCGGTAAGATCAAAGGCCAGATTGGCCACATCATGGACAACAGAGTTAGCTTCTATGTACACATGAATCACTTAGACATCCTAATGGAGGTGCAGGAGGTTTCGAATAGCATCAAAAGTCATATATTGCAAAAGGTGTTGGTGGAAAAGTTATTAATTTCATTCCGTTTCGGTCGGTATATCAGTACATCTTGATTGTTTTAATTAAAATAGGGGGTGAAATTTTTTTCTTAGTTTTCTTCTCGCCGATATTAGTATTTTTTTATTTTGGTGTTGTACCATTCCGACATTAGTTTAAAAAAAAAATTACCTACCACTTTTTCTTAAAATTTAACCAAGAATAAGATATCACTAGATTTTATTAACCTTAGCAATGTTGGCTTGTTGGATGAATGAGCTTGGAGACTCTTTTTTATGGAGATAATTTAAATTGGGATACCATGGAGAGTGCATTATGTCATTAGATTTTGAGATATAAACACTCACATAAATGATTTGAATGAAATTCTTGTTAATCATAATTAATTCAAAATGGAAGAAGTCATAAGCGCCAGTGGTGATCCTAATGTCCATGTTTACGGTGACAATAATTTATGAATTTTTTTCTTCAAAATACCGAGTTTGTATTTGTTTCGTAGATTTTTTACTTTTCTTAATAAATTAAATATATTTTATTTTAAAATATTTTATATGTATATATTTCTAAAAAAATTGTTTTTAAATTGTTACGGTATTATCGAGAATTTTGATATCGGAAATATCTCGATCCAAGGAGCAAATCTAAAATAACTACCGTAGCCAACTAAGCTCCCATATCGTTGGATCTTAAACTAATATGAACTCCCCCCCAGTTCCCTCCCAACACCACCACTGTAATTGTTGCACCCTAAAGGCCCAAACAATCTTTCATCACTAGCTCACCACCAGTACCATCACCATCACCATCACCATCACCATCAACCTCTTCTGCCCCTTCTGCGTTTCGACTTCTCATTGGCCAACTCATGAAGACTACAAAACCAACCAATAAAAATCCTCCACGTCACCAGATCCCACATGCGCACACACTACCCAATTTACAACCAAATCTCGAAGAATATATATCATCCCATCAGGCGTGGCATGGGCCATGGTACGCCTATGATACGAGTGGAGAGGAGAGGATAACAGATGCAATCAAGCACCGTTGAAATTAATACCCTCCACAAGTTGGGCCACGTTTCGTGATCTTATAAGCTGAACTCCCACACGCCCATTGATGTAGGGAACATCTTGATGCAGGGAAAAGTAACTCTTGATCATGGTTACATACTTGTCTGATTCGAACGTAAAAACAAACACTAAACAGAAGAAGAGGAAGTACACATATAAATGATGAAACCTAACACCCTTTGGCTTTTACCCTCTACTTACTCACATCGTACGTAGACGTAGAGGTTGGGGCCACCACTCACGAGCGATGCAGAGAAAGAGATCATCACCATTCATCCCCACCAGCAGCACCAGCAGCACCACCATGATACCATCTCATCATCCTCTGCTTTTCCTCTGCTTTTGTTGTATTGTTATACCTCACAACTCTGTCTCAGACAAGAGGAGGACAGAAAAGAAAAGAAAAGAAAATTTTTATTTTTCTTGTTTTTGTCGTGGACATTCTTTACTTACCTAAGCGCCTGGAGAGCTGGTGGTCCTCACTTGTTTTTTTTTTCACTTTCTTCTTACTTTTTCTCATTTCTGTTTATTTTTTCACTCCTTACAACTTACAAGTTACAACCTTACTTTTTGGACCCAACCCAAGTTTCTATCTTTCCATTTTTCTTGTTTTGTTTTTGTTGCTTCTTCTCCAAAAAAAAAAAGAGAGAGAGAGAGAGAGAAAATGGATGGGAAGGGAAAGCAAGTGAGGGTGTTGATGGTGAAGAAGGAATTTGGGCTTGGTGATGAGGGTTTTTCAGATGATGATGAGCAGCAGCAGCTAATGGGGTATGATTATAATTATGAGAGTAGCAAGAAAAAGAAAGTGATGATTGATTCTGCTGCTGCTGTTGCTGCTAGTGGTGGGGGAGGAGTAATTAGGAAGGTATGTAGTGGTGGTGGTGGAGGAGGGATGAGGTTGTGTCAAGTTGAGAAGTGTGCAGCTGATCTGTCTGGTGCTAAGGCATACCACAGGAGGCATAAGGTCTGTGAGCTTCATGCTAAGTCTCAGGTTGTGCTTGTGGAAGGTGTTAGGCAGCGCTTTTGCCAGCAATGCAGCAGGTTTATATGGGATCATTCTCTTCTCCTCTTCTTTTCTTTTCTTCAAGTTTATCTATTCATTTGCTGGGTAATATTGCATGCAAATTTTGCGTCTTTTTTCATATTGCACTCGTAATTGGGGTTCATTTCATCATCTCCTTAACCTCAGTTGTTGTTCTGTGTATTGCACAATTGAACAAGTTAAAGTTGCTATTCTCCCCTTTTAATATGAATTGGGTGTGATTTTGGCCTAATTAAGCTGGATGGTGCTGGAAAAAAAAAGGTTCATGAGGGTCAGTCCAATTCCATTCCCATTTATTTGGAACTTTGAAGTTTGTTGTTCTTGTGTCCTGACTGTGACTCAATACACTGAAATACTTGAATTCTACTCTACCCTTCGTTTAGTTTTTAAACTTCGTTTGCTTCTAGTGCAGGTTAGTCTGATTCTTGGTGAAGAAAACAACGTAGTGTTACTTTCTTTTTTTCCATTTAACCTTTTCACTCCATTTTCATTTTGGGTTACTTTCAAAAAGTTTGGTGTTTAAGGTTGTTTTGAGTAAAGTTTGTTTAGTTATTGAACTGTTGGAAGTCTTAGGAAATACCATCTTTTTATGTTTCTAAAAAAGGTTCAGATGATATCAGCAGTGAACATAATATATAACAGTTTAAAATTTCCCAAAAGGTGATACCAGAACCGCCCTTGGTATTAGTTTATTCCTCCTTGATCACTTTAAAATTCTATTAGGGTGTACTGAGAATTGTTCAACTTCAGGATAATTTTGTTTAAGCAGACCTACACAGGTGTTAACCTCCCCGTAAACGCAAGAAGATAAGAATAAATTTGTACAATATGGCGATGCAAATGCCTTTATCTGTTGAAACTTTCTTCCCCTTTTAACAAATTAATTGTTTAAATATTCTTCTTACGGTGTTGTCTTCTTGTTTTTGGACTAAACCCTTGCGTTTTAACTCTTTTCTCACTTGTCATGTTCTGGTGCTGATTTAGTTTCGTGTGTTGCTTGTTCAATGTACCTTTCTTTCCCCCCCTTTTTTTTCTAACATGAAAGTCACATATGTTCATTGAACAGTTTTTGATGCCATGATCAAACTTAAATACCTTTGATTGGGTTTAGTTTTGGAGAAAGATGGATTCCACTGGTTTTGCTGCTCATCTCATAACTTGTTTACTTACCTTTCACCCCTTTTCCGTCTATAGAACCATCTGAAACTCACTCGGCCACACATGTTTCAATAGTCATGCACGAAAATTGGAAAAGAGTAAGAAACTTACCCTTTCTCTAGTCTGATTGGAAATTTTGTGCTGTAGGTTTCATGAGTTGTCAGAATTTGATGATACGAAAAGGAGCTGTCGAAGGCGTTTGGCTGGTCATAACGAGCGAAGAAGGAAGAATGCAGCTGAGTCTCATCAAGCAGAAGGGTCATCAGGTCGAAAAGGTTCGAGCAGTCAAGAGTTGAATGATATGGTCTGTGGTGGGCAGTTTGATGATAGGGAAAGGATTAAGATAACCATCCAGGAGAATGCAACTTACAAGCATTTCCAGATCAGATAAACTGATGACTGTTCTCTCTCTCTTCTGTCATCCCAGTGATGTAGCGACGGTGGTAGTTTCGCTTCTGAGTTATGATGTAGCGACGGTGGTAGTTTCGCTTCTGAGTTATGTAACCCACTTAAAGACTCCTTTGTTTAGGTTAATATGAATGTGGTAAAGGCAAGGGGACGTCGTCTTCGAGTTGGTAGAATCAGTAATCTGTAGGTGTATATTGGTATGATCGATTTGGCAAATTTAACTCGAGCTTAATTTAGTGTATGATGCTGACTATTAATTAGTGTTTATTGTAGAACGTACTAAATCTTAGTTTCAATAAATGGTGTTTTTTTTGCAGGACTAGTTATGCCATAAAGGTGAGTTGCATTTAGCGTCACAGAATCGCCTCCCCAGTTTTTTTGTGCAGACTTATCTTTCTTGGGAAAATGCATGCTAAAGTGATTGCTTTTGGTGTTTTTTGTCTTAAAATGCCAACTTTTGGCTTTTCACTTCCTAATTTCTGTCGATCCAAAATCTCCCCTCTTCAGTTTTGCAATTTCTGGGGGTGTGCAACTGGTTAGCTCCTACTTTTTTAATTGGATTTTTGGTCCAGGGTGTGCAACCCAGTTACTCTCCTCATTCAATATATCTCATACTCCCTCCGGGGCAAAATAAATGACTTTCTTATATCTCAATATTTAGTAGAGAACGCATATCAAAGAAGCCGGATGACTCACTATTTAACCCCAAAAAATTCCATACTTTTTTTTGAACGTACGTTCATCCTTAACATACTTCCGATAAAAAATTATGGGCAAAATTGTCTCAAATAGTGATTGTTCTGGCCGCTTTAAGATACGTGTCGGAACAGTAAAAGTAAATCCTAAAACGACTATTGTTTTGCCCGGAGGGAGTACCAATTATTATAATTGGATCATCAAATGACAGGATCCAGTCATTTTTATATGCAGAGAATAAAGTACGATATTACACTTCCAGAGTAGCTTAAAAGTTTCGGTTTATGATTTTTTCCTTAAAAAAATAAAGAAAAACAGTTTATAAAAGATAAATCTAAACTGGCCCAGATGCAAACAATGGTTGACCCTCAATTTCACGCCCACCTAGTATTTTTATTTTATTTTATTTATCAAGACACCTGGAGTAGTATTTAATACTTCCTTCGGTACGAATTAAATAACGTTCTGAGTGTTTGCACGCGGATTATAAAAATGATTGGTTTACATAAAACAAGGCAAATTTTGACCTTTATCCCTTACCATCCAGGCCTATTTTCAGCCATTACCATGGCTTATTACCACGGCTTACGACTTCAATAGCTTGGCTTCAAATATTAAAAATTCTAAACTCTCCTTGATAATCAATTAATACAAAGTGCAGCCATCAAATAGGGATGAGTTTTCTCGAACAATAGATTGAACATTTCCGTCTACTTTACATTTTTATATATTTTTTCCATATCATTTCTTTTATTCTATTTTATTTCACATTTCGGTATTTTCTGTTCTAGTTTTTATCAGTTTTGAGTAATATTTCTCGTCCTAATTAGCTCGAACCGAATAAATAAATAAATAATTCAAATTTACGATTGTGACATTATAATTAATTTAGTATAATTTTTTACTGTTCATCTTCTTCCTCTATCAGCCAACCAAAATCATCTCTCCCTCTCTGCCAATCCACTCCACCACAGCCGCTCACGGCTCACCATCACCGCCGCAACTCTCACCCTCCTCCACCCTCTCCTTCAAACTGGTCTCGCCGAACCACTGCAAAATCAAATACCCAATCTGCAAAAATCAATTTCAATTCCAGCCACTGCAAAATAAATTAAACCAATCTTCAAAATTAAATACCCAATCTGGAAAATCAAATACCCAATTTGCAAAAATCAATTTCAATTCCAGCCACTGCAAAATTAATTTCAGTTTTTTGTGTGTGAAATTGTTGGGATAATCGAAGCCGCATTCGAAGCCGAAGCCGCAGTCGTCGACACCAAGGGCAGGGGCATTGTCATCTTCTCCAGCGTTGGATGCCGAGAACGACATTTATTCCGGACCTGCTTTTCGAACCCAGAACGTCATTTAAACCGGACCAGAGGGAGTACCTACAAACGACTAAGCTTCACATTTTTCACACGTTAACATTTTTATCCATTTTTTTATATACATATTCTCTCCATCTCAAATTAAATAACGTTTTCTTATTTATTTTTCACAAATTAAATGACGTTTCACTACATTTTTGGTGATTTTTTTTGTCTAATTTTACGAATTTATCTTTTATTATTTATGAGAGATGATTAATGAGAATAATAAACTAGATAAATTAGAATAAAACAAAAAGGTATTATTGTCAATTATAAACTTGATAATTAATTAGGATCTCGACTAAAAACTTTTAAGTTCCTAAACCAACCTGTGTTTAGAATCCTAAAACGGATTAAATGATAGGAAAATAATAGTTTTATTTAATCAAAACTAATTCTGAGTAGTTTTGTTGGAGAGTTCTTCATTAGATATAAAGAATAGACAATTGTCACGATTATGTGTTTTATCAATAAAATTATATACTGAAATAAAAGCTATAAAAGAGTTTATATAGCAGCAAAGAATGACCTAGGGTCATCCAAGACACGGCAAGGTCGGCTCCCTAGATGTAAAAAGACGCTAAACTTGAAACTGGAATAGAAATCCTATGCCTAGTAGAATTCGACAATCAACTCCTATCCTACTTACTTAAGTAAAACAACTTCACTTAGGTAATTAGAGCTGATAATTAACTAATTAACATAATTAAATATCCAGCTAATGAATAAATAACAATATCTTATAATTAAATAAATTTTGATAAATTAGACAACAAGGATGCGCATACAAGCAAGTTGACGCATTCCTTGTGCTTCAATGAGAAAATGAGCTCTAATTGACTGGAAATTCAAGATGAGACTTCATCAAAAAAAGCTTGAATGATGTTGACAAGCTTCACCTCTAATTTAGCCATCTCCTTTAGGAATGACTTCTCAACCATTGCCTCCTTCTTGAGCTCCTCTTGCAACTTTTTGCTCCTATCTCGTGTCAATAAACCTTGAGGGATTGACAACACAACTCATTGGACCACGTCAGGAAATTAGAATGTCCATATGACATTTTTTTCAATATAGCACCTCCTTAGAGTTTTCGCTTTCATACTATTTTATAGATTAAAACTTTAAAGATCATAATAATAATAAAAAAATCTGAAGGCTTAATGATGTATATGGAACAACAATGAAAGAGTGAAAGATAAAAATGGGAAAAGTTAATACTCAAAGGATCGTAACAAAATTTTGAAAAAATTAAGGGTAGCACAAAAAAACTCTTAAAGTTTACAATTTTTTTCACTTCAAACACTATAATTTTAAAGAATCGTAGTTATTAGACACGTAAAATGTCCAGGCAATTTAAAGGTGGTTTAATCTCCACCATTCAAATCGATCTTGTAACTTTATAATTCATTCTTTTGTAACACTTGTTATATAACGTTTAATTCATTTTTTTGTAACATGTTTCACTTTTACTTATAAACAAACTTTTGTAACATATTTTATCTCCTGTCCCACAATTATTCTCACCACTAATAAAATTAAAATCATAACTTTTAAAAAATTATAATATTTATTTAAAAATTATAAGAAATGAAGTTAAAAATCTAAAATACTAAGATTTTTATTTTTTTTATATAAGTTTTATGAAGTGATATATAAATTGGCCCACATCTAAACAAGGAGGGCACAATAGTAATCAGAAGTATTTTTCAATTAGTTAATGAATAATTAATTATAGTTCAAGTCGCTTAGTCTTAAAATTTCAAAACTTTTTACTTCACATATAAGTTTTTTTGTTGCTATATTTTAGTTAAGTAAAAAACAATTATCCGACTAACAAATAATTAGTGTAACTGTAAGTGGCATAACACTCTAAGTTTTTCACTGAAATACTACTAATTTAATGAGTATGAAAATGGCAATTACATACTGAAAATATTTTCTCTTAATGAGTCGATTTAGTGTTGAATATTTGTTTGGCACAGTAAGCTCATATACGTGACGTTCAAACCTTAAGAAACGTGTGAGTGATATTAGGAGTGTAGATACTTGTTGTTCATACCAACAAATCAATTAACTCACCAACATTAAATTTAACTTTTGATACATAACAATTACAATCTTTAATTGATTTGCATAACCATACTTCAATTAAGTTTTTTTTATGAGTTTTTTGTTTCTTTGAAAATTATGGGAAGAATAATGGTTATTAAATTTAGAGAAATACTAAGTATAGTTGTTGTGGGCAACTGTTTATCCACACTCATCAAGTAATTGGATCACATCTGCGATGGGTAGTTATTTATTTTTAAATTTTTAAATTTTCTTTATCATCCAATCACACGGTGAGTTTTAAAGGACAATTGCTCAAGGTGAGTGTCCTTACTAAAAACGAAATAGATAAAAGAGAAAAGAAGAAGCAAATAGACAAGATAGAACTTCACCAAGCCAATATAGGCCGCGTTTGGTCACCGTTATGCTATGTATTATCGCATTCGATACTTCTTCTAAATCTTGATCTCTCCCTGTTAAAAAATAAAGAGCAAAGTTCAAATTTATCCCCATAGATTTTGGGTTGTTTCTGATTTAATCCTTATCTTATTAAAATTCACTTTACAATCCCTGATATTTTCTATTCTTACCAATTTAATCATTTTAGTGCTGCTTACTCACATTTTTCTTAAATCTTACATGATTGAGATGACATCATAAATAATGATTGATATCACATTTATTATAAAGCAAGAGTATTTTCTTTTTCATATTTATTTTTATTATTTTTTTCATATTTTATAATCATTATTTATAATACTAAAATAATGTTATTAAACTATGATGATTTTTTATGGCCAATCAAATTTTACAGTATTAACTAGTCTCATGTTCGTGCATTGACCCAATTTCTATTTCATAAATTTTTAAATATTGTTTGATTTAAATATATTTAATTGAATGTGTTTGAATTTTTATAAATTTAGTATACTCTTACTATTTTTAATTATTATTTTTTCTATTTTATAATTTTATAGAGTTTAATGTGTCATAAGATTTATTCTTAAGCTACTACACTAAAACTATTTAGAGTTAATATTTATTTTAACTTTCGCAAAAGGTCTTCTTTTTAAAAGAAAAATCTCAAACAATATATTTTGTTTTGAAATTAAAATATTTTTCTTTAATTATGTTAAATTGATTACTTCTTAAATGAACTTTTTAATAAAAGCTTATGTGATATTTACAAAGTACATAATATTATATTAAACATAGGGATTTACTATTTTAAAAAAAGGAACACTATTGAAAAATACATATGAACATTAAGATGTTATCTAATGAACATTTGCATAGGAGATTTTTTTGGCTCTTCCTTGTTTTGAGAGATTTAACTTTTTCTATTAAAATTCCATGACAAATACAATATAAGTTATCACTAAATTAAATTACGTATTTATGTAAACTTATTCACACTTAATAATTTATTAAGAAGGGGTTAAATAATTTCATATGACATTTTATAAAATTATATGTCACTTTTTATTATCATTTGTGATTCCATTCGTCAACATTTTTAAAGATTAAAGAATGAATGACCCATGGCATCCTAAGAGGTTTCAATTTGTTCTTCTTTTTAAAAAAAAAACAAGACATGTTTTATTTATTTTTGCTTTCTAATTACTCTAAATCCTCCTCATCAATATAAATTTTGATATAGATTTTAAAGTGAATTTAATTAATAAGCCATTTTTAAATTTATTTTTCTTTTTTTTTAACCATTATCTCTCTCTTTCTTTTTTGTAATATTTATTTATAGAAATAAATTAATAAAAAATATATTTTTTCTTTATATGTATATGTACATTTATGAAAATACAAACATGCCAATTTATTTACTGTGTTTTCAAAAAAAATTATAGCATGTAGTAGTAATAGACTCAAGATTATTTTGCTACCTTCATTTCAAAATATTTGGCATGATAGAATTATATATACCTAGTAAAATTAAATAAAGTTAATTGCACCACGGTAATCAAATATGAATTATTCATTATTCATAATTAATTATCTTGTATAAACGATTTTTTTATTATTTGGCCGTTCATATAATACCACAAAACATTAGTCACTATCATTCTTGAATTTTGAGTGGAAATTTGTTAAGGTAAAAATAAAAAAATTAAAGAAAAATAAAGTAGGAAGCTTTACTACGAGAGATGTAGAAACCATGATACAATAAAGTGAGAGTTTCTCATTACTTTAGACGTTTATTTATATTTGGTTCTTGTGCCTCTTCGTTTGCTCATGCACAATACAGAACCTCCAAGTAATTTCTTGTACTTTAATAAAGTTTCCACTTAGAAAATGTTAGACGTTTCAAAATCAAGTACATGACATTACTGTCAAAATTAATTCTTTGTACTCAATTATTGATGTATCTGGAATTCTTTCTAATTTTCAGTATCCAAGTTTAAGCTTTAGGATGAAAAATATTATTGTATTAATGTCATATGCCGATCATTAAGAGTACTAAAATAGACACGTGTGTTTGTAGAAGGCTTTTAAGAATTTTAGGTGGTTTCCTCTCAACTCTCAAGACCGGACAACGAATTGGATAACTCATGATTCATTGATTTTCTAGTTCAATCGGGTTTAATCGGGTTGATCCAGATCGTGTCTTAGAATCTTTTATACATTGAACCGCTCAGCTCATGAGTTATTGATTTCCTAGTTCAACCGGATTGAACCATTTAATCTATTAAAAATATAATATATATACAACTTTATACATATTTTTAATAAACAACATAACTTACTAAGTTTGTGTTAAAAAAAACTTAGATATATAATAATTAATAACATGTGTCAAAGGTAACTTCATGGTTTTATTTTGTACGTCATGAACCAAACCATGAAGTAAAAATAACTCAAATAAGTTGAAATAATAAAAAAATATGGCGAATTAGCGACTGCGAGAATGAGTTGGTGACGAGATAAGTGGCGACGATGAACAATTGTTTTAAGTTTTTGTTTTAGTTATTTAGGGCATAAAAAATGTCGAGGAATAACAGATCAATTATGTTGTGTATTTTTTTTAAAAAACTAATACACTAAAACAACGTTGTTTTAGTGAAAATATTTTTTTAAAAAAAACTTCATGAACTGAGCGGTTTGCATCAAAGCGCCCGATTCACATGAAAATCGGCCGGTTCATACCCAGTTCACACAAAAACTGACCGGTTTAATAGTTGAACTGTTTTTTTTACATTTTCGGTCCATTAGTTTGAATCGATCCTATTTTCTTGTGATTCTTGGTTTTTTCGGTCATTCCAACCCGGTTTTTATAATTATGCTCAAGATTTTGTGAGAATTTCACCACATGTCTTTTATATATATAGATTGTGTCACTCTATCACGTGAGAATTAATGGAAAATAATTGATAGATACCAATGGGTATATATAACTCATTTGAATCCCACCTTTGTCTATAGAAAAATAAAAATAAAAGTAAAAGTATAATAGAAACTTTAGGAGTTGTAAAGCATAGTTATCAGAATCGGACCGACCCGACGGTCGGACCGGTAAAACTGCGACTTAAAGAGGTTTTCGGTTCGATTAAGCTATCTGACCGGATATGCATGCGAACCGAAAAAAATCAGTCGACCCGATCGATTTTTACACAATCGGCGACCCAATTGGTTCACTATTAACCTAGCTGGTTCGATGAGTCAAACGTCAACGACGCCGTTTTTTAAGTAAAACACTTCATTCATAGCCCACGACCCACATGCCCATCTCCTCCTTCTTCACTTCATTTCTTCTCTGCGTGTTCATGGCAAAATTGGAAAGGAAAAAAGAACCCAGTTCTTCTCTTCTTCATACTTCATAGTTCATACGGCTGCGTAGAGGCGAGTCAGGCAACGACCATCGGTGACGACCACCATTACAGCAGAGCCTCTTTTTTCCATCATGGCCTAATAATCTTTGAAATTTTGAATAATTGAATGGGTATTGCAGCTATTGCTATTAATTCAATTTATTAAGGCTAGTTGCTGCTCTTACTTTTATCGTTGTTAAGGCTGCAAAGCTACATTGGTCATTTGTCCTTACTGAAATGAAAATTGGAGCTGATGATTTATAAACACTATGTTCATGATTTGTTGTTATGGATTTCCCCGGTAAATCTTTGACTCGCTTGCTAACTCAATAAGCGCAAGGGCAGAATATTTGCTGTCATTTAATTAATTGAATGAGTATTGCTATTAATTCAATTTCAATTAATTCTGCTTCTTCTGCTTCTTCGGGTTTTGCTATTAATTCAATTTTAATTAATTTCTTCTGCTTCTTCCATTCTTCAGGTTTCCTTTTTTTCTCATTTTCTTCCATTTGGGTTACTTAAATTATTTAATTATTGCTACTTAATTTGCTAGAGTAGAAATAGTAATAGAAATGGTTGATAAATTTCAGGTTTCTTTTTATATGGATTCAATGCAAACATCATCTATGACCGAGTGTAATTCAACATCTTCTCCTTTAATTTCAAGTGCCTCTATATGAGAAAAAATAGATATTGCATGGAAGTACTGTGTAGAAGAAGCTGATCCTACAGGAAGTAAGAGGAAGAAGCTTATTTGCATTTATTGCAGGAAAGTATTTCATGCTGGGGGGATCAAGTGATTCAAACAACATTTAGTCGGTATTAGAGGTGATGCGGTGTCTTGGAATGAAGCTCCTGAAGAAGTTAGAGAACAAATAAGGACACATTTGGATGAATTTGTTTCAAAGAAAAGAAAAGAACAAGACTTAATTGCACAACAAAATCTCTTTCTTACACCACAAACAGATGTTCAAGTACATTCTAGACCATTGGGTAGTGGTGGTGGTGTACAAGTGCCTACTAGACCATCGGGTAGTGGTGGTGTGATGCGAACACACGCAACAACATGCCTTTACCACCGGCTGGTCCAATGACGCATGCAAGGGCTAGAAAGCTTCAAGACAAGTTCTCATCACTCATCCACAAGGAGCTAAAGTGTGAGATGACACTTGAGGATGCTACGCTTTGAGAGAAGGCTCCACGCATAGTCAATCTCCTCACCATCACGACGTACGATGATGATTCTGCTGGGCAGCAGATCAACGCGTAGATGGAGCATTTCTGTTTGTCAATCAAGTTCAACATGTACTGCATGTCAAGGAGTACGGGCCCAAGTTTCAGCGGAAAAGCCCAAGGCATTTAGAAGATATGGGAAACCTAATCCGGGTGCGCGGCGCGCGAGTCCTTGCGGTGCGAGGACTCCTTGTCCTATGTGCATTAGGACTCCTTGTCTGATTGCGTTTTCCCTTATCTGATTTTAAGACAACTACTTTCCTTTTTATTTGTCTTAATTAATTAGTTAATTAGACTATTTATTTATTTAATTAATTAAGTTATTTACCTTATTTAGAACTCCTATTTTGGATTTGATTAGGGTTGTAAAACATTACATAAGGAGCGGTTGGCCTCCTTATTTCGGTTGGCTTTTATTTGATAATTTCAGAACCTTTGTTCTTCAATATTTTCCCATTGTTCAATCGCTGAACACTTGTTCTTCGTGAGTCCGCAATACTTGAGTCGCATACAAGTAAATCCTTGGAATTGTATTATTGTGTCATTTGTCTTAGTTTGGTTCTCACTTAGTCGAGTCTAGACCTAAAAATCTGACACAAGATCCTTGACGTGAAATCGACTAGGGCTCTTAGCATTCAGTTGGCGAGGCGGTCTACGTTTGCACGAGTCAAGTTAATTATTCCGCATTGAAATCCGTCTTTGAACAACGATTAGAATTACGTGCTACGCATCCTACGCCACTAGGATCGTATCAGTTGGTAGCGGAGCTTAAGGCGTTCAAAGATTGGTAAGTAAGTTTAATTGTTTCAAGTTTTCTTTGCTGGAATCGGTTTCTTCTTCTACTCCATTCAAAAACTGATTTCCTTGTGTGCTTGGTGTCGTGCCCCGAAAATTATCTTAGAAAAAAGATTGTTCGCGAGTATACAATGAATTTGAGACCTTACGATGCTCGGCGTAAAAGGACGCCTCGCAACATGCAATGAAGTCGCCACCCTAATTTTGTCTCTAGGTTTAGGGAACCTTAATCGTCATGGCATAAAAAAATAAAAAAATAAAAAACTAAAGGCACCAAAAAAAGGGTCTATACCCAAGACAAAGGTTCGGGGTCGTATTATGGTCTCGGGAAGGTGTTAGGCACCCGAGTCACATCTGAAAAAATGGTTACCGGTTGATGAGAGAGGTGTTTAAAAGGTGTTTGATAAAATACGTTTTGAAAAGGGGGTCCTCATAGGAATCATCACTTTGGTCTTTTCCATGATCGGGACCGTTCAGGAATAATTAATCGTTGGACGGGGTTACCGTTTTAAAAATCTTTTCGGATGGGGTTACCATTTTCAAGACCGATCGATTATTCCTGACCGTAGCGTGATGGGACTAAATTTTCCGTAAGACCGAATGAGCGCCCTCTATTTCATCATCAGACTTATGCATGATTAAATTAATTACTACGTGATTCTATCATGGATAGCTTAACAGAGTACAAATTAAATGAGAGGTTTTTGAAATGATAAACTGATGGGGAATCGAAGCCACCAAGTACATGCGGTCAATATAAGTGAGAATTTAAAATCAAAAGAACATGGCATTTTTAAGCAAGTCTTCAAACAAGTTGTTCATGTGGGTTGATTTTAAATTCTAGCAATTCTATATATCATGCGTACGATTAATATTTACGGAAAGCATTGAATAAATAAAAGGGAACGAAAGGCGTACTTTCGAGCGAAGCTTGAATTTTAAACCTACAAAATGAGAGTGTTTGTGATAGCTCAAAAAATAAATAAGCAATTTATGAATGCGAGAATTTAAATATCAGTTGATATTTATCAAAAAGTTAAATAATGATTTTTATGAGTACGAAGATAAAATGGTGATTTGACACATACGAAAATTTAAATGATGATTTGATAAGTGCAGGAAAATTTAAATGATGATAATGCATGCGAGAAATTTATATGATGACAGTTGATGAGTGCGAGAAATTTAAATGATGATTTGATGCGTACGAAAATTTAATGTTGATTTGATAAGTGCGAGAAATTAAATGATGATTTGATACATACGAGAATTTAAATGCTGATAGTTGATTTGTAAGAAATGAAATGATGATAGTTGATTTACAAGAATTTAAATGATGACAGTTGCATACGTACGAGAAATTAAATGACGATTTGATGAAAATTTAAATGATGTTTTGACAAAAATTTAAATGATGATTTGACGAAAAATTAAAGATTTGATATTTGCAGAAAATTAAGCAGTTGACATTTGCAGAAAATTAAACAGTTGATGATTTGCAGAAAAGAAAATGATGATTTGCAGGAGATTAAATAGTTGATATTGCAGAAAATTAAATAGTTGATGATTTGCAGAAAATAAAACAGTTGATGATTTGCAGAAAATAAAAGCAGTTGATATTTGCGAGAATTAAAAATGCGATCGACCATATAGGCGGTAAATTAAACGACTGAATTTAAATTGCAGAAAGTAAATAGTGAAAAATTAAAGTGCGAGGAATTTAAACAGTTGATAGGTATAGAAAATTAAAGTGACAGTACAAAAAAAATAGTCATACGAAACATACGAATATTTTACGAAAAACGCGATCCGAGGTCTCGAAAAAATGAAAATGGGCTGGGCCCAATTTGAAACATAAAGGAAATGGGCTAGGAATAGTTCCTGGCCCAAAAATCCATTTTTATTGGTGATGGGCCAAGCCCATCACTTTCCCGCGTGAACCAAGGCCATTATGGCACTGTTCACCGTCTCCTACCTTAGATCGCCGGCGCCACTGCCGGCGGCCAAGCTCCGGCCACAGGTGGCCATTTCAAAAAACCTTCGTCTCGAGACGCTCGTCTCCTCGACGACTTCCTGACCGTACAAATCTCGAATCTCGGTTTAAACCGTACCGAGTTTAATTTCAAAAAAATGACGAAAATGATAATTACCGAAAACTAATTAATTCGCAAGATTTATCTAACGATTTAGCAAATTAAAAACATGTATTTAATCTACAGCATGCATATGAATTATTGGCATAAAATAAGCAATTTATTTGATAAAAAAACGTATTTAAACAATTAAAGGAAAGAAAGCGCATGAAAAACGAAGGAAAAAAAGCTTGAAGAAGCTTACTGAAAAGCTTTAACTTGTGGCAATCGATGCTCTACATGAGCTATCGATCAAGAGGGAGAAGAAGCAGAGTTGCTAGGTGTGAATTCGTCTTTGAAAACGGAGAGGGGAGCGACCTTTTTATAGGCTTGAGTCGCATGGATGGCGGGATGCGAGGGCTGCGCGTGGTGGCCTTGACTGTGAGCTGGCGGATCTAGGCTGCAAGGTGGCGAAGCTAGGGCTGGGAGGTGACGGCTTGAAGGGATAGGAAGTGACAGGAGAAAGCAGCTCGGTGGCTTGCTCCGCTGCCCCGTCGCTTCCACGGTGCATGTGCACCATGCACCTTAAATTGTCAACCGTTGATCTGGTTGACTTTCCTTGGTCAACCAGATCAACGGTTATGATCAAATGCCCCTTTAATTCTATTTAAATGGCGTCGAGCCATTTTCGCGAACAAACGTTCCAAATTTTCAAGCCGAAAGTGCTAGCGCGTAGAGAAAAATAAGGTGAGTTTAACCGTCTACAGCGAATGATGAGAATTTTTCGTTTAACGTGTTTATTTTCTCGTTCGAAAACATGAAATGTTCGAACGAAAAATAAATGACGTTATGATGAAAATTATGCAAAACGCTGTTGGTCGGCGTGAATGAAAAAAAGAGTAGGTACTAGTTGATGGAAAACATTCCGAGTTCGAGCTATTGTCCGAGCGAACTTACTCGGGTCCAATAAAAGCTCGAACAAAAATAATAATAAAAAAATAAAATGCTAAAAAATGGGATAAAATACTAAAAATCCTAAATTTCATATGATGACCTAAAACGAAGAAATAACTAGCAAATGACTAACGGATAATTAAAAACGTGATTTTTAAGGCTGAAAATATTAACGAAAATAATAACGAAACTATGTGACGAAAAATTAAAAGCGCGATTTCGAACGCTGACGATGATAATGATGATGATAAAAATGAGATGAGAATTTAAAAATACTAACGATAGTAAATAATGACAGTAGGTTAAATAAAATGACGGAAATGCTAAATTTAATTAAAAATGGCGTCAAAATTCGGGTATCAACAGTTGCCCCCTCTTTACTATCTTATTGAAGTATTTGATAAGCAGTAAAGACGGTTGCCCCCACATATCCGAATTTTGGTGACATAGCAGGTCTTACGTCAATCTCACCGTGATGATGTCACTCTGGGAGGAGGTAAGTTCGTTGATGTCACTCTGGGAGGAGATAAGTTGGTTGATGTCACTCTGGAGGAGATAGTTTTGATGATGTTATTCGTTGATGAGGAAATTAATGCTGTCACTCTGGGAGGAGGTAATCTATTGATGTCACTCTGGGAGGAATAGATTTGTCGATGTCACTCTGGGGGGAGATAGATTGTTGATCGGATGTCCTGCAAAGGTATAAGTGTAGATCTATGCGGATATTAAGGGAAACATAAATTGTAAAAAAATGTAGATGACAATTACATTGATAGGAATGGAAGGTAGTTTTGCAAAAAATGTAAATGAGGACCCCACTGGGGGGTAAGCGTTTGACATGTAACTGACGTTGCTTCAGGAGGATAATGCGTGATCCGTAAAAATACGAATGATTTGTCCTAATGATGTCTCTTTGGGAGGAGGAAAATGCAAATGATGTCACTCTAGGAGGAGAAAAATGCATGACGTCACTCTAGGAGGAGGAAATACGTGCTGTCACTCTAGGAGGAGATAATAATTATGCAGAAATGTAGAATTATGTGAAGACATAGTCGCTCGAGGAGGAGGAAATACGTGCTGTCACTCTAGGAGGAGGAAATAATTATGCAGAAATGTAGAATTATGTGAAGACATAGTCGCTCGAGGAGGAGGAAATATGTGCTGTCACTCTAGGAGGAGGAAATACAAATGATGTCACTCTGGGAGGAGAAAAAATGCATGATGCTGTCACTCTGGGAGGAGAAAATGCAGTACAGAAATGTAAACGACGTCAATCCCGTAGGGGAAGACGTGAAATGCGGAAATTAAACTACGGTCACTCTACGAGGAGGAAATACAAATGATGTCACTCTGGGAGGATAAAAATGCATGATGTCACTCTAGGAGGAGGAAATACGTGCTGTCACTCTAGGAGGAGGAAATACAAATGATGTCACTCTGGGAGGAGAAAAAATGCATGATGCTGTCACTCTGGGAGGAGAAAATGCAGTACAGAAATGTAAACGACGTCAATCCCGTAGGGGAAGACGTGAAATGCGGAAATTAAACTACGGTCACTCTAGGAGGAGAAAAGTGCATGATGTCACTCTAGGAGGAGGAAATATAAAGCTGTCACTCTGGGAGGAGATAATGTAAAAATGCAAAAATTTAAATGACGTTAATCCCGTAGGAGAAGACGCGAGGTGCATAAATAAACTAATCGTCACTTTAGGAGGATGAAACATAGATGCTATCACTCTGGGAGGAGGGAGTGTATGATGTCACTTTAGGAGGAGAAAAATGCAAATGATCACTCTGGGAGGAGAGAAATGCTCTTTTGTTACCAGCAGCCTTGATACGAACCTAGAATGCATCTGATCCTGTTCCAGAGGTAACGACCCCAAGGGCAAGACTTTCCCATAATTTGTAGCCGTAAGCAATCCTCACCTGGTGTCGCGCCCCGAAAATTAAAAATTCGCGAGTGTGCAACGAAATTTGAGACCTTCAGATGCTCGGTGTAAAAGGGACGCCTAGCAGCATGCAATGAAGTCGCCACCCTAATTTGGTTGCTAGGCTTAGGGAACCTTAATCGTCATGGCATAGGAAATATAATAAGTAAAAAAAACTAAAGGCACAAAAAAAGGGTCAGGACCCTAGACAAAAGGTTCGGGGTCGTATTATGGTCTCGGGAAGGTGTTAGGCACCCGAGTCACATCCGAAAACGGTTACCGGTTGATGAGAGAGGTGTTTAAAAAGGTGTTTGATAAAATGCGTTTTGAAAAAGGGGCCCCTTAGAGGAATCGTCACTTTAGTCTTTTCTATGATCGTGACCGTTCAGGAATAATAAAAAGATCTTTCGGACGGGATTACTATTTATCAAGATCGATTGATTATTCCTGACCGCAACGTAATGGGACTGAAATTTCCGTAAGACTGCTCCTTGGCTCCCGGGGTATGAGTGATAGTGAAGGTTTTTTAGGAGTGATGTATATGTGGTGGAAAGAGGGAAGAAACAAAAAAATGGAGAAGGTCGTAAAAGTCCCATGTCATTTTATTGCTATCCCATGTCTAATTGCACATGTACCCTAGATATTATGCAAATTCAACTAGTACCTAGTCAGGCACTTACACTCATGAAGGATAAGGCGCGATGGCTCTATAATGCTTACTGGGATTTGTTTATGACTGCTTACGCTTGAGCAAATCGTGGATATAAGAGCAAACAAGTAAGATCATGTATGGCATGTGATTTTGATGGATGCCTTATTTAACAGAGGGATTGAACATCCCTGACCTATGAAATGCATGAATATGCTATGAAAGTAGTACGGATTTTTGTTTTAGCCGGGCTAAAAAGGGATTTTTTTGATCGATTGATAGTTTAAAGCTAGGACGCGGGGGACGACCTATTTGCAAGAGTCCAACGAGAATCTAAAAGGGTTGCCCCTAGTGGGCCAGATGACCATACGTAAATTAAAGCTAACAAAGTAAGCCGGAATGAAAATGAATTTAACTGAAGGGGGGAGAAAGATGAACTCCCCTGAAATGTGCAGCGGGGCTGCGAGGGTGTCTTCCACGAGCTTTATGCGGATGACAATGGGATTATTCACGTCCCTGTGAAATGAAGAGGGGACAACAGAGTAGAAAAGGAAAACCGATTTGAAACACAAATGACATGAGTTTAGGGATTCTCCCTTTCCTTAGCTCGATTTTTCGAGGGTGCCTACGACGTGGTCCCAGTTCAGGAATGCTTTGCTTAGATGCTGATTGATTGGTTTTTTTTCAGTTGCTTTGCGGGAGCCGCCGATCCAGGTCTGAGTGAGGATGAGATCCGCATTTTTTGTTCATTTACTTACTGGCCCTTGCCGGACCTTCACTGATTTGCTCCGTGATTGCTCTAGGATAAGGGGAAAATCTTTTGACCCCGAAGTGTACAGCGGGGCTGCGAGGGCGTCTGCTTACCGTTCTTATGCAGGCAACAATGGGGGCGACCCAGTTCCTAAAAAAGATAAGGCGAGAATAATGAGGAGTAAATGAAAGACAATTTTTAGCAAAAGTAATGTGATTGATAAGTTTTAAGCTCTCCCTTTTGGACGGGCCATCCATGGGTCACTGCGGTGTGACTTGCATTGGATGTTGGTTGATGATGGCTTTGCTTTAGATGCTTTGCCGCAATTCCCGTCTCGGCGCGGGTGTAGCGCCCCACGAAAATAAAGAAATTCGCGAGTGTGCAACGAAATTTGGGACCTTACAATGCTCGGCGTAAACAGACGCCTCGCAACATGCAATGAAGTCGCCACCCTAATTTGGTTGCTAGGTTTAGGGAACCTTAATCGTCATGGCATAGAAAATATAATAAGTAAAAAAAACTAAAGGCACAAAAAAGGGGTCTGGACCCCAGACAAAGGTTCGGGGTCGTATTATGGTCTCGGGAAGGTGTTAGGCACCCGAGTCACATCCAAAAATGGTTACCGGTTGATGAGAGAGGTGTTTAAAAAGGAGTTTGATAAAATGCGTTTTTATTTTGAAAGGGGGACCCTCAGAGGAATCGTCACTTTAGTCTTTTTTATGATCGTGACGTTCAGGAATAATTAATCGTTGAACGGGGTTACCGTTTGATCGTCTTTCGGAGGGGGTTACCGTTTATCAAGACCGATTCATTATTCTTGACCGTAACGTGATGGGACTGAATTTTCTGTAAGACTGAATGAGCGCCCTCTTATTTCATCATCGGGCCATGCATGATTAGATTAATTACTACGTGATCCTATCATGGATTGCTAACAGAGTACAAATTTAAATGATTGCTTTTGAAGTGGAAAAACTGATGTGGGATCGAAAGTCCCCATGTACATGCAGTCAATATATGCGAGAATTTAAAATCACATGAGCACGGCATTTTAAGCAACTCTTTAAACACGTTGTTCATGTGGGCTAATTTTAGTTCTAGCAGTTCTATATATCATGCGTACGATTGATATTTACGAAAAGCGTCGAATAAATAAAAAGGAATCGAAAGGCATACTTTCGAGCGAAGCTTGAAATTAAAACCTACAAAGTAAGAGTGTTAGCGATAGCTTGAGAAATAAATAAGCAATTTTATGAGTGCGACAATTTAAATGACAGTTGATTGCATGCGATAAATGATGGATTTCACGCATACGAAAGTGAGATGCTGAGTTTGATAAACAAATGATGACAGTTGATTGTATGCGAAAAATGATTGATTTTACACATACGAGATATTTAGATGCTGTGTTGCTTGCATGCGAAAAATGATTGATTTTACGCATACGAGAATTTAAATGCTACGTTGATTTGCATGCGAAATGATTGATTTTACGCATATGAGAATTAAAATGCTACGTTGATTGCATGCGCAAAATGATTGATTTTACGCATATGAGAATTTAAATGCTATGTTGAGTGCATGCGAAAAATGATTGATTTTAAACACACGAGAATTTAAATGCTATGTTGATTGCATGCGAAAAATGATTGATTTTACGCATACGAGAATTAAATGTCGTTTTGATTGCATGCGAAAAATGATTGATTTTACGCATACGAGAATTAAATGTTGTTTTGGTTGCCAAAAATTGAATGTAGTTGACGATTCACAGGGGATGTAAAACAGTTGAGGATTTGTAGAAAATAAAACAATTGATATTTGCGGAAGAATTTCCAGCAGTATGATGAGTGCGGAAATTAAAACGATTGATATTTTACAGGAAATAAACAGTTTGATATTTGCAAAAGAATAAACAATTGGATATTTGCAGAAAGTAAGAATTGATATTGCGGAAAAATTTCCAGCAGTTTGCGAAAAATTAAAGCAGTTGATATTTGCAGAAGATTAAAGCAATTGATATTTGCAGAAAATTAAAACAGTTGATATTTACAGAAAATTAAACAGTTGATATTGCGGAAGAATTTCCAGCAGTTTGCGAAAAATTAAAGTAGTTGATGTTGCAGAAAATAAAGCAATTGATATTTGCAGAAAATTAAAACAGTTGATATTGCGGAAGAATTTCCAGCAGTTTGCAAAAAATTAAAGCAGTTGATGTTGCGGAAAATAAAGCAATTGATATTTGCAGAAAATTAAAACAGTTGATAGCGCGAAAAATAATCATACGAAGCATACGAATTATTTTTACCGAAAAACGTGATCCGAAGTTTCGGAAAGAATTGAAAATGGGCTGGGCCCAATTGAAAAATGAAAGAAAATTGGAAACGGGCCAGGAATAGTTCCTGGCCCAAGGAAATAGGGATTAAGCCGTGATGGGCTCGTGAACAGTGCCGAGACATGGCACTGTTCGTCTCCTTCCTTGGTCGCCGGCGCTACTGTCGGCGGCCAAGCTCCTGCTTCCCTTGCTCGTTTCTCGCGATCTTCATACCGAGACGCTCGTCTCCTCGACGGCGTCTCGACCGTACAAAGCTCGAGTTTTAATTCAAAACACACTGAGTTTAATTTCGAAAAAATGACAAAACCGTTAATTATCGAAAACTAATTAATTCGCACAATCTAGCTAACGATTTTTAAAATTGAAGGTATGTATTTAATCTACATCATGTTTGTGAATTAATAGCATAAAAGAAAACAATTTATTTTCTCAAGATCGAGCCGAACGAATTTAAAGAAAAACTTGCACAAAAAACTGAAAATGAGCTAGAGAGAGAAAGCTCACGTTTCAAACTTTGAACTAGGTGATTGTCGCTCTGAATGAGCAAGCTGATCAAGAGGGAGAGAGAGCAAGTTTTCCTTGCAAGATTGGTGCCGTTTGAACGTTGGGAGAGGGGCTGTATTTATAGCCCGAAGTCGCGTGAGGAGGGAGATGCGGGGCTGCGCGTGGTGGCTGTTCTTGTCACGGTGGCGGGTCTACGGCTGCTGTGCTGGCAGAGCTAGGTCGCCGTGATGATGGTGGATGGGACGGGAAATGGTCGAGGGGACAGGACGTCGGAGCAGGCAGCTCGGTGGCCTACTCCATTTACGTGTGCCATGCACACTTAAATTGCCAACCGTTGATCTGGTTGACCTTTCTTGGTTGACCAGATCAACGGTTGAGATCAAATGGTCTTTTAGTTTATTTAAATGGCCTCGAGCCGACTCCGGCGAGCAATCGTTCAGACTTTTCGAATCGACGGTACCTGCGCGTAGAGAAAAATACGACGAGTCTAACCGTCTACAGCGAATGACATGAATTTTTCATTTAGCGCGTTTATTTTCTCGTTCAAAAGCGTGAAACACGCGAACGGAAAAATAAAAACGTTACGTCGAAAATTACACGAAACGCTGTAGACCGTTGCGAGCAGAAAAAAGCTAGCAACTAGTTGATGGAAAACATTTCAAAGTCAAGCTATTGTCCGAGCGAACTTACTCGGGTCCAATAAAAGCTTGAACGAAAATAATAATAAAATAATAAAAAAACTAAAAAATGCGCTAAAATATTAAAAATCCTAAAATTCATGTGATGACCTAGAACGAAGAAAAAACTAGCAAACGACTGCCGGATAGTCAAAAATGTGATTTTTAAGGCTAAAAATAATAATAAAAATATGTGCCAAAAAATTAAAAATGTGATTTCGAAAGCTGACGATGCTAACGATGATGCTAAAATGCAACGAAACACCTAAAAATGCTAGTGATAGTAAATTAACTAAAAATGATTGTAAATTAAATAAATGACAGAAATGCTAAAATTAAGTAAAAATGGCGTCAAAATTCGGGTATCAACAGTTGCCCCCTCTTTACTGTCTTATCGAAGGATTTGATAAGCAGTAAAGACAGATGCCCCTATATATTCGAATTTTGGCGACACAGCAGGTCTTACTTCAAGCTTATAGTGATGATGTCGCTCTGGGAGGAGGTAGTTGATTGATGTCGCTCTGGGAGGAGAAGATTGATTGATGCTGTCACTGGAGATAAAAGGTGATTGCTTGATGTCGCTCTGGGAGGAGGAGATTGATTGATGTCGCTCTGGGAGGAGGTGATTGCTGTCGCTCTAGGAGGAGATAGGTTGTTGATCCTGCAAAGATATAAGCTTAGATCCATTCAGGTATTGAGAGACACATAAGTTACAGAAAATGTAAATGACAACTACTCTACCGGGGACGGAAAGTAATGTTTACGAAAATATAAATGACAGCTCCACTGAAGGGGGGGGGGGTCTGACATGTAACAGACGTTGCCTATGGAGGATAACACGCGATTCGTAGATGTACGAATGATTTGTCCTAGTGATGTCACTCTAGGAGGAGGAAAATAATTATGCAGAAATGTAGAATTATGTGAAGGATGTCCTTCTGGGAGGGGAAGAAATGCTAAGGCTGAAAAAGGTAAAACTACGCTATGCTATCATTCTGGGAGGAGAAGAAATGCTTGATGCTGAAAACTAAACTATGATGTCACTCTAGGAGGAGGAGAAGTGCTAAGGCTGAAAACTAACTGCTGTCACTCTGGGAGGAGGTGAATGCTAAGGCTGAAAATTTAAACAACGTCGATTCCCGCAGGAGAAGGCGCGAGATGCGAAAATTAAACTAAGGTCACTCTGAGAGGAGAAGAATGCTAAGCTTGAAAACTAAGTGCTGTCACTCTAGGAGGAGAAGAATGCTATGCTGAAATCTAGATGCTGTCACTCTGGGAGGAGAAGAATGCTAATGCTAATGCTAGCGGCCTTGATACGAACCTAGAATGCGTCTGCGTCCTGCTCAGGAGGTAACGACCCCAAGGACAAGTCTGTCCCACGATTTGCAGCCGTAAGCAGTCCTCACCTGATATTAGTGTTTGCACTTACGCTCTGAAACAAGGCTAAGTGTTTTACACTCATAAGGATGCAACTAACATGATACATAATTTACAGTTCGCAATGTCAATCCGAGTGAATAGACTTCGAATGAAGATGCACATGCATGGGCGTTCTAATAATCGACGGGACTTTTACGAAAAAGAATGAAAGGACATGAAATGTCCGGAAAGGAGTTTGTTTTGGAGAGATTGCTTTGCTGGGGAGTTGGAAGGCTTTTGATGAGTGATGCTTTCTTGATTGGCCCTGATGAGGGCGAGGGGTGCGAGCTCTTTCGCTTTTTGCTGGGGATGCTTTCTGGACAAAGTGTGTGAGCTTTGGGATCCTTGCTGGGGGTGCTCTTCGTTCGGCCAGGGGCCTTTTGCTCGAGTCTTCACTGGGGAGTTTCGTCGCTGTTCTTTTTGCGACTCACTACTTGAGTTGGTCTTGGGCCCTTTTCTTCTCGGGTCCTTACTAGGGATGCTTGCTTTGAGGTTTCTCGAGTTGGCCTTGGGCCTCTTTTGCTCGAGTTCACTGGGGAAGGATGCTTTGAGATTTCTCGAGTTGGCATTGGGCCTTTTTTGCTCGAGTTCACTAGGGAAAGTTTTCTTCGAGATTTCTCGAATTGAGTTGTCCCCGGGCTGTGCTTGCTTTGGCTCTTTGACTGTTTGTATTCTTCGAATGTCTCTGAGCATTTCTCTCTTTTCTTTTCTTTTCTTCTTTTTTCCTCTCTTTTTTCTCTTTCTTTTTTCTTTTTTTTTTCTCTTTTTTTTTTCTCTTTTTTTTTTCTTTTTTTTTTCTCTTTTTTTTTTCTCCCCCTTTTTTATATATATATATATATATTCCCCCCCTTTTTGATTTGATTTGAAATGCAACAGAGCAGAGCAAGCACAGCCTTCGTCTTGATCTCTTTCCCTTTTGTCTTGAGGCCTCGACCTTCGTCGTTGCTGCTTCTTCGGTGATAGTCCTTAGCGATCTCCTGGTGACCTTTTCCGTCTCTTTCATCGTGTTCTTGAACCTGACGTGCTCGTACTTCCGGCTGGCAATCTTAGTTGAAACTGCTCTTTGGCTCCCGGGGGTATGAGTGATATTGAAGGTTTGGGGAGTGATGACATATATGGTGGAAAGAGGGAAGAAACGAAAAAAGTGGAGAAAATCATAAAAGTCCCATGTCATTTTATAGCTATCCCATGTCTAATTGCGCATGTACCCTGGATATTATGCGAACTCAACTAGCATCTAGTTAGGCCCTTACACTCATGAAGGATACGTCGCGATGGCTCAAAAATGCTTACCGGGATTTGTCTATGACTGCTTACGTCGGAGCAAACCGCGGATATAAGAGTAAACAGGTAATATCATGCCTGGCACGTAATTTAGATGGATGCTTGATTTTAACAGAGGGATTGGACATTCCCGACCTATGCAATGCATGAAATGCTTATGAGAGTAGTATGCTTTTGTTTTAGCCGGGCTAAAAAGGGATTTTGATTGATTTTTGATTTTTGATTGATGGGTGGTTTGACTACTAGAGGGTTTGATTGCTAGACGTTTGATTGCTAGATGGTTTGATTGCTAGAATGTTTGATTGCTAGATGGTTTGATTGCTAGACGTTTGATTGCTAGATAGTTTGATTGCTAGACGTTTGATTGCTAGATGGTTTGATTGCTAGAATGTGGGGGATGACTTATTTGCAACGTTCTAATGAGAACCTAATGTTGCCCCCAGTGGGCCAGACGACCGTACTCGACTTAAAGCTAACAAAGCGAGCAGGAATGAAAACAAATTTAAATAAAGGGGAAAGAAAGATGGACTCCCCTGAACTGTGCAGCGAGGCTGCAAGGGCGTCTTCCACAAGCTCCATGCGGATTCCAGTGAGATGCTTCCAGTCCCTGTGAGATGCGGAGGGGACAACAGAAAGGGAAATCAATTTGAGAACGAAAAGGAGATAAGTTCAGGGATTCTCCCTTCTTTTAACTCGACTTTTCGAGGGTGCCTATGACGTGGTCCCAGCTCCGGGACGCCTTGCTTAGATGCACTGATTGGTTTCTTTTTCAGCTATTTCACGGGGACCGCCGATCCAGGTCGAAGGGAGGATGAGATCCGCATTTGGTCCATTCACTTGCCGGTCCTTGCTAGACCTTTGTCGATGGGCTTCGTGATTGCTCGGGGGTAAAGGGGAAATCCTCTGTCCCCAAAATGTGCAGCGGGGCTGCAAGGGCATATGCTTACTGTTCCTATGCAGGCAACGAATGGGGGTGACCCAGTCCCTGAAAAAGATATGGCAGGAACTAATGAGGGGTAAATGCAAGATAATTTTTGGCAAAAGTAATGTGATTGATAAGTTTTTAAGCTCTCCCTTTTGGTCGGGCCATCCGTGGGTCGCTGAGTGCGACTTGTGTCGGATGTTGGTTGATGATAGCTTTGTTTTTAGATGCTTTGCCACAGCTCTCGCCTTGGCGTGGGTGATACTTACAGCCTGGCTGTCCCTCAATTAAAGGATTGATCTCCACCGTGTTGATCATGGTGCGGATGTCGGAACCTTCTTGAACAAGACCGCATTAAGTATGTTGATGGTGGCCCTAGGAGGGCAGCTTTTTGTTGTGCTTCTTTTCTGGTGGTTCTGCCTGCAAAGGTGCGCCGGGCGACCATGGCATTTTGGCGATGAGCTCCTCCGAATAGGTGAACGGAGATGGGAGCCCATGTTACCAGCATTCCGGCAACTCGGCCGACGTAGGATGGGTTTTGTGACTTTGGTCCAGCATTCAGTCCTTTGAGAGCGGTTGTTCGCGATGCCGGTTGTGCTGGTAGTACTGCGGGGAAAAGAAACTTTGCTTTAGATGGCAATGGTTTACCTTAAAATCTTTCCTGATTCGCTCTTGAAGGTGGCCTGCTGTGGCAATTCAAGAGCTGCTACGAGCGAAAGCTCCCTGGTCCTCTCGTGATGACAAGATGAGGTGTGAGACCTTACGTCCCTGCAAAACTTAGGATTGATTAGTGGCGTTAGTCTAAGTGATGTGTCTTACGTCTCGAGCTACTCCTAGGGAGCCACCTATGCCATGCCTCCTTTTGTCATCTCACAAGTTTAAAGAAAAAGGATAACAAAATTTTAAAAACAATACACATCTCTGAAAAACTTGTTTTATTAATTTCAGGATAAATGTTTGTGCTAGATTGTCATGATAAAACCCTATGTCCCTAGTCTGGCCGAACGCTCAGTTCGCGGCGCTTCAGGCGAAGTTCATCTTGACAGCATCGGCATTTACCGGTCTTGGTAGATCATCTCCGTCCATGTTGGTTAGCACTAGGGCACCCCCTGAGAATGCACTTTTGACCAGATACGGCCCCTCGTACCTTGGGGCCCATTTTCCTTGACTAGCCTCCTGATGAGGGAGAATCTTCTTCAGCACTAAATCCCCAGCCTCGAACTTGCGAGGTCGCACTTTCTTGTTATAAGCGTTGGCCATTCTTTGCTGATATAATTGTGCATGGCAGATAGCGGCCAAGCGCTTTTCGGGAAGGAGGTTCAGCTGCTCGTACCTCACTCTTGCCCAATCTGATTCTTCTACTTCAGACTCTGCCAGGATTCTGAGAGAAGGGATTGCTACCTCAAGGGTAATTACGACCTCCATGCCGTAAACTAATGAGTAGGGAGTTGCCCCTGTAGATGTACGGGTTGCTATCCGGTAAGCATACAGCGCGAAGGGAAGCATGCCATGCCAGTCCTTGTGAGTGACTACCATTTGTGGACGATTTTCTTCAAGCTTTTGTTTGACAGGTTTAAACTCAGGTTTCAATGGGATGCGATGCTCACCTATCCCGGGATCAAGACCTGGCATGTCGGCGTATGACCATGCGAATACGTCGGAGTAGTCTTTGAGGAGAGAAATTAACCTTTCTCTCTAAACGGTGTCCAGGGTAGTTCCGATCTTAACCAACTTCTGACTCTCATTGCTTGCCCCCAAGTTTACTTCGTCCAATTCCTCCCGATGAGGGGTTATTTCCTTTTCTGAACTTTCTAGTAAACGGGTCAGTTCGTCGGAGACTTCGGCTTTGTCTTCGGTCGTAGCGATGATTTCTTCACCAGTAAAGACATAAGTTTTATCATGACAATCCGAACTAACATTCATCCTGAAATTAAAAATGCAAAAAAGAGATGCGTAAAATGAAAATTGCATATATATTTGATTTTTAACAGAAGGGGAACGTGACTTCCTGCAAAAGGTTTTCGTAAGAAAATGTGCAAGCATGTGTTTTTCTAAAAGAAGTAATTACGGAGAGACATCCGGAAGCATGGTAATGGTCCAGTTGCACACAGACTCCCCTGACTTCTTTACGAAAATGACTGAACCAGGCGACGACTCTTCTTCACCCAGAGTGTAGATACGGAGGTCCGATACCCTGATCGGACTTTCATTGATGGTTCCGGCCGCGAAGGGGAACGTGGTTCTGATATGGGGGATCAGTATCTGGCCCTCTGGCGCAGAGCGTCCAAATAGCTTAGCCAGCTTCTTTTCTTTCTTTTCTTGGGTAATTCTGGCGAAATCGGCCTTGCTGGGTTGGTACCCTAACCTAAAGCGATCTCCGAAGCTCTTCGGAGGTGCCCAGTCTTTTGATCCTTGTAACTCGGCGCCGAGCCGTTTTCCCAATTGGAAACTTCCCTCTAGTGTTGACTTAGTGGTTGTTTCGGCTATCTCAGATTTTGAGGCTTCGCAAACGGGGGATCCTTCCTTGATCCAATCCGCGTTGACGATTTTGAAGGCTTGGAAAGAACTCTCCAAGGTTTCAGCGGCCTCGATGTAAGGCACAGATGCATGCTTGGCCAAGATTAAGGCTTCCTCGGCCTTGATTGTGATGAGGGCATTGTCTTTGACGTACTTGAGGCACTGATGCAAGGAAGAGGGGACGGCTCCTACCGAATGGATCCAAGGTCGTCCTAGAAGCATGCTGTAAGCGGGTTGGATCTCCATGATCTGGAACGTCAAGGCGAAAGTGTAGGGCCCGATGACCATGTCTAACTCAAAGTTCCCGATGATCTCTCGAGTGGTGCCATCGAAAGCCCTAGCCATCATTCCGCTAGGTTTCATGTGAGAGAAATTGACCGGCAGTTGTTCGAGGAGATGCCTGGGAATGACATTCAGTGCGGACCCATTGTCGATTAGGACCTTTGCTATGACGTGTCCCTTACACTCTACTATGATGTAGAGAGCCTTGTTGTGATCTCTTCTCGAGGGGTCGATCTCTCCTTCAGAGAAGGAAATGCTGCTTAGGGCCTGGATCCTTCCGACAAGGTTTTCCACCCCTTCTGTGGTGATATCCTTAGTCACGAAAGCTTGCTTCAAGACTTTTAAGAGAGCTTGGCGATGCGGCTCTGAAGTAAGGATCAACTCCATGATGGAAATACGGGCCGAGGTTTTCTTTAGCTGTTCGATGATGCTGAACTCGCTCTGTTTCATGATTTTGAGGAACTCGGCTGCCTCGTCCTCGGTTACAGGTTTGCCCAAACCTTGTGCCTCATCTATCATCTCCTCGCGGATCACAGGGTTTTTCCCTTTGGCTTGTCGTTGCTTCTCTACTTCCTCCAAGATGTAACATCTTCCGGTGCGGGTCATGCCCCTAATATGAGAGGCTTCGCCGATAGTGAGCGTCGTTGGTGGGACTGCAGGAGGGGTGGTGACCACCTTGTATCCGTAGTTGAATGGAACTGCGTGTAAATCCCAGCTAGGAGTATTCACAGCTAATGTGAACACTACTTTGCGTGGGGTCGTGGCCGCATCCCCTGCTTGGGCCACATATTCGAAGGAATATGGGGCTGGAGAGTTGTCCTCGATGGCATTGATTGCTCCTCGGGCTTTCCCTCCGGTTTGAAGGATCCCAAATGTGGTGAGTTGCTTGACTTTCTGCCGAAAAAGTCCGCAATCCTGGATGTCGTGCTTGCTTTCTCCTTGACAGAATAGACACTGGGCCTGATTATTCCCCAGGAATGGCAGATATGCGTTGTTGGCTAATGCGAAGAACAACTCTTCGTTGGGTGTTTCCTCTATTGACAAGTGAGGAATGCCGACTCCAATGGAAGCGATGTCGCTCATCCCAGGATCATGGCGCGGTAGAGGACTGGTTGTCACAGCAGGACCTTTTGCTAATCCTTTGGACGAGATTCGTCCTTGCTTGGTTAGGTGCTCGACCTTCTCTCTAAAGGCATAACAGTCTTCTAGGGAGTGTCCTCGGGTTCCGGCGTGATATTCGCATCTAACCTTTGGATCATACCAGCTAGGGTAAGGAGTGGATTGAGGCGAGAGTGGGGATGGTGTAATCTGCCCATCTGCCAGGAGGTTTGCGTAGATTTCCTTCAAAGGAAACAGAGGAAGCGACCACATCGGTAAAGGGTAAGACTCGGAGTCTGAGGGTTCCCAAGAAGGTAGTGATGGTGCTGTGCTAGCATGGGAGGGTGGTGCTGAATACCTGACGAGGTAATCGAATTTCCCGGAAGGCTGGCCAAAGGTATCAATCTCGCGGTCGCCCTCGTCGCGGCATTTGGAGAATCGTTTGCCTGACGAAATCGATCCCTTCTTTTGGAGTGGAGTTCCCTTGGCGTTATGCAGGATAGGAAATCCGTCTCCGATGGCATTAATGGATCTTTCCTCGTGGGTCGCTTTCTGGGTTTGGATTACCCCGAGACTCGAGAGTTGTATCACCCTTTTTGCGAACAACTTGCAGCTTCAGATTTTGTGACCGTCGCTTCCCTTGCAGTACATGCAGTGACTCGGATTTCCCCCTGAGTATGGCATATACCCTCCTCGAGCTAAGGCCTGGAAAAGCTGTTCCTGTGGCCAGCTCGATGCGGAAGAGAGAAGGTCATTGCTTTCTCCTTCCGAGATGGCATTCACCCCTTCCTTTCCCGGGGAATGATTGGGAAGAGGGTTGGTGGATGTGTTGGGTCCTTTTGCTAACCCTTCGAAAGATACCCATCCACTTTTGATCAAGTGATGGACTTTTGCTTTGAATGCGAAGCAGTTTTCCAGAGTGTGACCTGGGGCTCCAGCGTGGTATTCGCACCTTACGTTGAGATCATACCACTTCGGGTAAGGAGGAAATTGAGGCTGAGCTGGCACTGGTACGATCTGTCCGGCTGCCAAGAGATGTTTGTAGATTTCTCCTGCAGGAAGGGGGAGAGGAGGTGGAGGCTCTCGGTTCCACCGATTGTTTGTCGCGTTTTGGTTATTTGGGTCTTTTGGTGGGTTAGCTGGCTTGGGTGGCATGGGTTGTGATGTTTGTACTGGAGGTGATGAGAAGTGCGTAGGATTTTGAGGCGCGATATGGGCAACAGGCGGCGAGGTGAAAGGAAAGTAGGTAGGTTGACATGGTGATGGCAAAGGGTAGGGCGATGGCGATAAATAAGGTGGAGGTGATGGAAATGGCTGCCCATGATTAGCTTGGGGAGCGACAAATCTAACGTCCCTTTTCATGACTGCTGCTTTTTTTGGTACAGACTCTGGTGTTGGATGCGTGATTCGTCCTGACTTAATCCCTTGCTCGACTCTTTCGGCAATTAGGACCATGTCGGAGAAGCTGTTTGAGGGGTTCGAGATCAGGTAGGTGTAGTAGGGAGCTTTGAAGGTGTGCAAGAAGATCGACAAGAGTTCCTTGTCGCTTAAGGGTGGAGAGATTCTAGAAGCCAACTCTCTCCATCTCTAAGCATAGGTCTTCACGGACTCGCCGACTTTCTTTTCCATGTTTTGCAGATCAGCGCGGTCGGGTGCTACCTCCATGTTGAATTTATATTGCCGGTAGAAGGCATTGGATAAGTCTCTCCATGTCCTGATCCTGGCTCGGCCTAGCCCCATGTACCATGTTAGGGCGTGCTTGGTCAAGCTTTCTTGGAAGAGATGAATCAACAACGGCTCGTTGTGGATCACCTCTGCCATCTTGTTGCAGTATGCTCTAAGGTGGGTCTTTGGGCACTCTACCCCAGTATATTTTTTGAAGTCAGGGATTTTGTACTTCGGCGGTACGACGATCCCGGGGACCATACACATATTGGTAGGGCCGGTAGGGTCAAATGGATCGGCCCCTTCAATTGCTCGGAGCCTTTCCTCGAGCAGATTTAGTCGGTCACTTTTCGGTTGCTCGGCCCCGATGGGGTTAGAATCGAAGGGTAGCATTAGTTCTGAGGAGAACTAAGGTTGTGCTGGGTTGAAAGTAAGAGGCTGAGTTCCCACAGGTCCGGGAACTGTGCTCGGAGGAATAGGAGGGAGATACAAGGTCTCTAGGTGGGCCTGGCTCTTGCTGGGGTCCACAGCAGGGTTGATTGAAAGGTGCTGAAGCGACGGGGAGATCTCTTCACCCGCCTAAACTGTAGGATTTGCAGTGGTGGGTACAGTGAAGGGACTAACCCATCTCCACTGGCCCACGGGGCCAGAAAGTGGCAGGAGTACAGAAGGTTCTGCGACGGTGAGTGAAGAGGGAGGTCCTTTTGTTTGAGGGGGATCAAAACCCGGTGGCAATTTGGTGACAGCTTCATCTCTTTCCTTTTCGGCCCTGACGGCCTTTTCTGTACTGATCTTAACCTGCTCCTCTAACTCTGCGATTCTAGCTGTAAGTGCTTCATCGGTCTTAGCCGGTTCAGTCATTTTTTGCTTTTGAAGTCTAGTAAAAGGGAGCCTGTGCGGAGTAGCGTGCTTCCGAGGAGCTATCGTGAACCTGAAAAAAGGGAAAAACACAGAAAAGAGTAAGTACAAGTGAGGATACACAAGTGATGTGCAATCCCGAGGCCTCCACGTTTGCTCATTCGCTTTCTGGCCACACTTTCACTTGATATTTCCAGGGCGGTCGGAGAGGCGTGATCTCCTGGTTGTGGATGATATGCGAAGGAAGCCTCTATTCATTCCAACGAGGTGATGTAATCTGAGATGCTATCTGCGAAACCCAAATCAATAGGGGCAACCAATGCCGCCATGCTAGGAAGATCTCTTTCATACTGTGCTTGCAAATGACGCAGGGCCTGACGCTTGGTGAACCCAACCGAGGGGAGGGATGACAACCTATGCTATGAACTTGGAGTTTGTGATAAGCTAAGAGGACAAGGCCCCGAGTGGGCAATATTTGGCTGTTTTCGAATGTTTGGTCTGATTTTTTGGTTCTTTGGGTGAAACGACTGTGTTTATCCCGGAGGGATTTTCTCTTTCTTTTTGCGATAGTCTTTTGAGTTGCTTTGGATGGATAATTGATATGGAAAAGATGAGGCGATTTAATAAATATCCGAAAGAGTACGACTTTATTAAAAGCGTTTACAAAAGTATGGTAAACTTTGCCAACTACCTAAATTCATCAAAAATGGCTAAGGTAGATGAAATCAGGGGTCCTAACTACATAAAAAGAAAAAAGGGGTTGCCGACATTCGAGCCTTTCCATGAAGGTGTCAATCCTGGACGTCAGAGTTCTCCTGCCAAAGGTACTCCATTGAAGCCAACTCCCCTTTCTGCATCTCTATCTCAACTTCTAACGTGGTAATTCGACTTTGCAATGCCTGGCTTTTCCTATCCCCTAAATCTGCACGAGTAGTCAAGACCCTTATTGTCGAATCCCTATCTTTGATTATGGCACTTGATGCTTCTCTCTTGCGGGTTTCGCTGCTCAAGCGTTCCTTAAAGGCCTGAGGACCACCTTCTGTTTTACTACTTGTACTCGGATAAAATCCTTGTTATGCCTGTCCAGCTCATTCATCTGGACTTCCGTGTAGCATTGACGTGCTTCGGCGGTATCTCTTTCCTCTGTCATCAGATCTCGCTCTTCCTGCGCTGCTCGCATTTGCTCTACTACTTGGGCGTAAGCCATAGCATCCATTCCTCCACTTACTTGCGATTCCCCTTCCTCTTCCATCGGTTTCTGATTTTCTGCGCGAGGTAGGACATTGTCGTTGACTCGTTTCAACCTCCACTGTGGATATTGTGGTATCGTTGCTGCAGGAGCAACGCGTCCTTTGAGACAAAAGGGTGGGCCCAGTCTTGGGCATACACCTGGATGTTCTTATTTTCTCCGGTGTGTGGCAGATCTGATTTTGTCATGCCGAAAGTCACTGGAATGATTTGGGTGATGCAAAACTGCCTGAGTATGAGGGCAGGGCAGTAGTGAGTACATCCCTATGCTCCGATCAGAGGACCCCAAGGTAGGGGTCCGCAGCAGACGATGGGATCCGAGGTCCGCAGCCACTTGGCATGCCAACTGAAGTCCTCTTCTGAGAGGTTGATGAATCGGTCGATCCAGACGTCCTTGTTTTCCATCTCCTATCTATCCGTGGTCATTGTGTTGATAACTCTGAGCAGAGGGCACGACCTTATGTAGCTTTCGAAGAAGATGGACTGATCAGGAATTTGTTTGAAGTGGCTGACCAACCATCTCGTAAAAGATGTTGGCTGCTGAAAAGTCAATGGCGTTTCTCATCCTTGGAAAAAGGACGAATCCTACAATGGCGAAGGCCAGAATCCTTAAGCGCCTTGCTCCATTGGATAGCTGAAATCGTGCCTCGATATCCAACCAACACCAAACGTAGTCACCCTCCTTGACACGAGTAGTGATTCCTAATAGCTTGTCGAGTCTTATTTTTACACTCGCAGAGTCAAGTCGAACATTCTGGTAGATGGTTGATATGGGAGATGCGAAGCACATCAAAGCTGAGTACTCCTCGAGGGTGGGAGTCAGATCTACTCCTTTGTCGAAAGAGAAGCAATGATAATAGGGATCCCATAACTTTAGGGCTGCCCGGATGCAACCCCAATCAGTCTTGACGTCAACTAGGGTCAGTAGCTTTCCATAACTACCCTCAAACTGAGTCTCCTCGTCTTCAGTCAACTCATTTCTCAACATCCGAATCCTAGTTAAATCAAAGTCTACGACCTCTACTTTGATTTCAGTGGTGATGTCAGGGGCGAATCCCTGTTCCAACAGATCTCCTCGGGCAACTTGATCGTCGAAGCTTTGTCCCCCAAAAATATAAAATGAAAGTAACGTAGGTGCTGTCATAGCGAATGAGCAAAATGGGTCCTGTGGGACAATAGAATTTTAAGTGCTAAGTAAACTGTGCGTGTGAGAAATCCGCAGTTCGTATAACAGAAAAATCACGTCAATATGCCAACAAGACAAATAGAGCCACGACAAACAGTTATAATCATGATGCACGTGCTGGGGCTCTTATTTTGACACCTCTAACTGGCTTGAATGGTTCCCCGATGATACCATGAAAAGGTCCCTAAAGTGTCGTCCAGTGTCCCGATTCCTTGCGAAATCGAGTAACCTTTCGACTGGCTTTAGGGGTTCATCCGAGTTGGGGTTGGTGAACACTACCCAGGACACGTGTCCTAGGACGTCACTACTACCCTCCTATTTTGGTAATTGTCCCCTGGGTGTAGGGCGCTATGAAATGCATATGACAATTGATAAAGCAAATAAATGAACAGACCAGCAATTGATCAAAGCAAATAAATAAACAAACAAATAACACCTCTCTAAAAAGCTAAAATCGGCTCCGACCCTAAAGTCCCCAGTGAAGTCGCCAAACTGTTGCGCCCCACGAAAATAAGAAATTCGCGAGTGTGCAACGAAATTTGGGACCTTACAATGCTCGGCGTAAACAGACGCCTCGCAACATGCAATGAAGTCGCCACCCTAATTTGGTTGCTAGGTTTAGGGAACCTTAATCGTCATGGCATAGAAAATATAATAAGTAAAAAAAACTAAAGGCACAAAAAAGGGGTCTGGACCCCAGACAAAGGTTCGGGGTCGTAATATGGTCTCGGGAAGGTGTTAGGCACCCGAGTCACATCCGAAAACGGTTACCGGTTGATGAGAGAGGTGTTTAAAAAGGTGTTTGATAAAATGCATTTTTATTTTGAAAGGGGGACCCTCAAAGGAATCGTCACTTTAGTTTTTTTTATGATCTTGACGTTCAAGAATAATTAATCGTTGAACGGGGTTACCGTTTGATCGTCTTTCGGATGGGGTTACCGTTTATCAAGACCGATTCATTATTCTTGACCGTAACGTGATGGGACTGAATTTTCCGTAAGACTGAATGAGCGCCCTCTTATTTCATCATCGGGCCATGCATGATTAGATTAATTACTACGTGATCCTATCATGGATTGCTAACAGAGTACAAATTTAAATGATTGCTTTTGAAGTGGAAAAACTGATGTGGGATCGAAAGTCCCCATGTACATGCAGTCAATATATGCGAGAATTTAAAATCACATGAGCACGGCATTTTAAGCAATTCTTTAAACACGTTGTTCATGTAGGCTAATTTTAGTTCTAGCAGTTCTATATATCATGCGTACGATTGATATTTACGGAAAACGTCGAATAAATAAAAAGGAATCGAAAGGTGTACTTTCGAGCGAAGCTTGAAATTAAAACTTACAAAGTAAGAGTGTTAGCGATAGCTTGAGAAATAAATAAGCAATTTTATGAGTGCGACAATTTAAATGACAGTTGATTGCATGCAAGAAATGATGGATTTCACGCATACGAAAGTGAGATGCTGAGTTTGATAAACAAATGATGACAGTTGATTGTATGCGAAAAATGATTGATTTTACACATACGCGATTTTTAGATGCTGTGTTGCTTGCATGCGAAAAATGATTGATTTTACGCATACGAGAATTTAAATGCTACGTTGATTTGCATGCGAAAAATGATTGATTTTACGCATATGAGAATTAAAATGCTACGTTGATTGCATGCGCAAAATGATTGATTTTAAGCATACGAGAATTTAAATGCTATGTTGATTGCATGCGAAAAATGATTGATTTTACGCATACGAGAATTAAATGTTGTTTTGATTGCATGCGAAAATGATTGATTTTACGCATATGAGAATTAAATGTTGTTTTGGTTGCCAAAAATTAAATGTAGTTGACGATTCACAGGGGATGTAAAATAGTTGAGGATTTGCAGAAAATAAAACAATTGATATTTGCGGAAGAATTTCCAGCAGTATGATGAGTGCGGAAATTAAAACGATTGATATTTTACAGGAAATAAACAGTTTGATATTTGCAAAAGAATAAACAATTGGATATTTGCAGAAAGTAAGACAATTGATATTGCGGAAAAATTTCCAGCAGTTTGCGAAAAATTAAAGCAGTTGATATTTGCAGAAGATTAAAGCAATTGATATTTGCAGAAAATTAAAATAGTTGATATTTACAGAAAATTAAACAGTTGATATTGCGGAAGAATTTCCAGCAGTTTGCGAAAAATTAAAGCAGTTGATGTTGCGGAAAATAAAGCAATTGATATTTGCAGAAAATTAAAACAGTTGATATTGCGGAAAACTTTCCAGCAGTTTGCGAAAAATTAAAGCAGTTGATGTTGCGGAAAATAAAGCAATTGATATTTGCAGAAAATTAAAACAGTTGATAGCGCGAAAAATAATCATACGAAGCATACGAATTATTTTTACGGAAAAACGTGATCCGAAGTTTTGGAAAGAATTGAAAATGGGCTGGGCCCAATTGAAAAATGAAAGAAAATTGGAAACGGGCCAGGAATAGTTCCTGGCCCAAGGAAATAAGGATTAAGCGGTGATGGGCCAAGCCCATCACCCATGCATACGTGAACAGTGCCGAGACATGGCACTGTTCGTCTTCTTCCTTGGTCGCCGGCGCTACTGCCAGCGGCCAAGCTCCAGCTTCCCTTGCTCGTTTCTCGCGATCTTCGTACTGAGACGCTCGTCTCCTCGACGACGTCTCGACCGTACGAAGATCGAGTTTTAATTCAAAACACACTGAGTTTAATTTCGAAAAAATGACAAAACCGTTAATTATCGAAAACTAATTAATTCGCACAATCTAGCTAACGATTTTTAAAATTGAATGTATGTATTTAATCTACATCATGTATGTGAATTAATCATATAAAAGAAAACAATTTATTTGCTCAAGATCGAGCCAAACGAATTTAAAGAAAAACTTGCACAAAAAACCAAAAATGAGCTAGAGAGAGAAAGCTCACGTTTCAAACTTTGAACTGGGCGATTGTCACTCTAAATGAGCAAGTTGATCAAGAGGGAGAGAGAGCAAGTTTTCCTTGCAAGATTGGTGCCGTTTGAACATTGGGAGAGGGGCAGTATTTATAGCCCGAAGTCGCGTGAGGAGGGAGACGCGGGGCTGCGCGTGGTGGCTGTTCTTGTCACGGTGGTCGGTCTACGGTTGCTGTGCTAGCGGAGGTAGGTCGCCGTGATGATGGTGGATGGGACGGGAAACGGTCGAGGGGACAGGACGTCGGAGCAGGCAGCCCGGTGGCCTGCTCCACTGTTCGTGCGTCTCCAGGCCATTTACGTGTGCCATGCACACTTAAATTGTCAACCGTTGATCTAGTTGACCTTTCTTGGTTGACCAGATCAACGGTTGAGATCAAATGGTCTTTTAGTTTATTTAAATGGCCTCGGGCCGACTCCGGCGAGTAATCATTTAGACTTTTCGAACCGACGGTACCTGCGCGTAGATAAAAATATGACGAGTCTAACCGTCTACAGCGAATGATGAGAATTTTTCGTTTAGCGCGTTTATTTTCTCGTTCAAAAGCGTGAAACACGCGAACGGAAAAATAAAAATGTTACGTCGAAAATTACACGAAACGCTGTAGACCGTTGCGAGCAGAAAAAAGCTACCAACTAGTTGATGGAAAACATTTCAAAGTCAAGCTATTGTCCGAGCAAACTTACTCGGGTCCAATAAAAGCTCGAACGAAAATAATAATAATAAAATAATAAAAATACTAAAAAATGCGCTATAATATTAAAAATCCTAAAATTCATGTGATGACCTAAAACGAAGAAAAAACTAGCAAACGACTGCAGGATAGTCAAAAATGTGATTTTTAAGGCTAAAAATAATAATGAAAATATGTGCCGAAAAATTAAAGATGTGATTTCGAAAGCTGACGATGCTAACGATGATGCTAAAATGCAACGAAACACCTAAAAAAACTAGTGACAGTAAATGAACTGAAAATGACTGTAAATTAACTAAATAGCAGAAATGCTAAAATTAAGTAAAAATGGCGTCAAAATTCGGGTATCAACAGCGGGTGATAGTTGCAGTCCGGCTGTTCCTCTTCAGAGAGTTCTGACGCTTTTTTCAGCAAGGGATTGTGGATAAAGCAAGTGAATGCGATCACCGTCAGTCAGCAGTTAGTGGCCCACAAATCAAAGGATTGATCTTCCTTGTGTTGATCATGGTGCGGACGTTGAGAAACTTCTTAAACGAGACCGCATTGAGTATGTTGATTGTGGTCCGGGGAGGACAACTTTTTGTCGTGCTTCTTCTCCAAGAGTTCTGCATGCAAAGGGCGCTTGGCAACCGTGACGCCTTGATAGTGAACTACTCCGAATATACGAATAGAGATGGAAACCTATGCCACTAGTATTCCGACAGCTCGGCCAACAAGGGATGGGCTTTGTGACTTCAGTCCAGCATTCAGTCCTCGCTCAAACTGGATAATAGTATTGTTGTGAAATTCTGACGGTGGATAGCCTTTAAGTTCTTGAGTAGTGTTACAGGCTCAGACAATCCTCCCGATGATCGGATGATAGCTTCGCGAGGTGATCCCCCTTTTGATACGTTTGGTCCTTTGAGACTGGTTGCAGGCTGTGCTGGTAGTACTGCGAGGAAAAAGATTTTTTAATTTAGATGGTGACTGGTTTTTTTTTAAATCTTTCTTGATTCGCTCTTGAAGGCGGCCTGCTGTGGCAATTCAGGAGCTGCTACGAGGGGAACTCCCTGGTCCTATCGCGATGATGGGATGAGGTGTGAGACATTACGTCCCTGTAAAACTTTAAGATTGATTAGTGGCGTTAGTCTAAGTGCCATGCCTTATGTCTCGAATTACTCCTTGGGAGCCACCGATGCCATGCCTCATTTTGTCATGTCACAAGTTTTAAGAAAAAGGACAGAAAAGTTTTAAAATAACAAGCATCTCCTGAAAAAACTCATTTTATTATTTTCAGGATAAACATTTGAGTGGCATTGTCATGATAAAACCCTATGTCTTTGATTCGACAAAATGCACGGTTCGCGACACTTCAGGAGAAGTATATCTTGATGGCATCGGCATTTACCGGTGTTGGTAGATCATCTCCATCCATGTTGGTTAGCATTAGGGCACCCCCCGAGAATACACTTTTAACTAAATACGGGCCCTCGAACTTTGGGGCCCACTTTCCTTGACTAGCCTCCTGATGAGGGAGAATCTTCTTCAATACTAAATCCCCGGTCTTGAACTTGCGAGGTCGTACTTTTTTGTTATAAGCGTTGGCCATCCTTTGCTGATACAATTGCGCACGGTAAATAGTGGCCAAGCGCTTCTCGGGAAGGAGGTTCAACTGCTCGTACCTCACCCTTGCCCAATCCGATTCTTCTACTTCTGATTCTGCTAGGATTCTGAGAGAAGGGATTTCTACCTCAAGAGGAATTACGGCTTCCACGCCTGATTGACGTCTATTTCCATGCATTTTTACCACTTCAAAACTCCTTGTTTGTGGCAGAAACAATCCTTTTTACGTCAATTTGGCTTCTTTTGGAGGAATCTTGGGCAAGACTGGTTCTGGAAGAATCTGGTGCTGGAACGACAGAATAGCAATCTTAGCCGCATGTCTTAGCTAAGATTGCAGGATAGAGGCGTGCTGACCATGGACTCTAGGAAGGCGGATCAGATCAGGAAGCCAGCTGGTTGTTGCATCCGTTTGAAGAAATCTCGGATATATTTATTTGAACAAAAACAATTAGTCATTATCTTGTTATTTATTTCGCGTTTTGAATTTAAACAATTGGGGTTTTTTATCCCTATCTTTTAGTTAATTTGAAGTGAGGAGTTTGGAAAGAGACGTGATTGGTGGGGACTCTAACCTTATTTAAGGTTGTCGCGCCTCGGAAATTTAAAAAAAAATTCGCGAGTGTGCAACGAAATTTGAGACCTTCAGATGCTCGGCGTAAAAGGGACGCCTAGCAGCATGCAATGAAGTCGCCACCCTAATTTGGTTGCTAGGCTTAGGGAACCCTAATCGTCATGGCATAGGAAATATAATAAGTAAAAAACTAAAGGCACAAAAAAGGGGTCTGGACCCCAGACAAAGGTTCGGGGTCGTGTTATGGTCTCGGGAAGGTGTTAGGCACCCGAGACACATCCGAAAACGGTTACCGGTTGATGAGAGGTGTTTAAAAAGGTGTTTGAGAAATGCGTTTTGAAAAAGGGGGCCCTCAGAGGAATCGTCACTTTAGTCTTTATTATGATCGTGATGGGACTGAATTTTCCGTAAGACTGAATGAGCGCCCTCTTATTTCATCATCGGGCCATGCATGATTAACTTAATTACTACGTGATCCTAACATGGATTGCTAACAGAGTACCAATTTAAATGATTGATTTTAGAGTGAAAAACTGAAGTGGGATCGAAAGTCCCCATGTACATGCAGTCAATACAAGCGAGAATTTAAAATCGTATGAACATGGCATTTTAAGCAACTCTTTAAACACGTCGTTCATGTGGGTTGATTTTAATTCTAGCAGTTCTATATATCATGCATGCAGTTGATATTTGCGAAAAGCATCGAATAAATAAAAGGGACTTGTGAGGCGTACTTTCGAGCGAAGCTTGAAATTAACCTACAAAACGAGAGTGTTACTGATGGCTTGAGAAATAACTAGGCAATTCTATGAGTGCGAAAATTTAAATGACAGTCGATTGCACACGAGAAATGATGGATTTCACGCATACGAAATGAGATGCTGAGTTTGGTTGTATGCGAAAAATGATTGATTTTAAGCATACGAGAATTTATTGCTAGGTGATTGCATGCGAAAAATGATGGATTTTTCGTATGTGAGAATTTAAATGCTAGTTGATTGCATGCGAAAAATGATGGATTTTACGCATGTGAGAATTAAAATGCTAGTTGATTGCATGCGAAAAATGATGGATTTTAAGCATGTGAGAATTAAAATGCTAGTTGATTGCATGCGAAAAATGATGGATTTTGAGCATGTGAGAATTAAAATGCTAGTTGATTGCATGCGAAAAATGATGGATTTTAAGCATACGAGAGTTTAAATGCTACGTGGATTGCATGCGAAAAATGATGGATTTTACGCATGTGAGAATTTAAATGCTAGTGATTTGCATGCGAAAAATGATGGATTTTACGCATGTGAGAATTTAAATGCTAGTTGGTTGCATGCGAAAAATGATGGATTTTACGCATGTGAGAATTTAAATGCTAGTTGTTTGCATGCGAAAAATGATGGATTTTAAGCATGTGAGAATTAAAATGCTAGTTGATTGCATGCGAAAAATGATGGATTTTACGCATGTGAGAATATAAAATGCTAGTTGTTTGCATGCGAAAAATGATGGATTTTAAGCATGTGAGAATTAAAATGCTAGTTGATTGCATGCGAAAAATGATGGATTTTACGCATGTGAGAATTTAAATGCTATTTGATTGCATGCGAAAAATGATGGATTTTAAGCATGTGAGAATTAAATGCTGACGTGATTGGCATGCGAAAAATGATGGATTTTAAGCATGTGAGAATTAAAATGCTAGTGATTTGCATGCGAAAAATGATGGATTTTAAGCATGTGAGAATTAAATGCTGACGTGATTGGCATGCAAAAAATGATGGATTTTAAGCATGTGAGAATTAAATGCTGACGTGATTTGCATGCGAAAAATGATGGATTTTAAGCATGTGAGAATTAAAATGCTAGTGATTTGCATGCGAAAAATGATGGATTTTAAGCATGTGAGAATTAAATGCTGACGTGATTTGCATGCGAAAAATGATGGATTTTACGCATGCGAGAATTAAAAGGGTTGTTTTTATTGCCAGAAAATTGAATGTAGTTGACGATTCACAGGGGATTTAAAACAGTTGGATAATTTGCAGAAAGTAAACAGTTGATATTTGCGAAAAATAAAACAATTGATATTGCGGAAAATAAAACAATTGATATTGCGGAAGAATTTCCAGCAGTTTTGCGAAAAATTAAAGCAGTTGATATTTACAGAAAATAAAAGCAGTTAATGTTGCGACCGACTAGGGGTGTCAAAACGGGACTGCGGGACCGGTCCCGTCCCGGACCCGGCAGTCCTGAAGAAATACGGTCGGGACCAGTCCCGGTCCCGAAAAAAAACGGGACCAAAATCTGGTCCCGGTCCCGGCCCGTATAAGAATCCGGGACCACGGGACCAGACCCGGGAAAAATAGTCCCGGGAAAAAAATTTCTTTTTTTCTTTTTTTTCTTGGGTTGGGCCGAAGCCCAACCCCTCTCTCCTTTTTCTTCTTTCCTTTCTTTTCTTTCCAGAACGTTTTTTCCTTCTTTCTTTCTTTCTTTCATTCTTTCATCATCTTCTTCCTCACTCTCTGTCTTCTTCCTCTCATCTTTTTTTTCTTTCCTTTCTTTGCTCTTTTTTCTTTTTCTTTCCTGTTTTCTTTCTTATTTTTTGTTCTAATAAAATGAGAGAGATCCGAAATTGGGGTCTGGTCCGTGATGATTTTTATTTTTTGTGTGATGATGCGAGCAGATCGGGAGAGATGACGATGGGTTTGTGTGGTTTGGTCTGGTTGTGTTGGTTTGAGTTGCGATTTTGTTGATTTGGGTTGCGTTTGTGTGGTTTATAGTGAGGGATGGAGGTGGTGGTGTGGTGGTTTGGAATTTGGATTATGGTGGGTTGGGATTTGAGGTGGCTGCTGGAGGAGGAGGAAGAACAAAAGCTAGGGTTTTTCTTTTTTCATTTAGTCGGGTCCAGTCCCGGTCCCGACCCGGTCCCGACCCGGCAGTCCCGTTACTATTCGGGACTGGTCCCGTCCCGGTCCCGACCCAAAATGGGACCAAAAATTGGTCCCAGTCCCGGCCCGAGACCCCGGGTCCGGGACGGGTCTACGGGACCGGGTCCCGTTTTGACACCCCTACGACCGACCATGTAGGCGGTATTGAATTTAAATTGCTGAAAGTAAATTGCTGAAATTTAAAGTGCGGAAAAGTAAAGTGCGGAAAAGTAAACAGTTGATAATTTGCGGAAGGATTTCCAGCAGTGTGCGAAAAATTAAAGCGGTTGAATGTTTACGAAAATTAAAATGCGACCGACCATGTAGGCGGTATTGAATTTAAATTGCTGAAAGTAAATTGCTGGAATTTAAAGTGCGGAAAATTAAACAGTTGATAAGTGCGACCGACCATGTAGGCGGTATTGAATTTAAATTGCCGAAAGTAAATTGCGGAAAATTAAAGTGCGGAAAAGTAAATAGTTGATAAGTGCGACCGACCATGTAGGCGGTATTGAATTTAAATTGCTGAAAGCAAATTGCAGAATTAAAGTGCGGAATTTAAACAGTTGATATTTTGCGGAAGGATTTCCAGCAGTTTGCGAAAAATTAAAGCAGGTGAATATTTACGAAAATTAAAAAGCGACCGACCATATAGGCGGTATTTTAAATGACTGAATTTAAACAGTTAGATATAAATGACTGAGGTTAGATAACATGATAATGAATATTACGATAAAAAAATGAGCAATTCATGTATAAACAATTCAATAAACAACTTGATAAAAATAATAAAAGAAGCGTACGAAATTTTTACGAAAAAAGTGAATTAAACAATTCACGCATAAAACATACGAAAAATAGCACGTATCATGAAAAACAACTATATGAAACATGCGAATATTTTACGTAAAAAAATGACGAAACGAGGACTCAGAAAAATATAAATGGGCTGGGCCCTATTTAAAATTTGGAAGAAATGGGCCAGGAACAGTTCCTGGCCCAAGGGAATTCATTTAAATGGTGATGGGCCAAGCCCATCACCTTTCTTCCTTTCCTTGCCCGAAGGGCCGCATGGCCCAAGTCACCATCTTCTTCCTCACGTCGCCGGAGCCACTGCCGGCGACGGAGGTGATGAACCAGGCGGCCAAATCGCCTGGTTCTTGACCCGAATGAAGCGTCTCCCTCCCAGCAGCACAAATACATCATCACAGCAAGGAAAACGGGAACAAAGCAGTGGCATTTTTGCAGAAAACGGCAAGATGCATATTTACATTAATTAACCAAACAATTAACTTAAGCATCGATAATTTAAATGGACGTTAGCGTGGTGAAATTAGACCGAAACTAAAGTGGTTGCAGCAAGTTTTAATGCTTGATTAATTGCCTAAGTTCTAAATGAAATTTTAAACGAAAGGAAGAAAACAAGAGAGAGAACCGCTCACCGTGGTGCTGCTGCCGGCGTGAGGACGAAGGCCGGGAAAGGGACTGAGGGTGCGTGAGTTGGACGGGGAGAATGGAGAGGGGCAGTGGTTTTTTCCTTGCAAAATTTTCGGGCCCTTTGCGAAGGAATAGGGCGGCTATTTATAGCCGAAAGACGCGTGGGAGAGTGGCGGAGGGAGCTGCGCGTGGTGGCCGGACGTGAGGTGGCGAGGCTACGGCTAGGCGTGATGATGGCGGAGGGACAAGGGCTACGGGAGTAGTTGGCTTGGGCGTGGGCTGCTTCGCTGCGTGTTGATCGGACTGTTCATGTGCATTATGCACATTAATTCAAGGGCCATTGATTTGGTTGACTTTCGTCGGTTGACCAGATCAATGGCCATGATCAAATGACCTTTCATCTGATTTAAATGGCCTCGAGCCGAGAGTCGCGGGCAAACGTACTGACTTTTCGAGCCGAAGGTACTAGCGCGTAGAGAAAAATATGACGGTTTTAGCTATCTACAGTGAATCATGAAAATTTTCCGTTTAACGCGTTTATTTCCTCGTTCAAAGAAGCGGAACGCGGGAACGGAAAAAATAAAGCGTTACACCGAAAATTGCGCGAAACGCTGTAGACCATTGCGACCGGAAAAAAAGCTAGCAACTAGTTGATGGAAAACATTTTGACGGCAAGCTATTGTCCGAGCAGGCTTACTCGGGTCCAATAAAAGCTCGAATAAAATAATAATAAAAAAATAAAAATACTAAAAAATGCGCTAAAACATTAAAAATCCTAAAATTCACGAGATGACCTAAAACGAAGAAAAAACTAGTAAACGACCGCCAGATAGTCATAAATGTGAGTTTTAAGGCTAAAAATAATAATGATAATAATAATGAAAAATACTTGCCGAAAAATTAAAAGCGCGATTTTCGAAAGCTGACGATGCTAACGATGATGCTAAAACGCGATGAAAACCCTAAAAATGCTAGCGACAGTAATCTTAACTACACACGACTGTAATTTAAGTAAAAATGGCGGTAAATTAAATAAATGACAGAAATGCTAAAATTAAGTAAAAATGACGTCAAAATTCGGGTATCAACAGTTGCCCCCTCTTTACTGTCTTATCGAAGGATTTGATAATCAGTAAAGACCGTTGCCCCTAGATATCCGAATTTTGGCGACACGACAGGTCTTACCTTAGGTTTGTAGGGATGATGTCGCTGTGGGAGGAGGAAATTGCTGATGCTCTGGAAGGAGATGATAGGTTGATGTCGCTCTGGGAGGAGAAGAATGCTATCACTGGGGATTAAAAGGTGTCCACGGAACTGCCGATGTCGCTCCTGAATGTCGCTCTGGGAGGAGGAGATTGCGGTCGCTCTGGGAGAAGATAGGTTGTTGATCCTGCAAAGATATAAGCTTAGATCTACTCGGGTATCGAGAGAGCCTAAATTGCAGGAAACGTAAACAAAGACTATTTTGACAGGAATGAAAAATAGTTTTTACGAAAATGTAAATGACTGCTCCACTGGGGGCTGACATGCAACAGACGTCGCCTAGGGAGGATAATGCGTGATTCACAGATGTATGAATGACTTGTCCTAATGATGTCTTTCTAAGAGGAGGAGAATAATTATGCAGAAATGTAGAATTATGTGAAGGATGACACTCTGGGAGGAGGAAAATGCATGCTAACACTCTGGGAGGAGGAAATACGGTACATAAAGGCAAACAACGTCAATTCCCATAGGAGAAGACGTGAAATGCGGAAGTTAACCTAAGGTCACTCTAGGAGGAGGAGATGCTAATGCTGACACTCTGGGAGGAAGGAAATGCTGATGACACTCTGGGAGGAAGGAAAACGCATGCTGACACTCTAGGAGGAGGAAATACGGTACAGAAAGGTAAACAACGTCAATTCCCGTAGGAGAAGACGTGAAATGCGGAAATTAACCTAAGGTCACTCTAGGAGGAGGAGATGCTAATGCTGACACTCTAGGAGGAAGGAAATGCTGATGACACTCTGGGAGGAAGGAAAACGCATGCTGACACTCTAGGAGGAGGAAATACGGTACAGAAAGGTAAACAACGTCAATTCCCGTAGGAGAAGACGTGAAATGCGGAAATTAACCTAAGGTCACTCTAGGAGGAGGAGATGCTAATGCTGACACTCTAGGAGGAAGGAAATGCTGATGACACTCTGGGAGGAAGGAAAACGCATGCTGACACTCTAGGAGGTGAAGATGCTATGCTGGAAACTAAACTGTGCTGTCACCAGTGGCGCTGATACGATCCTAGAATGCATCTGCATCCTGCTCAGGAGGTAACGACTCCAAGGGCAAGACTTTCCCACGATTTGCGGCCGTAAGCAGTCCTCACCTGATGTTAGTGTTTGCACTCACGCTCTGAAACAAGGCTAAGTGTTTTACGCTCATAAAGATGCAACTAACATGATACATAATTTACAGTTCGCAATGTCAATCCGAGTGAATAGACCTCGAATGAAGATGCACATGCATGGGCGTTCTAATAATCGATGGGACTTTTACGAAAAAGAATGAAAAGGACATGAAAAGTCCTGAAAGGAGTTGGTTTTGGAAGAGATTGCTTTGCTGGGGAGTTGGAAGGCTTTTGATGAGTGATGCTTTCTTGATTGACCCTGATGAGGGCGAGGTGTGCGAGTCTTTTCGCTTTCTGCTGGGGATACTTGGTTGACGGAGCGCATGAGCTCTGGGATCCTTGCCGGGGGTACTTTTCGTTCGGCCAGGGACTTTTTCTTGAGTATTTGCTGGGGAGTGTCGTTGCTGTTCTTTTTGGCGACTCACTACCTGAGCTGGCCTTGGGCCCTTTTCTTCTCGCGTCCTTACTAGAGATGCTTGCTCGGAGATTCCTCGAGTCAGCCTTGGGCCTTTTTGCTTGAGTTCACTGGTGAAGGTTGCTTTGAGATCTCTCGAGTTGGCCTTCGGCCTTTTGGCTCGAGCTCACTGGGGAAAGTTTTCTTCGAGATTTCCCGAATTGAGTTGTCCCCGGGCTATGCTTGCTTTGGCTCTTCGATTGTTTGTGTTCTTCGAAGGTCTCTAAGCATTTTCTTTCTTTTCTTTTCTTTTTCCTTTTTTTCCCCTCTCCCCTTTTTCTCTTTTTCTTCTCCTTTTTTTTTTATGTATATCCCTCCCCTTTTTTATTTGATTTGAAATGCAACAGAGCAGAGCAAGCACAACCTTTATCTTGATCTCTTCCCCTTTTGTCTTGAGGCCTCGGCCTTCGTCGTTGCTGCTTCTTTGGTGATAGTCCTTAGCGATCTCCTGGTGACCTTTTCCGTCTCCTTCGTTGTGAACTTGAACTTGACGCGCTTTTATTTCCGGCTGGCAATTTTAGCTGAAATTGCTCTTCGGCTCCCGGGGTATGAGTGATAGTGAAGGTTTGGGGGGAAGTGATGGCATTTATGGTGGAAAGAGGGAAGAAACGAAAAAAGTGGAGAAAATCGTAAAAGTCCCATGTCATTTTATAGCTATCCCATGTCTAATTGCGCATGTACCCTGGATATTATGCGAACTCAACTAGTATCTAGTCAGGCCCTTACACTCATGAGGGATACGCCGTGATGGCTCAAAAATGCTTACCGGGATTTGTTTGTGACTGCTTACGTCGGAGCAAACCGCGGATATAAGAGCGAACAGGTAATATCATGCATGGCACGTAATTTGGATTGATGCTGGAGTTAACAGAGGGATTGAATATTTCTGACCTATGCAATGCATGAAAATGCTTATGAGAGTAGTATGATTTTATTTTAGCCGGGCCAAAGAGGGATTATGATTGATTTTTGATTTTTGACTGATTGATTGCTAGATGGTTTGATTGCTGGATGGTTTGATTGCTAGATGTTTTGATTGCTAGACGGTTGATTGCTAGATGGTTTGATTGCTGGATGGTTTGATTGCTAGATGGTTTGATTGCTAGATGTTTTGATTGCTAGACGGTTGATTGCTAGATGTGGGGGGATGACTTATTTGCAACGTTCTAATGAGAATCTAAGGTTGCCCCCCAGTGGGCCAGACGACCGTACTTGATTTAAAGCTAACAAAGCGAGCAGGAATGAAAACAAATTTAAATAAGGGGGAAAGAACGATGACTCCCCTGAAATGTGCAGCGGGGCTGCACGGGCGTCTTCCACCAGCTCCATGCGGATGACAGCGAAATGATTCCAGTCCCTGTGAGATGCAGAGGGGACAACAGAAAGGGAAATTAATTTGCAAACAAAAATGAGATAAGTTCAAGGATTCTCCCTTCTTTTAACACGACTTTTCGAGGGTGTCTACGACGTGGTCCTAGTTCCGGGACACTTTGCTTTGATTGGTTTCTTTTTCAGCTGCTTTGCGGGAACTAACGATCCAAGTCTGAGTGAGGACGAGATCTGCAGTTGGCTCACTTTGCTTACCGGTCATTGCCGAACCTTTGCTGATTGGCTTCGTGATGGCTTTAGGGTAGAGGGGGAAAACCCTTTGTCCCTGAATGGTGCAGCGGGGCTGCATGGGCGTATGCTTACCGTTCTTATGCGGGCAATGAATGGGGGTGACCCAGTCCCTGAAAAAGATGTGGCGAGAACCGATGAGGAGTAAATGCAAGATGATTTTTGGCAAAAGTAATGTGATTGATAAGTTTTTAAGCTCTCCCTTTTGGTCGGGCCCTCAGTGGGTCACTGAGCGCGACTTGTGTCGGATGTTGACTGATGATGGTTTTGCTATTAGATGTTTTGCCGCAGCTCCTGCCTTGGAGTAGGGGATACTTGCAGCCTGGCTGTCCCTTGATTAAAGGGTTGATCTTCACCGTGTTGATCGTGATGCGGGCGTTGGGAAACGTCTTGAACAAGACCGCATTAAGTATGTTGATGGTGGCCTTAGGAGGACAGCTTTTTGGTCGCGCTTTTTCCAAGAGTTCTTGCCTGTAAGGGTGCGCTGGGCGACCACGGTGTTTGGTGGTGAGCTCCTCCGAATAGGTGAACGGAGATGGGAGCCAATGTTGCTAATGTCTTGACAGCTCAGTCGGCGTTGGACGGGCTTTGTGACTTTGGTCCAGCATTCAGTCTTTTGAGACAGGTTGTTTGGGATGTTGGTCGTGCTGATATCACTGCGAGGAAAAAGAATTTCGCTTTAGACAAGATAGTTTGTCTTAAACTCTTTCCTAATTTGCTCTTGAAGGTGGCCTGCTGCGGCCAATCAACAACTCCTATGAGCGGAACTCTCTGGTTCTATCGTGTTGACGAGCTAAGGCGTGAGACCTTACGTCCCTGCAAAACTGAAGATTGATTAGTGGCGTTAGTCTAAGTGGCGCGTCTTACGTCCCGAGCTACTCCTGGGGAGCCATCCATGCCATGTCTCCTTTTGTCATCTCACAAGTTTTAAGAAAAAAGCAAAGGACAACAAATTCTTTTAAAACAATAAGCATCTCTTGAAAAAACTTATTTTATTAATTTCGGGACAAATGTTCGTGCCAGATTGTCATGATAAAACCCTATGTCTTTGGTCTGACCGGGCGGCGGTTCGTGACGCTTCAGGCGTAATATGTCTTGACTGCATCGGTGTTTACCGGTCTTGGGAGATCGTCTCCGTCCATGTTGGTTAGCACTAGGGCACCTCCTGAGAATGCATTCTTGACCAGATACGGACCCTCGTACTTTGGAGCCCACTTTCCTTGACTGGCCTCCTGATGAGGGAGAATCTTCTTCAACACTAAATCTCCAGTCTTGAATTGGCGAGGCCACACTTTCTTGTTATAAGCGTTGGCCATCCATTGCTGGTACAACTGTGCATGGCAGATAGCAGCCAGGCGCTTTTCGGGAAGGAGGTTTAGTTTCTCGTACCTCACTCTTGGCCAATTTGATTCTTCTACTTCAGACTCTGCCAGGATTCTGAGAGAAGGGATTTCTACCTCGAGGGGAATTACGGCTTCCATGCCGTAAACTAACGAATAGGGAGTTGCCCCTGTGGATGTGCGAGTTGCTATTCGGTAAGCATGCAGCGCGAAGGGAAGCATGTCATGCCAATCCTTGTGAGTGATTACCATCTTTCGGATGATCTTCTTCAGGCTCGGATGTGACTGGTCTGAACTCAGGTCTCAATGGAATGCGATGCTTACCTATCCCGGGATCAAAACCTGGCATATCGACGTATGACCGTGCAAATACGTCTGAGTAGTCTTTTGAGGAGGAAAACCAACCTTTCTCTCTGGGTTGTGTCCAGGGTGGTTCAGATCTTGACCCATTCCTAATTCTCGTTGCTTGCCCCCAAGTTCACTTCGTCCAATTCCTCCCGATGAGGAATTATTTCCTTTTCTGAATTTTCTAGCAGACGGGCTAGGTCGTTGGAGACTTCGGTCTTGTCTTCTGTGGTGGCAATGATTTCTTCGCCAGTAAAGACATAGGTTTTATCAAGACAATCCGAATTAACACTCATCCTGAAATTAAAAGCACGAAAAAAAAGAGATGCGTAAAATGAAAATTTGCATATATATTGATTTTTAACAAAAGGGAACAGGAGTCCCTACAAAAATGTTTTCGTAAGAAAACGTGCCAAAAACATATATTTTTCAAAATGAGAAATTACGGAGAGACATCCGGAAGCATGGTGATGGTCCAGTTGCCCACAGACTCCCCTGACTTCTTAACGAAAATGACTGAACTAGGCAACGATTCTTCTTCTCCTAGAGTGCAGATACGGAGGTCTGATACCTCGATTAGACTCCCATTGATGGTTTCGGCTGCGAAGGAGAAAGCGGTAGTATCCCCTGTTTGGGCCACATATTCGAAGGAATGCGGTGCTGGAGAATGGTCCTCGATGACATTGATTGCTCCTCGGGTTTTTCCTTCGGTCTGAATGATTCCGAATGTCGCGAGTTGCTTGACTTTTTGCCGAAAAAGTCTGCAATCCTGGATGTCATGCTTGCTTTCCCCTTGGCAGAATAGGCATTGGGCCTGACTATTCCCTGGGAATGGCAAATAAGCGTTGTTGGCTAATGCGAAGAACAATTCCTCATTGGGTACTTCCCCCATCGACAGGTGAGAAAGGTCAATTCCAATGGAAGAAATGTCGCTCATCCCAGGATTATGGTGCGGTAGAGGACTGGTTGTCATATCAGGATCCCTTGTCCAACCTTTGGACGAGATTCGTCCTTCTTTGGTTAGGTGCTCGACCTTCTCTCTAAAGTCGTAGCAGTTTTCCAAGGAGTGTCCTCGGGTTCCGGCGTGATATTCGCAGCTATCCTTTGGATCATACCAGCTAGGGTAAGGAAGGGATTGAGGCGAGAGTGGGGATGGTGTAATCTGCCCGTCTGCCAAAAGGCTTGCGTAGATCTCTTTCAAAGGAAACGGAGGAAGCGACCGTGTCGGTGAAGGGTATGACTCGGAGTCTGTGGATTCCCAAGAAGGTAGTAAGGGCACTGTGCTAGAATAGGAAGGTGGTGCCGAATACCTGACGAGGTAATCGAACTTCCCAGAAGGTTGGCCCAAGGTGTCAATCTCGCGGTCGCCTTCGTCGCGGCGCGCGGAGAACCGCTTGCACGATGAAGTCGATCTTTTCTTCTGGACCATTTGGAGCGGGGTTCCATTGGCGTTATGCGGGATAGGAAATCCATCTCCGATCGTGTTGATGGATCCTTCCCCAGGGGTCACTTTCTGGGTTTGTATTACCCCGAGACTCGAGAGTTGTCTCACCTTTTCTGCGAACGACTTGCAGCTTCGGATCTTGTGACCGTCGCTTCCCTTGCAGTACATGCAGTGACTCGGATTGCCCCCTGAGTATAACACATATCCCTCTCGAGCTAAGGCCTGGAAAAGCTGTTCTTGTGGCCAACTCGATGCGGAAGATAAATGGTCGTTGCTTTCTCCTGCCAAGATGGCATTCACCCCTCCCTTCCTTGGGAATGATTGGGAAGAGGGTTGGTGGATGTGTTGGGTCCTTTTGCTAATCCTTCGAAAGATACCCATCCACTTTTGATCAAGTGATGGACCTTTGCCTTGAATGCGAAGCAATTTTCCAGAGTGTGACCTGGGGCTCCAGCGTGATATTCGCATCTTGCGTTGTGATCATACCACTTTGGGTACGGAGGCAATTGAGGCTGAGCCGGAACCGGTACTATCTGTCCGGCCGCCAGGAGATGTTTGTAGATTTCTCCTGCAGGGAGAGGGAGAGGAAGTGGAGGCTCTCGGTTCCACCGATTGTTGGTCGTGTTTTGGTTATTTGGGTCTTTTGGTGGGTTATATGGTTTGGGTTGCATAGGTTGTGATGTTTGCACTGGAGGTGGTGGGAAATGAGTAGGATTTTGAGGTAGGATATTAGCGATTGGTGGTGAATTAAAAGGAAAGGAGGTGGGTTGATATAGTGATGCCGGCTGATACGGCGGTGGTACCAAATAAGGCGGTGGTGGCGGAAATGGTTGCCCCTGATTAACTTGGGGAGCGACAAATCCGACGTCCCTTTTCACGACTGATGCTTTCTTTGGTACAGACTCTGGTGTTGGATGCGTGATTCGCCCAGACTTAATCCCTTGCTCGACTCTTTCGGCAATTAGGACCATGTCGGAGAAGCTGTTTAAGGGGTTCGAGATTAGGTAGGTGTAGTAGGGAGCTTTGAAGGTGTGCAAGAAAATCGACAAGAGTTCCTTGTCGCTTAAGGGTGGAGAGATTCTCGAAGCCAAGTCTCTCCATCTTTGCGCATAGGTCTTCACGGACTCGCCGATTTTCTTTTCCAGATTTTGCAGGTCGGCGCGGTCAGGAGCCACCTCCATGTTGAATTTGTATTGTCGGTAGAAGGCATCGGACAGGTCTCTCCATGTCCTGATCCTGGCTTTGTCCAGCCCCATATACCAAGTTAGGGCGTGTTTGGTCAAGCTTTCTCGGAATAAATGGATCAACAATGGTTCGTTGTGGATCATCTCTGCCATCTTGTTGCAGTATGCTCTGAGGTGGGTCTTCGGGCATTCTACCCCAGTATATTTTTCGAAGTCTGGGATCTTGTACTTCGGAGGTATGACGATCCCGGGGACCATGCACATGTCGGCGGGACCTGTGGGATCGAATGGATCGGCCCCTTCGATTGCTCTGAGCCTCTCCTCGAGAAGATTCAGTCGATCCCCTTTCGGTTGCTCGACCCCAATGGGGTTAGAACCGAAGGGCAGCATTGGTTCTGATGAGAACTGAGGTTGTGCTGGGTTGAAAGTGAGGAGCTGAGTTCCCACAGGTCCGGGAACTGTGCTCGGAGGAATAGGAGGGAGATACAGGTCCTCTGGGTGGGCCTGGCTCTTGCTGGGTCCACAGCAGGGTTGATTGAAAGGTACTGAAGCGACGGGGAGATCTCTTCACCCGTCTTAACTGGAGGACTCGCAACGTTGGGTACAGTGAAGGGACTAACCCATCTCCAATGGCCCGGGGGACCAGAAAGTGGCGGGAGTACGGAAGTTCCTGCGACGGTGAGCGAAGAGTGAGGTCCTTTTGTTTGAGGGAGATCAAAACCCGGTGGTACTTCGGCGACAGCTTCATCTCTTTCCTTTTCGGCCCTGGTGGCTCTTTCTGTAGTGATCCTAACTTGCTCCTCTAACTCCGTGATTCTAGCCATTAGTGCTTCATCGGTCTTGGCCAGTTCAGTCATTTTTCGTTTTTGAAGTCTAGTTAGGGGGAGCCTGTGCGGAGTAGCTTGCTTTCGAGGAGCTATCGTGAACCTGAAAAAGGGAAAAACACAGAAAAAGTAAATACAAGTGAGGATATACAGGTGATATGCAATCCCGAGGCCTCCACATTTGCTCATTCGTTTTCCAGCCACACTTTCATTTGATATTTTCAAGGAGGTCGGTGAGGCGAGGAATCCCAGTGGTTGACAAGATACGAAGGAAGCCTCTATACATTCCCCCGATATGAAGCAAACCTGAGATGCTAACGGCGAAACCCAAATCAGCAGGGGTAACCAATGCCGCTATGCCAGGAAGGTCTCTTTTACGCTATACTCTTGACGATGTAATGTCTGATGCCTGGTAAACTCAACCGAGGGGAGAGGCGACAATCTTTGGAGTTTTTGTGATAAACTAGGAAGACATGGCCATGAGTGAGTGATACTCGGATGTTTTGAATACTTGTTCTGATTTTTCGGAATTTCGGTGAGATGATTGTGTTTTACCCCTGGGGGAATTTTTTTATTTTTTTTATTTTTTTGGTGAGTTTATATTGGAGGGATAGTTGATATGGAAAAGATGAGTCGATTTAATAAATATCTGAAAGAGTACGACTTTATTAAAAAGCGTTTACAAAATATGGTAGACTTGCCAACTTCCTAAATTCATCAAAAATGGCTAGGATAGATGAAATTAGGGGTCCTAGCTAAACAGAACAGATGGACCGATCTCCGAGCCTTTCCCTGAAGGTGTCATTCCTGGACGTTAGAGTCCTGTTGCCAAAGGTACTCCATCGAAGCCAACTCCCCTTTCTTCATCTCTAACTCAGCCTCTAAGGCGGCAATTCAGCTTTGTAGTGTCTGATCGTTGAAACTTTGTTCCCCGAAAATATCAAGTGAAAGTAGTGTAGGTGCCGACATATTGAATGAGCAAAACGGGTCCTGTGGGACAAAAAATAAAATTTTAAATGCAAAGTAACCTGCACGTGTCAGAAAATTTACAGTTCGTATAACAGAAAAATCACGTCAATATGCCACGACAAACAGGTATAATCATGATGCCTGTGCTGGGGCTCTGATTCCGACACCTCTAACTGGCTTGAATGGTTCCCGGATGATACCATGAAAAGGTCCCTAAAGTGTCGTCCAGTCGCCCGATTTCTTGCGAAATCGTATAACCTTTCGACTGGCTTTAGGGGTTCATCCGAGTTGGGATTGGTGAACACTACCCAGGACATGTGTCCTAGGGCGTCACTACTACCCTCCTATTTTGGTAATTGTCCCCTGGGTGTAGGGCGCTATGAAATGCATATGACAATTGATAAAGCAAATAAATAAACAGGCCAGCAATTGATCAAAGCCAATAAATAAACAAATAAAACACCTCTCTAAAAAGATAAAACCGGCTCCGACCCTAGCCTTCCCCAGTGAAGTCGCCAAACTGTCGCGCCTCGGAAATTTAAAAAAACATTCGCGAGTGTGCAACGAAATTTGAGACCTTCAGATGCTCGGCGTAAAAGGGACGCCTAGCAGCATGCAATGAAGTCGCCACCCTAATTTGGTTGCTAGGCTTAGGGAACCCTAATCGTCATGGCATAGGAAATATAATAAGTAAAAAACTAAAGGCACAAAAAAGGGGTCTGGACCCCAGACAAAGGTTCGGGGTCGTGTTATGGTCTCGGGAAGGTGTTAGGCACCCGAGACACATCCGAAAACGGTTACCGGTTGATGAGAGGTGTTTAAAAAGGTGTTTGAGAAATGCGTTTTGAAAAAGGGGGCCCTCAGAGGAATCGTCACTTTAGTCTTTATTATGATCGTGATGGGACTGAATTTTCCGTAAGACTGAATGAGCGCCCTCTTATTTCATCATCGGGCCATGCATGATTAACTTAATTACTACGTGATCCTAACATGGATTGCTAACAGAGTACCAATTTAAATGATTGATTTTAGAGTGAAAAACTGAAGTGGGATCGAAAGTCCCCATGTACATGCAGTCAATACAAGCGAGAATTTAAAATCGTATGAACATGGCATTTTAAGCAACTCTTTAAACACGTCGTTCATGTGGGTTGATTTTAATTCTAGCAGTTCTATATATCATGCATGCAGTTGATATTTGCGAAAAGCATCGAATAAATAAAAGGGACTTGTGAGGCGTACTTTCGAGCGAAGCTTGAAATTAACCTACAAAACGAGAGTGTTACTGATGGCTTGAGAAATAACTAGGCAATTCTATGAGTGCGAAAATTTAAATGACAGTCGATTGCACACGAGAAATGATGGATTTCACGCATACGAAATGAGATGCTGAGTTTGGTTGTATGCGAAAAATGATTGATTTTAAGCATACGAGAATTTATTGCTAGGTGATTGCATGCGAAAAATGATGGATTTTGAGCATGTGAGAATTAAAATGCTAGTTGATTGCATGCGAAAAATGATGGATTTTAAGCATACAAGAGTTTAAATGCTACGTGGATTGCATGCGAAAAATGATGGATTTTACGCATGTGAGAATTTAAATGCTAGTGATTTGCATGCGAAAAATGATGGATTTTACGCATGTGAGAATTTAAATGCTAGTTGGTTGCATGCGAAAAATGATGGATTTTACGCATGTGAGAATTTAAATGCTAGTTGTTTGCATGCGAAAAATGATGGATTTTAAGCATGTGAGAATTAAAATGCTAGTTGATTGCATGCGAAAAATGATGGATTTTACGCATGTGAGAATTTAAATGCTATTTGATTGCATGCGAAAAATGATGGATTTTAAGCATGTGAGAATTAAATGCTGACGTGATTGGCATGCGAAAAATGATGGATTTTAAGCATGTGAGAATTAAAATGCTAGTGATTTGCATGCGAAAAATGATGGATTTTAAGCATGTGAGAATTAAAATGCTAGTGATTTGCATGCGAAAAATGATGGATTTTAAGCATGTGAGAATTAAATGCTGACGTGATTTGCATGCGAAAAATGATGGATTTTACGCATGCGAGAATTAAAAGGGTTGTTTTTATTGCCAGAAAATTGAATGTAGTTGACGATTCACAGGGGATTTAAAACAGTTGGATAATTTGCAGAAAGTAAACAGTTGATATTTGCGAAAAATAAAACAATTGATATTGCGGAAAATAAAACAATTGATATTGCGGAAGAATTTCCAGCAGTTTTGCGAAAAATTAAAGCAGTTGATATTTACAGAAAATAAAAGCAGTTAATGTTGCGACCGACCATGTAGGCGGTATTGAATTTAAATTGCTGAAAGTAAATTGCTGAAATTTAAAGTGCGGAAAAGTAAAGTGCGGAAAAGTAAACAGTTGATAATTTGCGGAAGGATTTCCAGCAGTGTGCGAAAAATTAAAGCAGTTGAATGTTTACGAAAATTAAAATGCGACCGACCATGTAGGCGGTATTGAATTTAAATTGCTGAAAGTAAATTGCTGGAATTTAAAGTGCGGAAAAGTAAACAGTTGATAAGTGCGACCGACCATGTAGGCGGTATTGAATTTAAATTGCCGAAAGTAAATTGCGGAAAATTAAAGTGCGGAAAAGTAAACAGTTGATAAGTGCGACCGACCATGTAGGCGGTATTGAATTTAAATTGCTGAAAGTAAATTGCAGAATTAAAGTGCGGAATTTAAACAGTTGATATTTTGCGGAAGGATTTCCAGCAGTTTGCGAAAAATTAAAGCAGGTGAATATTTACGAAAATTAAAAAGCGACCGACCATATAGGCGGTATTTTAAATGACTGAATTTAAACAGTTAGATATAAATGACTGAGGTTAGATAACATGATAATGAATATTACGATAAAAAAATGAGCAATTCATGTATAAACAATTCAATAAACAACTTGATAAAAATAATAAAAGAAGCGTACGAAATTTTTACGAAAAAAGTGAATTAAACAATTCACGCATAAAACATACGAAAAATATCACGTATCATGAAAAACAACTATATGAAACATGCGAATATTTTACGTAAAAAAATGACGAAACGAGGACTCAGAAAAATATAAATGGGCTGGGCCCTATTTAAAATTTGGAAGAAATGGGCCAGGAACAATTCCTGGCCCAAGGGAATTCATTTAAATGGTGATGGGCCAAGCCCATCACCTTTCTTCCTTTCCTTGCCCGAAGGGCCGCATGGCCCAAGTCACCATCTTCTTCCTCACGTCGCCGGAGCCACTGCCGGCGACGGAGGTGATGAACCAGGCGGCCAAATCGCCTGGTTCTTGACCCGAATGAAGCGTCTCCCTCCCAGCAGCACAAATACATCATCACAGCAAGGAAAACGGGAACAAAGCAGTGGCATTTTTGCAGAAAACGGCAAGATGCATATTTACATTAATTAACCAAACAATTAACTTAAGCATCGATAATTTAAATGGACGTTAGCGTGGTGAAATTAGACCGAAACTAAAGTGGTTGCAGCAAGTTTTAATGCTTGATTAATTGCCTAAGTTCTAAACGAAATTTTAAACGAAAGGAAGAAAACAAGAGAGAGAACCGCTCACCGTGGTGCTGCTGCCGGCGTGAGGACGAAGGCCGGGAAAGGGACTGAGGGTGCGTGAGTTGGACGGGGAGAATGGAGAGGGGCAGTGGTTTTTTCCTTGCAAAATTTTCGGGCCCTTTGCGAAGGAACAGGGCGGCTATTTATAGCCGAAAGACGCGTGGGAGAGTGGCGGAGGGAGCTGCGCGTGGTGGCCGGACGTGAGGTGGCGAGGCTACGGCTAGGCGTGATGATGGCGGAGGGACAAGGGCTACGGGAGCAGTTGGCTTGGGCGTGGGCTGCTTCGCTGCGTGTTGATCGGACTGTTCATGTGCATTATGCACATTAATTCAAGGGCCATTGATTTGGTTGACTTTCGTCGGTTGACCAGATCAATGGCCATGATCAAATGGCCTTTCATCTGATTTAAATGGCCTCGAGCCGAGAGTCGTGGGCAAACGTACTGACTTTTCGAGCCGAAGGTACTAGCGCGTAGAGAAAAATATGACGGTTTTAGCTATCTACAGTGAATCATGAAAATTTTCCGTTTAACGCGTTTATTTCCTCGTTCAAAGAAGCGGAACGCGGGAACGGAAAAAATAAAGCGTTACACCGAAAATTGCGCGAAACGCTGTAGACCATTGCGACCGGAAAAAAAGCTAGCAACTAGTTGATGGAAAACATTTTGACGGCAAGCTATTGTCCGAGCAGGCTTACTCGGGTCCAATAAAAGCTCGAATAAAATAATAAAAAATAAATAAAAATACTAAAAAATGCGCTAAAACATTAAAAATCCTAAAATTCACGAGATGACCTAAAACGAAGAAAAAACTAGTAAACGACCGCCAGATAGTCAAAAATGTGAGTTTTAAGGCTAAAAATAATAATGATAATAATAATGAAAAATACTTGCCGAAAAATTAAAAGCGCGATTTTCGAAAGCTGACGATGCTAACGATGATGCTAAAACGCGATGAAAACCCTAAAAATGCTAGCAACAGTAATCTTAACTACACACGACTGTAATTTAAGTAAAAATGGCGGTAAATTAAATAAATGACAGAAATGCTAAAATTAAGTAAAAATGGCGTCAAAATTCGGGTATCAACAAAGGTTAGGGAAGGCTGTCAATTACGGCATCTTCCATCTTCTTTTCTTCTGGTTCTTGTAAACACTTTGCATTTAATTCTATTTTCATGTTCATCAAATATTTCTTTCTTTAATTATTATGTCTAGTAGCTAAACACCAAATTCTTGGTAAGGGTTGAGTGAGTATACTTGTTTGATTCATGAGACCGATCTGTTCCAATTATCCTCTCATCGTAATTGATTCAAGTTCTGTTTTCACAAACCGGTTCCCGTCTAGGCTAAGACTCGATCAATCTTAGGCAAGACGACGAATTTGTAGCCAGTCACAAAGGGGACGAGCGAAACCGGAGTGACGAAGTAGGCAGCTAACCTCGCGGGGGTTAGTGAACTTGAATCGATATAGGCCTAACCAGATTGACAACCTAGGGCTCCAAGTTGGGAGTAGCTTGGCCTAGACTCTGTCTTTCCCTATGCCATTGAGAAAACGCATGTGCCTCAAGCCAGCAGCCAATTGGATAAACCCTTTAACCAGCAAAGGTGTCCACTGGCTAGGATCACTAGGAAAGGGGGTACCCTCCAAGTGATTTGAATAGGAGGAAAGTAGGATTGGAAAGGGGTTCCTCCCAATCTATAGCAGAGTTATGAGAGAGAAGGAGAAAATCTAAAGGTTGATGATCGAATAAACAAGTAAAGTGCTCACGAATTCGCCCTTACCAGGAGTTTACTTCACATAAGTTCGCAACCGTTCTCCATCACCAATCTTAGTTAAGATTCACTTCTGCCTAAGATTGCTTCTTTATTTAATTTTTGCTTTATTTCTTTTTATTGCTTTGTTATCTTAATTGCAGAAATGAAACCCCTCAACTCCAGTGACGAGGAAGTCGAGTCAAGACTACAAAACCCCAACAAGATCTCTGTGGACGATCCTCTTACCGCGATCTACAAGTCCCTTGTGGAAAGTGTTAAGTTGTATCCCTTTTATATCTTTTTATACAACTAAATTTGATGCCCTCGACCCGCAATCAACGCCGTAGACTAATGAGTAGGGAGTTGCCCCTGTGGACGTACGAGTTTCTATCCGGTAAGCATGCAGTGCGAAAGGAAGCATGTCATGCCAATCTTTGTGAGTGACCACCATTTTTTGAATGATCTTCTTCAAGGTTTTGTTTGCTGCTTCGACTGCGCCATTCATTTTTGGCCAATATGGTGATGAGTTTCGGTGCTTCACCTTCCAACGTTGGCAAAGACCGTCGATCATTCTTCCGTTTAGATTAGTACCGTTGTCTGTGATGATTGTTTCTAGGACCCCATGACGGCAAATGATGTTCTTCTCAATGAATCGCATGGTTATTTTCTGAGTGATGTTGGAGTAAGAGGCGGCTTCCACCCACTTGGTGAAGTAGTTGATTGCTACGAGGATGAAGCGATGTCTATTAGAGGATGTTGGATGAATTTGGCCGATGATGTCGATTCCCCACATCACAAAAGGCTAAGGCGATGTCATGCTGAAGAGAGGGGCTGGAGGGACATGGAGATGGTCCGCGTAAATCTGACATTTGTGGTATTTTCGGAAGTAGTCGATGCAATCTCGTTCGATGGTGAGCCAAAAATAACCTTGTCTCATTATTTGTCTCGCCATCATATGTCCATTGGCGTGTGTGGAACAAACCCCTTCGTGGATCTCCGTTATGATTCTCTTGGCATCAGCTATGGTGATGCAACGAAGTAAAGCTCCATCAGCTCTCCTTTTATACAAAACTTCGCCGTCGAGGTAGAAGTCTAAAGCCAAGCGTTGGAGGGTCTTTTTGCTAACCCGGATTGCCCCTAGCGGATACTCCCGGTTTCTAATGAATTGTACTAAGTCATGGAACCATGGCTTGCCGTCAGGTTCTTCTTCCAAGGTGACACAGCATGCCAGAGTTTCCTTTACTTCCACCCTCAATGGTTGAAGCATTACTCCGCATTCCAACTTAAACATCGAGGCCAACGTGGCTAACACGTCTGCGAAGTGACTCTTTTCTCTGTCGACTCGGTTGAATTTGGTTTCCTCGAATTCCCGCGTGAGTTGGGTGAGTAACCTTTGATAAGGGATGAGCTTGGAATCCCGTGTGTTCCACAAGTCCTGGGCTTGGTAGATGACGAGGGTTGAATCACCAAAGATTTTGAGCTTTTTTACTTTTAAGTCGATTGCTGCCGTCAGACCGTTGATGCATGCCTCATACTTGGCGATGTTGTTGGTGCATAGGAAGTTCAACTTGCATGCTATGGGGAATTGACGTCTGATAGCATGTCTTTATTATAGGTTTTTCTATCTTATTTCCAGCCTTTTCGAGGGCAAAATACTTCTGATTTGCCTGTTTTCCCATCTTTTTGCAGATCAGCGCCTAAAGGGAGAAAAGAGCGAAAATGAGCCTTTTTGGGAGGATTTCTGGAGGTTTGAAGATCGAGATCTAGAAGAACAGAAGTTGTTGAGCCCGCGACACTAACTTTGCCATCGAGGCCTTGCCGTGGTTTCCATCGTCGAGCCTTGGACAGACCAAAAGCGTTATTTTCACGTGTCCTCGTTGCCGTACTCCCACGTGTCACCTCTGATGTCTTCCCGAAGGTTCCGTGCAGATCCCCAAGAATATTCTCTTTAGTCGTCGTGCCCCCGACGCTAACCAGACCAGTGAGCAGTCTCGTGGCCGCGACGCTTCTGCATCAGTTCTTAATCAAAGGCCAAAGAAAGGAACCTCCGAAGATTCCCACGGGATTCCTTGCGTTTCTAGAAGTTTCCAGAATATTCCAGCACGCTCCATGTGCTATCACTCTCTCCCATTAGCTGGAATTTATCTTTTTGTAGTCCCTTAGCTGGAATTTGTCTTCTTGTGGGTTGGACAATATATAAACCTCCAGTTTTAGGGTTTTAGGTATCTTGTAAATATTTTTCCACTTTCTTCTTTTGGGCAAGATTAGTAGTCTGACAAACTGATATCTAGACCTAGATGATTACTGTCATTCTCTTGGTTATAACTGACGTGAATCCTTGAGTTAGAGTAGACACCTAGTGGGGGACATCGCGAGAGGTCTTTCGTCTAGGGGTAAATGGTCGTTTAGGTTATGTGATGCGAGCTTGACAACCTGAGATGTCACGCCCTAGATCTGTCTTACCTCTACTTCATGGGCATTTTGAGTAGTGCCTCCCCGCATTCGTGCCTGGGGGGATGGCGAAACGTCAAGGCCACCCCATATGTGGAAACGGAGGGTGGCTTCTACCTACGAAGGTAAGTAGGGGCCTACGTAGAAACATGACCCCTATAGCATGTCTATGACATAGGAATAGAATATTTCTGCGTCGATGACTTTCATGTCCTCGACGCAACCCGAGAATGTCCTTTGCTAAGATCTCTTCTCTTCTGATTTTATTGCTTTTAATTTCTTCTCTTCTGACTTTATTTCTTTATTTGATTTCTGTTTGCATGTCTTGCCCTTGATTGTGTTTTACTTTCGTGCCCTTGATTTCTATTTTTATTAATTGTCTTGTTAAGCAACCATCTCTATCTTGGTTAACTAGATTAACCAACCAAACCCCCCCCCCCCCATTGTTTCTTTTATTGTTTCATTTTATATCTGGTCTTGTCTAGTGTATGTCTTCACCATTCACTGTGGATCGAACCTCTTGCCACTGTCTTCAATCCTTTTTTGTTGCATGTGATAAGTTGTAATTATTTGATCGTGCCCTCGACAAGCACTCATCAAATTGGCGTCGTTGCTGGGGATTGGTGTTAAGTCCTGCCCTTGACAGTTCTAGATTTTTTATTTTTATTTATTTTTTAATTATTTCTTTCTCCAATGTCTTATTTTGATTCTTATTCTTACTCACCCTCTTTTCCTCAGTATTTTACTCCTAACCCCCCGTGGTGGGATCAAGAAAATTTCAACTATGCAGGGCAAGACGAACCTAGCTATCAATATTATCAGCCTCCACAACCTCCACAGAGCAACTACGGAAATCAAGAATCTTGGGCAGAACTAGCTAAGCTGAGGAGCCAACTTGAGGAGATGCAATTAGCCTTGCATGAGCTTAAGATACAGAGACAAATAGATGAATTAGCTAATATGGTGAATCAAGGTCAAGTGGCCTTGAAGGAGCTTATGGAGCAGAGACGCCAAGAGACCATTGAAGGAAACTTTGCATGCCAACTTGAGCATCTTGCCCCCGATGCTGGACCACCTTAACCTACCCATCCTGCCCTAGACGTTGCCCCTACACCTGGACCAACAATTTTAGCTCTAACACTTCTGCCCAGGCACACCAGGAGTCACCCTATCACCCCTATAGAACAACATTTGCGGCACTTAGATAGTGACGACTATTCAAGTGAAGAGGAGAATTTTCCCACCGCCATTCTATGGGAGTTACCATCTGAGCGTCATGACCAAAATGATAAGTCTTATGGGATAGATGACCTTTTCATGCCCACGAATGAGCTAAACTTGGAGGGCCCAGGATGTCTTCTTTCAGAGTCAGGAGCCAACGTAGAGTTCAAGGCCAGTGCAGTCACAATATTGAGCGATGCAAATCTGCCAAATTTTTACGACTAGCGTCATGCCCTCGACAAGCCGGAATGTCGTGCCCTCGACGCAGAATTAGAGGCAGAAGCCGTTGTTTAACCAAATTTGCCAAGTCAACTCTAGAATTGTTCTGACACTTTGGTGGGCTAAGGGATTGAGGTTTTTGAGGTTTTTCACCACATCAAATCTTGTGAGGAGCGTCATGCCCTCGACACAAAATTCAAGCCGGGGGAGGTTAAAAAGGACGATTTAAGAGAGATTGAGGAAGAGATAATCGAGGTCTTGAGCTCTAAAGCCGTTATGTGTGACAGGGAGATTTCTAAACTTACTGATTATATTGATCCTTTTCTTGAATCACCTTTCACTCATAATATTTTTTTCCTCTTTATTTTGCGGGAATCCAAATTAACATTTAAATCATTTTATGGTTGCCTGCAGGATGCTTTGCTACTGGACCATCCACTTCATGCCATAATTCACATCAAACTAAGAGGATGGAAAGCATTTAGTAGGATTGGCTGAAGTTTGAACAACCAACGTCGTGCCCTCGACGATAACAGAGGCGGTTCGTGAGAGGCAACCCACGTTCTTTCCTCTTTCTTTTTTTTTAATTTCTGCTTCACTCTTTATTTTTCAGAACTTTCTTGTGTGTGCCTTTCTCGCATTGAGGACAATGCGAAGCCTAAGTGTGGGGAGGGATTTATCTATGTGTTTATTGCATGTTTAATTTCCCGTTTGATTGCATAATTGCTTGTTTTGTTGCGAAAAATTTAAATTTTTTTCAGATTTTTAATTTTTAGGATTTTGCTAAATTTTTGCCAAAATTCTGTCACTGCCCAGTTTTTAAAACCTCTATCAATGGACACACACTTTTTGATCATTTCGCACAAGTATAAACCACCAACACCATTGTCTAGACCTAGCTATTCCCATTTTTGCCTGTTGAATCTTATATCCATATCTAGGCCACGACATCAGTAGTCACAAAAGCACCCTGTGAGCACTTGAGCTTCCACGCCTATTTCTTTCTTATGTAATTAGGATGCTTTAGCTAGGCACTGGTTGATCTTGCATGATATCCCTGGGTATAGGCACTATTAGACATGGGAAAGCATCGATTTGACAGAAAACTTCGCATCAATGTCTTTTTCTTTCTTTTCTCCCCCTCATCTTTCTTCTCTTTTCATGCCCCCAACATTCCCCTCTTTTTCATATTCTTTCCTGACCATTCGTTTTTTTTTCTTGATCTTTTTCCTTGGCAGGTAAGGTAGCGATCGTTGAGGGTAACGTCGAGGGCTAGACATCTAAAGAACGCGCAGACAAGTTCAAGTGTGGGGAAGCAGACAAAAGCAAAAGACTTCAAAGTAGAAAACAGAAAGCAAAGATCTAGGGCAAGAAAAAAGTTTCGAGCCCTAGAACGTCTAAAGCAATCGAGCCCCCAGAAAGTTTCAAGTGTGGGGAAGCCAAAGAAGTCACTATCGATGCTGTAACCAGATGAAGGGCAAGCGTCGAACGAAAAATCAAAAGTTGCATGCCCAAAAGAATCAAAGTTTTGTAACTGGTTCGTGCCCCCTCCTCTAAAAAAAAAAAGCATTTAAATTTCAAAATAAAAGGAAAGGAGGGGGCATTAAGCGAACAAAAAGAGCATCCACATCCGAAGCCTTAACAAGAAGATTTTCCTGCCCTCGAAAGAAGACCTCTGTCTAGCTCCCAAATCATCATCGTGCCCTCGATGAAAGCTGCCTTGCCATTTCGCCTTTTTCCTAAGCCAAGGAATCCAACCAGGTTCTACCTGGTCATTTCTTTTCTTTCCTTATTTTCTCCCCTCATTTCTCTTTTGCTCATCTCCTGTTTCTCTCTACCACATTTCTAGCTCATTTCGTCCCTTTTCTTTCTTTTTACTGATGCGTTGTTTTTTCGATTGTTGATTGCCCATGCGTGTGTTCTACAGTACTCGGATTGATATGAAAGTTTGACTTTGTGCTGTGTTATATGCATTTAGTTTTGAGCATAAACACTTAGCCTTGCTTGTGAGAGTGAGTGTAAACACGTATCTGGTGAGTACTGCTGATTAAGGGCTTGATATGGGAAAGTTTGATCTTTGGGGTCCTTACCCCTCTGGTTTGATGCAGGTGTCTCCTAGGTGAGAATGGGTTATGTGTGAAGTCTAGCTTGGTGCCGGTTTGTATTTGTGTGTGGTCACTGTGTTGTCTGTTTCTAGAGGTAGTTTTCAGTTTTGTGATTGCTCGAGGGCGAGCAATGGGCAGTGTGGAGATTTGTGATAAGATTTAATTTCTGTGACAATCGGGATGATGACTACTGTTGGTCGGAGTTGCTGTAGTTGTCATCGAACTCACCTGTAAGGCGCCGGAGTGGGGACTCCGGCGTAGACACTCCGCTGCTTAAGTCAGTAAACGGTTCAAAAATAGCAGAGGTTCTAGTAGTAAATTCTGGCTTACTTGATGTTTTACATTAAAGGGTATTTGTAGGCCGCTGGAGGCGATATCTGGACGAAATAGCTATATCCATGTGAGACGACGCTCCTGATGACGTCACGAGCGATACCTGCTGATGATGTCATCGACGATACCTGAGGGAACGCCATGGGCGATGCCTCTGAGGTGGGTACCGGGGGCGATACCTATGATGATTTTTAGGGGTGATAACTCTGATGAGGGTGTCGGGGGGCGATACCCAGGGTCATATCGGGCATGATAACTCCGTGGACCCCCCGGGATGGGATGATGCCGTGCGCCTAGAGACGCGTGAGACCTCCCCCCCACTGATGTCGACCATCCCGGAGAACACCTCATAATCCAGTGACGATAGCTTAGATGTCTGAAAAGGCTTACATGATTCCGCCCTCGGCGAGGATCATAATTACGGCGATGTCCTTGGGATTGTCTTATTTGTTATCATAAGCCCAACTGAAAACGAGCTCGAGTGTTCACCAAGGGCTGTCGTTCCCTGTCCATGTCTGGAATCTTAGGAGAGGGTCCTTTCCTCCTTATGACGATATACTTGCGAGGTCTCCGAGCTTCTTTGCCTATTTCAATAAATTTTATAAGGTTCGGTTTAACGACATGCAGCGCCTAAATCCGGAGCTTTCCTCCGAGTAAGCGGATTTCGGTTTTCATTTCTGTCCAGAGACCTGTCCTCATGAGGTATCAAGGAATCAGCGAGAGACGCCGCTACCCCATCTATAGCCGTTAGGACGTCTCTTTCGTCTAGCGATATTATATTGCCTGGTCCATCGACATGGCTTAGAAGGTTGCGAACTCGTCCGTGCCGTAGGAGAGTTACTGACGGACCACTTTCGACATCGCCGCGGACTGCGACCAGGTTCGTACCGTTGAGGTAAGTTTGCATACATTCCGGGTCCATCAGCCTTTTGGGTGAACTGCAAACAGGTAGAGGAGATAGGTATTTTACGGAGACATTAGTAAACTTTGTACTTATAGGGATTTTGAGAACACGCGAGTTCTTTCTTTCCTCTCCGCCCATGGAAACAGTGATATTGACGCGGTTTTATGCCATCAGCTGCCTACGATCTGTGCGGCTTTATACCACTAGATACCTACGATATCGGCGAGGCTTTACACTGCTAGGAGCTACCTGCAACATCGACGAAGCCTTATACTGTGGATTTCTACAACCGTACGACTTTTACGTCATGGTCACCCGTAATATCGCGCTCCTCGGCGTTTTCCAGGATTCTATCTCGTGCTCCTCTCGAATATCTGCGTCATTAACAGTATATGAACGTAGACCCTCGTTTCCACTTCAGGTCCATCGGTCTTCGAGGATAACGGGACAGCTCATTTTTTTAGGACCTCCTTTTTCCCGAAGGCCCTTTTTTCGGAGCCTATAAATCTGAGAGCTTTCTCTACTCATGCTCTTCTCATCTTTTTCTTTCGCAATTTGCATCATGGATCATCTGACTAAAAAATTTCTCCTTTCCAAGGGCCACACTCTCAAGAACCTCAATGATGGTGACGTCGGGTTCCTGGAGAACATGCTGATCAAGACCTCCAAGGACATCTTGGAGTTGCAAGGGATGTTGACCCCACTCCATTCCAGGCTGGACGCTACATCTCTAGAGGACTTCAATCCTTTAGAGTGCGTGTCGAAGCTAGCCACCTCCATCGCTCGGATTCAAGTGGTGATCGCCATGTTGCAGCAGCGCAAGGACATGCTGGGGTACTGCTTGAAGGGAATGAGGGTCACTTCTGCTGACCTCACTCTGGTCATGGATTCCCTGAGAGATATTCCCGAGGTACCCGAGGATGCTGGCTCTGACGCCTGATGTTGGCGGCTCCCTTTGAACCTTCTCTCCTTTTCTATTTTACGCAACTGTACTTTTCGACCGTTAGGCCATAATACTTCTGCTTGCCACTATTCTTCTTCTTCAACGCGTCATTTGTCTCTTTTTTGGTTGGCGGCTTCCCAAGCCCAACTGAAAACGAGTCAGTTATTATATGGTTTTTTCATGGCGGTTTTCTCGCTAACAGTTCTGTATTGATTCCACGCCGCCGCTTCAGTGTCAACTGATTGGGCTAATTTTCGGGTTTCCTCGATCTGTGGGAGATTTCAACAGGCGTGACTGCAAATCCAGATTGGCACTCTAGGTTGTACACGTGATAATTAAAAGCTTTTCTCCCTCCTCTGGCTATTTAATGGGATTCTTTTCCCCCCTATTTCCCTTCATCTTCTTGTTTGCTTTTCTCTTTACAGGTTGCCTGTGATCTCATGTCTGATTCTCATTTTTTGGATACTGCTGCGCGGGATTCTCCGCCAACTCCTCCGACTTCACCAGATTCAGACAATCCTCCTCCGTCACCCCCCTGGAGACCGTTCGTCCGCCGGCGGGGGCACAAAAGGCCGAGGACAAATGCCTTAAAGGTGCCTGAAACACTTTCTATTTCTTCCGCCCCTTCTGTTCAAAAGGGGACAGAACCATCTCTTCTTTCTCACCTTTCGCCAAAGAGGGCTCTTTCTGCCAGCGGGGGCGAGGAAATGGTGACGTCAGCCGCTGAGGAGGAGTCAGGTCGATCAATGATACGCATAGGAAAAAAGGTTGATGAGCCTTTCCCTCCCATCAGTAGGGAGCTATCGTTCTTAGATGATGATGTAGTTTATTGCTATGGTATCACTTGGTCTGACGGTGATTGGTTTAGTTTGTCTTGCTTCTTTGTAGATGCCGTATGGCTATTCAAAATGAATAAGATAACGCTTCACTTTTTCTTTTGTGCCCCTATCGCCTTCACGCGTTATTTCTTCAAGCGTCAAGGGTTGTCGCGGGGGGATAGTTACTGGTGGGGGCAACCGTCTTTTGGTTTTCAGTAACTGTCTTCTCCTACAGACATAAATGACTGTCCACGCGTCGCTTTCTGCTCCGCACGTGTCTCACTTTTACAGGCTATTTTTTCTTCAAGTTTGATCTTTATAAGGGAACTGCTGTTCTCTTTTATTATTTTTGCCAATACTTTAAAATTTTTCGCACTTTCTCTTTCTTCTGTGCTTCTTCCTACTCAAGAGGAGTTTCTGCAACTGCTCGCCGGAGCCGACGGCCTGTTTACTGGCTTCCTGCCCCAGGTATTTTGTTCTCTTCTCATCGTAGTTTAATTTTTCAGTCCCTTATGTCTCATATTAGAGCCGCTGCGGGCACTGAGAATCCCATAGATCTCGAGGCTAGGAGAGCTCATAGTATTTTTGATTGTAGTGAGGTTTTGAGAGCAGAGCTAGAGGAGAACGGTATCACCTTTCCCTTGGGTTGCCGCCCTCATATCCCTACGAAGGATATCCGGCTTCATGATGCCATGCGGGGAATGTTCCGGGTGGTTTATTTCAAGATGTTCCTCTATGGATTTCATCTTCCGATCCATACTTCTCTGATGAAGCTGCTAAATCATTACGATCTCAATCCTGTTCAAATAACTCCATCTTCCTGGAGTGGGATTTATGCCTTCCTTCGGGCGTGCGAGATGAAGCATATTTTCACTCCCTCCCTCGATCTGTTCCGCACGTTTTTCAGCCTGAGCTGCCGCGACTGCTTGGTGGATATCACCCTAAGATGGAATGACGCCATCGTGCAGTTTTTCTGGCGGAACTTTCAAGGTTTTGAGGACAACGTGGGCAACTGGAAAAATGGCTTCTTTACCCTTCGCCTGTCGTCTCGCTGGTGGCGCGGGGGTTTTAACCGAGAGATTACCGGTGCCGCTTGGAAAAAACCAGAAGTGCTATCTAGTATCGACGTGTCTCATGTTAACGCCTTGTTAGAGATAGAAGGGTTTTTCCGCATTTGGGAATTTGCTCGGTTTAGACCCTTGAAAGAGTGTGCCGTTGGTGAGTTTTTCTTTGGCCACGTTATCGCTTCAATTTGCTCGGTATATTAATATGCTTTTGTTGGCAGGTAGCGCTGAGGGTTGTTCTTCCGGAGGAAATAACATCCCTCTGAATGTAGTGCCGCTTCAAACATTGCCCCCTTCTCCGCCACCTGAGAGCTCCAGCCATTCTACTATTCCGTCGAGGGGAAAGAGAACTAAGACCGTCGTAACGCGTATTGCTTCCGCTCGACCTTCTCATTTTGTTGAGAATTGGTTGCCGCATCGGGGTAGGGGAGTGATTCCGAGTCGCTCTGAGACTGGAATAGTCGACAGCGATAGTGAGAGCATGGATATCGGTCCCAAGCTACGTCAAGCCACTCTTGCCCAACGAATGAAGCTTAGGGCGAGAAAAAACAATTTCGCGGTGGAGTCGACCGATGATGATAGCGAAGAGATAGCTGCCGAGACGGAGCGTCTCCAAAAGAAAATTCGGAAAGAGAAGACTAGTCCACCAATTCCTACCTTGAGGGAGGTTAACGCAGTCCCTACCGTGAAGGTGGACACTTCTCATGTCGCAAGTACCTCGCAAGCAACGGAGGTCGTCAAGGTGTCTTCGGCCATTCCTTCCAAAACTAATGAGGTTTCAACGGCGGTGGACCCACCCTTGCCGCCTGGTGGCCCTGATTCTCCGATCTCTTCCTGTATTCCGGATGTGACCGTGCCAGTTTCGAACCCCATTGTTCCTCCTGACTCTTTCCCGAGGAAGCCTCAACCCTTATTCCTTTCTTCAATTTCGGGCATTGGTAATTGTGCAAAAAGTTGTTCTCCTCCCTATATCGCCAATCTTTCCCCTCAAAGTCCTCAAGGAAATGTCGCATACCAGCTGGATCTGTCATCCTTTGGGACTACTGGGCTTCGCACTTTAGGGATATCGGATTCGCTATCGCGAGATGAGCTAGTAGGCTCTATAGTGGGTCAAATGTTCAGCTCTTCGAAGGACAAGGAAGAGTTCCTATGACATCCCCCTGAGGTTCAGCATTCACGCCTTCTGAACGACATGTTGGCCAGCTTCCACGAGCTGCACTATTTTCTCGAGGATCAGAGCGACAAGGTTCGGCGTTCTCCCGATTCGAGGGAACAACTAGATGCTGCTTTGGCGAAGATAACAGAGTTGTCCAAGCTTCAAGATCGAACTCGGGCAGAGTTGAACGAGTGTTGCGCCGAGCTCGCGCGAGAAAAATCAAAACGGAAGGCCAAAGTAGAATTGTTGGAGGCGGAATTGGTGGCGGCTGACAAAAGAAACACTTATCTTCACGAAGAGATATCGTCCCATGACGCGGATCTGGCCAAAGTACCTTCAAAGATAGCTTGGTGGAAAAACAAGACCATGGAGGTTTGTATCACCGGATTTACAGATCTCTTCCACCAGGGGACTGTTGATTCATCTAAGCTGGCAGATTACTCCTCCAAAAAGTTAAAGGACTTAGGCGAAGGCGAGGGAGATTTTCTTTCTTTCGGGGAGGAATAAGGAAGTGGCCGCTGCGATATCCGTGCTGGGCCATGATTAATCAAGGCTGACCCTTCGAAGGGTTTTCCTTTTTATTTGCTTTCTTTGTCTTGTAATAACGCCTTCTCGCGCAACGATATCTGTACTTCATTCTTAGATAATAACTGACCCTTGTTTCATTTTCCCGCGTTATCTCCATTATTGCAATATCACTTTTGTTTTACTCCAGAAAATCTTTTCTGCTTTTCGGAGCATTTAATGCTCACGATCCTCTCATTAATACGCGAGAAAATCCGTGGTGACTCAAGCACACGTGTCCGTTCTTTAGGACACCTAGGGCTAGCGTGCTTCAGAATTTTAACAAAATCGAAGTGTTGTTGCGTTTCTCTAGAATTGTACTCATTGCTTGAGTCCTTTCCCTGTGATGCTCTCCCGCAACGACTGCAACGTCCGTCGTTTCCTTTGACCGCTGGGGTTATAAAACCCAATACTTATTTCTTTTTCTTACTTTTGTCATTCTGCTTTCTTCATACTTTCTCTGGTCTGGGTTTAACCAAGACGTCAAGGATAAGGTCTGGGGTCGGCCAGAAAACCTTCCTCAGTGGGAACAAGGCTGGCTAGACAAATTGCTTCAACTGGAAATCAGCGTTCACATCTGTTATGTGGCATTCGGGGGTGATATCAAGGACTGCGTTAGACGTGAGTGTCGTGTCGCTTCTTTCCTTATTACCGCTGATACTAATGCTAACGTTATTTTGTGGCTATGCAGCGACGGATCCCGATTACAAGCCTGAAAGTGTTAGGAGACGACTGAAAAGAGCCCAAGAGAGAGAAGAAAAAGAGAGGGCAGCCTCCACGGGAGTTACTGATAGCCCTACTGTACTGCCTACTGCTTCCGTGAGCCTTGCTCAAGTATCCTCTTCCTCGGCTGGTGAGGGAAATACCGGCATTCCTTCAGGTATCCCCATCGTGACCGTCGCTGCCCCTCCTGCCCAGCCGTCTTCTTCTAAAGTTCCTAAGGCCCTTGCCAAAGGAAAAAAGAAGAAAAGAACAAGAAGTGTTGCCGCTCTCACTCCTTCTCCGAACGGGGCAGGTTCTTCGGAAGCACCTCCTCTTAACACTGCTGTCGTGAGTGTGGTTTTTGGTTGCGATATGTTGTGTATTGACGTTTGCTACCATTCCATTTGTTTCTCTTATATGTGCTTTGTACTGAGTTCTTTGCAGGATACTGTTACCATTTCTACTTCCGCATCTCCTGTAGGCGATATGGACATGGGTTATGTGCTGGGTGGTTCCAGGAAGAGATCCCGGCCGGAGGGCGAGGGTGGAAGCTTATCTTCTACTATTGCTGCTACGGAAGTCAGGCCTGATAGGGCCTTTGTTTCTATGGATGCACCTCAGAATAACCCGTCTGAATTTCAAGTTAATATGGGTACGACGGAGTCTTTCGGGGCTTCGCCCAATTCTTTCGGCAGGCCTGTTCACTCATATGGTCCTAACTTGGACTATCAAGAGGGTTTGCAGGACTTTTCGAGCTATCATCCTCACGGTTCCTACCTCGTCTAAGAGGGCCCTTCTACACAGGTTCATCCTCCTGTTCCCTTGGCGTTTGTCCCTTCAAGCGTTCCCTTGTCGCAGCGTTCCGGCGAGAGGGGCACCGCCTTCAATTTTGCCGCAGATCTAAGCCCGATGGGTGAGTCCAGCACTATGACTCACCAGGTTGGCTTGAATGATTTTCACAATACAGGTTTAGCGGCTCTTGGGGGCGATGGCTCAGACGAGGTTTCCGCTTTATTAGCTGCTCAGATATTATCCTCCGCTGCCGAACGGGAAGCTTTCCTCTCCAAGGTTGATGATGACAAGGCGAATTCGATGCGCTCTAGCCTCTTCGCCAATTTTGTGAAGTTCCATTACTGGACCGAGGCTGTCTCTCTTACTGCCTCTTTGTCTGAACTTTCGCGAGAGCGAAATGAAAAGGAGAAGTTGCTGGAGGAACGCACACAACTACTGCTGACCCAGCAAGAGCAAAAGGGGCAAACAGCCACCCTTGATGCTGCCTTAACAGCGGAAAGAGCCAAGAATGCTGTCCTAGAGGAAGAGAGGTCATCCTTAACAAGGGAGAAAATTACCCTGGAGGAAAGGAAGAACGCTCTGGAAGAGGAGTCAGCCGATAAATGTCTGTGGTACATTGAGCGGACTGCCACTATTTTGGTTGATTGCTTCGAGGAAGTCCATGGAATGGCCGCGTATAAGGGTGAGGAGGTCACGAGGGCTTTCAAACTGAAGTCCGCCGACCTCACTGAAGCGGGTTATCGCCGAGCCAAGGTAGAGGGCTAGAAACGGAGGAACCCCGAGGGCTGACGCATCATAAAGCCTTGCCGCCTCTTCCGTACTCATTGGGAATTAACAGGCTTTTTTGTTTTTCGCATCCGCGGCGTTATTGTTTTGGCCTTGGGACTTGTGACCCTTCAAAGGCATTTTTATATGTTCAAAAAGTTTATAATGTTATCACTGTCTTTCCCTTAGTTTTCACTTTCGAAAGCTCCCTTAACGCCGTTATCGCCCTGATAACATAATGGGGTTACTTTCTCTAGCAGACTCGTAGTGTTTCAGCAACAGATATCACTGAGGTCAGTATCGGGTTGGCTTTCCCGGCGAGCCTTATAGTATCGCCACTTGTGCAATCGTCAATATTTCCGCTGCTCGAAAAGTATTATGCACATTCTCAATTGTAAACCATCAGTAGCATAACGGGTTATAAGAGATAGTAATTACCCGTAGGAGTCTTTCCGCTGCTGTCATAGGGCGTTAGTATGGAAGCCGCGTGAATCACTTTTTCTGTCAGCTCTACTGCACTAGGGATTACGCGCCTAGTTACTAGCTGGAATTTCGTGATTCTTTACGTTTCCATCTTTCCACGATCGGCCTGGAAAGTGCCTCATCTTAGTGAGCCGTCAGATCGGGACAGGCTGTCACAAGGATAGGACTTTTCACTTTCAGGCGTTGTCCTCGCGTTTAGAATCATGCCCTCACTTGATGGACCGACTACACTAGTCCGGTCATTAAGATAGGACTTTTCATTTCTAGAATAGAGTTACTATTTCCTTGGGGGCGTGCCTTGTCTTGATGAGCCGTCTCTACGAGAACGGTTAGTACAAGAAAAGGACTTTTCACTCCCAAGGATTCCGGGTTGTGCCCTCACTTAGTGAGCCATCTGATCAGGACCGGCATTCACAAGGATAGGACTTTTCACTCCCCGGGGGCGCTAGGGATCTTTTAATCTCAACGCTAGTTCAAGGCATGCTGGGTCGTGCCCTCACTTAGTGAGCCATCTGATCAGGACCGGCATTCACAAGGATAGGACTTTTCACTCCCAGGATCCCCCATTTTTTATCTGCACAAAAGCAACCACAAACACCCAAGAAAGCTCTCTCACTGAGCGTTAGCTAAGGTTAGGGTTGGCATTAGTCAAAGGTGCAGATAAATCAAGTTCTAGGATAATATAATTTCAAACGAGCAATATTCCAAGAGTTAGATAAGGGAGTACCATCGAGTGTCTCCAGATGATAGTCTCCTTTTTTGATAACTCGGGTAACGCGATATGGCCCATCCCAGTTTGGACTGAGCTTCCCCACACGTTGACCAGCCGCTCGCTTGTCTCTAAGCACCAGATCGTCTGTCTTTAGCAACCGTTCTTTGACGCGCCTGTTATGATAACGGGTCATCTTTCGTTTGTAGTGTTGCGTTTTCAGGAGGGTTTCTGCTCGGACCTCCAGTAACGCGTCAAGGTTAGCTCGTAACCTTTCCTCATTCAGCTCCTCCCGAAAGTGAGCCACTCGCAGGCTCATGGTACTGATTTCTACCGGCGTAACAACCTCGGTTCTGAAGGCCAATGCGAAAGGTGTTTCCCCAGTACTGGTTTTAACGGTCATGCGGTACGCCCACATCACGTATGGCAGCTCGTCAACCCATTTCTTTTTAGACCCCTCCAGGTTTTTCTTAATGCCGCTGAGGATGCTCCGATTTGTCACTTCTGCCTGTCCATTGGTTTGGGGGTGAGCCACGGAAGAGAATCGTTGCTCTATCCCGAATTCCGAGCATTGGTCTTTGAAGAATTGGCTGGTGAACTGTGTCCCGTTATCGCTGATTAGGATACGGGGTACGCCAAACCTCATGATAACTTGGTGTTTGAAGAAACGCCAAGTTTTTTCCGCCGTGATGTTGGCGACCGCTTCAGCCTCCGCCCACTTCGTAAAGTAGTCCACTGCCACTATTACAAATTTTAGTTGGGACCTTGCCTTTGGAAACGGGCCCAGGATATCGATTCCCCATTTAGCAAAAGGACAATGAGCAATAATCTCAGATATTTCAGTGGCGGGACGTCGAAGAATTTTAGAGAACTCCTGACATTTCGGGCAAGTTTGCACATAGTTGTGACAATCTCTCCGGATGGTGGGCCAGTAGAATCCAGATTTGAATACTTGTGCGGCCAGGGTGCCGCCCGACACGTGCATACCGCATACCCCTTCATGAATTTCGCGCAAGGTGTGAAGACCCTCTTGCTCCGTTATACATTTGGCAGCTGGGTGCGAAAAGCATCTTCGAACCAGGTCCCCGTCATAATACGTACAGCGAGCTGCCTGTCTCAGCACTCTTTTCTTTTCAGTGATATTCCCAGGCAGTTCCTCGTATTTTAAGTATTTGATTACGGGGACCCGCCAGTCATTCTCGAGTTCTTCCACACACAGAGACGCTTGCTCTTCCATGAAGGAGGGTACAGGTAATTTTCGGTAATACACGCCTTTGGGTATGGATGCTTCCGGGTTTGCAGCCAGCTTGGCTAGATTGTCAGCTTCGGCGTTGTCCTCTCGGGGAATGTGCTCAAAACTAACTTGCATGCCTTCTTTCTTTATTTCCAATAGCTCCCGTATCACTTTGGTGAGATACTGGACCATGATGGGCTCCCGAGCTTGAGAGCGCCCCAAGACTTGGTCGATTACTAGTTTGGAGTCACCGCAAATTTTTAGACGCAGGTCTCCTGTTCTTCCGGTATCGTGCCTACCTTTGGAAGAAAGGCTTCTCCCTATCCGGAGTCCGGCTAGTAACGCCTCATATTCTGCCGCATTATTGGATAAGGGCTGCAGGATTCGGATAGCGTATTGTATTCGCATATCGAGCGGCCCGTTTATAAAGATTCCTGCTCCAGCCAATTCTTGATTTTTAGCCCCATCTACATGAATGATCCAAAGGTCCGTATAAGTTTCCGGAAACGAGAGATCCAAATCACCCCATTCCTCTTCGGGTACGTCTGTTAATGGATCTTCTGTAAAGGTGCATTCCGCTATAAAATCTGCCAAGATTTGAGCCTTCACAGATGGCCGAGACTGATACCTCAGCCCATATTGCTCGAGTTCGAGAGCCCAGATTAGCATTCTTCCCGAGGATTCAGGCTTTCAAAATATCCTCTTTAGAGGTTGGTCTATAAGCACGATAACGGGGTAGGACTGGAAATATCAGCCCATTTTTTGAGTGGCTTGTATCAGTACGAATGTTATTTTTTCAATTCGGGCGTATCGCAACTCCGCATCTTTCAGAACGTGACTTACAAAATATACGGGGCGGTGCGCGTGGCTATCGTCGCGAACGAGGACGGCACTAATCACTTCGTCGGCAGCGTCGAGGTATAAATATAAAGTGTCACCCAGCTCCGGCCTTGTCAGCAGTAGGTCAGACGATAGGTAATCTTTTAGGCTGACGAATACCTCCTCACATTCTAGGGTCCACCCGAACGGTGCTTTCTTGCGTATGACTTTGAAGCAAGGGAGGTACTTTTCGCCCTGTTTGGAAATAAATCGCCCTAAGGCGATAACACGCCCCGTCAGCCTTTGTACCTCCTTAATGGTTCTTGGAGATATCATATCTTGTATGGCTTTAATCTTTGAGGGATTAGGCTGGATTCCTTTTCGGCTGACTATGTAGCCCAGGAACTTTCCCGTCTGAAACGCGAACATGCATTTTCGGGGGTTCAGTTTCATGCGATGCCTTTTCATTACATCAAAAACTTCCTTTAGATCCCGCAGGTGATTATGAAAGTTCGTGCTTTTTACCAATATATCATCAACGTAGGCTTCCACATTCCTTCCTATCTGTTCTTCGAATATTCTGTTTGCCATACGTTGGAATGTTGCCCCTGCGTTCTTCAGCCCAAACGACATTGTCATATAACAGTAGGTGGCTTTAGGAGTGATGAAGACAGTCTTTTCTTCATCTTCCACAGCCATAGGAATTTAGGAAAACGCGCGTTGCTTTTGCTGGACCGGTTTGACGCTAGGGTCAACATTGAGCCGGTGTTCTGCTATTTCGCGTGATATACCTGGCATGTCTGTGGGTTTCCATGCAAATTCTCCTCGACACTTGTTCAATAACTGGGCCAATTGAAGGTTTTCCTCTGGACTGAGCCTTTCGCTGACTAGGAAGTCTGCTTCTTCTATGCCGATTACTGGTACGGGCACCATTTTGTCAAGAGGTTGGGCGCGCTTCTCATCACCTTGTTCGTATGGGTCCGCCGTTATACATACATACCTATCGCAACTCTTTTGAGTCATGAGCAGGTAACATTCGGCTGCCAGTTTTTGATTGCCCTTTATCGCTACTACTCCATCCCAGGAGGGGTATTTCATCTTCAAATGCTTCTGAGATATTACCGCTCCAAAGCGGTTGAGAAAAGGTCATCCGAGTATGACATTGTAGGGCAAGTTTAAGTCCACAATAAGGAATAACAGATCCTCTGACCGCTTGGAGGTGTCTTCTCTGAAGTATACGGGCAGAGTAGTTATCCCTGTGACTGGGATTGGGACCCCGTCCACCCCAATTATGGGTTTCTTGCAAGGTATTAATTCGTTGTCGGGCCATTTCATGAGATTGTAGGCCTCTAACGAGAAGAGGTTCACTGCACTTCCGTTATCTATGAGAGTTCTTCTGACTCTGTGACTGGCAATGATGGGCGTAACCACCAATGCATCATTATGCGGATAGACAACGCCTTTCTCGTCCTCTTCGGAGAAGGCTAATACCATGCGATCTAGGACGCTTATTGTTTCACCTTTCTTTATCGCGCCATTTCGCTTGCGTTTTTCTCCTAACGTCGTCGTTGGTGGTTCTGGTTCATCTATGTAAGGAGTCCCTCCTGCTATGATGTTAATCATAGGGAAGTTCTCGTCGTCTACCGCAAAAGTTTCCTAACCTCTTCCTCCGGGAGCATTATCCTTTTGTGGGACGCGAGGGGGCACTTGTCGGTCATCTGTGACCCTTTTCGTGGGATTATTTCTGGCGTCTTCTCTTACTTTGGCTGCGAATTCTCCCAAGTAACCCTCTTCCACCAAACGTTCTATTGCCGATTCTAAGTCCCTGCATACTTCCGTAGAATGCCCCCTGGCTTTGTGGAACTTGCAATAAGCATTTTCTCTTCTCCCTAGAAGCACTCCGGGCTTTACAGGCGCAGGGTAACTGATGGGAAGGTTTCGCTGTTCCACTATCACTAAAATCTCTGCCCTTCGTAGATTAAGGGAAGGGAAATTAGGGTCGTATGCCCGACCTTTAGAAGAATCTCCTTGGCGCTGAGATGGGGAACTGCCAGGTTTTCCCTTTGAAGTGTTACCTTTCCGCCCACTGGAGGTTTTGGGAATATGATCTTTCCGCCGAGCATACTCGTCGGTGAGGCGGTCATCAGGAATGGTGTTTGCAGGAGCGTTTGGAATCAGAGGCGCCTCAGGCGGCATGCCATAGGTTCTATCTCTGTTTTCCTCTTCTTCCATTTTCGCGTAATTATGGGCTTTAAGTCTTAATGCGTCTAGAATCGCTAGAGGGTCCACCATTAGTGCATCTCTCAATTTACTATAACGGCAGTTCCTCTTCAAGGCTTCTATAGCAAAATCAATGGTAATGCCCGGCGTTAGTGACATTTCCAGATCAAATCGACTAAGAAATTCCTTCAGAGTTTCCTGAGGCCTTCGACGTAGGTCAAATAACGCGGCGGCAGATTTCCTGATTGGAATCGCTGTACTGAATCTGCTCCGGAACTTGGATTCCAACTGTGCAAAATTGCTGATAGATCCGCCAGGAAGGCCCTCGAACCAAGGCGTGCGACTCCTGATAATGTCATAACAAATATTTGGCATAACGTCGCATCACTGTGCGTCTGAAATTGCACGAAATCCTTCACTTTATTGATGTGGGAAATGGGATCTCTGGTGCCGTCATAAGTTTCAGTGGGAAGCTTCACATGCCGACTGACCTTATGGCGTCTTATACGACGGCTAAATGGATGACCTGATGTGTCATCAAGGATTTCATGCTCATGGCGTGGGGGAGATATTTCCGCAGGACGCCTCCGATTCCGCGGATCTGGCGTGGGATGTCGCCTAGGAGACCTACTGTGGCTCCTGGGCGAGCGAGTTTGGTATCTCCTGCTGCTGGATCTTTCACTGCGCTCAAAAGACAAATCTCTATTCATTCCTTCTCTTCGACCGTCCCAACGGTTTCTGGCCTCCTCGAGGTGCCGATCCTCCAGAGGGATGGGACCTTGGGGCACTTGCGGTACATAAGGCTCCAATCGTCCTTGAGTGAGCGCGCACAAAATTGATCGGGGGATCAGCTATAGGTACAGTTGATCGGAGGTTTTCCTGTAATGATGGTGACAAGGGCCGTTCGGTGACAATAGATGGCGTGAACATGACACGGGGAGGGACACTCGACCCAGAGATTTCAGGTGTCATTTTGACAACCATTTCTATCAAATAGTCCAACCGAGCACGAAGGGCCGCTATTTCACTCGCAAAAGGGTGTTCTGTACTATTTAACACAAATCCCCTCGGAGCAGGAGTAGAGAAGCTGGATCCCGCCATTTGGGACAACGAAATGGTCGCCTGCGAGGAAAGGGCTTCCCCTGCAGACCTGGTCAAAAGATCTAGAGATTCTGAACTAATTTGTTGTGCTGTCACAGAAAGATCAGCAGTAGCAAAAGGGAATAACTGTCTACGAATCGAAAAAGGAATATTAGAGGATGGGGGTCGCGTCTGCTCCGACTCAGAAGTCATGATTGTTCCAATCTCTGGGTAGAACAGAGCTTGGCTATTAAGAATGCTCACTTAATGCACCAAGGCTCTCAATGAAAGCACCAATTTGATAAGATTTAATTTCTGTGCCGATCGGGATGATGACTACTGTTGGTCGGAGTTGCTGTAGTTGTCATCGAACTCACCTGCAAGGCGCCGGAGGGGGGACTCCGGCATAGACACTCCGATGCTTAAGTCAGTAAGCGGTTCAAAAATAGCAGAGGTTCTAGTAGTAAATTCTGGCTTACTTGATGTTTTACATTAAGGGGTATTTGTAGGCCGCTGGAGGCGATATCTGGACGAAATAGCGATATCCAGGTGAGACGACGCTCCTGATGACGTCACGAGCGATACCTGCTGATGACGTCATCGACGATACCTGAGGGAACGTCATGGGCGACTGCTCCGAGGTGGGTACCGGGGGGGATACCTATGATGATGTTTAGGGGTGATAACTCTGATGAGGGTGTCGGGGGCGATACCCAGGGTCATATCGGGCACGATAACTCCGTGGACCCCCCGGGATGGGATGATGCCGTGCGCCTAGAGACGCGTGAGACCTCCCCCCCGCTGATGTCGACCATCCCGGAGAACACCTCATAATCCAGTGACGATAGCTTAGATGTATGACAAGGCTTACAGGATTCGGCCCTCGGCGAGGATCATAATTATGGCGATGTCCTTAGGATTATCTTATTTGTTATCAATTTGATAGCATGTCTTTATTATAGGTTTTTCTATCTTATTTCCAGCCTTTTCGAGGGCAAAATACTTCTGATTTGCCCTTTTTCCCATCTTTTTGCAGATCAGCGCCTAAAGGGAGAAAAGAGCGAAAATGAGCCTTTTTAGGAGGATTTCTGGAGTTTTGAAGATCGAGGTCTAGAAGAACAGAAGTTGTCGAGCCCGCGACACTAACTTTGCCATCGAGGCCTTGCCGTGGTTTCTATCGTCGAGCCCTGGACAGACCAAAAGCGTTATTTCCATGTGTCCTCGTTGCCGTACTCCCACGTGTCACCTCTGATGTCTTCCAGAAGGTTCCGTGCAGATCTCCAAGAATATTCTCTTTAGTCGTCGTGCCCCCGATGTTAACCAGACCAGTGAGCAGTCTCATGGCCGCGACGCTTCTGCATCAGTTCTTAATCAAAGGCCAAAGAAAGGAACCTCCGAAGATTCCCACAGGATTCCTTGCGTTTCTAGAAGATTCTAGAATATTCCAGCACACTCCATGTGCTGTCACTCTCTCCCATTAGCTGGAATTTGTCTTTTTGTAGTCCCTTAGCTAGAATTTGTCTTCTTGTGGGCTGGACACTATATAAACCTCTAGTTTTAGGGTTTTAGGTATCTTGTAAATATTTTTCCACTTTCTTCTTTTGAGAGCCGCCTCCTTTTCTCTCCTCCCTCTTTTGGGTGGTGGCTGCGGCATCCATTTCCAGCAGCCATTGAACTTAACCGGAGCTTTGCTCCGGCTGGTAATATTTTAATAGTTTTATTCTTCTTATTTTTCTTTTATGCAATCTTTCTTTTCCTATTTTGTTTATTTATTTTGTGGTATGAGTACCTAGATTCTCCCTTCTTAGCAGAGGTTATTTGAGGGTTGCATGGGTATTTAAGAGGCCTAAATGTGTTTAATATATTCTTATTGTTGTATTCGATTGTTTATCGGTTTCTTATTAATTCATCTAGGGCAAGATTAGTAGTCTGACGAACTGATATCTAGACCTAGATGATTACTGTTATTCTCTTGGTTATAACTGACATGAATCCTTGAGTTAGAGTAGACACCTAGTAGGGGACATCGTGAGAGGTCTTTCGTCTAGGGGTAAATGGTCGTTTAGGTTATGTGATGCGAGCTTGACAACTTGAGATGTCACGCCCTAGATCTGTCTTGCCTCTACTTCATGGGCGTTTTGAGTAGTGCCTCCCCACATTCGTGCCTAGGGGGATGGCGTAACGTCAAGGCCACCCCATATGTGGAAATGGGGGGTAGCTTCTACCTACGAAGGTGAGTAGGGGGCCTACGTGGAAGCATGGCCCCTATAGCATGTCTATGACATAGGAATAGAATATTTCTGCGTCTATGACATAGGAATAGACATAGGCCATCTCCCCTTTTTGCATTTCTATCTCGGCCTCTAAAGCTGTAATCCGGCTTTGCAGTGCTTGGCTCTTCCTGTCCCCTACGTCTGCGCGAGTAGTCAAGATTTTTATCACTGAATTTTTTTCTTCAATTATGGTACTGGATGCTTCTTTCTTGCGGATTTCGCTGTTCAAATGTTCCTTAAAGTCCCTAAGGGCCACTTTCTGTTTTACTACTTGTATACGGATAATGTCCTTGCTACGCCTTTCCAACTCATTCATCTGGACTTCGAGGCCACATTGATGGGCTTCGGCATTATCCCTTTCCCCTACCATCTGATCCCGTTCTTCTTGCGCTGCTCGCATCTGTTCTACCACTTGAGCGTAAGCCATGACATCCATTCCTTCACTCACTTGAGATTCCCCTTCTTCTTCCATCGGTTTCTGATTTTCTGGGTGAGGTAAGACATTATCGTTGACTCGTCTTAACCTCCACTGTGGATATTCCGGTATCGTTGCTGTAGGGGCGACACGTCCTTTGAGACAAAAGGGGTGGGCCCAGTCTTGGGCGTACAACTGAATGTTCTGATTTTCTCCGGTGTGTGGCAGGTTTGATCTTGTCATGCTGAAGGTCACGGGAATTACTTACGTGATACAAAACTGTCTGAGGACGAGGGCAGGGCAATAGTGAGCGTAACCCCATGCTCCGATCAAAGGAACCCAAGGTAAGGGTTCGCAGCTGACGATAGGATCAGAGGTTTGTAGCCATTTGGCGTGCCAACTGAAGTCTTCTCCCGAGAGGTTGATGAATCTGTCGACCCAGACATCTTTATTCTCCATCTCCCATTTATCTGTGGTCGTTGCGTTGATAACTTTGAGTAAAGGGCACGATCTTATGTAGCTTGCAAAGAAAATGGACTGATCTGGAGTCTGTTTGAAGTGGCTGACCAAGCATACTGTTAATAACTGGGTGCAACAGGTAAGTCTCTCTTTCCCTTTTCTTCGACAAGAGTCTAAAGAGCGAAAGGTTTCGGCCAAGATAGCTGTTGTAGGATTGATGGTATTTACCTCCATCTCGTAAAAGACATTAGCTGCTGCAAAATCGATGGCGTTCTTCATTTTCGGAAAGAGGACAAATCCCACGATGGCGAAAGCCAGAATCCTTAAGCGTTTTTCCCCGTTGGACAACTGAAATCGTGCCTCGATATCTTACCAACACCAGAAGTAGTCACCTTCTCTGTCACGAGTAGTGATTCCTAACAACTTATCGAGCCTTATTTTGACACTCGAGGAGTCGAGTTGAACATTCTGATATATGGCCGATATAGGAGATGTGAAGCACATCAGAGCTGAATATTCCTCTAGTGTGGGAGTCAATTCTACCCCTTTGTCGAAAGAGAAGCACCGATAATAGGGATCCCAGAATTTTAGGGCTGCCCGAATGCAACCCCAATCAGTCTTCACGTCAACCAGGGTCAGTAGCTTTCCATAACTACCCTCAAACTGTGTCTCCTTATTTTGAGTCAGCTCATTTCTCAACTTCCGAATCCTAGTTAAGTCGAAGTCTGCGACTTCTACTTTGAACTTAGTGGTGATGTTAGGGGTGAACCCATGTTTCAACAGGTCTCATCGCGTAGCCTGATCGTCGAAACTTCATCCCCCGAAAATATCAAGTGAAAGTAGTGTAGGTGCCGACATATCGAATGAGCAAAACGGGTCCTATGGGACAAAAAATAAAATTTTAAGTGCCAAGTAACCTATACGCGTAAGAATTTACAGTTCGTATAAAAGAAAAAATTATGACAAATGGAAATCATGGCAACAAGATAAATAGAGCCACGACAAAGCAGATATAATCATGAAGCACGTGCTGGGGTTCTGATTCTGACTTTTCTAACTGGCTTGAACGGTTCCCGAATGATACCATGAAAAGGTCCCTAAAGTGTCGTCTAGTGTCCCGATTCCTTGCGAAATCATGTAACCTTTCGACTATTTTTAGGGGTTCATCCGAGTTGGGATTGGTGAACACTACCCAGGACATGTGTCCTAGGGCGTCACTACTACCCTCCTAATTTGGTAATTGTCCCCGGGGTGTAGGGCACTATGAAATGCATATGACAATTGATATCAAAGCGAATAAATACATAGATCAATAATTTATCAAAGCGGGTAAATAGACAAATAAACACCTCTCTAAAAAAATTAAAACCGGCTCCGACCTAACAGTCCCTAGTGAAGTTGCCAAACTGTCGCACCCCGAAAATTATCTTAGAAAAAAGATTGTTCGCGAGTATACAACGAATCTGAGACCTTACAATTCTCGGCGTAAAAGGACGCCTCGCAACATGCAATGAAGTCGCCACCCTAATTTTGTCTCTAGGTTTAGGGAACCTTAATCGTCATGACATAAAAAAATAAAATAAATAAAAAAACTAAAGGCACCAAAAAAAGGGTTTAAACCCAAGACAATGTTCGGGGTCGTATTATGGTCTCGGGAAGGTGTTACCGGTTGATGAGAGAGGTGTTTGATAAAATGCGTTTTGAAAAGGGGGTCCTTAGAGGAATCGTCACTTTGGTCTTTTCCATGATCGGGACCGTTCAGGAATAATTAATCGTTGGACGGGGTTAGCATTTTAAAAATCTTTTCGGACAGGGTTACCATTTTCAAGACTGATCGATTATTCCTGACCGTAGCGTGATGGGACTGAATTTTCCGTAAGACCGAATGAGCACCCTTTATTTCATCATCGGACTTATGCATGATTAAATTAATTACTACGTGATTCTATCATGGATAGCTTAACAGAGTACATATTAAATGAGAGGTTTTTGAAATGATAAACTGATGGGGGATCGAAGCCACCAAGTACATACGGTCAATATAAGTGAGAATTTAAAATCAAACGAACATGACATTTTTAAGCAAGTCTTTAAACAAGTTGTTCATGTGGGTTGATTTTAAATTCTAGAAATTCTATATATCATGCGTATAATTAATATTTACGGAAAGCATTGAATAAATAAAAGGGAACGAAAGGCGTACTTTCGAGCGAAGCTTGAATTTTAAACCTACAAAATGAGAGTGTTAGTGATAGGTCGAAAAATAAATAAGCAATTTATGAATGCGAGAATTTAAATAACAGTTGATATTTATCGAAAAGTTAAATAATGATTTTTACAAGTATGAAGATAAAATGGTGATTTGACACATACGAAAATTTAAATGATGATTTGATAAGTGCAGGAAAATTTAAATGATGATAGTGCATGCGAGAAATTTATATGATGACAGTTGTGGAGTGCGAGAAATTTAAATGATGATTTGATGCGTACGAAAATTTAATGATGATTTGATAAGTGCGAGAAATTAAATGATGATTTGATACATACGAGAATTTAAATGCTAATAGTTGATTTACAAGAAATTAAATGATTACAGTTGATTTGCAAGAAATTAAATGATGACAGTTGCATACGTACGAAAAATTAAATGATGATTTGATGAAAATTTAAATGATGTTTTGACGAAAATTTAAATGATGTTTTGACGAAAATTTAAATGATGATTTGACGAAAAATTAAAGATTTGATATTTGCAGAAAATTAAGCAGTTTACATTTGCAGAAAATAAAATGATGATTTGCAGAAAATTAAACAGTTGATGATTTGCAGAAAATAAAATGATCATTTGCAGGAAATTAAATAGATGATATTGCAGAAAATTAAATAGTTGATGATTTGCAGAAAATTAAACAGCTGATGATTTGCAGAAAATAAAAGTAGTTGATATTTGCAAGAATTAAAAATGCGACCGACCATGTAGGCGGTAAATTAAACGACTGAATTTAAATTGCAGAAAGTAAATTGTGAAAAATTAAAGTGCGAGTAATTTAAACAGTTGATAGACCTATATATCCCACTTCTCCAGGCCATAAAAAATGTGCCTCGATATGCCAAGTTCCTAAAAACGCTTTGCACCAATAAATGCAACTTGACCGGGATAAACAAGATAAGTGTGGGAATCCATGTCTCTGCTCTTATCCAGCAGAAGATCCCTCCAAAATACAGTGATTGGGGCATGTTTGTTATCCCTTGTACCATTGGGACAGTCAACATAGGCAAAGCTACGTGTGACCTAGGGGCCGACAGTAATGTCATGCCCTTGACTATTTTCAACAATCTTGGCCTAGGACCCCTCAAGCCAACCCTGCTTGTTATCCAGCTGGCCGATCGTTCCATAATTCGCCCTGAAGGTGTAATTAAGGACGTCTTGGTCCAAGTAGGTAACTTCCTATTTCCCGCAGACTTCTATTTCATCACAATGGAGAATAAAGAATCCGCTAAAGCCATAGACGTACTTCTAGGGCGACCATTTCTGGCTACAGCCAGGGCAAAGATAAACGTTCACAATGCATCTATTTCTCTCGAATTTGATGAGGAAATCATCAAGTTCAAAATGATGGATGCTATGCGATACCCTTCCGATGTTGCCTCTAACCTCTCTTGTGTGAATTTTGTTGATTTGATTGATCCTCTAGTCGATAAAGTTGCTGACTTAAATTCTTTTGAACCTTTATAGGTTGCCCTGGATTGGAGCATCACGCCAGCAACATTGAACGTCTTGGCCTCGATGATCAATATTCCTCCAGAGCTGCATACCATCGTTGCAGCCTTAGAGGAAAAGCCTCTTGATGCCCCCACTCAACCTGTTATCTCTCTGTATCACGAAGAGCATACCAAGCTTCCTCCATCCCTTATGCAGGCACCCATTCTCGAGTTGAAAGCTCTTCCAGCGCATCTCAAATACGCCTATCTAGGTGCAGACGACTCGCTCCAAGTTATTATCTCCAATTGGTTGGACAATTTAGAAGAAGCTGAGTTGATTTCTTTGCTCAAAGAGTGTGGACTATTGCAGATATCAAAGGTATATCTCCAGATCTATGCACCCATCGGATCCATCTTGAGGACGCAAGGAAAACAGTCCGACAGCCGCAGCGACATCTGAATCCTCCAATGATGGAGGTCGTGAAAAAAGAACTATTGAAACTTTTAGACGCATGCGTGATCTACCCTATTTCGGACAACCCTTGGGTAAGCCCCGTCCAGGTCGTGCCAAAGACATCTGGAATCACTATTATAACTGGCCAAGACGGAGAGTTGATTCCAACCCGAATCCAGAACGGTTAGAGAGTATGTATTGATTATTGACGTCTGAATGCAGCAACCCGAAAAGATCATTTCCCCCTTCCATTTATTGATCAGATGTTAGAACTCCTCACAGGAAAGACCCATTACTGCTGTCTAGACGGCTATTTTGATTTTCACCAAATCCAGTTGCCCTAGATGACCAGGAAAAGACCACCTTCACCTGCCCCTTTGGCACTTTTGCATATCGAAGAATGCCGTTCGGCTTTTGCAACGCCCCAGCCACTTTCCAGCGATGCATGATCAGCATCTTCTTCGAATTCGTCGAGGAATGCATCAAAGTCTTCATGGAAGACTTCACTATCTATGGAAATTCCTTCTCTGAATGTTTGTCCAGTCTGTGAAAAATTCCTCAACATTGCGTCGAGACCAATCTGGTTCTTAACTTCGAGAAATGCCATTTTATGGTGGACCAAGGTCTCATCTTGGGACACATAGTCTCCAACAAAGACATCGAGGTCGACAAAGCAAAAATCGAAGTAATTGAGTCATTGCCCTATCCTTCCTGTGTCCGAGACATCCGTTCCTTTCTAGGGCATGCCGACTTTTACAGGAGATTCATTAAAGATTTCTCAAAAATTACTCAGCCAATGTGTCGTCTACTGCAAAAAGATGTTGATTTTGTATTCAATGACAAGTGCAAGGCAGCATTTGATACTCTCAAAGTCAAGCTTACATCTGCACCTATTATTAGAGCCCCTGATTGGTCCCTTCCCTTTGAAATCATGTGCGACGCCGGCAATCATGCGCTTGGAGCCGTCTTGGGGCAGACGAAAGACAAAGAACACTATGTGATTTATTATGCTTCCAAATTACTTGATCCTGCCTAGCAAAACTTTACAATCACTGAAAGAGAACTCCTAGTTGTCGTTTACGCCCTAGACAAGTTTCGTCAGTACCTCTTGGGCACTCACGTCATTGTCTACACCGACCATTCTACCCTTAGGTGCCTCCTAACGAAGGTAGATGTTAAACCACACCTTATCCGTTGGATCTTACTTCTCCAAGAGTTCCATCTTCTCATCAAAGACAAGAAAGGAGCAGAGAATGTGGTCGCGGACCATTTGAGTAGGTTTCCTGCCCAAAATGATGATTCGCTAGTGCCGATCAAGGATGTCTTCCCTGACGAGCATCTCTATCTTGCCCAAGCTGTCCAGTTTCCATGGTTCACAGATATTGCAAAATTTTGTGCTATAGGCTCTTTCCTTGCGGATGCATCACCCAGCGAACGCACCAGAATTCGAAAGCAAGCGAAATACTACATCTAGGACAACCCCTACCTATGGAAGAATTGCTCCGGCCAAGTGGTTAGGCGTTGCGTGAATCTTGAGGAAGTGCCCTCAATCTTAAAGTTTTGTCACTCTTCCGTCGAAGGAGGCCATTTTGGTACCAAGAAGACCGCAATGAAAGTTCTCGAAGCTGGATTCTTTTGGCCATCCCTATTCCGTGATTGTTATATGTATTGTGCATCTTGCCCTAGATGTCAATGTATAGGAAATATCGGAGCACGCAACCAGATGCCCTTGGCAGGTATCATCTCTTGCGAGATCTTCGATATCTGGGGTATTGACTTTATGGGGCCATTCCCGAATTCTTTTGGCAATACCTACATCCTTCTCACCATAGACTATGTTTCCAAGTGGGTCGAGGCCAAGGCAACTAATATGGATGACTCCAAAGTAGTTATCGAATTTCTACGCTCCAATATCTTTAATCGATTCGGTACCCCACGCGCCCTAATCAGCGACCGGGGCACCCATTTTTGCAACCGGATCATCTACTCTCTCCTCCATAAGTACGGAGTAACTCATAGCGTCTCCACCGCTTATCACCCCCAGACAAACGGGCAAGCCAAAATTTCCAACCGAGAAATTAAAGCAATTCTTGAAAAGACAGTCAATCCGTCACGGAAGGATTGGAGCACGAAACTTGGAGATGCTCTTTGGGCTTACCGGACCGCCTTCAAAACCCCAATCAGGATGACTCCTTATCGACATGTCTATGGCAAGCCATGTCATTTGCCGGTGGAGATTGAGCATAAAGCCTTCTGGGCTATCAAGCAGGTCAATACGGATCTAGGGCAAGCCGACCAAAACCGTCGCTTGCAAATCCAAAAATTGGAGGAATTAAGAGATGATGCCTACGAGAATGCCCTCATCTATAAGAATAAGACGAAAGTTCAACACGATAAGCTTCTTGTTCCCAAATATTTTGTTGTTGGACAGAAAGTCCTATTATACAACTCTCGTTTGCCTTTGTTCGCAGGTAAACTGAAGTCTAAGTGGACAGGTCCTATTTGGTTACCACGGTTTATGACCATGGAGCTGTTGAGATCTAGAGCCTAGACACAGGAGTCGCTTTCAAAGTAAACGGTCATCATTTGAAGCCATTCTATGAAGGGTTCAAACCCTTCACGACTGATGAAATGAGGGTGGCAGATCCACCAGTCTTGCCCTAGATACCTAACAACGTCCAGGCCTGGACGAAAAAGATGGCCGGTCAAAGAGGCATTCCACACGCCTCATTTACTTTTTCCTCGTATCTCTTTCCTTTAATTATTTTCGTTATTCCTTTCTTTTGTTTTATTTGGTTTTTATTATTTCCTTAACTTCCTTTATTCCCTCCCTTTGTTTTTATCCATCTTTGAAAAGGATGTTTACTTTTTGCAGATTGGGTTCTGCACCCACCATGTTCCCACGTCCTCTCCCTTTGTGACACTTGTCACGCCAGGATGTCACCCAACCAACACTCCTCTCTTTATTATTTATCCACCTTTTCTAAATACTTTTTTATAAGATTTGGACTTCTGGAGAGGGGTAGGTGAGGAAAATGGTCGTTCAGAATCTTTGTTCTTAGCGTCCGGTGTACCTGCGAAGCGCCAAAGGGGGTCTCCGACGTAGACACTCCAATGCTTTAGTATGGCTATTCAAGATGGTAGGGGTTCGACTGGCAATCTTAGGCTTACCCTTTTTTACCTTGACTGGTGAGGTATTTATAGGCAAAATGTGAGTGTTATCTCTAGGGGGTGGGCGTTATCTAGGGAAGATAACGCCCAAGTTCCTCAAGTGACGTCATGTTCTACTTGGGATGGGATAACGTCGTTAGTGTGGCTAGATAACGTGTGAGACCCCCCCCCCCCCGGCTGATGTCGACCATCCCAGGATTCCTTGTGAGGTGAGAGGCGGTAGCCACAGAGGTGGACGCCCGGTGGGGGCTACAATATTCCGGCCTTAACGCTGGGTGTAAGGACGAAAATGCCCCTGGAATTTATTATTATTATTATTTTCCTCCCTTTCTTCCAACGTGCCGCCACTCCCTCACTTCATCTTCCTCCCTTGAAACCCTAAACACAAACCTAGCAAACACCATGTCCGCCCCAAAGAAACCCACCAAAATAAAAATGGTAGCCCATAAAATCGGCTCATTCCGCTGCCCCACTTCCAGCCAAAAAACCCTGTCACCCACCTGCTCTATATCCCCCCTCACTGTCAGCCGCTGAGTCCAGCTCCCGTTCATGCCACACCGACCTAGGGAGGAACTATGAAGAAGCCGGCGACAGTCTGGTGGGTGGCGATGCTAGCATCCAGTCCAATGGAGAGTTGGAAGTCACCCGATCTAAGCCGACGACCCATACCATCACCAGATCTGGTCGGACAGTCCAAAAGAATCTGGACACCGATATTTACAAGTCGTCAGCGCAAACCCATGAGCCGGCAGCCACCATCGAAGAGGAAGACACAGACGAAGAAGAGGTAGAAGTGGTCTTGCGAAAGAGAAAGCCCAAATCAGCTTTGTCCATCAAGATAGAGGAGGTCGCTGCCAACGCCGGAGACCCGTCTGCACCGGCTAGCAAGAAAAGCAAGGGCGTCGAAGAAGAGAAAGGAAAAGCAAAGGAGTCCAGTCCCAGAAAGTCTAAACGAAAAGCTGAATCTTCAAAATCTCACTCCACCACACCCACACCAGCTTCATCCTAGGTGACATATGAACTCGCCGACCTAAAAGGTTGGCTTACTTTTGATGATAAGCCCTCTCTAGACATACTTGTTATTTTTTACTCAAAAGGTGTTAGCCCTTGTGCGCGCCTAGATCTTCCCTTTTTGGACCGAATGGGTATAGGCTCTCGAGTTTGAAAGTTGTAAAAAGTATTGGGTGGGAAGCTTTGTTCTTTCTGGAGCACCCAACTTTTTCCGAGCTCTCATTTGAGTTCTATTCCACATTCTGGCTTGCATCAAACCAATTCAAGCCTAAGGGCAAAACTGGTCCGTGCCTTTCAGCCCCCAACGTTGTTAATTTTATGCTGATGGGCAAATGGTCTAACTATCTGTCAATGAACTGAATTGTGTATTGGGTGTTGTGTGTGTCGATGAGTTAGAGTCCTCTTCTTATAGAACTGCCCATACTGTGTACCCTAGTGATTTTGATGCTAATACTGCTTTTTAGGAGCTGACCGGCGATGAAAATGCTGAGTTCAGCCCTAAATCTTCCAAGGGGTATGAGATTTCTAACCCTGCCCTCAGGATCTTGCATCGATTTCTGGCCCTTACCTTCGTAGGTAAGTTCACCTCATCAGGCCAGTTGTCGATGCAAGAATTGTTTTTCTTGTGGTGTATGATGCATAAGGTTAGGGTTAATCTAGGGTTTTGGTTTACTACTACTGTTGCAAGTGTCCAGAGCATATCTCGCAGTCCTATTTTGGGATCGTTAATCACTCGTATTGCCATAAACTTGCATAATTTAGATTTATCTTCCAGCAACCTGTCTGCACCACTTGACTTTAAAATGCTAGACCCCAAAACCCTCGACGAGATTGGGCATTTGTGTGTCTCACAGCGTGTCTTGAGGTTTAGTGCAGGTTGTACACCGGTGAAAGAACAAGCTTTCGGCACTAAACATGGAGGAAACTTCACTTATCTGACTCCTGCCCAGATCGAGCATCCAGGCCAAACCAGTTCTGCCCCAGACGCTCCAACCAATCCTGCCCAAGACGATCCACCTACTACTCCAGCTACCCAGGATGTTCATCCTGCCCTCCTTGCTGCCACAGCAGAGACCAACAGCCTCCTTCGATCCATTCTAAAGCAACTACAAGACCTGACGACGGAAGTTTCAACGCGAAACCTTCCGCCTTTGTCATGGTCCCCAACTGTGCACCATCGCCCTAGGGCACTCCACAACATTCTCCTATCCCTTCCCCCCTTCTCCCTAAACTCTTTTTATTATCTGAACTCCCTTGTTTATTTTGTGCACCTCTCTCGCATTAAGAACAATGCGAAGCCTAAGTGTGGGGGAGGATTTATGTGTTTATGTGATATTTTAGTATTTATGTTTGCTTGAATGCATGTTTATTGTAATGCTTGTTGCATGATTGCATGCTTTGTGCAAAATTTAAAATTTTTAGATTTTTACTTTTTAGGATTTTGTTAGCTTTTTAGCACTACCCAGTTTTAAAACCCCCTTGTATGGACACACTTTTGACTTATGAGCACATAGAAATGAACTGCCTTTCATGTTGGTCTTGCCCTAGATCTTGCATGCTTTGTCTGCTAGTTTTTATAACCTGCATCTTGCCCTAAACATTAGCAATCATTTATAGCACCTTATGAGTATTTGAGACTAAACAGCTATATTTTTCATGTGTGATTCAATGCTTAGCTAGGCACTCAACTAGGTTTGCATGATACCCCTGGGTATGGGCACCATCAGTCTTAGGAAAGCAACAAAAAGACGGAAAAAATGAACTTTGCATCTTTGTTTTCTTTCTTTTTCTTTCTATCCTTTCTCTTTTTCTTCATCTCGCCCTCGACACCCTATTTCATTTAGCCCTCGACATCTTCTCATTTCCTTCTCATTTCTCTCTTCTTTAACCACTTGTTCTCGCTTTCCTTGAGCCATTTTCCTTGGCAGGTGAGCGGTATTTGTCAGAGGTAGCGGGCTAGATAAGCAGCAAATCCTAAGTGTGGGGAGGCCGGCAAGAAAGTGTAGATACTAAAGTAGAGCTAGGGCAAAATCATCAAGCTAATCAAAAAGAAAATCAGGCCCTAGCTGAAGTAGTTGTCAAATTCGTGCCTCTTCATCTTCATCAAGCCTTAGCTGAAGTAAGTTGGAAAAATCCTCAAGCTAATTCAATCTTCATCAGCTGAAGTAGTTGTCAAATTCGTGCCTCTTTGTTTTCATCTTCGTAAAAAAAAAAAAATCAAAAAAAATCAAAACCAAAAAAAGAAAAGGAAAGAAAGTTTTATCTGGTTTCAAAATAAAATAAAAGAGAGAGAGGTCAAAAGCACAAACCAGAAGAAAGAAGTATTGCCAGCATGGTTCCCAAGAAAAGAACTCCCCCCAGAAGAACAATTTCGTATAGGCCTCGACTGTCTGCCCTTGACGGATACTGTCTCACCGCTTCATCTCCTTCCTAACCAAGGAATCCTTCCAGGTTTTTCGTTCTATTCTCCTATTCTTTTTCTTCCTCTTTTGCTCTTCCTATTTTCTTTCTTTCTTTCTCTCCCTTTTTCTTCATGTTCTTCTTCTTCTCTCTACACCTCTTTCCTTTCATTCTTTTTTTATGATGCAAAGTTTGTTTCTGATTGTTGATTGCCTAAGCATATGGATTTTAACTTGGGTTGATGTTCAAACTATGTTGTGTGTCTTGTTAATTTACATACTTGAGTGATTAAACACCTAGCCTCGTTGAGTATGAGTGTAAACACTTTCCCTAGTGAGGATTGCTGATGCCAAGTCTGATGTGGTCAAGTTTCTTCGTTAGGGTCGTTATCCTAATGATTTAATGCAGGGTTATCTAGGCAGAGTATGTCTTGACATGGTCAGGGCTGATTGTTTGGTTTATTAATTCTTGTGCTATGGTTAGTTGTGCCTGTCTATGTCTTGGGGTGTGTTTCCGTTTTGATTGCTCGAGGGCGAGCAATGGGCAGTGTGGGGCAATTTGATATGGTGTCTTTTTATGCATGTTTTTCCCTTCCTTTCAAGTCCCATTTTACACTAGATACTGCTAATTTGGCTTGGTTTCCAACGATTTTGCAGGGTCTGGACTAAAGGGAGAAACTTGAGGAAAAGCGCGCCTTTTGGATGCATTTCTGCAGATCTTACATCGTCGAGCCCTAGACACAGTTTTGTCGTCGAGGCCTATTCACCCTTATGTCATCGGGACCTAGATGAGCTACTGAAGACATCTTATGTCCAGGCCTAAATGACGCACGTGCATGTTCTTCTCGGATGACGCTTGACCAAAGATGCCAAAAAGATTCTAGCGGGATTCCATGCAAAATTCATCCAACTCGGTAGAGAATACTCACTTCTGCCATTTTGTCCCCTAGTGGGGTTGTTAGGCTATATATAGGACCTTAACTCTTAGGGTTAGAGGAGGCTGCTTTTTAGAATATTTTCTGAATTTATAGGGTTTTCAATCATTGTAGCCGCCTCTCTAACATTGGGGTCCGTTCTTTGTTTATTTTTCCAAAAACTAGAGCCCCAAGCTCCGGCCGGTTTTTAATCCAGATTTTCATTTTCATCTTCATCTCTTCTCCGTTTATGTTGCTTTCTCAATCCGTTTTGTGTATGAATTTCAACATGAGTGGCTAAGTCTCTTAGTCTTGGCAGGGGTGTTTTAAGGATTACAAGAGGATAGTTGGGAGGTCAAATTGTTCTTAAAATGTTTTCATTATTGTATCCACTTTCTTGTCATTTCATTGTCATTTTGTGTGGGGTTTGTTGGTAGTTTGATCATTTATTTGCATGCTTCTCATGAATATTGTCATTTCTATGGTAATAACTAACGCGAGGCCATGGAATAGAGTAGGCACCTAGTCCAGAGTCACCATGTCATTTGGTCCAATCTGACTAGGGCAAGAAACCGGTTAGGGCAGACTTCTCAGTGTCTAGCCCTAGACGTGTCTTCTCTCCACTTCACGGGCCTGCGTGTATGACCCATAAGCGTACCTTGGGCGCAGTGTCACGACCACTCCCATAAGCGTACCTTGGGAGTGACTTCTCTTGAGAAGAGAAGCAGGGAGTCCACGTGAAAACATGATTCCTATAACACGTCTATGGCGTGAAAACAGTTTATCCTTACACTAATGACCGACTAGACCTTGACGCAATCCACCGTTTACCCCCTGCTAAGATTTTCCCTTTTACTTGATCTATCGTCTTTACTTACTTCGTTATTACCTTTATTACAACTGTTTGTCTTTACTATTTTTATTGTTATTCTCCTGCCGTATTCTCGTTCCCGTATTATTTAATTATTCAGTTTACCTTTTATTATTTGTCATTTGTATTTTCATTTCTTGTCTCAACATCAACTGTCATCGTTGGTTAGATTCGTCTACACCAACCAAACCCCCCCCCTGTGTGTTTATTTTATGTCTATTGCATTTCCATCCTCATCATACATCTAGGGGCAAGATAAAATCTAGTTCTTCATTTTCCCTGTGGTTCAACCCTGACTTGCCGCTGTTTACATTAATTTGTGCATCTAGCCTATCAGGATTATATATATAAATACTATATTTGATGCGCGTTTCGACGACGCATCATTACCTTACGCCTATGGAACTAAAGGAGCATCAAGTTCTACTACTTCTCTTAAATCGGCCAGCAACAAACCGTATACCCCTCCAACAGACCGTCCAGCCACCAAAGACATAGTTTGCTTCAATTGCAATGGAAGGGGACATAAGAAATCTGAATGTCCGAATAAGAGAGTTTTTATCTTGCGGCCTAATGGTGATCAAGGGTCAGATGATGATCGAGGGGAATCTGATCTCGGGGAAGAAGAAGAAGAGGTGGATTCGGATGATCATTATCAGCAGGGTGAGCAAGTTAGGTTGATGGTGATACGACGCAATCTGAGTGTGCAAGCAAAGGAAGAAGTGTTTGATGAGGAACAACGAGAGAATTTATTTCACACGCGTGGTGTGATTGATAAGAAAGGGTGCTCAATCATCATTGATAATGGTAGCAGCACTTGTCTACTCACTTGTCCGCCAATTGTGCAAACTATGAAACATCCACGACCGTACCTCTTACAGTGGATGACCGACGGTAATGAGCTTAAGATGAGTAGACAAGTGCTTGTTAAGTTTTCTATTGGCAAGTACCGCGATGAAGTACTTTATGACGTAGTGCCTATGCAAGCGAGCCACATTCTCCTAGGCAGGCCGTGGCAGTTTGGTAGAGAAGCGGTCCATGACGGGAAGCGAAATCACTATAAACTGGTGAAAGATGGAATAAAGTTTACTTTGGCACCGTTGACACCAGCCAAAGTCGTTAAGGACTAAGAGTGGCTAGCTAAGTCCTACGCTAAATATGAAGTTACAAAATAGCTTGAGAGAGAAAAAGAAGGATTGAGCGTGAACAATAAAGAGAGTGAAACTGAGTGTGTGAGCCTTCAACATTCGCATGAAAAGAGTAAGCATGCAGAGGGTGAATGCGAGAGAGGAAAACATTCGCATGAAAAGAGTAAGCGTACTGAGAGTGGCATAGAGAGATCAAAAGGAGATGAAAATAAAAAGAAATTGAGTGTATATGCCAAGGGAAGCGAAGTGAGGAGAGCACTGATTTTTCAAAAAAATTATTTTGGTGTAAACGCCCTCTTCTTTTAATCTGTTTTCATTCTTCATGTTTAAATACATCTAACGCTAATCTTTCACATTCTATTCCTAGTGGTCTTTCCTCTCTATTGCAGGAATTCAATGATGCTCTACCCGAGGAGATGCCTCCTGGATTGCCTCCAATCCGAGGCATTGAACATCAAATCGATTTTGTACCCGGTTCAGCGATCCCTCATCGTCCAGCCTACCGAACTAATCTCGAAGAGACCAAGGAACTTCAACAGCAAGTGGAGGAGCTGCTTGAGCGTGGATATGTGAGGGAACTGTCTCACCGCTTCATCTCCTTCCTAACCAAGGAATCCTTCCAGGTTTTTCGTTCTATTCTCCTATTCTTTTTCTTACTCTTTTGCTCTTCCTATTTTCTTTCTTTCTTTCTTTCTTTCTCTCCCTTTTTCTTCATGTTCTTCTTCTTCTCTCTACACCTCTTTCCTTTCATTCTTTTTTTATGATGCAAAGTTTGTTTCTGATTGTTGATTGCCTAACCATATGGATTTTAACTTGGGTTGATGTTCAAACTATGTTGTGTGTCTTGTTAATTTGCATACTTGAGTGATTAAACACCTAGCCTCGTTGAGTATGAGTGTAAACACTTTCCCTAGTGAGGATTGCTGATGCCAGGTCTGATGTGGTCAAGTTTCTTCGTTAGGGTCGTTATCCTAATCATTTAATGCAGGGTTATCTAGGCAGAGTATGTCTTGACATGGTCAGGGCTGATTGTTTGGTTTATTAATTCTTGTGCTATGGTTAGTTGTGTCTGTCTATGTCTTGGGGTGTGTTTCCGTTTTGATTGCTCGAGGGCGAGCAATGGGCAGTGTGGGGGAATTTGATATGGTGTCTTTTTATGCATGTTTTCCCCTTCCTTTCAAGTCCCATTTTACACTAGATACTGCTAATGTGGCTTGGTTTCCAACGATTTTGCAGGGTCTGGACTAAAGGGAGAAACTTGAGGAAAAGCGCGCCTTTTGGATGCATTTCTGCAGATCTTACATCGTCGAGCCCTAGACATAGTTTTTTCGTCGAGGCCTATTCACCCTTATGTCGTTGGGACCTAGATGAGCTACTGAAGATATCTTATGTCCAGGCCTAAATGACGCACGTGCATGTTCTTCTCGGATGACGCTTGACCAAAGATGCCAAAAAGATTCTAGCGGGATTCCATGCAAAATTCATCCAACTCGGTAGAGAATACTCACTTCTGCCATTTTGTCCCCTAGTGGGGTTGTTAGGCTATATATAGGACCTTAACTCTTAGGGTTAGAGGAGGCTGCTTTTTAGAATATTTTCTGAATTTATAGGGTTTTCAATCATTGTAGCCGCCTCTCTAACATTGGGGTCCGTTCTTTGTTTATTTTTCCAAAAACTAGAGCCCCAAGCTCCGGCCGGTTTTTAATCCAGATTTTCATTTTCATCTTCATCTCTTCTCCGTTTATGTTGCTTTCTCAATCCGTTTTGTGTATGAATTTCAACATGAGTGGCTAAGTCTCTTAGTCTTGGCAGGGGTGTTTTAAGGATTACAAGAGGATAGTTGGGAGGTCAAATTGTTCTTAAAATGTTTTCATTATTGTATCCACTTTCTTGTCATTTCATTGTCATTTTGTGTGGGGTTTGTTGGTAGTTTGATCATTTATTTGCATGCTTCTCATGAATATTGTCATTTCTATGGTAATAACTAACGCGAGGCCATGGAATAGAGTAGGCACCTAGTCCAGAGTCACCATGTCATTTGGTCCAATCTTGCTAGGGCAAGAAACCGGTTAGGGCAGACTTCTCAGTGTCTAGCCCTAGACGTGTCTTCTCTCCACTTCACGGGCCTGCGTGTATGACCCATAAGCGTACCTTGGGCGCAGTGTCACGGCCACTCCCATAAGCGTACCTTGGGAGTGACTTCTCTTGAGAAGAGAAGCAGGGAGTCCACGTGAAAACATGATTCCTATAACACGTCTATGGCGTGAAAACAGTTTATCCTTACACTAATGACCGACTAGACCTTGACGCAATCCACCGTTTACCCCCTGCTAAGATTTTCCCTTTTACTTGATCTATCGTCTTTACTTACTTCGTTATTACCTTTATTACAACTGTTTGTCTTTACTATTTTTATTGTTATTCTCCTGCCGTATTCTCGTTCCCGTATTATTTAATTATTCAGTTTACCTTTTATTATTTGTCATTTGTATTTTCATTTCTTATCTCAACATCAACTGTCATCGTTGGTTAGATTCGTCTACACCAACCAAACCCCCCCCCCCCCCTGTGTTTATTTTATGTCTATTGCATTTCCATCCTCATCATACATCTAGGGGCAAGATAAAATCTAGTTCTTCATTTTCCCTGTGGTTCAACCCTGACTTGCCGCTGTTTACATTAATTTGTACATCTAGCCTATCAGGATTATATATATAAATACTATATTTGATGCGCGTTTCGACGACGCATCATTACCTTACGCCTATGGAACTAAAGGAGCATCAAGTTCTACTACTTCTCTTAAATCAGCCAGCAACAAACCGTATACCCCTCCAACAGACCGTCCAGCCACCAAAGACATAGTTTGCTTCAATTGCAATGGAAGGGGACATAAGAAATCTGAATGTCCGAATAAGAGAGTTTTTATCTTGCGGCCTAATGGTGATCAAGGGTCAGATGATGATCGAGGGGAATCTAATCTCGGGGAAGAAGAAGAAGAGGTGGATTCGGATGATCATTATCAGCAGGGTGAGCAAGTTAGGTTGATGGTGATACGACGCAATCTGAGTGTGCAAGGAAAGGAAGAAGTGTTTGATGAGGAACAACGAGAGAATTTATTTCACACGCATGGTGTGATTGATAAGAAAGGGTGCTCAATCATCATTGATAATGGTAGCAGCACTTGTCTACTCACTTGTCCGCCAATTGTACAAACTGTGAAACATCCACGACCGTACCTCTTACAGTGGATGACCGACGGTAATGAGCTCAAGATGAGTAGACAAGTGCTTGTTAAGTTTTCTATTGGCAAGTACCGCGATGAAGTACTTTATGACGTAGTGCCTATGCAAGCGAGCCACATTCTCCTAGGCAGGCCGTGGCAGTTTGGTAGAGAAGCGGTCCATGACGGGAAGCGAAATCACTATAAACTGGTGAAAGATGGAATAAAGTTTACTTTGGCACCGTTGACACCAGCCAAAGTCGTTAAGGACTAAGAGTGGCTAGCTAAGTCCTACGCTAAATATGAAGTTACAAAATAGCTTGAGAGAGAAAAAGAAGGATTGAGCGTGAACAATAAAGAGAGTGAAACTGAGTGTGTGAGCCTTCAACATTCGCATGAAAAGAGTAAGCATGCAGAGGGTGAATGCGAGAGAGGAAAACATTCGCATGAAAAGAGTAAGCGTACTGAGAGTGGCATAGAGAGATCAAAAGGAGATGAAAATAAAAAGAAATTGAGTGTATATGCCAAGGGAAGCGAAGTGAGGAGAGCACTGATTTTTCAAAAAAATTATTTTGGTGTAAACGCCCTCTTCTTTTAATCCGTTTTCATTCTTCATGTTTAAATACATCTAACGCTAATCTTTCACATTCTGTTCCTAGTGGTCTTTCCTCTCTATTGCAGGAATTCAATGATGCTCTACCCGAGGAGATGCCTCCTGGATTGCCTCCAATCCGAGGCATTGAACATCAAATCGATTTTGTACCCGGTTCAGTGATCCCTCATCGTCCAGCCTACCGAACTAATCTCGAAGAGACCAAGGAACTTCAACAGCAAGTGGAGGAGCTGCTTGAGCGTGGATATGTGAGGGAACTGTCTCACCGCTTCATCTCCTTCCTAACCAAGGAATCCTTCCAGGTTTTTCGTTCTATTCTCCTATTCTTTTTCTTCCTCTTTTGCTCTTCCTATTTTCTTTCTTTCTTTCTCTCCCTTTTTCTTCATGTTCTTCTTCTTCTCTCTACACCTCTTTCCTTTCATTCTTTTTTTATGATGCAAAGTTTGTTTCTGATTGTTGATTGCCTAACCATATGGATTTTAACTTGGGTTGATGTTCAAACTATGTTGTGTGTCTTGTTAATTTGCATACTTGAGTGATTAAACACCTAGCCTCGTTGAGTATGAGTGTAAACACTTTCCCTAGTGAGGATTGCTGATGCCAGGTCTGATGTGGTCAAGTTTCTTCGTTAGGGTCGTTATCCTAATGATTTAATACAGGGTTATCTAGGCAGAGTATGTCTTGACATGGTCAGGGCTGATTGTTTGGTTTATTAATTCTTGTGCTATGGTTAGTTGTCCCTGTCTATGTCTTGGGGTGTGTTTCCGTTTTGATTGCTCGAGGGCGAGCAATGGGCAGTGTGGGGGAATTTGATATGGTGTCTTTTTATGCATGTTTTCCCCTTCCTTTCAAGTCCCATTTTACACTAGATACTGCTAATTTGGCTTGGTTTCCAACGATTTTGCAGGGTCTGGACTAAAGGGAGAAACTTGAGGAAAAGAGCGCCTTTTGGATGCATTTCTGCAGATCTTACATCGTCGAGCCCTAGACACAGTTTTGTCGTCGAGGCCTATTCACCCTTATGTCGTCGGGACCTAGATGAGCTACTGAAGATATCTTATGTCCAGGCCTAAATGACGCACGTGCATGTTCTTCTCGGATGACGCTTGACCAAAGATGCCAAAAAGATTCTAGCGGGATTCCATGCAAAATTCATCCAGCTCGGTAGAGAATACTCACTTCTGCCATTTTGTCCCCTAGTGGGGTTGTTAGGCTATATATAGGACCTTAACTCTTAGGGTTAGAGGAGGCTGCTTTTTAGAATATTTTCTGAATTTATAGGGTTTTCAATCATTGTAGCCGCCTCTCTAACATTGGGATCCGTTCTTTGTTTATTTTTCCAAAAACTAGAGCCCCAAGCTCCGGCCGGTTTTTAATCCAGATTTTCATTTTCATCTTCATCTCTTCTCCGTTTATGTTGCTTTCTCAATCCGTTTTGTGTATGAATTTCAACATGAGTGGCTAAGTCTCTTAGTCTTGGCAGGGGTGTTTTAAGGATTACAAGAGGATAGTTGGGAGGTCAAATTGTTCTTAAAATGTTTTCATTATTGTATCCACTTTCTTGTCATTTCATTGTCATTTTGTGTGGGGTTTGTTGGTAGTTTGATCATTTATTTGCATGCTTCTCATGAATATTGTCATTTCTATGGTAATAACTAACGCGAGGCCATGGAATAGAGTAGGCACCTAGTCCAGAGTCACCATGTCATTTGGTCCAATCTTGCTAGGGCAAGAAACCGGTTAGGGCAGACTTCTCAGTGTCTAGCCCTAGACGTGTCTTCTCTCCACTTCACGGGCCTGCGTGTATGACCCATAAGCGTACCTTGGACGCAGTGTCACGGCCACTCCCATAAGCGTACCTTGGGAGTGACTTCTCTTGAGAAGAGAAGCAGGGAGTCCACGTGAAAACATGATTCCTATAACACGTCTATGGCGTGAAAACAGTTTATCCTTACACTAATGACCGACTAGACCTTGACGCAATCCACCGTTTACCCCCTGCTAAGATTTTCCCTTTTACTTGATCTATCGTCTTTACTTACTTCGTTATTACCTTTATTACAACTGTTTGTCTTTACTATTTTTATTGTTATTCTCCTGCCGTATTCTCGTTCCCGTATTATTTAATTATTCAGTTTACCTTTTATTATTTGTCATTTGTATTTTCATTTCTTGTCTCAACATCAACTGTCATCGTTGGTTAGATTCGTCTACACCAACCAAACCCCCCCCCTATGTGTTTATTTTATGTCTATTGCATTTCCATCCTCATCATACATCTAGGGGCAAGATAAAATCTAGTTCTTCATTTTCCCTGTGGTTCGACCCTGACTTGCCGCTGTTTACATTAATTTGTACATCTAGCCTATCAGGATTATATATATAAATACTATATTTGATGCGCGTTTCGACGACGCATCATTACCTTACGCCTATGGAACTAAAGGAGCATCAAGTTCTACTACTTCTCTTAAATCGGCCAGCAACAAACCGTATACCCCTCCAACAGACCGTCCAGCCACCAAAGACATAGTTTGCTTCAAGTGCAATGGAAGGGGACATAAGAAATCTGAATGTCCGAATAAGAGAGTTTTTATCTTGCGGCCTAATGGTGATCAAGGGTCAGATGATGATCGAGGGGAATCTGATCTCGGGGAAGAAGAAGAGGTGGATTCGGATGATCATTATCAGCAGGGTGAGCAAGTTAGGTTGATGGTGATACGACGCAATCTGAGTGTGCAAGCAAAGGAAGAAGTGTTTGATGAGGAACAACGAGAGAATTTATTTCACACGCGTGGTGTGATTGATAAGAAAGGGTGCTCAATCATCATTGATAATGGTAGCAGCACTTGTCTACTCACTTGTCCGCCAATTGTGCAAACTGTGAAACATCCACGACCGTACCTCTTATAGTGGATGACCGACGGTAATGAGCTCAAGATGAGTAGACAAGTGCTTGTTAAGTTTTCTATTGGCAAGTACCGCGATGAAGTACTTTATGACGTAGTGCCTATGCAAGCGAGCCACATTCTCCTAGGCAGACCGTGGCAGTTTGGTAGAGAAGCGGTCCATGACAGGAAGCGAAATCACTATAAACTGGTGAAAGATGGAATAAAGTTTACTTTGGCACCGTTGACACCAGCCGAAGTCGTTAAGGACTAAGAGTGGCTAGCTAAGTCCTACGCTAAATATGAAGTTACAAAATAGCTTGAGAGAGAAAAAGAAGGATTGAGCGTGAACAATAAAGAGAGTGAAACTGAGTGTGTGAGCCTTCAACATTCGCATAAAAAGAGTAAGCATGCAGAGGGTGAATGCGAGAGAGGAAAACATTCGCATGAAAAGAGTAAGCGTACTGAGAGTGGCATAGAGAGATCAAAAGGAGAGGCAAATAAAAAGAAATTGAGTGTATATGCCAAGGGAAGCGAAGTGAGGAGAGCACTGATTTTTCAAAAAAATTATTTTGGTGTAAACGCCCTCTTCTTTTAATCCGTTTTCATTCTTCATGTTTAAATACATCTAACGCTAATCTTTCACATTCTGTTCCTAGTGGTCTTTCCTCTCTATTGCAGGAATTCAATGATGCTCTACCCGAGGAGATGCCTCCTGGATTGCCTCCAATCCGAGGCATTGAACATCAAATCGATTTTGTACCCGGTTCAGCGATCCCTCATCGTCCAGCCTACCGAACTAATCTCGAAGAGACCAAGGAACTTCAACAGCAAGTGGAGGAGCTGCTTGAGCGTGGATATGTGAGGGAAAGCCTCTCTCCATGCGCCGTTCCAGTGATCCTAGTCCCAAAGAAAGATGGCAGTTGACGCATTTGTATTGATTGTCGCGCAATCAATAAAATCACTGTAAAGTATCGATACCCTATCCCTCATTTAGATGACATGTTAGATGAATTAAGTAGTAGTAAGATATTCTCTAAAATTGATTTGATGAGTGGTTACCACTAGATTCGTATGAAAGAGGGTGATGAATGGAAAACTGCTTTTAGAACTAAGTATGGCTTGTATGAATTGATGGTTATGCCTTTTGGATTAACTAATGCTCATAGCACATTCACGAGACTAATGAACCATGTACTTAGGCACTTCATTGGTAGATTTGTTGTAGTCTATTTTGACGATATCTTAATCTACAACAAATTATTTGATGAGCATGTTTTACATCTTAGGGAAGTCTTTCTAACACTTCGTGAGCAGAAGTTGTATGCTAAACCTAGTAAGTGCTCATTTGCAATGGAACAAGTTGGTTTTCTTGGTTTTATTGTGAGTATAGATGGCGTGAAGGTTGACGAGGAGAAGATCCGAGCTATTAAGGAGTGGCCGACCCCAAAGAATGTGAGTGACGTGAGATCATTCCATGGATTGGCGAGCTTCTATCGACGTTTCGTCAAGGATTTTAGCACCATCGATGTCCCCTTGAATGATCTAACAAAAAAGAATGTTCTTTTTAGGTGGGAACAGCCGCAAGAGGAAGCGTTTAATACACTTAAGGAACGCTTGTGTTCTGCCCAGGTGCTCGTTCTTCCCGATTTCAGCAAGGCCTTCGAGATCGAATGTGATGCAAGCGGTTTAGGGATTGGGGTTGTTCTTATGCAGGAGAAGCGGCCAATTGCCTATTTCAGCGAAAAGCTAAAGGACGCACAACTGAGGTACCCAACCTACGACAAGGAGTTCTATGCCCTTGTCCGAGCGTTAGAGACATGGCAGCACTACTTGATACCGAGGGAATTCATTGTCCATACTGACCATTTGAGCTTGAAGTACCTCAAGGGACAAGGCAAGCTCAATCGCCGCCATGCTACGTGGATGGAGTACATCGAAGCCTTCCCATACCACATTCAATACAAGCAAGGTAAAGAGAATATTGTCGCTAATGCTCTATCGCGAAGGTACGCACTAATCACTTCTCTTAACGCCAAACTACTTGCATTTTCCCACATTATCGAACTCTATGCTCTTGATTCTGATTTTGGTGATATATATAAGTATGGTGTTTCTATTGTTGGGTCTAAATTCTATAAACATGAGGGTTACTTATTTAAGGGTAAACGGTTGTGTATTCCTCATTGCTCTCTACGTGACTTGCTTGTGCATGAATCCCATAGTGGCGGTCTGATGGGCCACTTTGGAGTGACTAAGACTTTAGATGTGTTGCATTATCACTTTTATTGGCCTCACATGAAGCGCGATGTAGTGCGCATTGTTGCTCGTTGTTTAATTTATCGTAGAGCCAAATCTAAGTCTGCTAGTCATGGCGAATTTATCCCTTTACCTGCGCCTTCCTATCCATGGACCGATCTGTCCATGGATTTTATTGTTGGGCCACCTAAGTCCAAAAGTGGGAAGGATAGTGTCTTTGTTGTGGTAGATAGATTTTCAAAAATGTCGCATTTTATTCCGTGTTAAACTACTTATGATGCTACTCAAGTTGCTGATTTATTCTTTCATGAAGTAGTTCGTTTGCATGGAATTCCCTTGACTATTGTGAGTGATAGAGATACCAAGTTCCTCAGCCATTTTTGGCGTGTCTTATGGAAGAAACTTGGTACAAAATTGTTATTTTCCACTTCTTATCATCCACAAACAGATGGACAAACCGAGGTGGTAAATCGTATGCTTGGTTCACTATTGCGCACTTTAGTTCGTAAGCATGTTTCTACTTGGGTTGATCATTTACCATTTATTGAATTTGCTTACAACCGTGTTGTTCATTCAACCACTCATTACTCACCTTTTGAACTTGTTTATGGATTTAATCCTAGAACTGTTTTGGATTTAACCTCTTTACCTTTGAGTGATGTTGTAAGTCTAGATGGTGTGTAGAAGGCTGATTTCATGAAGCAATTACATGCCAAGGCGAAACAGAACATTGAGCGCATGAATGAGAAGCTTGCGCATAAGCGAAACGAAGGGAGACAATTGGTGGCGTTCAATGTAGGAGATTGGGTATGGCTGCACATGCGCAAGGAGCATTTTCTAGCCCAACGTCGTGGCAAGCTCTCTCCAAGAGGAGTTGGACCATTTCAGATTGTTGAGAAGATCAATAATAATGCTTACAAGCTTGCGTTGCCTAGTGAGTATGGTTCCATTAGCTCTACTTTCAACGTTTCTGACTTGGTTTTGTTTGATGCAGGGGACAATTATGGACTTGATGGTGATGCTGATCTGGATTCGAGGACGAATCCTTTCGAAGGCGGAGGGAATGATGCGAACATACGCATCGACATGCCTTTACCACCAGCTGGTCCAATGACGCGTGCGAGGGCTAGAAAGCTTCAAGACAAGTTGTCATCACTCATCCACAAGGAGCTAAAGTGTGAGATGACACTTGAGGATGCTACGCTTCGAGAGAAGGCTCCACGCATAGTCAATCTCCTCACCATCACGACGTACGATGGTGATTCTGCTGGGCAGCAGATCAACGCGTAGATGGAGCACTTCTGTCCGTCAATCAAGTTCGACATGTACTGCAATATGTCAAGGAGTACGGGCCCAAGTTTCAGCGGAAAAGCCTGAGGCATTTAGAAGATATGGGAAACCCTAATCCGGGTGTAGGGCGCACGAGTCCTTGCGGCGCGAGGACTCTTTGTCCTACGCGCACTAGGACTCCTTGTCCGATTGCGTTTTCCCTTGTCTGATTTTAAGACAACTACTTTCCTTTTTTTTTGTCTTAATTAATTAGTTAATTAGACTAATTATTTAATTAATTAATTAAGTTATTTACCTTATTTAGAACTCCTATTTTGGATACGATTAGGGTTGTAAAATATTACATAAGGAGAGGCTGGTCTCCTTATTTCGGTTGGCTTTTATTTGATAATTTCAGAACCTTTGTTCATCAATATTTGCCCATTGTTCAAGTGCTGAACACTTGTTCTTCTTGAGTCCACAATACTTGAGTCGCATACAAGTAAATCCTTGGAATTGCATTATTGTGTCGTTTGTCTTAGTTTGATTCTCACTTAGTCGAGTCTAGACCTAAGAATCTGACACAAGATCCTTGACATGAAATCGACTAGGGCTCTTAGCATTCAGTTGGCGAGGTGGTCTACGTACGCACGAGTCAAGTTAATTATTCCGCATTGAAATCCATCTTTGAACAATGATTAGAATTACGTGTTATGCATCCTACGCCACTAGGATCGTATCATGGTGGTGTACAAGTTCAGGGAGGATGAAAACGTAAAAAGGCAATTGGAGCTTATTTTGTCTCAAGAACAGAAGCTGGAGATCAACCAACAATCATAAGTGTGATGCAGAGTTAGGAGGCTATAGAAAAATATGATTTAGCAGTTTCAAAATGGATGATTGATGCATCCATTCCTTTCAATGCTGTCAATTCTATCTATTTACAGCATATGGTTGATACCATTGTTGGGTATGGTGCTAGTTATAAAGCTCCACGTTTTTATAGCCTTCGCGGTTTCTTATTGAAGAAAAATATTGAGGAGGTACGAAATAATGTTGACGAATTTCGCGCGTCATAGAGAGAAACTAGATGCACCATAATGGCTGATGGGTGGACAAATTAATGTAGAAGGACTCTCATCAACTTCCTGGTTTATTCTCCTAAAGGTACTGTTTTCCTAAAATCTATAGATGCCTCTGATGCTTCCAAAACTGCTGATATGTTGCATGGTTTGTTTAGAGAAGTTGTGCAATTTGTTGGGCCTAAAAATATTATACACATTGTCATGGACAATGCTGCAAATTATGTCGCAGCGGAAAAGAAATTAGAAGATGAATTTAGGACATTATTCTGGTCTCCATGTGCTACTCATTGCATTAATTTAATACTGCAAGATATTAGAAAGTTAGATGAAGTTGGTGATATTGTAGCTCATGCTTCTAGGATAACTAAATACATCTACAATCATTGTTTTCCATTGTATTTGATGCGAAAATTCACTAGAGGAAGGGAGATATTACGTCCTGCACCTACTCGATTTGCCACTAATTTTATTACTTTGCAAAGTATATTAAGTCAAAAAGATTCTTTGAGAGCCATGGCTACATCTAGAGTCTAGGTTACTTCCTCTTATGCTAAGGAAATCAATGGGGGAAAGTTTGAGAACGATGTCTTGGATTCTTATTTTTGGAAGGAATGTGTTATCATCGTTAAGCTCACTGAGCCTCTAGTTCGTATTTTGCGACTTGTTGATGGTGATGATCTACCAACAATGTCATCCATATATGAGCCTATTCACACAGCTAGAGACGAGATGTTGAGAAGATTTCAGAGAAGGAAAAAAAGGGTTGATCCTTATATTAAGATTCTTGATGATCGATGGGACCGTCAGTTGCATAAAAACCTTCATGCGGCTGGGTTTTGTCTCAATCCTCAATTTCAGTACAATCCTAGTGAGATGGACAAGCGTAGACGCACTACTTCTGGGTTGTTTAACGTCATAGAGAGGTATGCTTATGGAAACAACACTTTGAGAAGTAAGTTGACAAGTGAGGTGAAGTTATTCCGAGGTGTAGAGGGGAACTTTGGTCGTCCTAGTGCAGTAAGTGATCGTTATGTGATGTCTCCAGGTAAATTTTTAAAAAAATGTATTGATATATTTTTTTCATTAATTTTATTAAGGTTTACTAAAAATATAGAAAACTAATATCTTTATGTGTAGATGAATGGTGGATGAACTATGAGAGTGATGCACTAGAGTTGCAAAAGTTAGGTATCTGAGTTTTAAGCCAAACATGTAGTGCTTCTGGTTGTAAGCAAAATTGGAGCATATTTGAACATGTTCATTCAAAGAAAAGAAATAGATTGGAGCATCAAAGACTTAATGATTTGGTATATGTTCATTACAATTTAAGGCTACATCAAAAGTAAGTTTCTATACTTTTTACTTTTTATTTATTAACAATCTATAATTTTGAATTTTAACTCCAGTTGCGTTTGTACTAAATTGTTTGGCTACTGTAATTATGTAGACAACTTGCTAATATTTTGGTTAATTAATGTAGGAGTTTAAAGGGTAGGAATTATGACCCTATAAACTTCGAGGAGTTTCGAGCTAATGATACTTGGATATTAGAGGATGAACCACTAAGTCTAACAAGTTCTGAATTAGAGGCTTTCCGAAGTGATATGGAAGCATGTAATATTCAAGATGTTCCTAATGGTGCTAAGTTGGTAACTACCTACTTATTTTAAAAGTTGTTGATATGAAACTATTGTTGTTAATTTATTGATTCTTTGTTTTTATGTTTTATTTGATAATACTAGAATTGAACCTTCAAGATTAAGATGAGCTTAATGATGAGAATGATGAAGATGAAGGAATTGAAAGTGGACATCGTTATGAAGATATTTTTGAAAATGCTAGTGGTTCAACCTCTCAACTTATTGCCAATCTATGGAATTAACAATTTTGTAATTTGGATATTTAAGTGTGTTTAAACTTTTAATATCATTTCATTTGAATGTTGGATTGTTTCTTTATTTTTAACTTTTGATCTATTTGATATTTTATTTTGATATATTATAAAATACTACATCCATTAGTATAAAAATTTACCGGTTCAATCCGGTTCAATTATCTAATATTGAACAGTTCGATGTGTGAACGGTTCAAAATGGTCCAATGGATCAATCCGGTCGAACTCGATTAAATTCAGTCGAACTTCCAAAATTTTCATTTCCAGTTTGTTGTCCAGTTGGGTTCTTATAACACGGTTGTAAAGTTAATTTTTATAACGAGGACTAAAACGTAAACAATTCAATACCTGCAGGAGTGAATTCACACTTTCCCCTGTAAAAAAAATGGACATAAAAAGAAAAAAGAAAAAGAAAAAGAAGGAAAATGGGCCAAATCTCTCCTCTCTTCCCATCTATTTCTTCTCCCCTGCCTTCCCTTTCTTCCTTCTCCTCTCTCACTCTTTCGTTTTTGCATCCGTAAAGAGAAAAAAAGAAGCTTATACACTCTCCGTCACCCCCATAACGCAAACGCAGCCGGTTCGCTTCATTCCTTGCCACAATGCCTGCACAGAAGCGAAGTTTTGTAGACAATCCTAGCAACAGCGACGACGACAACGACCAGAACCGCCGCCGCCGCCGCGAAGATAGAGAAGACGACGAGGAAGAAGACAACGACGAGGATGAGGATGAGGAACAAGAAAGCGAACAAAACGGCACTTCACCCCTTCAAAACGGCCACCAATACAAACAGCAGCATCAAGACGAAGCAGCAGTAGCAGCAGAGCACGATAAGCAGGAAGATGGCGACGAAGATGAAGAAGAAGAAGAGGAACCACATCGAGTAGAGGACGAAGAAGAAGACGACGAAGACGATGATGAAAAGGAGCAAACGCAAGGTGATATATATCTTAGACATGGTGTGTGCTCGTGGCGTGATTTGAATTGTAGTAATTACTGTTTGATTATTGGTTATGGCTTGTAGATTCGGAAGACAGTGAATTGTCCAGCGAGCAGGGTGAAAAGCCTGAGTAAGTTTTCTCCCTGTTGCCCACCGAGCGCATTTGTTTGAACTACTCGTTCTTTTTTACGTAAATGTATCTTTGTTTCTTATGATTTTCGTGGTGCTTGATCTAATCGCGAGATAGGATGGTGCATGTTGCGATCTATGTATGCCCATTGCCTCTCAACGTTGAGGAGTTGTATTGCTTTGTTACTTCACTTTCATTGTAATTTTGTTCCTTAATGGAAGTGTCAGTTGGGAAATTCGTGATCCTCGGTCAATTTAGTTACCAACTGAATAGACACGCTTAATTTGCTTTTTTTTTTATATAAAAAAAATAAGAATACATCAATTAAGGTACCTTCACTTTTGATGATTTTTTATGGTGGTATCTGAAACTAGTTCAGCTGAGAAGCTTGTTTTGGTCGTGTTGAAGAGGCTTGAATATTTTATGGGTTCTAGTGGAATCGATTCTGGAATTAGCAAAGATTGTTGACAGCATCAAAGCTAGTCTGTGTATTGGTGTGGATAACACTGTTATGAATTTAAATCTAGAGGCATCTTTGTTTATCACTCCCTTGTTGATAGTTGGGTGCAGCCTGCATGGTCAGGATTGTTGATTTCCTTTTTTGGAACTTTGGGGATTTTCTAGGATACAGGGTGAAGGAGATGGCGTTTCTCCTCTTAAGAACAGCAAACACTTAGATGGAGAACCTGAAGGTTGATGGTCATTTTCAGCATCTAGCATTTCTTTCTAGCTCCATCCTCCCCTCTTCCATAACTTGTACAAAGGCACAAACAAAGAGAGTAACACATGTATAATCACAGTCACTGTACTGCATATGTGATATTCAATGAAGTCTAAGTTGCATGTTTGATTTTGTCTTATCCTATCAGCTAGCATGGTGGTGGATTTAGTTTGTTACAGCTATTTTCCTCAATGAATGCATTTGTTGTAATTCTTGTTTCTTTGGCAGATTTGTCTTTGTGGAGCTATCAGATATCCGGAAAGATGTACAGTGTCCAATTTGTTTAGGTACTTGTTGCTCAGAAGTTTCTTCTCTTCCCTGTTCTTTTCAATAAGCATTTTATTTTTACATTCTATACCAACTTGAAACCTCAGAAATGATGCTAGGTAGAATACTGGAGTTTATATTGCTATCATGTACCCCCAACTTTGAGTATGAACATGGGTTGTAGTACCTCCATTGTACAGTCTACCATGTGTTTTTTTTTTTTTTTTTTCTTTTTGCTAAGATGGGAACTGCAATACTTTCACTACTGACATATAACAATTGCTTACCTATGTTTGTGTCTTAACTATGATCGACACAAAATTGTAATAAGAGGGAATTGTTCCTATTGCTTGAACAGGAATCATAAAGAAAACACGAACCGTGATGGAATGCCTGCACAGATTTTGCAGGGAATGCATTGACAAGTCAATGCGACTGGGGTATGTAACAAGCACACTGCATGTTTGTTAGTTTGGCTTCCCTTATTCTAGAATATTGGCTCTTTGCTAGGGCTCAAGTTCTTGCGTTGACTGTTGCCAGTGAGATCTATACTTGAATTGCCAATGCATCGCAGGAATAATGAGTGCCCTGCTTGCCGCACACACTGTGCAAGTCGACGCTCATTGAGAGATGATCCAAACTATGATGCCCTTATTGCAGCTTTATATCCTGACATTGAGAAGTATGAGGAGGAGGTATAAGATGTTTGAGTGGTCTATTTTCTTTCTGCACCACTTCTTCAAATCACATTAGTTAACTTGAGTTGTCGTATCAGGAATTGGCTTTTCATGAAGAAGAAAGGACACGGAATAAGCAGGTGTGTGAATCTATATTTTCTTGCCCTGTCCTGTTCCATGTGTTTAATCTTCATTACGGGATAATGAATTTAATGGAAACAGGGAGGGTTAAGTTAAACATGTCTGTTTATGCATAACCTTGATTACACTGGAATGAAGCACGCAAAATTGAATTTGGCTGATGTTATGACATTTGCCTTTTTCCAATAAATTCTAACCGAGTGAAGGAAGTTTCTTATCATGAATATGCCATTTATGCTGGAAATTTTAAAATTCAGCAATGCAAAATAGTGCTGTTTCTTCTGACGTGGATGCTGTTATCATGCTCTTTTTGTTTTTGGTACTTTTGATTTATGCTCATTGTCCAAAACCCATGTTGCTTCAGGATAGGAAATTCTCTAAAGCTCAGTAATTGGTCTTCTTGTTGGGCTCCGTTCTAATGTTTTATTTTTGTACAGATACAAGCTTCTATTGCCCAAATATTTCAGAGACAATCAGAAGCACTTGTTAGGAGACGCACAATGGGTAAAGAAACAACATGTCAATTCATGACGAGATCACAGCGAAATCATCGGGCATCAAGGAGGCGGAGAAACAGTCGGGGTGCTGAATTTCAAGGATCTGAAGATAATGAAGACGAAAATGATGATAATGGTGGCAAGGATTCATCTTCAACTGACGAACGCTCAACAGAAGTAAGGCAAAGAAGGCGCAAGAGACGGCCAGGAATTAGGCCCTCCCAGCCTCCTTCGTCAGCAGTTAATCAAGATGGTGGCTGCAATGAGAATGATATAGAAGCAAGCAGAGAAAGTAGGGGAATATCTCCTGGGCTTGTGTGGAGTACAGAAATGCTTGCTTGGGGAAGAGGTGGCACTCGGAGCCATACACGGCATGGTAATTCTAGTGGTGGCAACAACAAGAATTCCCGAAGTACTCGGCTATCCAGGCTGGTTGAATATCTCAGGAGCTTAGAGGAAAAAAATGATGAGGTATTTTTGTGTGTTCAATAACTGACATGTAAACCTTCAGTAACCTGCCTTCTGGTGCTAATATGGTCAACTAGAGGTTAACATTCTATGCATGGAGTTTATGAAGGTAGTGTCCATGCTTGTAGTCTAAAGAATTATATTTGAACTGGGTGGGACTTAATGGCAAGGGAAGAGCAGAATCTTGGGCTCTGTATTGTTGGAACAAAACTTAAGGTTATAGGTACATATGACTAGAAATGGCACACAGGAAATTCAGATTTCTTGAAGATTTATTAACTACAAAGAATTTGATTTTAGAACTTGGTGTAAATTTTCTAGGACACCCATTTTTTAAGGGAAGAGTTGATTGGGAAAATAAGATAATTGAAATAGAGGTAATTTTTTTCCCCTAACCAGACAACTGATTTTAAAACTCTGGACTTCATCGAAAAGTTGCCAAAATGGAAACATGTAGGAACTGCAAAGCTTATGACATAGACCGCCACTTGTAGATAAGTTAAAGTTCATAACTGTTGAATGCTAATAGAATCGTAAACACTTAAATCACCAAGTCAGAGGTGCAATTTCCCTCTCTCCCCCCTTTTCTCTCTTATGTAATGAACTCTGTTCCTTGTTTTGCAGTTAGATGTCCATCTGATGCTTATTTCTTTGGATAAAAAAAGTGCACCAAGTTTGCAGCAGCCCTACCTTTGCTGTCGGCCCTCTTTGTTAGTTAGACACCTACGAGAGGTAAGATTTTTCTCACACGAGTTTAATTGATATGGGGAAAACAATTAATTGATATGGATCCCCAGTTTGCATTTGGTTCTAGACATGGGGAAATTTGCACGGCTCTATTCAACCCTTTTTGAGCGGAACTAGCACTCGTTTTCTGTTGTGATTCAACCTTATCTAGTGCAACCAGCTTGCATCTTTTTTGTTTCAAGAAGTTTTGTGATTATTGGTGCTTTTTTTTTCTGCTAACGACCTTGTGCTTACCTTATATGCAGTATATTGCTCACCAAACGCACTTGCAAGCTGAGGCAGTTGAAATAATGTTAGTTAAGGGGCAGCACAATCCTGATAAGAACTTGTCCACCTTACCTCCTCCATTCTCAACGGATGAGCTGCAAGTTTTGGAGGGTCAGGAAACTTTGGAATGGCTAAAGGCCAATAGCTCTTCCAGTAGGGAGCATCTGGTAAGAGCCCAATAGACGTAAACTTTGTTGAAAGAATGACTCGATTTCCATCTTACCAAAATGCCCTTTGCCTCTGCAGATTTTAGCATATCGGTGGGTGGAGCCTAGTTAGCAAATTGCAGATGTCCGATTACTTCATTTTAATATTAATAAAGTCACTTTGTTAGAGCTACTACGACTTTGTATTTTTTTTTTTTTTTTTGGTTCAATTCTCTACGACTTTGTACACTTTCTTGTATCGATTGAGCTATATTTATGGAATATATAACAAGGAAGAAGGGCACTCATTAATCATTACTTGTTTAAATTGTACTAATCAATTATGTTACAATATGTAGTCGATAATGGTTGTCAGTACAAAGATTGATTGCTACAAACAAATGAATAGAATGGGGGAGGATATATGTTCAAAAGGTTTTGAACAGGCCAGAGGTGACAGAGTTGGTTGGTGTAGAAGCTGTAGATTCACCTCATGTTGGAGCCTAGTTAGCAAATTGCAGATGAAGATCATTTAACCATTTGATGGGTGGGAGCTGAGAGGGTCTTTGTAAATTGATTTGAGATTTCCGATTACTTCATTTTAATATTAATAAAGTCACTTTGTTAGAGCTACTACGACTTTGTATTTTTTATTTTTTTTGGTTCAATTCTCTACGACTTTGTACACTTTCTTGTATCGATTGAGCTATATTTATGGAATATATAACAAGGAAGAAGGGCACTCATTAATCATTACTTGTTTAAATTGTACTAATCAATTATGTTACAACATGTAGTCTATTATGGTTGTCAGTACAAAGATTGATTGCTACAAACAAATGAATAGAATGGGGGAGGATATATGTTCAAAAGGTTTTGAACAGGCCAGAGGTGACAGAGTTGGTTGGTGTAGAAGCTGTAGATTCACCTCATGTTGGAGGCAGCACTCGAAACTGCATCCGATTACTTCATTTTAATATTAATAAAGTCACTTTGTTAGAGCTACTACGACTTTGTATTTTTTATTTTTTTTGGTTCAATTCTCTACGACTTTGTACACTTTTTTATATCGATTAAGCTATATTTATGGAATATATAACAAAGAAGAAGGGCACTCATTAATCATTACTTGTTTAAATTGTACTAATCAATTATGTTACAACATGTAGTCTATTATGGTTGTCAGTACAAAGATTGATTGCTACAAACAAATGAATAGAATGGGGGAGGATATATGTTCAAAAGGTTTTGAACAGGCCAGAGGTGACAGAGTTGGTTGGTGTAGAAGCTGTAGATTCACCTCATGTTGGAGGCAGCACTCGAAACTGCATCCGATTACTTCATTTTAATATTAATAAAGTCACTTTGTTAGAGCTACTACGACTTTGTATTTTTTATTTTTTTTGGTTCAATTCTCTACGACTTTGTACACTTTCTTGTATCGATTGAGCTATATTTATGGAATATATAACAAGGAAGAAGGGCACTCATTAATCATTACTTGTTTAAATTGTACTAATCAATTATGTTACAACATGTAGTCTATTATGGTTGTCAGTACAAAGATTGATTGCTACAAACAAATGAATAGAATGGGGGAGGATATATGTTCAAAAGGTTTTGAACAGGCCAGAGGTGACAGAGTTGGTTGGTGTAGAAGCTGTAGATTCACCTCATGTTGGAGGCAGCACTCGAAACTGCATCCATTACCATCCGCTGCTGCTGTTTCCTCCTCAGTACTCTCAAAATTGGCGATTTTGCTTTTGTTGTTTCCTTGGAAGATCTGTACACATAATAATTAATATTATTAACAAAAAATTAGAATTAGAGAGTTGATTGAGATTTTTATGTTGGATACGTACTTTTTAGGGCAGAATGGATGGTCAAATTTCGGGACGGGCCTTGCATGAGGCACCATTTCTCTTCTCAGTTGCTTCAGTGCTCTCTCTTCTTCCACCTGCAGATTCATTGATGGATCATTCTACAGATGACTCTAAAGAGCTTTAAAAAAGAAGAGCACGGCAAAAAAAATCATACCATCCTGGCAGCTTCACTCTCCTGTCTGTATCTCTTGTACAACATCTCCTTCTCCTTCACCTACAAAAACGAACAGACACCATGTGAGTGCTTGAAGTTGCCAGCCAAATCAGAAGTTTTTCCTTTGCCAATCTTTAAAAATCTCAATATCAAACTTACCCTATGATCGAATTCTGCTCTGTCCGCAGCTCTATGATCTAAATGGAGGTTGAACTTTTGAATCTGTGTTAGGGGTTTTCTCACTTTCTCAGGTACTGGTATTGGATCCCTATTGAAAGAGAAGGAAGAAAAGTCAACTTGGATTGAAAAACGAATGAAAGAGGAGTGGTGGTTTGCAGTTAAAAACAGGCATAAAAAGAGTCACAGTTTGCATACTCTTGAAGGACTGGCTGTGCTCTGAATATCCTCAGCTGAGCCTCTTCTTTCGCCATCCTCTGCCTCTCTTCTAGTTCCCTTTGCTTTTCCTCTTCATGTCTTACTAGACTTTCCAATTGAAAAGGCTCAGGTCTTGTGCATGGCTTCGGCTCTGGTTTTGGTGGAATCTGCAAATCGAATAAACAGCAACGGTAAATTTTCTTGATTTTTCTTGATTAATGATCCCAAACTAAGCTATGGTGGATGGGCATGAGAATGAGAATACGACATACCACAGGGTAATCAGTGGTATAAGGATATGGAGTAGCCCTTGGAACCCTGGCTCTTTCCTCCTCAAACTGCTTCTCCACAAGTTCCATCACAAATTTCTTCTCTTTTTCAGCTCCTCTTTCCTGAGGGGGAACAACGAGCTTACATAACTCAGACATAACAAAGTTTTCAGTCTTATTGAGGAAGGGAATGGGAACATACCTCGGTGTGCAGATGGAAGGGATTCGGCTTTGTGTTTCTTGGGATTGGATCGTCATGGTGAGATTCTGATTTTATGGAGAGCTGCAAACAGGACAAGAAGTAAACATGTCAAGACTCACTAATATGGTAATTGAACTTTCGGATGAAAAAGAAGACACTTCACCAAATTACCTTTTCAAATAAATCTGTAACAGAAGCAGGGGGGGGAATCCTCACAAAGTTTTCAGTCTTATTGAGGAAGGGAATGGGAACATACCTCGGTGTGCAGATGGAAGGGATTCGGCTTTGTGTTTCTTGGGATTGGATCGTCATGGTGAGATTCTGATTTTATGGAGAGCTGCAAACAGGACAAGAAGTAAACATGTCAAGACTCACTAATATGGTAATTGAACTTTCGGATGAAAAAGAAGACACTTCACCAAATTACCTTTTCAAATAAATCTGTAACAGAAGCAGGGGGGGGAATCCTCTCATTTGTGGCAAAGTGAAATTCTTGAGGGACAGTGACTTGTTTCTTTGTATTGCAGAAGATGCCTAGCTCCCCTTTACTTTCAAATATCTACACAAGAGGATATCATTAATTTCTTTAGGAAACCAGGAATGTCAAGTGCAGGATGGAGTTTATACCTTCTTATTCAAAGGCCTAGCCTTAAATCTGGGAATCTTTTCAAGTTCCTCTTTCTCAAGCTCAAATGAACTTTTCACTGCTGGTGGACGGGCCCTCAGAGATGTATGAAGAACTGGGGTTTTAGGTTCAGTAAGATGAGGCTTCCATTCTCGTACAGAGGCCTGATGCGACATTTCTGTTGAGGCTATTGAAGCTGATTCTGCATTCTGATTGGCTCTTGCCATTGTCTCAAGATGGAATTCCTGCAGAATTGTTAAGAATAATTAGATCCATTTTCAAACTCTTGATTGATGAAGTTGGTTCATGCCATTACTCCATGGAGCTTACCTGAAACTCAGGTGGCTTTGGTGCACTTCTTGGTAGTGTTTGCAATGTTGGAGCTTCCAGAATCTGTAACAAACATGTATTAGGGGCTCCACATGATCAGTAAATCACTAATGCCAAACAAGCAGAAAATACTATACCTTCTTGTTTAACGGTCTGGCTTTAAACTTGGGAATTTTGGCCATCATCTCCTCTTCAAGCTCTGCAGTACTCTTCATTCTAACTGACCGAACACGCTGAGCTGTTTCAAATTCAGGTTCCTTTGGCCTAGTCAATGTGAGTTTAGCCTTCCTCTGGATAGCAGAAGCAGCAGCATCCTTAAAAACAAAATGTCAAGGAATTTAGAGGGAGAAAAAAGGGAAATGCTTTACTTAACGAATCAAAATTCACAAAGCTGTGTTTCATTCATTACATGAGAGAAGGAAATATTGAGGCTTGGCAGAGAAAGGTCCCTTGTATTTGATTGGAACTTCTTCATCATTTCTGCCGTTGAAACAAATGGAACTGGAGCCACCGCTGGTTCTCGAACATAGACCTTTAAACATAAGGAAAAAATGAGTATTGAGTATTTGGCCAAAGGATTTACATCAAATAGAAGGTTGACAAATCAACAAACCTTTCTCTCCTCTTTCTGGATTCTGTTAGGTATAGATGAGCGCAAGTTGGACTTGCCACTGCTAAGACCAAGTTTGGACTTGTGTAGCAACGGTTGTGGAGGTTTGAGATTAAGAATCTGGAATTTTGGTGAACAAGGGAAGTGTGGTTAAGCTAATTGTCACAGCAGCAGTGTTATAAATAGTGAAACTTTTTTACAGTAATAGATTACCTGTCTTGATTGCCCTCCTTCAAGCTTCTGTCGCTTAATGGCCTGGTTCTCATGGGCTAAACTGGAAGTTCCAGCAGCTTTCTTCACACTAGATGGTTTTATTCCTTGCACAGCAGAGGACTGGGACTGACTCTTTTGCTTCAGTGCAGATGGATTCCTGACCAAACTAGCTATGTGTCTAGCTGATTGGCTTTTCTTGGAATCAGTCAACAGGCCTCCCTTTCTAGAAGACACTGGGGGTCTTGGTGTGCTGTAAACTTCAGCTTTACTTTTCGCTTCACCAGCAAGCTCAAATTTCAGAGCAGAAGCACTTCTGATGGATAAACCAAGTCAGCAGAAAGAAATACAACCATAGCGGGTGAAACAACATGAATTTTCCTCAAGAATCTTTCCTTCCAATAATTTGAAATCTTGATAACAGAAAAGCAATAGTGACAAATAGGATTCACCTTCTGTTTCCTTCAGCGCACACAACCTTCTCCTCTCTTTCTTCGTCAGCACTTCTACCCGTAGAAACCTGAAATATTCATAACTTCATCAGACCGCAACAGAACATGATAAATAACACAGCATTCAGCCCAAAAGAACACTATTCACTCACAGCATTTTCAAGGTCATTGTTTTCTTTATTGGCCTCACTGCAAGCAGTTTCTTCTTCCCTTGTTTCTGTGGAAGATCTGGCCTCTGGTTTACATTTGTTCTCAGAAGAACAATTAGCAGCATTCACATTAGAAGATTCTACGGCCTACCAAAGATGATAATAGTTAGTATCAGCAAATATTTTGTTCAATTTGTACAATGAATTAGTAATCATCCAGTACTGCGGATGGACGCAATCTGCACTCATGGTAACGTCACTCACTTGTAGCCTCACATTCACTCTCTTAGACTCTTCATGATTGTGATTTTGGAGAAACATAGCAAGTGAAAGAGGAAATAGACAAGAACCGTATCAATCACCTTTTGCATTTGATCTGCTGCTTCAGTAAAATCACACATTGTCTCAACTTTAAACGATCTTCCAGTCTTAATTCTTGCCATAAAAGCTGCAAAAATCCCATAAAGCAAACATGAGAAAGATGAAATGCCATCATAATCACACCTGGATAATCGATTCTCATCTCTAACCCTAACTTTTCAGCATAACAATTTGGCTACTAGAAACCATGAAAGAAACGCCCTTAGTTCCTCAATCATCATCACTCTAATAATCCAAAACCCAAATTTAAATCCCAATTGTGATCACGCGTGTATTTTCAATTCCAAGAACCAGAAACCCTAATAATATTCATTAAATCAAACACGAAAGGAAACCTAATTGAATCTCTTTTACCAGAAAATCAAGTGTGCAGATATGCTTACACTAACATACCATTCATAATTTGATCTTTTACAACTAGAGGAAGAAGGAAGACTAGAGAAAGAGGGGGAGAGCGTACGAGAAGGGGCATAGGCGAGAGCTGTGTCGAACCAGAGTTCGGCTCGGCGAGTGTCATCCTCCGATTCGGCAAGAGTGAAATCGAAGAATCTTGGCGCTGAGAACTCGTAGGTGTCGTCGATCATCATCGTTGTGGTGCTTGATTCCTCGGCGACAGCCATGTATGGAAGCAAAGTATTCGCGTTTTGTAGATTGAGATAATCAGGAGATAATAAGCAAGAATGTTTTATATTTATGACAGTAAATGAAAGGAAAATAAAAAGAAGTGTATAATCGTCTGGGGGAGAAGCTCTAACGGTCGGATTCTCTTTTTTGAATTTGTGGCCATTCCATCTAACGGGCGGTCCTTAAGAACGCTTCCGCATGTCGTATGAGGTGCCTCTCTAACGGCTATATCTTTTGCTCATGCTCCTCCTCAACCATACGATGCCGTTTTCCCTTTATGTATTTTGTTATATTTATATTAGCACCAGTTTCTATATTTACCACTTCTATACTTAAGTTATCCCCCCATCCTCATCAATATTACATTACGAAACTATATTAGCAATACTTGATGTAAGTAATTAGTACATGCTATGCCTATACTAGAGAGAGATCAGTACCCACTACCCAGGGTGCTTTTGATTCAATATTACATTAAGAAATTTTAATTACAACTTTGGAATTCTTGAAAATGTACCCATGGAAATCAAACATTAATGGCTACAACGAACTAATAATATGCAAAAAAAAATTAATAATAGGAAGAAGAAGAGGAGAGAGTGAAATCGGAAAGGAGGAGCGGATAAATCTTGATTATAATGGCTACATGATTCGCAACACGTTTGATTTTCGTCAATCTCTATAAGGTCTTCTTACACATTTATTGCAAACATTAAATTGTTTCCATCCATCTAACTAGAGATTCTGCAAAAACAGAAGTTGTTGTGTTTAGTTTGTGACTTGACTTACAAGCAAGCTCTCTAGGAGAAATTTTGGACAAATCATGAGTCCTCAAGTCAAGTGATGATTTTTTTTGCCTCAAATCTCTCTGGCAACAACTCTTCTTTCTGGCAAGTCCTCACTTGATTAACAACACCTTCTTAACTCTACCAACGTACTCCTTCACATTCTTAATGTCTTTCATCATGTTGAAGATTTGCATCTGACTGGTCATCTCATTGCCTTGAAACTCCATCTCCAGCTTGTCCCAGAATTATTTTTCTTATTTGCATGTTATCTTTGAGAAAAGTCTTCTCATCTAAAGCTCAATGAAGAGTACTAGGCCCTAAATTTTCTAGAGACATTTTCCTCATACAATCGTAGTTTATTTATTGTAGGATTTGCAGGCAATTTGGCTTCTGTGTTTGATTAGAATGGCTTCCATCCTCGCTGACCACATATGGCACCAATTAAGATGGGAGGAGAAGGAGTAGTTGTGTTGATGCTTGTAGCCATTCCAAGGACCACTCAAGCTCTCAAGTGTTTAAGGTTTTCCGGGTAAGGACTCCCACAAAGATCAATTTTGCTCCGCTCCGATGTGAGAATTAACACAGTAGAAAACAGAAGAAGTAGAAGGCAAAAACTGGCAGAATACTCACTTTTTTTCATGGGGAAATAGTTTTTACCACCCCTGAACTATCGGCGAAAATCACAAACTTCCCCTGAATTTCATTTTTTAAAGTACGCCTCCCCTGAACTATTGTTTTCGAGCAAAAAGACCCCCTCCGTTAACTTTTTCCGTTAAATCTAACGGATTACCTAATACAACAGGTTTTTTTTTTTTTTTTACCTGGTAATTATATTTTAAATAATATAATTAAATTTAAAAAATTCAAAAAAATTATATAATCTAAAATTTTCAAAATTTTTTTTCGAAAAAGTCAAAAAAACTTTGTAAAAAATGTAAAAAAATCAGGAAAATTGTAAAAATTCCAAAACAAAATTAATTTATCTAAAAATTAACAAAAAAATTGTAAAAATTCCAAAAAAAAATTAATTAATCTAAAAACTCATAAAAAATGTAATAATTCCAAAAAAATGTACAAATTCCAAAAAAATTGTAAAAATTCCAAAACAAATAAAACAATTAAAGAATGTCTTAAAAAATATTATAATTGTAAAAAAACTGTACAAATTCCAAAAAAAATGTAAAATTTCAAAAAAAAATTACAAATTCCAAAATAAATGTACAGATTCCAAAAAAAATGTAAAAATTTCAAAAAAAATTTAAAAATTCCAAAAAAATTCAGATAAATGTAAAAATTCATAAAAATGTAATAATTCCAAAAAAATGTAACAATTCCAAAAAAATGTAAAAATTCAAAAACAAATGTAAAATTTGCAAAAAAATGTCAAAAATTCCAAAAAAATGTAAAAATTATAAGAAAATTGTAAAAATTCTAAAAACATCGTAAAATTTCCAAAAAAATGTAATAATTTCCAAAAAATGTAAAAATTCCAAAAAATGTAATAATTCTAAAAAATGTAAAAATTCCAAAAAAATGTAAAAAATCCAAAAAAATGTAATAATTCCAAAAAATGTAAAAATTCCAAAAAAACGTAAAAATTCTAAAAAATGTAAAAATTCCAAAAAAATGTAAAAAATCCAAAAAAATGTAATAATTCCAAAAAATGTAAAAATTCCAAAAAAACGTAAAAATTCTAAAAAAAAATAAAAAATTCTAAAAAATGTAAAAATTCTAAGAAAATTGTAAAAATTCTAAAAACATCGTAAAATTTCCAAAAAAATGTAATAATTCCAAAAAATGTAAAAATTCCAAAAAAAATGTAATAATTCTAAAAAATGTAAAAATTCCAAAAAAATGTAATAATTCAAAAAAAATGTAAAAAATCCAAAAAAAATGTAATAATTCCAAAAAATGTAAAAATTCCAAAAAAACGTAAAAATTCAAAAACAAAATAAAAAATTCTAAAAAATGTAAAAATTCAGAAAAATATAAAAATTCTAAAAACATTGTAAAATTTCTTAAAAAATTGTAACAATTCCAAAAAAAGCATCGTCGAATTTTTATAATTTTTATATTTTCTTATTTTTAGTTTATTTTTTTTTTGAATTTTTTCATTTTTTCGTAATTTGTACATTTTTTTCGGAATTTACATTTTTTGTGAATCTTTAAACATTTTTAGTATTTTTCAAATTTTTATATTAATTAATTAAATATAATTAAATTTTTATAATTTTTTCATTTTTTTGGATTTTTTAGATTAATTAAATTATTTTGGAATTTTTATAATTTTTTCATTTTTTTGGATTTTTTAGATTAATTTTTCTATTTTTGCAATTTTTACATTTTTTGGAAATTTTTACATTTTTTCTGGAATTTGTACATTTTTTTAATTTCAACAAATTTTTTTGGAATTATTACATTATTTTTGGAATTTGCACATGTTTTTTGGAATTATTACATTTTTTTTGAAATTTTTAAATTTTTTCAGAATTTTTAGGTTAATTAAATTATTTTTGGAATTATTACATTTTTTCAAAAATTTTACATTATTTATGAATTTTTTGATTAATTAAATTAGTTTTGGAATTTGTACATTTTCTTTGGAATTATTACATTTGTTTTTGAATTTTTAGAATTTTTACCGAATTTTTATATTTTTCTGAATTTTTACATGTTTTTTGGAATTTTTACATTTTTTAAAAAAATTTATATTTTTTCTGAATTTTTAGATTAATTAAATTATTTTTGGAAATATTACTCTTTTATTTTAATTTTTAGATTAATTTTTTCATTTTAGGAATTTTAAATTTTTTTTTTGGAATTTGTATATGTATTTTTGAATTATTACATTTTTTATGAATTTTTAGATTAATTAAATTAGTTTTGGAATTTGTACATTTTTTTGTAATTATTACATTTTTTTTGAATTTTTAGATTTTTTTTTTTTTGAGTTTTTTCGATTTATTAATTTTAAATTTTTTTTTTGGAATTTGTACATGTTTTATGGAATTATTACATTTTTACTTAAATTTTTACATATTTTCTGAATTTTTAGATTATTGAAATTATTACATTTTTTCTGAATTTTTAGATTAATTAAATTATTTTTGGAATTTGTACATTTTTTTGGAATTATAACATTTTTTTTTGAATTTTTAGATTAATTGTTTTTTGAATTTTTTCGTTGTAGGATTTTTTTTTTGGAATTTTACATATTTGTTTTGAAATTTTTAGATTAATTAAATTTTTTTTATAATTTTTTTTTAATTTATACATTTTTTTTAATTTTTTTTGGATTTTTAAAATTAATTATATTATTAAAAAAATTTTTTTTTGGAAAACTTGCTATAACAGGTTAAAAAAAAAAAAAAACCTGCTGTAGCAGGTCACCAGTTAAATTTAACAGAAAAAGTTAACGGAGGGGGTCTTTTTGCTCGAAAACAATAGTTCAGGAGAGGCGTACTTTAAAAAATGAAGTTCAGGGGAAGTTTGTGATTTTCGCCGATAGTTCAGGGATGGTAAAAACTATTTCTCCTTTTTTCATTGATAACTATCATATGATTTAAGGAGATCCTAAAAATAACTTCTACCACATGTTGTTTAAGTGCATAAATCATCATTGCATACGTGTTGAATCATATCATACAAGTGCGAGAGTTGAGTATAAGTCTATGGAACCTATAACTACAAAAAGAATGGATTGATTACATATCTTCTTCGATCATTATTGGGTACTCCAGGAATAACATCTCAAATGTAAGACTTGTCATTCTCAACTAGTAATGTACAAGCACACGTAGGAATAAAAAACTTAAATTTATTTTTTCTTTTCAGTTTCGTCTTCTTCCTTCTTCCTTCTCAACACCCTCTGCACATTCTATACCAGAAAAACAAACCCAACTTTCTCAACACAACGGTGTTCTTCAAAATTGCAATATTAATTCTAGTATTTTCTTTTCTTTCACATAAAGAAATAGTATTACTTTTTTTCCACTTCATCTTCTAGAAATTAGTTCTTAAATCATCAATGACATTCTTGAATGATTGATTCACTCAAGAAGCTTCCATCTCCCCAAGTACATCAAGAAGCCACTGTCACTCTCGCTAGATCGAGAAACTTCTCGTCTTCCACGGTACAAAATAAATAAATAAATATTCGTTTATCGCCAGATCCAGACCGTCATCGGATTAGTCACTCTTGCCTGAGGCAGAGAAGTTTATTAGGTTGATCTCATCTCGATTGTGAATACATGATTACAATTAATTCAAAATTGGTTTTCTTTCCTCCATAAACGAAAGGAAGAAGATATGGATTGTTGCTAGCTGTTAGATAGGAATATTAGGAAAGGAGTCAAAATTGGAGTGTTTATGGGATGATGGCTCCACTTTCGTTGGACAAATTCTTTCAAAATTAAATAAGTTGAAAATATGTTTGTTCCTAGACCGAAGGGAAATTTCAAAATTTACAGGAAGAAGAATGGGTATGCTTGTGTTCTGGGATTTCTCCTCTTATTTTTTTAGTTAGCACAATCTACCGATGAGTTGCAATCCCAAATAAAAACGACTTCTTAGTTCCGATCTGGTGGCTGGAGTTCAAGTTACAATTTGGTTCTCTTTTGCTTTTAATCTAGGAAACAACAACCATTTGACTCTCTGCATTCATTCTTAGGTGGAAAAAAAACAGCACCCGTGTCCAACTTCTATTCGTTGAGTATGACAGTCACAAATTTGAGGTGTCACTTCCCGATCATACAATAATTTCATGTTGTGAAGAAATTCTTAGGTGAACTCTATCCTAAGTGTGGACTAGTACAACTGTACAGTAATATTATAACAAATATTAAAAAAATGATAATCATTAAAACCGACAATCCATCATATTTTATAATTAGAATAAAAATCAAATCCTAGATAATTAATTATAGAAAGAAAAAATAATTAAATTTCTTAAAACATGATGGCTTCCTTTATTAATTGCAAAAATAGGTACCTGTCAAACAATTGTTTGACTGATTTAGCACATTCTCTTAAAAAGTACCTCTAAACAAACAAAATGTCACATTTGGTACCTCTGACTAACACCGTCCACTTTTCACCGTTAAGTGTCCTACGTGGCACGCCACATCGGATGCCACGTAGGTCACTATTGACCCGGTTACGATTCCACGGGTCGGGTAAATGGATTTTCCCGACCCGGATTGAAACGACGTCGTTTCTTTACTTTTTTAACCTTAATTCATTCAAACGAACGAAGCAATTTCATCATCCCCATTCTCTTCCTCATTCTAACCCTAACGCTCTCGCTCTCATCACTCAACATCGATTCTAAGCACTGTGAATACCCACCTAGTTGGGGGGACACCCTCTCAATTTCACTGCAAATTTCCAATTCAAAAATCCCCTGCAATTAACAACTCCGATTCAAAAACTTTGATTTCCTCCTACTGTCGAATTAATCAAAAAAACGTCTCTACTAGTTTCAATCCCTGCACAAATCAACCAATTTCAGTTTCAATCCTTACAAAAAATCAACCAATTTCAATTCCAATCCCTGCAGATTAAACCCATTCAAAACCACACCTCCACCTCACCCGAATCCACCCGAAACCACTACCAAGTCCAACGCCGGTTATCAAACCACCGCCACTGCTCAAACCTCCAGCCAAATTAAATCCAAACCACATCACTGCCAAATTAAATCCAAGCCACATCACGGGCAAATTAAATCAAGCCATATCCCTCTACCAAAAATCCAAATCAATCCTCTTGCAATTCATTCCAATCAATCATCCTGCAATTAATTCCAATCCCAAATCCTTTCCCAAATTAAAGCCAAATTCATCTTTGCCAATCCAAATTCCTCCACATCAACACACTCCCTCGCTGCCTTTGCCAAATTAAACCCAAACTAAGCCACCCATCACCAAATTAAATCCTCCCCCAAATCCCAAAACACCAAAGCAGCCACCGCAACCATCACCGCCGGCCACTGCCTCAATCATCTCCACCTCAAACACCCCGCCAAAATTGATCTCCAAACCAGCCACCGAACTGTCACCGATCGCGCCTTGGCAGGAAATAAAAGAAAAAATAAATAAAGAAGGAGAAGGGAGAAGAGGGTTGTGTTGATGCAACCCTAAAATGAAAAAGAGAAGAGGGCTGCATTTTTTTGATCAACTGTGATTCCAAGCATTAGGGTTAGAATGAGAAAGAGAATGAGGATGATGAAATTACTTCATTCGTTTGAATGAATTAAGGTTAAAAGTAAAGAAACGACGTCGTTTCAATCCGGGTTAGGAAAATCCATTTACCCGACCCGTGGAATCATAACCGGGTCAGTAGTGACCTACATGGCATGCCACATCACTCGAGTCTGACGTGGCATTCGACGTGGTGTGCCACGTAGAACACTTAACGGTGAAAAGTGGACGGTGTTAGTCGGAGGTACCAAATGTGATGTTTTGTTTGTTTAGAGGTACCTTTTAAACATAGAAATAAGAGGAGGTGCCAAATCAGTCAAACAATTGTTTGACAGGTACCTATTTTTGCAATTTCCCTATCTAGCTCCATCTCTCTCATGGCAATCAAAATGTGAAATTTAATAATAAAAATGGAGGTTTTAGAGCGTTGGTTGTCGATGCTAGAAGTGGCAGCAAACTCTAAGTCTTGGCATTGCATTAGGTCCATATCAGCCAAAGAAACTAGAAAAGCAGAAAAAAGAGTAGTAGAAAAGTAGAAGGATAAGTCTAACAGAGAAGAAGTTTACAACCAGACAATCTTTTTCAGTTTGTGTCAAGAAATCTCCATGGGTGCTTCTATTTTTGATAAACCAAAACACCATACATACCTCCAAGGATTATATGCATACCATCTATTACCTCATTTAAATCAAATAAATTGAAAAGGCTAAATTAAATGAAATTAGCTCAGGATTATATGCATGCCTATGTCCTTTATGTGAATTCAATCCATATTTTTTCGGTTGATGATGGCGATAAAGTAATGGAAAGAATGATTTATGAATAAATTAAATGATTTAATGATAAAAGATAAGGAAAATATTTTAAGGAACTTTGTTTTTTTTTTCCATTCTATAATTAATTATTTAGGAGTTGATATTTTATTCTAATTATAAAACATGATGGATTGTCAGTTTTAATGACGTGTAATCTTTTTTTAACACGTGTTAAAATATTATTGAACTAGTCATTGGATTGAATTCACCTAAAAAAATTCCTCCTTGGGTCACATTAGTTTGTTCTTCCATATGAAACTGTTGGGGTCATTGACTAGTTAATAATACTCATTGACTAGTTAATAATACTTTGACTGCTTAAAGTATAACACTTTATTTAATCTAGAACCTAAAGTATAAGTTTGGTTATCTGGTCTTTAAAAAATACTCACTTTGTTTAATTTGGTCAGTCTAAGGTTTTCCACCGACTTAGAGTACTGACGTGTAAATTATACGCTACGTGTTAAAGGAAAAATTAAACAAAGGGACCATACTTTAGTGACTCAATTAAATAAATTTATACTTTAATAATGCATATTAGTTGCACGCCACGTAGTCTAAAACTGACACGTTATCAATCTCAACCGGTTGCACGTGACAAATGAACCAAATTAAACAAAGTGACCATATTTAAAAAAAAAGATTAGACAAATTTATACATTTGAGACTAGATTAAACAAAATGTTATGCTGTAGAGACCGAAAATGCCATTTGACCATCAATGGTTTGACGTCACAGGTTTTTCTACGGTGCCCAACCAACATACATCGTTAGATTTATTTACAATTAATCTTAACCGTGTAATTTGTAAGGAATCCTAAAAGGTAACAAGTTAAAAATCTCACATTTTTAATTAAGAACTAATTGGAGTGTTAAATGTCTTAATTTCATCATCCTTTCTACCCTTTTTAGGATGATGGTACTGCTAATTCCAGGCATTTCCACTCCTTTCTTGCAGAACATGCTGCTGAGAAGCAATTCATCCCTTAGGAGCTGAAGATGCCTCTTTAGAGCCAATTCTGGTGGATTAGAGTTCAGAAGCAGTCCTTATCCTAGGCCTGGCATAAGGCAAGCCAGATTTTGAGAACACATGTCATGGGCCTGGGCCGTGACTGCCAGTTGTCTGCTTCCAGAAGGATATTTCTGTAGAATCCTTCTCCAGCTGGAAGTCCCTGTGATCGTGATCTCCTACTTTTTGTTTGGGAGAGTTAAACAATTAATTATATTTTGGATTTTATTCTTTTTAGGATTTTTAGAATTTCAAATTATTGGAACTCCTATTAAGGGAACAGATTTGGAAGAATAGGTTAGCTCTTTTTCCCCGTTTTATTTTCTTATTCTTCTTTGCCGAAGCAAGCCGCCATAGCTGGAGCTTGAACGTCGTTTGCTTCCTTTTCCTTTAATTAATTAAATCTCGTTATATGCTTTCAATCCTTTCTATTTATTTATTATGATGATTGTTGGCTAAAACCTTATTTCCTTGTAAAGATTCTCTGCCATGCTTCATTCAATTGTGAGATCGAATTGCTTTTAAAAGATTTCAACTTATATCTTTATCCGATTTAGTAAAACGACAAATTATTCATCTTTTAATTGAAGCCTGATCAACTACACTTAGAATCTGAATAACTACTGTCTTCTCTCAATACATTGGAGTCTACATTGTAGAGAGGGATACGAAGGCAACTACCTGATCGACGGATCAGATTAGAAATCAGATAGGGTCAGGTTTATAGGAGTAGACACTTCTCTCTCCCAGGCCTGGGATAAGGTCTCTCCCCGCATTATATCAATCATTCAATTAAATTCTATAGAGTGTCTCTTAGGGTTATTGAATTGATTAGGGGTTTCTAATAGAGTGTCTCTTTAGGAATCTTGTTAAGGAGGAGAGTAGGAGATCTAGGTGACCGACCTGGTCTCTATAGCCGCCTATAGGTCTTGGTTTCGAAAATACTTGAATCAATGATCAATTCATTTGAAGCATGAGCTTAAGTAGAATATTTACTGGGAATTCGTCACATCTGAACACACACAAATCATTCTGTTAATTGTTTTCTTTTATTTCTGTTTCTTTAATTGTTTGCAACAAAACATCTCAATATTGGTATTTACCACTTTTACATTTCTGGTCATTACAAAGGATTTAAATTAACCACTGAATCCCTGATGAACGATCCTTTTACCGATTGCTACTGTTTTCATCTACATGTGCATGGTGAATTGTATTTATTTATTTTTTACGATTTCGGCAACCATTAAATTTTAGCGTCGTTGCCGGGGATTCATCGGTACTAATTGATTTTCTTTGTTTTATGACCAGATCTTCTCGCTTAGAATTGCTTCCGTACAACCCAGAAATTACCAAAAGAGAAAAACAGTACAGAAAGTAAGCGAAAAACCAGAGGGCTGTCTCTGAAGAACAAGAATCAGAAAACAGTTCTTCTCAAACACCCCAACTTGACCTTATCCCAGACCTGGGAGAAGGTTCGTCCGCAGTTAGAGAAAACCCACTTTTTGAACCAGAAATGGAAGACCAAGAAAATAACCAGCTACCACCACCTCCTCCAAAGAGAACCTTTAGGCAGATTAACAATAACGGACCAGCACCAGACACATACTTCTATGTCCAGTACCCATAAGTAGAACATGACTAGAACCTGAAGCCAAACACTATCCATAACTTGAAAAAATTCTACGGATTGCCAAGCGAAAACCCTTTCAAGCACCTCCAATATCTCCATTGGGAATGTGATACCCACAAACCACCTCGAGTAGACATTAACCGAGCTAAACTCCAAGCCTTCCCATGGACCCTAGAAGATAAAGCTAGGACTTGGTTCCTCAGCCTACCACACAACTCCATTAATACATGGCAGCAAATGTTGAGTACTTTTCTCAACAAGTATTGGTCATCTAGCAAGGCAGGAAACGCTAGGAAAAACATTGTGTCCATTCACCAGTTGCCGAATGAGGATTTTGGGGAATATTACCAAAGGTATAAGGATCTGCAGGAAATTTTCCAAAACCATGGAGTCTCGGATCATAATCTCGTGCAATACTTTTACGTCGGGATGTGCATTAGAGATAAATTAATGCTTGATGGAGCCGCTGGAGGCGCGCTAAAGGATTGTACGCTGATGAGGGTGAATCATTTGATCCAAACCTTGGCCGAGAATGGTTATGAAAATAACCCAGGAGATAGAGAAAAAACCACTAGTAATGTATCCGTAATTGAACAGAAATTAGATAAACTTTCTAACCGTATGGATACCCTCTGCGCAGGTCAATCACAGGTACAGGTACAACCAACCATAACATGTGGCGTATGCGGCCAGCAAGGACACCATACGGACCTTACATCTTGACCAATGGAACACCCGAAGAAGTCAGTGTCGTAATGCAATACCAGCAGCAATATGGGAGATACCCACCTCATAAGCCTAGATTCAACCAAAATCAGTACAACAATAACCTAGGATAGAGAGGGAACACGAACTCCAATGTTGTGGTTCATCAACCCAATAACCAATATCAAACCCAACCACAATAATCACCACTATGAACTTGCAAAATTTCGTACCCAGGCCTAGTGCTCCACAATTGCCAGCCCCACAACAGCCCCTGCTGCTCACTGGAGTCCCAATGGAAGATATGCTCAAGCAGTTTATGTAAGCAACTCAAAACAGCATTGCAAATCTTGCCCAATCAACTCAAAACAGTATCGCTACCTTGCAGAGGGAGATGGGAGAGATGCAAGTTAGTAAACAGGAACAAGAGAAGCTGTCATCGACTACTGTGGACAATCCAAAACATAATGTCAGTGCAATGACATTAAGGAGCGGAACTAAAATTTCAGACATAACAGCTCTTACCCAGGCCTGGGGAAGAAGCCATCAACAGTGCCAGTCCCAGACCAGTTCGAACCAGAGGCAAAGGTATTTTCTGAAAAATCAACCAAGGTAAATCCTACTCTAGAACCAGTACTGCCTAAGAAGGAATAGGTAATCCCTCTTCCCTTCCCTGACAGGTCTGAAAAGGCCAAGAAGGTAAAGGAAGAAAAAGCTATTTTAGATTTATTTCGTAAAGTAGCCGTTAATGTTCCTCTTCTTGACATGATTGCACAAGTTCCTAAATATGCTAAATTTTTAAAAGAATTGTGCACTAACAAGAAAAAGCTAGTAGGAGTAGAAAGAATCAATCTAAACGAAAATGTCTCCGCCATTTTCCAGAAGAAATTACCGAATAAATGCAAGGATGGAGGAACGTTCGTAATCCCTTGTAAGATCGGGGATCAGGTTATTGAGAAGGCATTATGTGATTTGGGTGCAGGGATAAATGTTTTGTCATTGACCTTATTTAAAAGTTTAAAAATTGGTGAATTGAAAGAAACCAGACTTGTAATTCAACTGGTTGATAGGTCTATTATTTATCCTATTGGGGTAATTGAAGACGTGTTAGTACAAGTTAATGACTTTGTATTTCCTGCAGATTTTTATGTGGTTGATATGAAAAATGAACACACTTCTAAATCAACTGAAATTTTGTTAGGTAGTCCTTTTTTGAGAACTTCCCGAGCTAAAATTGATGTTTTTGAAGGGTGTTTAACCTTGAAATTTATGGGTGAAATTATCTCTTTTAACATGTATGATGCTATGAGATATCCTGAGGATTTGAATTGTGTCAATTTTATTAATCTTGTTGATTTGGATGATGAGGATATTTATGAGCTTGAGAATACTGACCCTTTGGATTATGTTCTTACCAGGAGTATAGATTTCATCAAGTTGGACAAATTGGATAAGAAAGTGGAAGTCAGAGAGGAGATTGAAGAAGTTGTGTTTGAGTTGGATGTAGCCAAACAGTTGGTAAATATTCCTAAAACTTCAGATTTGCCGAGAACTAATAATGCTCTTGTCCCTTCTGTTTTGCAGGCCCTAGACCTGGAATTAAAGGCTTAGGCCTGGGAGAAAGCCTGCCAATGATCATTTCGAACAAACTGTCCAAAGTGAAGGAAGAGAGACTTATGCGAGTTTTGAAGGATAATAAAGAAGCTATAGGCTGGACGATAGCTGACATCAAGGGGATCTCCCCTGCCATCTGCATGCATAAGATCCATTTAGAAAAGGACTGTAAGACCGTAAGGCAGCCACAGAGAAGGCTTAACCCACCTATGATGGATGTAGTTAAAAAAGAGGTATTGAAACTCTTAGATGCTGGAGTAATATACCCTATTTCTGACAGGTTGTGGGTGAGCCCTGTACAGGTGGTGCCTAAGAAGACTGGTATCACGGTGGTGGAAAATAGAGAAGGGCAGTTGGTGCCTACAAGAGTGCAAAACGGTTGGAGGGTTTGCATTGATTACCGCAGGCTCAACTCGGCAACCAGGAAGGATCACTTCCCCCTCCCTTTTATTGACCAAATTCTAGAGGGACTCTTAGGTAAGTCTCACTACTGTTGTCTCGATGGGTATTCTGGTTTTCACCAAATACCCGTTGCAATTGAGGATCAAGATAAAACCACATTTACATGCCCTTTTGGGTCATTTGCTTACAAGTGCATGCCTTTCGAATTGTGTAATGCACCTGCAACCTTTCAAAGATACATGATGAGTATTTTTTCTGATTTTATTGAAAAAGGAATAGAAGTGTTTATGGATGATTTTACTGTATATGGAAATTCCTTTGATGAATGTTTGGAATGTTTAGAAAAAGTACTCAAGCGCTGCCTAGAAACTAACTTGGTTTTAAATTATGAAAAGTGTCATTTTATGGTAAACCAAGGGTTGATTCTAGGATATATTGTGTCTCAAAAAGGGATTGAAGTAGATAAGGCAAAAATAGATGTGATTGATTCTCTACCTTATCCTACTAATGTGTGTGAAGTGCGTTCTTTCTTAGGCCATGCAAGGTTTTATAGAAGATTCATAAAGAATTTTTCAAAGATAGTCGAGCCTCTTTGCAGATTGTTACAGAAGGATCTGGAATTCCAATTCGGAGCTGATAAGATTCGGACTTCTAGGGAAGCGGGATAGAGATTATGGCCGTCTGAAGTCACTGTAGCGACAGTCCGTCGTACCTGTAAAGCGCCGGAGGGGGGCACTCCGGCGTAGACACTCAGATGCTTAAGTTAGTATGGCTGTGAAATTTGGCAGAGATTTGAGTAGTAATTTTTTTTCTTACCTTTGATCCAGAAATGAGTGGTATTTATAAGCAAAAGAAAGGGTGTTACCCTAGGGGTGGGCGTTATCGAAGGTAGATAACGTCCAAGACGATGTCAGCATGCGTCAGCCGGATAAGATATCGCCAGTGAGACACTATCGAGCCACCTGGGATAGGAAAACGCCGTGTGGGTCCCCCTCTCCCCGCCGCTGATGTCGACCATCCCAGGATCCCTCAGTCCGATGAGGGCGGTAGCCAGGTGCTGTCGCCAGTGAAGGCCTGCAGGGATCTGGCTTTGACTCTGGGTGAGAAGACGAATGTACCTTTGGTGTTTCATCAATTGTTATCATAAGCCCAACTGAAAACGAGCCCAAGTGTTCACCAAGGGCTTCCTTTCTTGGCTTTTAGAGGGACGTGGCTCCCTTAGCGCCGAGGCAGATCCATGAGAATCTCTGAGTTTTTCTGACTCCTTTGTTAGTTCCTTTGTACCGGTTATATGATAGCAAAGTGGGTAACTAGAACCAATCGCTTGTGATAACGCCGGTCCTAAACCAGAACTGATAGCGCCAACTATATATTCAAACTGATAACGCTGGTGTTTCCCTTGACACGCCTCATATGATCAATATCGACAAGGTAGTGCATTACGACGTTACCTCTCCGAAGCTCCGAATATCGTTCTGAAGGCGATATTTCCTTATTTTTCCTGCACATTCTCAAAGGTGGGTTCATCACATTAGTGAAAATAACATGTAATGACAAGTACTAGTTACCCTTAGAGGCTTTCACCCGCTCATATCGGGATGTCTTTGATGTCGCTTTTTCCATCCAAGCTCGTTGGATCCGGCCTTGCTGTATGCCGCCTGCAATATTGACATGGTCTCCTGTCATGAACTGCCTAAAATTTGTGCGGGCTTACGCCGTAGCTACCGACAATATTGACGCGGTTTTACGCTGTAGGCCGCCTATAAATTGTGTGGTCTTATGTTCTTCGGAACTTCAATCCGTACTCCTCTTGAGTATCTCGGGCGTTCATCAGGAGTTTCGCGTTAGTCTTTCCCCCCGGCTGTTTCAGGATAACGGGACAACTCAATTTTCAAGGCGCGCGCTTTTGCGAGCAGCTACTACTTCGGATCTATAAATGCAATCCTTTTTTCGGTGCAGATTCTTCACATTCTCTCCACTTCTCGTTTATCATTTATTCATGGACGATCTCACTAGAAACTTTATAATTTCCAAGGCCTTGACCCTCAAAAATCTCACGGAGGGCGACGTCAGCTTCTTGGAGAACATGCTGACGAAGACTGGGGAAGACATGCTGGAGCTTCGGGGAATGATGACCCCCATTCAGCCCAGGATCGGGGCTGCTACCATGGAGGACTTCAATCCCATCGGGAATGTCTCCAAATTGGCCATTACCGCCTGTCACATCGAGGTAGTTATCACCATGCTACAGCGGAGGAAGGATCTGCTGAACTGCTGCCTTAAAAGCATGAGAAGCACCTCCTCTGAGCTGACCTCTGTGGTGGAGGCCTTGAGGGATATCCCCACTCTGCTGGTAGATGATGACAATGATGCTGGGTCTCGAGCTTGAAGGCTTGTCGCTGTGCCTTCTTTTTTGTTTTTCCTCTATATGTATGCGGTCTAGGCCATTAGGCCATAATAAAACTTCTTTTCGATATTGGGCTTGCAATTTCTTTCCTTCTTGAGGGCGTGAGGGCCGTGCCAGCCCAACTGAAAATGAGTCTGCCATTGGCCAAACTTCTGCAGCATTTATTCTTCTTTTTCTGCCAGGTGGCGACGGTTGCTTTGGCGAACCGTTCTGTACTAATCATGCGCCGCTTCTTTAGTATTAACTGATTGGGCGGTTTTTTGGTGTTTTTTGATTATCGAGAAATCCCAACAGGCGTGATCAAAGAATTTGATTTTTCCATTATGGTCTATCTTCTCAAGACGCATTAAATTATCCTTCTCTCACTTGTGAAAAATTTGAAGAGTCTCACCACTTTAACTATTTATGGGGAGTTCTTCTTCTTTTTCCTGTTCATCTTCTTCTTTGTATTTTCCTGCTGCTATTGATTTTCGTCCCTCATGGCTGATTCATATGATCAGGTCCCCGATGAGCAAGAATCTCGTTCGACCCCTCCAACTACACTGGATTCTGACAATCCTCCTTCGCCGCCGTACCGGAAGAGGTGATTGCCCCACCGTAGAGGTCGGAAGAGATCGAAGAAGAGAGAAAATTCTAAGACCACTGGCTGGTTTTCTTCTTTTTCAGCCCCTTCGTCCTGTAAGGGCAAAGAATTGTTTCCTCCTGCTGATTGGTTTGAAGAGGAGGTTCCTCCGGGTGATACCGCTGCGAAGGCGGCATCCTCCTCTACAAAGGGGGGATCCAAATCGTTAATGCTGAGTCCGGAGCGAAAGGATGACAAATCGCCTCCTTTTGCTGATGAGGAGCTTCTGCCCTCAGATGAAGAATACTATTACTGGTCCTCTTATTGGCCCGACGATGATTGATTCCGCCCCGACAACCCTTTGTAGATGTCGTATGGCTATTATTAAATGAAATGATGCCTTTGCTTTTTTAGTCTTCCACGCTCAGGCGTTAGCTCCTCTTCTGTTAGATGGCTATCGCTGAGAAACTAACTGTTGCTCCGATGTAACCGCTTGTAACTGATTATCCATAACTGCCCCCCCAGAAGATATAAATGCTTAGACATAAATATCCTTCTGCGGTTTTTTCACAGTGTCACTTTTGCCTTGGGGCGTGTCCCATTTTTACAGGCTGTTCGATTTTCGAACTAAGCCTTTAAAAGGGAGCAACTGCTCTCTTTTAATACTCTTTGCTTGCACTTCAAAATTTTCTCCTTCTCTCTCTAAGTTTTTTGCTTCAAAGGAAGTTACGACCACCGTTCGCCGGCGCCGACGGTTTTGTCCGCCGCCTTCTGTTCAAGGTACTTCACTTCTTTTTCCTCAGATTATTCATTATGAGTACATCTAGGATACCCAAGGATTCTCAGTGGCCTTTGGCCACGAATAGGTCTTTGAGGAGTCTCCAGCAGCCCATAGATTTAGAAATCGAGAGAACACCCAGTATTTTTGTTGATGAAGAGGTATTGGAGGTAGAGTTGGAGGAAAATGGTATCTTTTTCCCTCCTGGTTACTCCGTCAAAATTCCTAATGCCGGTCATCAGCTTCATGACCCTTTATCGGGGAGCGATAGGATGGTATATTTTAATATGTTCCTTTACGGCTTTCACTTTCCCATCCACGAAGCAGTGAAAGGATTATTAGTTCGACATGACATCAACCCAGCTCAGATTACACCTTCTTCCTGGTGCGGGATTTATGCCTTCATTCGTATTTGCGAGTTGCGGGGTGTCCTTGTCCCGTCTGTCAATTTATTTCGCAAGTTTTTTAGTTTTAAGTGCCGCAACTGTGTGGTGACTATCACCCCGAGGTGGAATGACGCGCTAGTGCAGTCATTTTGGCAGAAATTCTGGGGCTTTGAAGAGACCGTGGCCGATTGGAAGAGTGGTTTCTTCATCGTGAAGTTGTCTTTCCACCCTTAGCCCAGGGGTTTCAATTAGTATCTTGATGATTCCATTTGGACAAACCCGTCCGTAATATCCAAGGAAGAACATCGGCAAACGAATATGCTGCTGGAGCTGAGCTCGTCCTTTTGCATTCAAGAGTTTGCCTTATACAAGCTTATAGAGAAGTGTACTATAAGTAAGTTTCTTTTCCCCGTTATCGCTTTGGCTTATTCACTGTTCTGATATGTCTGGTCGACAGGTGACGCTGGAAATCAACCGTCGAGCGATAAGGACGTTCCTCTAAACGTGAGGCCGCTTCAATCACTACCGCCATCTCCTCCGTCTGAGAGTTCCAGTCATCCTGCCATTCCACCAAAAAGCAAAAGATTCAAGACTGTCGTCGGGCGCGATATCTCTGACTGGACCTCTCGCTTTCTCAAGAACTGGTTACCTATTTGGAACAAAGGAGTGACTCCAAATCGTCCTAAGACTGAAGTAACTGATAGCGGCAGCGAGGACATGGATACCGACTCTGGGCTTCGTCATGCTTCCGCGGCTCAGAGGAAGAAGCTAAGAATGGGAAATAGCAACCCAGTCGCTGAGGCTGCTTCGAAGAAGGCTGATGAAACCCCTGCTGCTGGGGCTGATCCTCTTGGTGGTGCAAGTACTTCTAAAACGGCGATAGTGGTTTAGGCGTCGACCAACGTTCCTCCTGAAGCTTTCAAGGTTCCGCCAGAGGTCAACCTTCCTTCTCCAACTGCCGCTCCTGACTCTCCTATCTCTTCTTTAATTCCTGATGTCGCTGCCTCGAATCTTGAGTCTGCCGATACTCCTGATCCTCTGCTAAATGGCCTTCCGCCAGAGGTCAACCTGCCTTCTCCAAATTGCTCTCCTCCCTTTACCGCCAATCTGTCCTCTCAAGGTCCTCAAGGAGCCACTTCCTATCGCTTGGATTTGTCCACCTTCGGCACCAGCGGACTTCGCGCACTAGGAATATCGGACCCACGATCGCGAAGCGAGCCGGTAGGCTCTATAGTAGGTGCGATAATTGGCTCTCCTGAAGATAGGGAGAAGATGTCAGAGCTTCCTCTGGAGGTTCATCGCGAACGCGCTTTGAATGACGTGCTGGCTAGCTTTCGCATGTTGAATTACTTTCTCGATATCCATGGCAACAAGGTTCGAGGTTCCCCTGCTAAGGTGGCGGAGTTGATGCAACTCTAGAGAGACACCCAAGCAGAGCTTAATGACTGCCGTGCTAAATTGGCCAGAGAGAAGTCGATAGGGAAGGCTAAGATAGATCTTTTAGAGGTAGAACTGGTGGCTGCCGACAGAAGGAACTCTCTTCTTTGGGAAGAGATATCGGCTCGCGACGCGAAGCTAGCGAAGGTGTCTAATGAGATATCGCGGTGGAAAGATAAGGCGATATAAGCCTTTGCTGCTGGATTCCCAGATTATTACCGTAGCGAGGCTTTCGATCCTGCCAAGATAGCTGATTACGCCTTTGAGAGATTAAAGGATATAGATGTCGGGGGCAATAAAGGAGTTCTTCCGTGATTGGCGTAAGGCAGCGCTCGAGAGTGTTTTTATTTTTTCTTCAAACATTGGTTTCATTTGGCTTGTAATAATTGATAACGCTTGCATAATAATGTCTGTCATTCCACTCTAGATAATAATTAATTTACTTCTTGGCGTTATCTCGTTGATTATGTCATCATGCTTGACCTCTTTTGATAAAGTAATTCTGCTTTTCGGAGCATTTAATGCTCAGGATCCCCTCATTAATGTGAGTGAGGGATCAGGATGGTTCAGAGACACGTGTCTGCTCGTCAGGACGTTAGGGCTAGCGTGATTTGATAGAATCAAAGCATCTTCTCGCTTTTCTAGGGTTGTACTCATTGCTCACGTCTGTCACGCGCGTGGCGACTGTTCCAGTAGTCATTTCTCTTAGCCTCTTAGGGTTATAAACCCCAACACTCTATTTCTTTTTTCCACTTTCGATAATCTGTTTTCTTTGCATCTTCTCAAATCGTCTTGCGTTTCTGGTTTTCATCTCCTGGGTACTTCGATTTTCTTCTAAAAAAGGTACTTCTTTATTCCCTTTACTGTCTTCTTCATTTCTTTTATTTTCTTTTTCCACCATGGGCAAAAGAAAGACTCGTGTTTCTGGTTCCAAATTGATTGATGAAGAGAAATTAGATAACATAGCCAGCAGTATTACTTCTTCTACCATTCTTTATAAACATTTAACCGATGTTTCTGTCACCCCTGAGTCTTTACGCCTAAACAACGTTCTAACCGAAAAACGCAGAATCTTGTATGCCTAGATGTTTCGCTATGGTTTACAGTTTCCGGTTGACCCTTTTATCCAAGAGTTGCTCACTTCTCTAGATCTGAGCCCTGTTCAATTGGCTCCAAATGCCTACTGCGGTGTTTATGCATTTCTAGAACTCTGCAAGTTCAAGGGAATTACTTCTCCTTCCCTTACATTACTCAAGTCTTTATTTTGGATGTATAACCGTCGGGGTGTGATAGCGATATCACCCCGTTATGATGACGATTTGCTCAAGAACTTCACCTGGAAACTCCTTCATTTAGAGTCTTCCATCGATAAATGGAAAGAGCAATTTTTTATTGTTGAGACTCCCGAGCTTCCGGCTCCATGGTGGCGGTCTGGTTTCAACCAGGGCGTCAAGGACAGTGCTTGGCACCGGGAGGCTCTTAACGAGATAGAGCAAGGCTGGTTTGATAAGTTACTCAAACTGGAAATCAGCGTTCACACTCGCCTTTTGGCCTGCGGGATCGATATCCGAGCCTGCGTTAGACGTGAGTATCGCGTCATTTTTTGAATTTTAGTATTAGTACTAACGCTAACGATGTCTTGTGCTTTTGCAGCAACCTACATTCCCGAGAGCGTTAGGAGGCGCTTAAGGAGGCTTCAACAAAGAGGGGCGGTTGAGCAAATGGCCGCGGCTGTTGATATCGCTGCCACTTCAGTTGTTCCACCCGTTACCGTTTCAATTCCTCCCCACACATCTTCCACTTCGGTTGACGAGGAAAATGACACCATTCCTGTTGGTATTCCTGTCATATCAATTGCTGCTCTTCCTACTCGGTCGGTAGCTCCTAAGGCTTCCGCAAAAGGAAAGAAGAAAAGGAGAACAAGAAGCGTTGCCACCCTCTAGCCACCAATTTCGCCTTCTTCGGACACGACCGGCTCTTCGGAAGCACCTATCACTAAGACGGTAACTGCAAATGCTCCATAATTCCTCTTGCGCTATTTTTCAATGCCTTTCTGCATTTCCTTTTATTTTTGATTATTTTTCTTCATAGGATACTTCTGGGGCACGAATGTTTCATGGGGCTGATAAGAGGAGAAGCCCGACAGGTCATCATTGTAGACCACATTAGAGGAAAAACGAGGAACTTCCAAACCAAACGAAGGCGGAGAAGTCTCAAAAGGCCCAGGAATGGCCATGTTCTCGAAAATGCTAGCGGTCTGCCCCGGAGGAGGTGCGGAAGAGTCAAGGACGATTTGAGGCCTCTCCCCGACATCAACTTGACTCGAGGACAGGCTCGTGCCTGCTCCATTGGGCCTCTTCCTCTTCCTTGGTTGAGTCAGAATACGCCTCAAGTCCATATTGCCCCGCGATAGCGAAGGAGTAGAGGCACCAGAAGTATCCTATGAAGAATCTCACGCGCATACCAAGGTGGGGATACCTCGAAATGACGCCTACGATCTCGCGGATTTCTATCATGATGTCGCCTTGGAGACGGGTTGCGACTCCTTGGCGAGCGTGTTCGGTGCCTCCTACTGCTGGATCTTTCACTCCCTCCAGGAGATATGTCTCTATCGTTTTCATCCCTCCTACCGTCCCAACGACCTCTGTCATCGTCACACCATTACCGCTCCTCCTGGGAAATAGGAAGTAAAGGCGCCTGTGGCACGTATGGCTCCACTATCATATGAGCAAATTGTACAAGACTGAATGGCGCATTCAACGCAGGCAACGTCGGAGGGACATTCGCATGCAACGGGGACAACAATGGTCATTCTGTGATGATGGATGGAGTAAAAACAAACTGGGATGGGACACCTGATCCAGAGGCACTAGGCGTGAACCTGGTAGCCAGTTCTGTTAGGTGGTCCAATTGGGGACGAAGGGCTGAAATCGAGCTCGCGAAAGGGTTATTCGCGCTGTCTATCACGGATCCCCTTGACTGGGGAGTAAAATGACTGGGCCCCACTATTTGGGATATAGGAGTACATGGCTGGGACACAAATCTTCCCATTGTTTGTTCGAAGGAGAGATCCGACATTCCTAGGGGAATCTCTTGTGCCGCGGTTGGGGCATCAGAAGTGGTGAAAGGGAAAAGTCACCTGCGGGTATCAAATGGAAGGCTAGAGGACTGAGACAACGACGGATCTGAATTAGAAGCCATAATCTTCCAATTCCCAGAAGAACTGAGCTTGGCTATTAAGGACGCTCACTTAATTAGAACCAAATCTCTCAATGAAAGCACCAATTTGATAAGATTCGGACTTCTGGGGAAGCGGGGTAGAGATTATGGCCGTCTGAAGTCACTGTAGCAACAGTCTATCGTACCTGCAAAGCGCCGGAGGGGGGGACTCCGGCGTAGACACTCCGATGCTTAAGTTAGTATGGCTGTGAAATTTGGCAAAGATTTGAGTAGTAATTTGTTTTCTTACCTTTGATCCAGAAATGAGTAGTATTTATAAGCAAAAGAAAGGGTGTTACCCTAGGGGTGGGCGTTATCGAAGGGAGATAACGCCCAAGATGACGTCAGCATGCGTCAGCCGGATAAGATATCGCCAACGGGATATTGCCAGTGAGACACTGTCGAGCCATCTGGGATAGGAAAATGCCATGTGGGTCCCCCCCACTGATGTCGACCATCCCAAGATCCCTCAGTCCGATGAGGGCGGTAGCCGGGTGCTGTCGCCAGTGAAGGCCTGTAGGGATCCGGCTTTGACTCTGGGTGAGAAGATGAATGTACCCTTGGTGTTTCATCAAATGTTATCAGGAGCAGATTGCGAGGCCGCGTTTGATACACTCAAAGAAAAATTAACTACAACACCTATGATCAAAGCACCTAACTGGAACTTACCTTTCGAAATAATGTGTGATGCGTCTAACAATTCTATAGGTGCTGTCTTAGGTCAAAGGGAAGGACGAGATCCGTATGTGATTTACTATGCGTCTCGCATGTTGGATGATACGCAGAAGAATTATACAACCACCGAAAAGGAGTTATTTGCTATTGTTTTTGCACTAGATAAATTTCGTGCTTATTTACTCCAAACTAAGGTGATTGTTTATTCTGACCATGCAGCGTTACGCTGTTTGTTGATCAAGAAGGAGGCGAAGCCAAGGTTGATCAGATGGATCCTCCTATTATAGGAATTCAATTTGGAAATCAAGGACAAGAGCGGCAAGGAAAATCTAGTCGCTGACCATTTGAGCAGAATCCTAGTGGATCTAGACTCACATGCCGTCAATGAAGAATTTCTAGACGAGAGCCTTTTCTTTGCCCTGGGTGAAGGATCAGATGAGGTCCTTATCCTTGCCCTGGTAGAAAGACCCTAGTATGCAGGTATCGCAAATTATTTGGCATCAGGTAAGTTCGACCAGAATATGTCCTACAGAGAGAGGGAAAAGGTAAAAAGAGATTCAAAATATTTTGTTTGGGATGAACTGTACATATGGAATGTCGGTAAGGACTAAATATTAAGGCGATGTGTCCTTCATGATGAAATTGAATCTATTTTACGCTTTTGTCATTCTGAAGCATGTGGAGACCACTTTGGTCCAAAAAGGACAGCACTTAAAATATTGGAGTTTGGTTTCTACTAGCCTACCTTGTTTAAAGACTGTCATTTATTTTGCATGAGTTGTCCTAATTGTCAAAAAATTGGTAATATTCCTGCTAGAAATCAGATGCCATTAAATCCAATTTTTGCATGTGAAATATTTGATGTCTGGGGAATAGACTTCATGGGTCCTTTCCTAGGTCTGGGGGAAACCAGTATATTATCCTTGCTGTTGATTACCTTTCAAAATGGGTTGAAGCCAAAGCTACTGTGACTGATGATGCCAAGACTGTTGTATCATTTCTGAAATCTCATATCTTAAACAGGTTCGGCGTACCCAAGTTGATTATCAGCGATAGAGGAACGCATTTTTGCAACAAGGTGGTTACATCGCTACTCAATAAATATCAAGTCAACCACCGAGTGTCAACAACCTACCACCCCCAGACCAATGGACAGGTGAAGTCTCGAATCGAGAAGTAAAAGCCATCCTTACTAAGACGGTGAACCCAAACAGGAAGGATTGGAGCCAACGATTGGACGACGCTCGGTGGGCATACAGAACAACGTTCAAAACCCCAGTTGGCACCACCCCTTACAACCTTGTGTATGGGAAGTCATGTCACCTTCCTATGGAATTGGCGCATCGATCATTTTGGGCAATCAAATAGTGCAACCTCGAGATGAGTAAGGATAGAGCTGCACGAAAACTTCAACTCCAAGAGTTGGAAGAATTGCGTAGAGACGCATATGAGAACTCTGAAATAATCAAGGAGAAAAACAAAAGATATCATGATAGCTTAATTAAGGATAAGAATTTTTATGTGGGCTAGAAAGTACTTAATTCTAGATTTAGAATTTTCGCAGGAAAGTTAAAGTCTAGATGGAGTGGTCCATATATGGTAACTAACATTTATCCTTATGGTGCTGTGGATATCCAGGATCTGAGGCCAGGAGTAACCTTCAAGGTCAATGGTCAGAGATTGAAACCGTTCCATAAAGGTTTCAAAAGCCACACGGTGGAAGAAGTACGAGTCCACCGGATTTCAGAGGATTGAAGAGAATCCATGTCTAGTCCAAAGACATTAAATCAAGATGCTTCTTGGGAGGCAACCCAAGTCTTTTTTATTAATTTCTTTTGTTTGAATAAATTGTTGTCAATGGGAATTTCTTATGGAGTTTTTGCTTTTATGTCAGGTATAGAGGAATAGGTGGTAATGAGAAATCAGGCCTTATCCCAAACCTAGGATAAGAGCCCTGGAGGAAGAATAGGGATTGGGTAACGAGTGGAGCGAATTGAAAAAAATTATCCAGCGGGATTTTATTTTAATTTCTATCCTAAACCAACTAAAACTCCAAAACCCTATCCAAATCCTATCTCCTCTTATTTCCAATTAAAACAAAAGTCTACCTTCTCTTACCTCACATTCAAAAACCAAAAAACCCTATTCATCATCTTCTCCACTCCAAAACCCTGAAACCCCAAATTAACCATGGTAACAACAAGGGGTGGCAGCAGTGCATCCATGGCAAGAACCCGAGCGACTCCCAAGCCAAAACCCAGCACCAGCAAACGACCAAAACCAAAAACTCAACCCAAAACCAAGGCGGTTATCACCACCACTCTACCGTCGTCGCCTCCTCCACCAATAACAACACAAGCCCCAGCCGCACAGCCGTCTTCAACGCCGATTCCATCTCCTCAAACCCTAAACCTAATCATCGAGGAATGTCCTATTAAGTCACCGCCGCCAGTACAGACCACTATCGCCGCCGTTCAACAAACCCCAATGACGGAGGCCCTTCCAGGAGCGGAGCAACTGCTCAATACTCCGAAGACGGTTGAGTTAGACTTGGGAGAAGAAGGGGTAGATGTCGAGACCCAACCTGGACCTGACTTAAAGAGTATAGAACCACCATCTAAGGAAAATTCAACGAGCTCCGACGAGGAAACTGCATCAGACCCCACCTTCAAAGCAGCATACGGGGATGCGACAGTTGAATCGGAGGCAGAATTCGAGGATATGCCTTTGTCTAGGCAGAGAAAAGGAAAGGAACCACTGGTCGGGGAGAAAGAGCCAAGTGTGGGGGAAAGAGAAAAATCCCTTTGACCGAAAAATAACCAAAACCACAAGCTCCTCCTCCCAGACCTGATATAGAGGCGGAGCGAGAACCAGTTGAGTATTTTGAGTTGGCGCTATCCAGACCCAAGCGCATCAAAGTGACAACGCAACCATCAGTAGCACAACTAAAACCAGCAACTGCTACCATCGAGCAGAAGGGGCATGTGAGGGTAAAGAGTAGAGCTAAAGGCAGCAACGCTCCAAGACAGGTAACACTAGCCATTGATAAACTCAATTGCTGGTTACGCTTTGATGATTTGGATTCTATGCAAAAATTGCCTTTTAAGTTTAGATGCGATGTGACTCCATGTGCTGAGTTTGATTTTAACATGCTGCAAAATCTGAATATTATAGATCCTATTACTGAATTCATAGACAATACAGGTTGGAGGCCTTTATTTTTTTCTACGCATCCTTGCTATTTGGAACTGAATTTGGAATTTTATTCCTCGTTTTGATTAGCTACTAAGAGAAAAAATTCAATGGTTGCAAAGGAAGTAAATTTTAGGCTAGTAAATGAATATTCTCATTTAACCATGGATGAATTCAATGTGATGTTTGGTTTTGTTACTGCTGATGAGTTAAATGATGATTGGTACTTAAATTGTTTAGCTGATTACCCTGATGATTTTGACAAAGATGAAGCCTATAGGCAGTTGACCTAAGACCCTACTGGCACTTTTGATGACAGTCACGCAAAAGCCCACACTATTGTTGACTTGTCACTTAGGATTTTGCATAGGTGTTTAGCAATTACCTTGTTTGGCAAAGCTAAGATTTCAGGTGTAATCTCTAAAATGGAGCTTTTTATTCTATAGTGCTTGTTGAACAAACGAAAGCTCAATTTAGGTTACTGGATAGGCCAACAAGTTAGGACAACTAAGTCTCTCATGCCATTGGGCTCACTCATTACTGCTATTGTTGTTGAGCATAGTGGATTAGACATTGCTAGCTCCTCTCTTTTTAAATCTGCTGATTTGAAATTGATAGATTTAAAAGCATTGGATAAAATATTTGGAGAATGGTGTCTTGTGTAGTAATACAGGTTTCACACCAATATCGGAGCATGTATTTGGCAACAAATATAGCGGCCGATTTAGATTTTCCAATGAGAAAGCAACTGGAGATGCTGCTACAATATCAGACGCCCAGCAATAGCAAGATGCCTCTGTCCCGAGTCAAACAGATAGATCCCAACATGACCAAGCTCGCAGACCAGGGACAAAATTGGATTTGATACGACAGATGGTGAAGAAACAGGAAGAGACATCCTGTTTGATTATGCAGAAGTTGGATGCCATCTTGGAAGAACAGAAGCACATCATGGGTCTACACAGGAGGCTGCTAGTGCTGCTTCTAGACAGTCCACCAGCCCCACCACAACCTTGACTTGCCCAGGTTCACTCTTTCCCTTTGCCTTTTCTTTTCTTTATTTTTATTTTTATTTGAGTCTATTTTCATATTTTTCATTGTCTATTTTCCCTTTCTCACACTTTGAGGACAAAATGTCTTCTAGTGTAGGGGAGAAATTTTTAGGTGTCTACTGTTTTGATTATTTGTGTTTTGCATGATTGTTTTGAATTGTGAGTCAGTTTTTTATGTTTTCATTGAGTCTATCCTTTTAATTCCTATTTATTTAGGTTTGATTTTGCATGATTTTATTTTTCTATTTTCAATGCATGTTTTTAGATAGATTTTGTGACCCTTGTGTTTTACAAAGACCATGAATCACCTTGTTTCAAAACGTGCACTTTATCACATAGGAAACAAAAGACACTTGATTTCATAGCTCCCTGTTTTATTACCAAGGCTAAGAAATTGGCATAACATTTCCAATACCTGTAAGGTGCATCTTCCTGGCATTCTTTAAACTCTATTTATTTGTATAGTGTCATAATGCTTACGCTTTACGATTGAATTTTGCGAGAGGAAATATGCAGAACTACTATTCTTTACCTTGCTATCTTTGACACATTGACTATCAATATAAGCCTGCCTCCCTAGCCCTTGAATCATTGTTGGTTAAAAAAATGCTAATGCTCTAATATTCTTGCCTCATCAATTGTGAATATACAGAGAACTACTGTAAAGAAAATCAGCAGAAAAAGAAAAAGATTTTTTTTTTGTAAACTTGTCTTTGTGCTCTTGCCTCATTCAAGCAAGAGTACCCAAGAAACTAAACAAAGCTGATCGAAAATAATTAAAGAGAAAAAGAGAAGTGATTCAAGGACAAAATTGAAATAAAAAGGCTAAAAATCTAAAATTCAGTCAATATGAAGGAGGGAGTAAAAGGAAACAGGAATTGTTTTGTTGTGTTTCTAATTGTGGGGTTTGATTGATAAGCGCTCGATTATGATAGTATCCAAATGAAGTGAGTTTGGGGTCTTGGTTAGGCCTTGGTAATCTAGCATGAAGCTATGAACTGAAGTGTTTGTGGATCCTATGTGATGAACTGGATGTTTTGAAATTGATATTGATTGGTCTTTGTTTGTCTGTGTTTTGTTTTGTTTTGTTTTGATGGGAATGCTTGAGGGCAAGCATACGTTAGTGTAGGGGATTTGATTGGAGCATTAAATGTCTTAATTTCATCATCCTTTCTACCCTTTTTAGGATGATGATACTGCTAATTCCAGGTTTTTCCACTCCTTTCTTGCAGAACATGCTGCTGAGAAGCAATTCATCCCTTAGGAGCTGAAGCTGCCTATTTAGAGCCAATTCTGATGGATTAGAGTTTAGGAGCAGTCTTTATCCCAGGCCTGGGATAAGGCAAGCTAGAATTTGAGAACACGTGTCGTGGGCCTGGGCCGTGACTGCTAGTTGTCTGCTTCCAGAAGGATATTTCTGCATAATCCTTCTCCAGCTGGAAGTCCCTGTGATCATGATCTCTTACTTTCTGTTTGGGAGATTTAAACAATTAATTATATTTTGGATTTTATCCTTTTTAGGATTTTTAGAATTTCAAATTATTGGAACTCCTATTAAGGGAACGAATTTAGAAGAATATGTTAGCTCTTCTTCCCCATTTTATTTTCTTATTCTTCTTCGCCGAAGCAAGCCGCCATAGCTGGAGCTTGAACGCTGTTTGCTTCCTTTTCCTTTAATTAATTAAATCCCGTTTTATGCTTTCAATCCTTTCTATTTATTTATTATGATGATTGTTGACTAAAACCTTATTTCCTTCTAAAGATTCTCTACCATTGATAGCACGTTTCATGGTCTCGATTTTACCTCATTTTCTAGCCCCTTTCGAGGGCTTGATGCCGCTATTTGACCCTTATTTCAATCTTTATTGCAGATTAGAGTTTAAAGAGGGAAAATATCGAAAAGAAGTATTTATGGAGTATTTCTGAGGATTTTCAGCCTCAAGGCCTAGAAGACCAGATTGTCGTCAAGACCTCGACGCGAACCAGACCAGTGCGCTGTCTCTCGGCCACGACAACCCTGCATCTTCTCTTAATCAAAGCCAAAGAGAAGCATCTTCAAGGATCCGCATGGGATTCCATGAGTTCTAGAAGTTGTCAGGCGTGCCAGGATCCCAGAATATTCCTCTGAAAGGACATGTGCTGTCACGCTCTCATAGCTCCTCCTTCCCCTTAGCTGTTTTGTCTCCTAGCTAGTTTTAGCCTATATAAACTTAACCTTAGGGTTTTTGTAAGGATGGCTGATCTAGGTAATTAATACATCTCTCTCTTACCCTAATTTCTGGGGATCATCTCCTCTTAGCATTTTGGAGCAGCCGCCACTTTGTAAAAGGGGAAGCTTTTGATTAATACTATTTCATCTCTTCAGTTTCTTCTAATCCTTCTCTTTTATTTATTGTATGTTTATTGTCATCTATTGTTTATATTGTAGTATGAGTAGCTAAACACCACCCTCTTAGTAAATGGTGTTTCAAGGGTTGTAGGGTTCGGTTAAGAGGCCTAATGCATGCTTAATATATTCTCTTGTGACACATGATTGTTTATCCCTTTAACTCTATGCTCGTCTAGAAATGTTAAGGGCCTTATCAACTGTTAGTATTTCTGCATGAGTAACATCATTTCCAGGGTTATACCTGGCGCGAAGCCCTGGGATAGTAGTAGACACCTAATGGAGGCAGCGCGAGAGGCCTTCGTCTAGGGGTAAACAGTTATCTAGGGTATGTGGTACGAGTTTGACAAGCTGAGCTATCACGCCCTAGATCTATCTTACCTCCCCTTCATGGGCGTTCTGAGTGTGGCCTCCCCGCATTCGTGCCTGGGAGGATGGCGGAACGTTAAGGTCGCCTCATATGTGGAAACAGGGGGTGACTTTTATCTAAGAAGGTAAGTAGGGGATGCGGCGTGGAAACCGGTCCCTATAGTAGGTCTACACATGAGTCTGGAATATTTTTGCGCCGATGACTGACCAACCTAGAAAACAACCCGAAGAAGCGTCCTTTTGCTAAGATCTCACCCCATGTGATTAATATCTCTTTTACTGCTTTTCTTGCCATCGAACGGTTTTATATTTCTTGCCCTGGATTATATCTTACTTTTATGCCCTAGATATGTACTTTGCAATTCTGTCTTGTTAACTCCCATATTCTGCATTGATTAATTCATTAATCAACATAAACCTCCCTCTCTGTTACTTGTTCTTAATCTATTGCATTTATCCCTATCATACATCTTTATCAACGTATTATTCCTTCAATCTCTGTGGTTCGACCCTGTCTTGCCCTGTACACATTAATTTGCGCTTCTAGGCATCAGGAAAATATTTAGTATATTTGAGTGACGATCAAATTTTGGCGCCGTTGCCGGGGATTGAACGGTACTAATTCTGTTTTTATTTTTGTATGACTATGAGATCTGCTCCAGATCTAATCCCTCTAGACCTTGAATTAACCAGGACAGAAAGAGGACTTCGAAGGCAAGCCAGAGGTTCTTCTACCCAGGGTAGAGTGCTCCCTCATCCTGGCCTCTACGGACATCCTTCCAACCTGGCTGACCAGGACCATCAGTATTTCTTCAACATAGCCTACCTCCATCGTGATCCTGAAAATCCAGTAGCTGACCTTTTTGATTTTCCAGCAATGGAACACCATGACAACCACGAACGTCATGAGGATCCACCACCACCTCCTCCAGCACAACAAACCATCGATAATTTCCATGCAACCCTCGACATGTCAAGTAGCTGCATAGTCTGGCCCGCTCTCCAGCATGACTGGACCTTGAAATCAGCTGTTATGCATCACCTTCCAACCTTTCGAGGGTCACCAAGGAAAATGCACTCCGCCACCTTCAACAGCTCCACTCTATTTGCGAGGCCATGAAACTAGCCAATGTCAGCATCGAGCAAGCCAAGCTGCTCGCCTTCCAGTGGTCTCTCAAAGATGATGCCCTCGACTAGTATTATGACCTTCCACCAAGATCCATCCACTCTTGGACGGACATGTCTAAGATCTTCACCGAGAAGTATTATCCAACTTCTATCTCCAACACCACACACAAGCAACTTGTCTCCATATTCCAGAAGAAACAAGAGACTCTAGCCCAGTACTATGAGAGGTTCCAGAAGATGCAATCTAGCTGCCCCTCTCACAACCTTACGGAGCATGCCCTTATTCAGTATTTTTGTGAAGGCCTCAAAGCCCGCGATAAGGCCTTAGTCAATGCTGCGGCCGGAGGATCTTTGACTGCTCTCACCCCATCAGCTGCCAAGGCAACAATAGAGCTCATGGCCAAGAATGCTTCAGACGACCTTGCCAACAATCAAGGCCAAGATGTCCAAGTGGCCGCCCTGCAGAATCAGATATCCTCTCTCACTAGGATGTTTCAGAATTTCATGACAGGACAACCCACGCATGTCAAGGCATGCCAGATCTGTAATTTCGTGGACCACCCCACTGATGCATGTCCTCACATTCCGGATGAATACAAGTAAATGTTGCTGGTCAGTATGTGCCAGTCCCTTATGAACAAAACTACAATCAGGGCTGGAAATAGCCGAATCCTGGATGGGTTCCAACCCCACAGCCTTCGGGACCTAGCCATCAACCGCACCAGAACCCTTATGGAAACCCCCATCCTAATATGCAGAACTTCAGACCTTGACCTACATACCACCAGAATTAGTATCAACGTTAGCCCCCTCAGGATCAGACCTTTGTCGTGCCCCCGAATGCCGAGATGCCTAAGAATCTCGAGCAGCAGAAAGAAATAGATGAGCTTAAGAAACAACTTGGCGCCCTGGCGGGCCAAGTGAAAGAGTTAACAAATCATGGGAGATTTCCGCCCCAAACAGAAACAAATCCGAAGCATAATGTCTGTGCAGTAACTTTACGGAGTGGAACGACCATGAAGCCACCTGAGCTTCCAGCCCACGATGTTGAAAATCCTCTAGAGGCTGAGCTTCAACCTAAACCTAAGACTAAGCTCCCTAAGGTGCCCAGGCTCGTCGAGGTCATGGAAGATAGAATCCGCTCTCCTAGAGGTTCACTAAGGAATGACCCCAACCCGCCTGAGTTCACTCAAGAGTACATTCACAAGATTCTCGAGCCCCCGTTCCATCACAGATTGGTCAAGACCAAGAAAGATAAGGAGGACCGCGATATCTTTGAAATATTCAGCAAAGTGGTTGTTAACATCCCTCTTCTCTAGGCACTGAAGAATGTCCCACGCTACACCAAATTCTTGAAACAACTATGCATGAATAAGAGCAAGTTCGTTGAAGTTAACAAGATAAGTGTAGGGGCCAATGCTTCTGCCCATATCCAGTGTAGGATCCCTCCAAAGTGCAAAGACCAGGGAATGTTCATCATCCCCTGCCGAATTGGTACGGTTGACATTGGCAAGGCCATGTGTGATCTAGGAGCAAGAATCAATGTCATGCCCCTGATCATTTACAACAGTCTAGGCCTCGAGCCTCTCATGCCTGCAAATCTTGCCATTCAGCTTGCTGATCGTTCTATCATCTACCCCGAGGGGATCATCAAGGATGTCTTAGTCCAAGTGGGAGAATTCTTGTTCCCTGAGGACTTCTATGTGATTGCAATGGAGAATGAAGACTCCACCAAGTCTACGAATGTTCTTCTAGGCCGCCCATTTCTGGCCACAGCCCGAGCAAAGATTGATGTTCATGATGCAACCATCTCTCTCGAGTTTGATGGGGAGATTATCAAATTCAATATGCTAGAAGCCATGCGATTCCCCTCTGAATTCTCTAGCGTTAATTATATTGATATTGTTGATCCCATTATAGGGGAGATTACGGAAATACACTCTACTGACCCTTTGCAGTTTGCCCTTGACAGGAGTTTGACACCAGCCCTTCTAGATGTCGTGGCCTCGACGATCTCCATTCCACCTGATTACACTCCGTCATCGCTGCCCTAGAAGACTGTGTCGTTGCTCAACATGAACCCCCAAGGAAGTCTCCCGAATGTCCAGACCATGTTAAGTTGTTTCCTTCCATTGATCAAGCTCCAGCCCTCGATCTGAGGCCATTGCCTGACCATCTGAAATACGCTTATCTGGGCCCTGATAACTCTCTACCTGTCATTATCTCCAACAAGCTCAAATATCCCGAAGAGTCCGAGCTGCTTTCCTTGCTGAAGACATTCAGACAAGCCATAGGATGGACTATTGCGGACATCAAGGGCTTGTCCCCAGCATTATGCACTCATCGCATACACTTAGAAGACGCGAGCAAAACTATCCGCCAGCCCCAGCGACGATTGAATTCGCCCATGATGGAGGTGGTCCGGAAAGAGGTTCTTAAGTTGTTAGTCGCAGGAGTTATCTATCCCATCTCCGATAGTCCATGTGTCAGCCCTATCCAGGTTGTGCCCAAGAAAACTGCATAACTATCACTATTGGTCAAGATGGTGAATCCATTCCCACTCGGATCCAGAATGGGTGGAGAGTGTGTATTGACTACCGCCGATTGAATGCTGCCACCTGAAAAGATCATTTTCCCTTGCCCTTCATTGACCAAATGCTGGAACGCCTAGCGGGCAAGGCCCATTATTGCTGTCTAGACGGTTACTCCGGTTTCCATCAGATTCCAGTTACCCCCGAAGACTAGGAAAAGACCACCTTCACCTGCCATTTTGGGACCTTCGCCTATAGACGCATGCCCTTCGGCTTGTGTAACGCCCCTGTAACGTTTCAGCGTTGCATGGTTAGTATTTTTTCTGAGCTGGTTGAGGATGGAATTGAGGTCTTCATGGACGACTTCACCGTCTATGGCAATTCCTTCCCGGAATACATGGACAACTTGAAGAAATGTTTAGAGCGTTGCATAGAGACAAACCTTGTTCTGAATTTTGAAAAATACCACTTCATGGTGGATCGAGCCCTCGTCCTAGGTCATATTATCTCGGCCAAGGGAATTGAGGTCGACAAGGCCAAGATCGAAGTGATAGAGTCCTTGCCCTATCCAGCGTGTGTCCGAGATGTGCGGTCTTTTCTAGGCCACGCCAGTTTCTACCGACGGTTTATTAAAGATTTTTCCAAGATTGCCTAGCCAATTTGTCGCCTGCTCCAGAAGGAAGTATCCTTTGATTTTGATGGGGCATGCAAAGCCGCTTTTGAACTTCTCAAGACCAGACTTATCTCGGCCCCGATCATTCGCACCCCCGACTGGACATTGCCTTTCAAGGTCATGTGTGATGCTAGTAATCAAGCCCTGGGCGCCGTTTTGGGTCAGAAGAAGGATAAAGAGAACCATGTTATCTATTACGCTTCCAAGCTACTAGACCCAGCCCAGCAAAACTACACAACCACAGAGAAGGAACTCCTGGCTGTGGTTTATGCCCTCGACAAGTTCAAGCAATATCTCCTGGGCACTCATGTCCTCGTCTACTTAGACCACTCGGCCTTGAGATGTTTGTTGACAAAGCCTGATGCGAAGCCTCGACTTATTCGCTGGATCCTGCTACTCCAGGAATTCGACATAGCTATCAAGGATAAGGCAGGAAGGGAAAATCTGGTGGCAGAACACTTGAGCAGACTTCCAGCCCAGGAAAACAATTCCCTAGAACCTATCCACGATACCTTTCAAGACGAGCACTTATGTCTAGCCCAGGCTGTTTATTCCCCATGGTTTTCAGACATTGTGAACTTTTGTGCTACTGACACTTATCCAGCCGATGCTTCCCCTTCCGAATGTAACAAAATCAGAAGGCATGCCAGATACTATATTTGGGACAACCCATATTTATGGAAGCACTGTTCGGACCAGATCATCCGCCGCTGTGTAACAATGGATGAGCTGCCCTCGATCCTTAAATTCTGCCATTCTGAAGGAGGCCATTTCGTGGCCAAGAAAACTGCCCTGAAGGTCTTGGAAGCTGGTCTGTACTGGCCCACCATTTTCAAAGACAGCTACATGTATTGCGCTTCGTGCCCCCGATGCCAAGCCACTAGAAATATCGAGGCCCGGAACCAGATGCCCTTGACAAACATTATCCCATGCGAAATCTTCAATATCTGGGGTATAGACTTCATGGGTCCTGATAACACATGGATAAATCCCAGGGGTAAAGGGGTCTTTTCCCTAGGGAAGATGGACCGGTTGAAGGATCACGGTGGGACAGTTAACATAAGTTGATAAAGGCTATCGGTAGAAAGGATTACCGGGCAGTTATAAAGGCTAACGGTGCCTCGCTGTTAGGAGACGGTCGAATGAGATAACGGATGCTCAGAAGATATATAGCCAGGGGCTAACGGTATCTGGGTACCGGTCACTATAATGACATCAGTTACTGGCTCGTAACGGTCATGAGAGGACCGTTACGCACGTTGCAGACTAAGTTATTACACCCTTTAATGGCGATTGATTGCTATATTGATGCCAGGGCAACAGTCGTCAGGTATGGCTTATAAATAGCACAGTAAGGCAAGATAATACACACGTACACATACACGCGCATAGAGAAAGAAGCTGTTATTATCCTTAAGCTCTTAACACTTGCATAGCATACTGACTTGATCGTCGGAGAGTTTACACCAGAGACCTCCTCCGGCGCCTTGCAGGAAACTCGGAGCGGACTTGAAGGACAGACAGTGACGCAATTACCTAAAAAGGGCATACCCCTAATCACAGATTATCATTTGGTGCTTTCATTGAGAGCCTTGGATCATTGAGTGAGAAGACCTTGATCATCCAAGCTCACCTATTCATATATTCACGGAATTTCTTGGCACTGATTCGAAATGTCTTCAGAAGCACAAGTTTCTGGGACCACCAACTGTCCTCCCATTTCGGGTCAGGAAATTCTGGGAATGTCGCAATCGTTAACTTTGCCCAATATGGGCAATAGTCAACCACTATACAGGCATTTGGATTTTCTCCAGACACCGGGAAACAACACGAACACTCCAAACTTCCAGACGCCTGGATCAGGCACTTTAAGGGGCCCGGTGTCACAAGTGGAAGGTTCTGTAGCCGTATTACACCATAGAATGGATGAGATGATGTTGCTGTTGTCGACCCTAACTGGGCAGCCAAGGACTTATTCTCACCCATTGCCGAATTTCTCAACACCACAAGTCACTCTGAATCCGTTCGCCTCGCTACCTCAAGTGTCACAACCCCTGCCTCCGCCGCCGCCTTTTGGTCCTGAAATAGGAAGGAGCCAGCCTGTCCCCCAGAGGGTGCGGTCTGAAGTGGTTCCAAGAAGAGAAGAAGGACTCATGGAAAATTTTGAAAGGGAAGCTGACCAGGGGATGGAGCGTAGCGTGGCAAGAAGCCGGTCACATCGAAGGGCCAGAGAGTCGGAGGATAGGCAGAGTCAGGACCGGTCACCGCCTGAAAATCAGTCCGTGCGAGGTCCGCGCAGTAAGCAGGAAAGGGAACCACGTCGAGGTTCTCCATCCGCCAACTCGGCTCGATGGAGAGAGAAGGACGATGATCCTAGGCATCCATTGAGCTACCGAGTGAGACAACATCAAGTAAGCCGAAGGATTAAACTGCCCACGGAGCAGTATGATGGGACAAAGGATCCCGTTACTCACCTAAGCTGAGTGAAGGATTTCGTGAAAATTCAGACTCGGAGGGACGAAGCTTTGTGTCAGCTTTTCGTCCTCACACTGACAAGAGCGGCCAGGAAATGGTTTGAAGGATTGACAGCGGGATCCATAGACACTTTTGCCACCTTGGAGGAGCGATTTCGTAGCCGGTTCAGTACCTCGATTCCCCTTAAGAAATCTTCGGTGGATTTAATTGATATAAGGAGAAAGAAGGGCGAATCCTTGAAGACTTACCTAGAGCGGTTCAGTGTAGAAATGGCTGTAATGACGGACGTCACAGTTGAAATTGCGGTGGAGGCAATGAAGAGGAACTGTAGCTATGACAAGCTGGAGGACACGCTATTGGTCGATCCCCCGGCAATATTAGACCTGTTACGAATCTGGGCAAACAATTTTGCCAGGATGGAAGAAGCCGATTACCAGAGGAAGAAGCGGGACAGAGAAGTGTCACCTCTAGTAAAAAAGAATGAGGAAAAGTCTCGTAAAGAATACTCCTCAAAGAAGTCAGGGGGTAAAGCGGAGCGGGGATCTTCGTCACTATCTTCGTCACTGTCACTACCTAGGGCTGAGATACTGGCTATTATTGAGCGGAAGGGATTGCCAATCAAGTACCCAATTCATAGACCTGGAATGGACTTGGGAAGACGGAAGGATCAGTATTGCCGTTTCCATAAAGCAAACGGGCATGACACTGAGCGATGCCAGGCGTTAAAACTAGCGATCGAGAGACTGACGGAAGAAGGCTATTGGGGAGAAACAACAACCCAAAGACGTCGTCATGAAACAGAAAGGCGACATGAAACCGATAGGGAGGAAACCAGGAATAGGGAGTCTACGGAAATACCCGTTACCGACCGACGAAAGGACAAGTCCAAGGAGGTCGCCACGGCAACCATGGGGGATTTCCCGTTAATCTCTTTAATAGCGGGTGGAGCCGAGAGCGTGAAAGGATCCACTAGTACTGCGACAAAGGGAGACGAGGAATCCTTGGTGGGAGAGAAAAGGAAGAGAGTGGAGTCTTTGAAGGAAGGCATGGGTTTTGACATGCTAGATCGTATGGTGATTTCGTTCTCAGAGGAGGATGAGATGGGGGTTGTATACCCTCAAAATGACGCTATGGTGATGACAACGGTTGTAGGAGGTTACCGTGTCGCAAGAACTCTAGTTGATAACGGCAGTGCTGTCAACCTTTTGTCGTACAAGGCATACAAGGCGATGGGCCGCCCTGAATCTGAGTTGATATCGTGTCCCAAGCCTATCATCAGAGTTGACGGGATCCCTATTCCTGTGGTAGGAATAACGTATTTTTCTGTGTTCTTTTTGGAGGATACGGGAATGAGGACGGTGGAGCAGTTGTTCATGATAGTAGACCTCAATCTACCGTACAACGGGATCTTGGGCCGGCCATTTCTCAATGCGTTTGGAGCAGTCATATCCCAGTGCCACCTGAAGCTGAAGTATCCTTCGTGGGAGGGGGTTGTTACTATCAGGGGAGATAAAAAGTTGGCCGCAGAATGTTACCTGGTAATGACCAGTGGGGCCACTGATCGTTATGTTTGTGTCGCCTCAGACCCGTTTGAACAGCCAGATGAGAGGAAAGCCCAGCCGGTAGAAACAATGGTGCCGGTACCCGTTGGGGGGACACTGGGTGGTCATTGCTTGGTTAGTGAAAAATTAACTCCAGACGAGCGGGCGCAGCTAGGACAGCTGTTGGAGAAGTGTGCGGGGAGCTTTGCATGGACGTCGACAGATATGCCGGGCATTTCTAGAGAAACGACAGAGCACCGTTTGAATGTAGACCCGACTGCGAAGCCTGTACAGCAAAAATGGCGATCTTTCTTGAAAGAAAAGGCAGACGCTATCGAGAAGGAGGTGGCCAAACTCCTCAAGGCAGGTTTCATTAGAGAAGTCCAGTACCCTCCTTGGTTGGCCAATCCGGTAGTTGTGCCTAAGCCTAACGGGGAGTGGAGAATGTGTATTGACTTTATAGACTTGAATGAAGCATGCCCAAAAGATTGCTATCCACTTCCTCGAATCGAGCAGTTGGTAGACCAAACGGCAGGGTATGAGTACTTAAGTTCACTAGACGCCAATTCTAGTTACCATCAGATTCCGATGGCAGTGGAGGACGAAGAGAAAACAACCTTCATAACTCCAAAAGTGACCTACTGTTACACAGCCATGCCATTTGGGTTGAAGAATGCTGGAGCAACCTTTCAGAGGACAGCGAACAAAATTTTTGAAGCCCAGATTGGGAAAAACATGGAGGTATACGTCGATGACATACTGATAAAGAGTAGAAGTTTTGAGGCGCATCTGGCAGACTTGAAAGAAGCATTTGAGGTTATGAACCGATACGGGATGAAAGTTAACCCCAAAAAATGCCTGTTTGCATTCGAAACGGGTAAATTTCTAGGCTACGTTGTTAGCCGGAAGGATATTCAGCCGAATCCTTCGAAACTGCGCGCGGTTCATGATATGATATCACCGCGTAACGCAAAGGAGGTGCAGAGGCTTACCGGAAGGGTTATTGCGTTGAGTCGGTTTATATCCAAGCAGGGTGAAAGGTGTTTGCCTTTTTTCAAACTAATCAGAAAGAAGGCCCCATTTGGATGGACGGAGGAATGTGAGAAGGCTTTCGTTGAGTTAAAAGAGTATCTATCGTCAGATCTATTGCTCACCTAGCCAAAAGAGGGGGATACGTTGTATTTATATTTGGGAGTGGCTGAGGAGGTCGTTAGCGCGATACTTGTGCGTGACAATGAAGGAATCCATCGACCCGTTTGTTTTGTGAGTAGAATCCTGAAAGACGCGGAGCTGAGGTATGGCCGAATAGAGAAGGTAGTATATGCTTTGGTGCAGGCAACAAGGAAAATGAACCAGTATTTTCAGGCATATTTGGTCATTATGTTGACGAACATGCCTCTGAAGCGGATACTCAAGAAACCCGAAATATCCGGCAGAATGGTGATATGGGCTTTTGAATTGGAGCAATACGGTTTGCGTTACCAAACACGCCCGTCAATCAAGGCTGAGGCTTTAGCGGACTTTGTGGCTGAATGCACATTTCTAGAGACGCCCTCGATAGAACAAGAGGCAACGGTTAACGACCTTTCTCTGCAAACGGAGACATATGGAGACACATGGACTATTCACGTCGATGGGGTAAAAAATCAGGAGTCGGCAGGAGCAGGCATCATCATCACTGGACCAGATGGGGTCAAGATGAGATATGCCTTGAGAATTTTGAAACCACTCTCTAACAACGCGACCGAGTATGAGGCGTTGCTTACAGGGTTGCGCATTGGCAAGGAATTGAGTATAAGAGGGGTTCATGATCAGGAGGAAAGTGGCGATCTCCGTTTGAGAATCCATGGGGATTCTAAGCTGGTAGCGGACCAGGTTAATGGTCTTTCTCAGGCTAAAAACCCCATGATGATCCGGTACTTAGAAAAGGTGCAGAAAGAGTTGATAGTAGCCAAGGAGATGGGCATACGGGTTGACATCGAGCATCTCCCGCGAGAGGAGAATTCAGAGGCAGATGAAATTACAAAGTTAGCTGCTGATCCGGTAGCAGTCATGCCAAAGGATGTCATGATAGAAGAAATAGTGACGCCATCGTTCATGGAGGAACAGTTATCCTTGTGTGTTGCAACGGGGGAAAGCGACTGGCGAGTACCGGTTATTGATTACCTTAAGCATGGTAGGTTACCGGAAGATCGAAAGGAAGGAAAGAAGATATTAAAGCGGGCAGATAGATGTTCTCTGTATAACAATGAGCTCATTCGTCGTTGTTTTACTCATCCCGCGGCCAAGTGTGTCTCGGAAGAAGAAGGTCAATACGTGCTAAGGGAAATTTATGAAGGCATTTGTGGGATGCACGTGTCGGGAGGAACCATGGCAGCGCAGGTATTACGACTGGGGTTCTATTGGCCTACGATAAGAGGAGACTGTGACCAATTTGTGCGACATGTAAAAAGTGTCAGGAGTTTGCGAGAATTCCAAGACAGCCAGCGGCAGACATAACGGGGTTAATCAGTCCGTGTCCGTTTGCTCAGTGGGGAATTGATATTTTGGGACCATTTCTGAAATCCCGATCTCAGTTGGAGTATGTGATAGTCGCGGTAGACTACTTCACTAAGTGGGCTGAAGCGAGGCCATTAGCAAGGATAACGACCGAAATGGCATAGCGCTTCTTTTTGACTCAAGTCATCTACCGGTTTGGAATTCCTCGAATTCTCATCAGTGATAACGGTACTCAGTTCAAAAGCAAGTATTTTCAAGGAAAATGTCAGTCCTTGGCTATTGAATAGAGGTTTACATCGGTGGCGCACCCGCAGACAAATGGTCAAACCGAAGTGACGAATAGAACAATCTTGAGTGGAATCAAGAAGAACTTGGAGGGTGTACGTAGAAGGTGGGTGGATGAGTTGCCCAACGTCATGTGGGCTTACCGGATGACAGAGAAAATGAGCATAGGAGAAACACCATTCGCGTTGACCTATGGAACCGAGGCAGTGACTCTGGTAGAATTGGGAGTCATTAGTTTGCGAGTAGAACATTTTGAGGAGGGGCGAAATCAGGAATTGCTGCAAGCACAACTTGATTTGATACCAGAACTTCTAGAGCAGGCGTTCCTGAAGAACCTGCATTATAAGCGCAAGATGGCGAAATATCACAACCGAAAGTGAAGGAGCGGTTGCTGAAGGTGGGAGATCTGGTTCTGCGCAGCAGGACAGGAAATGAAAAAATTATGTCCTAATTGGGATGGGCCGTACCGGGTCACACGAGTTATGGGTAGGGGCGCATATCATCTTGAAGAAGAAGACGGTACCCCGTTACCCAACTCCTGGAACATTGTCAATTTAAAATTGTATCATCCCAGAGCGGATGTGTTATTTATACTGGCTGAATAAATAAGTAACACCGTGGACGTAGGCATTTTTGGCTGAACCACGTTAAAAAATATGCGTGTATATTCGACTTTACTATTTGTGCAGATCATGAAGGAGGGTAAGCAGAGATGCTGCAGGGACCCGTCTCATTTCGTTTCCAAGAACGGTAGATGAGCAGTAAAGGAACCTTGCGTTATTACCGGTCTTTTGAGAAGACGGTAATAGGTTGAAGAAAAAGCCTCATGAGGATCCATCTTCATCTTTGTTAAGATGAGTGTATGGTAGTGACGATCCTTGGGGGTGTTACCGGTCTTTTGAGAAGACGGTAACATGGTCCATTGTAAAAGCAAAAAGCCTCATGAGGATCCATCTTCATCTTTGTTAGGATGAGTGCATGGTAGTGACGGTCCTTGGGGGTGTCACCGGTCTTTTGAGAAGACGGTAACATGGTCCATTGTAAAAACAAAAAGCCTCATGAGGATCCATCTTCATCTTTGTTAAGATGAGTGCATGGTAGTGACGGTCCTTGGGGGTGTTACCGGTCTTTTGAGAAGACGGTAACATGGTCCATTGTAAAAATGGTGAGATGGCAATACGGTCATTTTCGGCGAACATGCAAAGTAGTTGGTGCAAACAGAGTTTTGCACACGGAAAGAAAGAAAAATGTTCTTTTTTCTGTTTTTTCAGGTGGTGCAAACGGAGTTTTGTACACGGAAAGAAAGAAAAATGAGCAGATTGTGCAGGAAAGCAGGCACAAGCGTTTTGAGTTAAAAATGTAAGGGAGATTCTGCTGGAAGAAATTAAAGTATAACGGAATGAAAGCAAAGGAGTAACGATGCAAAGTTATAATAAGAGAAAGTTTAATACATCCGGTAACATGGGTAGCCACAAAAATCCTACCGAAAACTAGAAAAGTAAAAAGAAGTCAAGAGGTGGGGGGAGGTTGTTGATCTTCGTCCATGGCATTGTCGTTTGCACTTGGGTTGTCGACGCCATCAGTTTCACTCGGGTTACCAGCCTCATTAGTTGTTTCAGCACCTTCAACAGGACCGGTCTCTGTGTCGTCATAATCTTCATCATCATTGCCCACCTCGACATCGTCTTCTGCGTCCTCGGAATCTGCTAAGTCGTCTTCATCGTCGAGAGGGGCATTGATAATTTCTTCAGTAAGTGCCCGGCACCTGGAGTCTGCATATTCCCCTGCCCTGACAGCGTCAAAATTGATAGGACCATAGTAATCCACGCAACCGGTAATGACCGCACGGGCAGTAGTGTTTCTCCAATTCTCTATACGAGTAGGGACGACATCTAGAAGCACTTGTTTTTCCGTCACATCCTTTTGAAGAGTGAACAACTCTTGACGGCGTAAGTCCAGTTCTCGCTCCATGGACTCTTTTTGAAGAGTGAGTTGTTCTTGCAGGGTAGACACCGCTTCCTTCTTCAACTTGATGTCATTAGATAACTCTTGGACAGAGGTGGCGAGGGTTGTTTCTTTTTTCTTCGATTCCTCTAGTTCTGCCATGAGCTGGCCGATGGTATCGTTAGCTTTTTGTTGAAGGACAGTCGCCTTGGAAAGCTTTTCCCTTAAGGATGTGACGTCTGCGTGCAGTTGGTCAAGGTAGTCCACTTGTTTGTTATTCCGGCTGGCGACCGTCTCGTACAGATATTGGGCAGTGGCCATCATGGTATAGGCGGTGTTGCGGAAGTAGTCCAATTGGGCACTAAAAGGGGCCTTCTGGTAGTTGGCTCTGTCGACTTCGCAGGTCATCATCTCAGACATCAGACGACCTATTTGGACATCCCGGTAGCTGGGTTCGGATACCCCAAGAGCAAGGCAACTGCTCTGAGCAAAATTCCGCAAGTCTATCTTGCCCAAGGGAGCATTAGGAAATTGAGGGTCGCAAACGGTAACTTGGAGATTGGGCGGGGGAAGCACTCTGAAATCATCTACGGTGAAAGTAGGAGCAGAGGTGCTGGGGGAAAACCCAAGAACGTGGTCACCCAAGTTACTATCTGACCTCTTCGAGCGCCGCTTGCGAAGAAGAGGCTCTAGTTCAAAAGGGTCTTGGGCATTCGGTGCAAGGAGGCTGGTAGAAGATGTTGACATGACGGTTGCAGCATTTTTAGGGGCGTTGATGGTGGCAGCTACGGGAGTCAAAGAAGAAGGTAGAGGATCTTCACGAGTCGTATCTAGAGAAGCATTGTCTAGAGGAGCGGTGGAAGTATTCGGGGGAGGTTCCAAAGGAGCGTTAACGGAAGAAGTAGTTTCCGGTTCTGGCACGCGTGGAGAAGAAGGATGGAGATTGATTATTGCTGTGTCTTGAGGAAGATGATCTTCGCCGGAAGCATGAGGCCTTTGTCTCTTTTTGGAGGGGCCTTTCTTGGCCAGTTTCTTCTTAGCAGCTTGGGCAAAGCCAACGCAAGATTGAAGAGGCATATTGTCTTCAGTAGAGCAGTCTTCAACAGTAACAATGGTGAGGGGAATGGATTGGTCTGCACTAGCTGCAACTTCCTTAGCCACTAGTGGATCAATAGCTTCTGCGATATCTCTGTCAGAAATCTGGTCGATGTCGGTGTCGATAGGGTCGCCAGAAGGAGAAGCAGCTTGGGGTGACGGGCGAGGGATGCTAACGGTAATCCTTCCGGATCCGGTAGCTCCAGTTCTTTTTCTTTTTGGAATGCGAGGTCGAGTCACGTCTCCTGTTTTTTCTTTTCGTTTCATGCACGTGGGTTTCCAACCTGCGGGAACATCTGCAAGAGAGCACAAAGGAAAATATAAGGGTCAGAAAAAGAAGTATAACAGGGAGAAATCCTGGGGGGCTCACCCTCACGGCAGTCTTTGAGAGGGACACTGGTAGCCAACTTTTTGACGTGAAACGGAGTTTGCACGGCAACAAGTTTGGCAATATTCTTTGTTTTGTCTTCATCAAGGTTGCCGGGAAGCCTCCAATCATTTTCGGCAATAGTAAAGTTAAAATTAGGCCTCCACATGGTTTCCTTGAATTCCATAACAAAAAAGTTTTCTTTCCATCCTTTTACTGAATCTTCGATTTTCTGGAAATTTCGGAGGAAAGGGAAGATTGAGTCCGTGAACCATCTGGGACCAAAGCCGATTACTCCTTTACGGTAGTGCATGGCAAAGAAGTGACGGAAGAGTCGAAGAGAGGGTTCTACCCCGTAGATTCGGCAGATTCGGATGAAGGCATAAATACAGCTCCAGGAAGGAGGAGTTATCTGAACTGGGTTAAGCTGGCTATACTTCAAGAGGTCTTCCACCATTTTTTCAATGGGAAAAGAAAACCCATAGGAAAACATTTTAGTGTACATTACGCGGTAGGTTGTACTGGTCATCCTAAGGTTTGGACCGGCAATATGAGCGTGGCAGCCGTCAGGGAGTTGAACTTTCAGGCTTTTGAGAATGGCTGAGAGGGTTGTCTCTTTGGTAATAACGGAGGGGATGAGTTCCATCTTTTCTATAGCTTGGGCAGTGGATCGTACACGACTAGCCATGGGTGAAAATGAGAGTAAAAGGGAAGGAAAGAGAGGGTGGTATACCTTGGAATGCAGAAGAAGCGGCGGGAAGGCGAGGAAGTCCTTGAAGAAGAGCGACTGGCAACTTAGGGTTTTTTAGTGCTTTAGAAAGGTAAAAAGAAATTAAAATGAGAAGAGAATGCTTTTATGGAAAGAGGGAAGCAATTGGGAGAAAATCAAGGGGACGCGACCTTTGGGGTGGTTCGAGTGATGAATCGTCGTATTGGGAAGAGGAAACGTGAAACGATGTGTAGAGGGTCGCGTAGGTCGAATAGGTTACGTCATCAACTGAGGAAAGTAATTATTACATTTGACTTCTCATTTTGGCGGGAGTTTCGACGAAGTCGAAAAGCTGCAACCCCGGATGAGGAAGTTGAAAAGCTGCAAAACCAGCACCACTCTGAAACGGGAAACTAATACACGCGCCCGATATCATGATTACGGTAGCTAAAAAATGCAAGATCTAGAAGTTAGAATATTGAGATGTGGAGGCAGTAGAGGGGACAACCCTTGGTGAACACTCGGGCTCATTTTCGTTTGGGCTTCTAATAACACATGGATAAATCCCAGGGGTAAAGGGGTCTTTTCCCTAGGGAGGATGGACCGGTTGAAGGATCACGGTGGGACAGTTAACATAAGTTGATAAAGGCTACCGGTAGAAAGGATTACCGGGCAGTTATAAAGGCTAATGGTGCCTCGCCGTTAGGAGACGGTAGAATGAGATAACGGATGCTCAGAAGATATATAGCCAGGGGCTAACGGTATCTGGGTACCGGTCACTATAATGACATCAGTTACTGGCTCGTAACGGTCATGAGAGGACCGTTACGCACGTTGCAGACTGCGTTATTACACCCTTTAATGGCGATTGATTGCTATATTGATGCCAGGGCAACGGTCGTCAGGTATGGCTTATAAATAGCACAGTAAGGCAAGGTAATACACACGTACACACACACACGCATAGAGAAAGAAGTTGTTATTATCCTTAAGCTCTTAACACTTGCATAGCATACTGACTTGATCGTCGGAGAGTTTATGCCGGAGACCTCCTCCGGCGCCTTGCAGGAAACTCGGAGCGGACTTGAAGGAGAGACAGTGACGCAATTACCTAAAAAGGGCATACCCCTAATCACAGATTATCAGGCCCGTTCCCCAACTCTTTGGGAAATATCTACATCCTCCTCGCCGTCGATTATGTCTCTAAATGGGTCGAGTCTAAGGCAACTCGGATAGATGACTCCAAGGCAGTCGTGAACTTTCTCTGCACCAATATCTTCAATCGGTTTGGTACACCTCGAGCCCTCATCAACGATAGGGGTACCCATTTCTGCAACCGTGTCATGGCCTCGCTCTTGACCAAGTATGGAGTCCACCACAGAACGTCAACAGCTTATCACCCATAGACAAATGGCCAGGTTGAAGTGTCCAACCGTGAAATTAAGTCCATTCTTAAGAAAATAGTAAACCAGTCCCGGAAAGATTGGAGTCTGAAGTTGGATGACGCCCTCTGGGCATATCGGACAGCTTTCAAGACCCCGATTGGTATGACGCCCTACAGATTAGTCTATGGCAAGCCGTGCCATCTCCCAGTGGAGATAGAACACAAGGCTTTTTGGGCCATCAGGAAAGTGAATACACTGATCTAGGGCCCGCTGGCCACAACAAACATTTGCAAATTCAGGAGCTCGAAGAGTTACGAGACGATGCATATAAGAATGCCATGATTTACAAGGGGAAGACCAAAGTTTACCATGATAGGCACCTTCGTCCCAAAACATTTGAGATTGGACAAAAAGTATTGTTGTACAACTCGCGCTTGCGGCTGTTTGCAGGAAAACTCAAGTCCAAATGGTCTGGACCTTTCGTGGTCATGACAGTTTATGACCATGGAGTAGTCGAGATTCAGAACCCCGAAATAGGAACAATCTTCAAGGTCAATGGCCACAGGCTGAAGCCCTTTTATGAAGGATTCCAGCCCTCGACCTAGATTCACTTAACACGTCAAGGTCCCGACGAGTAAACAGACCACAATGGAGGCATTTGATGTGCTGTCCATCCTCTTTCTCTCTCCCTTATCTGTTCCGAATCTTTCCAAATCTCTTGTTTATATCCCTTTCATTTATTTGTTTATCTCTCTTAATCTCTGTCCTTTCCTTTTCCCAGGAGATTTTATCTCTTTTTGATAGTAATCATTAACCTTTCTTCTCTCTCTTTGTCATTATCCTATTTAACCACCCCCTTTTTGAAATTTGAAAATCTTTTCTCCTTTTTAGGTGGTTGGGATACGCATGGGCCGTTGTGCTCCAAGCCCAAGCAGCCACGTCGTCTGACAGAGGGGACAGAAAAGTAGCCCTAATTAAAGAAAAAGCTGCGCTATTGATTATAGCCGTCAGCCCTTTTCTCTTTCCCAAGCTCCTACTTCGTCCTCACTCTCCTCACAACACAACACATATCACTTTCACCTCTCTCTTTCTCCCACCAAACACGCTACCCTCATCCTCAAACTCTAAACATCTCTATCTCCACCACTGCTCTCTTCACATCACTATCAACCATGGCGAAAACAAAGAAACCTATCCGCAAAAATACTTCAGGGCCCCACCCGCTAGACGACCCCGCCAGCCCAGTTCCTTCACGGTCCAGATCCCAAACCTCCCTTCACTCCGGCTCGTTCAAAACTGCCAGTCCACCCTCTGTCCAGCCAATCCCTATCCCCTCTCCTCCGGCTGTCTCACCGACTACCAAGGAGCAAGGCCGAGAGTTCACTCCGGTGGACGACGACCTGGAAGTCACTGGTTCCGTCCCTCCTACCTCAACTACCACTAGATGTGGCCGTGTGGTTAAGCTTCCTCCAGGGTCCTCAACAGCGAGATCCACGGCCAAATCCCAGCCTAAAAAACTCTCTCCTTCGATGCAGGCATCGATCAGTTTCTAGCCCCTAGCCGAATCTCACCATGGAGGAAGTCCTCAAGGACATCATGGTCATGAAATCTGAGGCTGAAGACGAGTCACCGGCTGAGGCAGAGGAAGAGGAGCCGACCGACGGAGAGGAGGAGGAAATCGAGCAAGCCGCCGCTGGCGATGATGAAGGATCCGGTGAGAATGACGCCGATGAGGAGGAAGAAGAAGCAGAAGCAGAGGCCAAAAAGCAGACCAAGGAAAAGGAGGCCGCAGCTAAATCGGCGGCCAAGAAGGGGAAGTCCAAGGCTCCGGCCAGAGCGAAGCAGCCGATCGAGATCAAAACGCCGGTAGGGCAAAAGCGAAAGTAGCCACCCTCCACCAAGCTCAAGGCCTCGACATCCAAGAAGTCTCGAGGTCCCGAAGAGGTCTCAGACGACGAGACCATGACATCAGTTCCTCCTTCTGCCTCTCGAGCGACTTCTACCCGGGTGACTTCTGACCTTTCTGTGTTGCATGAGTGGCTGGTATTTAATGACAAACCCTCTATAGATAAACTACACCAATTGAACCATAAAAGGCGTTAGCCCCTGTGCGTGCCTGGACATGAATTTCTTGACCACGATGGGCATAGCTTCTCGAGTCCGAGAGTTAGTGGCTAATATTGGTTGGGAAGCCCTGTTCTTTCTAGAACACCCCACCTTTATTGAACTCTCGCTTGAGTTCTTTACCACCTTTTGGGTTGCCTCTGATAGTTTCAGGCCGAAAGGCAAAGTAGGTCCCAACCTCTCTACCCCTGGTCTGATAAACTTTAGGTTGGTAAACAAATGGCCCCCACTGTCTCTTAATGAATTCAATTTTCTGCTTGGTTTTATTAAGCCTAATGAGATCAATTTTGCTGCCTATAAGAATGCTTTAACTATTATACCTTGTGTTTTTTATGCTTCTGTTGCTTTTCACGAATTTACCAATAACCCTGATGCTAAGTATGACCCTAAGTGATAAGAGCTTGGTTCTGGTTTGGAGCCTTTACACGGATCTAGTCCTCTTTGGGAGGTTGGATCGTCGATTGGATGGATTTGATGGAGAGGATAACGTCGCAAGGAGATTGCAGAATAGATGCAGTGGATTTATGGTTGAAGATGAAGATGTATTGATGAAGAACAATAAACTAACTTGCATACACGGTAAACCCTTCTAGGGATGATTCCTAGATAACCTTACCACAAGCATACAAGGATCTCTCAATCAAGGCCGACCCTTCCATCAACAAGGATGGACAACCCGGCTGTTTTGATGAAGAAGATGAAGTGCTGGTTTTAAGAACCCTAAATTACCTAAGCTACACTAAGCTACACTAGGGTTTGGTCTTAGAGAAATAACATTCAAATCAAAGACAAGTATAAAAGAGGCTATCTCCTTCTATTTATACTTGTGAGTTATTACAAGGGCTAAGTACCATAATACCCTTGGACAAAAGGTCTTGGACATTCGGGCTTGGCAGCCTAGAAGATGGGCCGAAAGGCTTGGCCTAGACGATGGACGCCAGTCTTGGCTTAGACAGAAAGGACGCCAGTCTTGGCCTAGACAGAAAGGCTTGGCCTAGACAGAAAGGACGCCAGTCTTGGCCTAGACAGAAAGGCTTGGCCTAGACGAAGGACGCCAGTCTTGCCCTAGACGATGGATGCCCGTCTTGCCCTAGACAGAAGGCTTGGCCTAGACGCACATCTTGGCCTAGACAGCAGGCTCGTATCACTAAGGGGAGTAAAGCCCATGAAATTGTTGATCCTGCCCTGCGCATCGTACATAGATATCTAGCCCTCACCTTCTCGGGTCAGTTTGGATCCTCGGGGCAGTTATCTGTGCAAGAGCTTTTCTTTTTATGGTGCATGACGCATAAGCGTAGGGTTAATCTTAGTTTTTAGGTAGCTTCGGGTGTCCTTCATGTTTTGAATTACAACCGTGGTCCTATTTTAGGGTCCCTTATCTCTCTGCTTGCTGTTAAATTGCATAAAATCGACCTATATGATAGCAACCTTTCTGAGCCCCTTGCTTTTAAAGATCTCGACTTCCGTACTTTAGATGTTATGGGCCACTTATGTGTTTCGCGAGGTTTGCTGCGTTTCTCTGCAGGATGTACTCAGCCAGGGGATAAGGTTTTCGGGACCAAGGTCGGTGGACACTTCGAATAGCCAGACCCCTCCAGACCCCGATCTTTATCCGTTCCCCCTGCCCAAGCTGAGATGTTTCGTCAAGCCCAGAATGCATCAGCAGCAGTCTAGCCCCCGACTCCCACCCTTGTCTACGATCCCGCACAGACGCGACTTCTCCAGGCCATTCTTAGGGAACTTCAGGCTTTGACGGCTGAGGTTTCCCGGTGCAATCTCCTACCCCAATGACCCCCCCCCACCGAACAATTCCATATTTCTAGCCTTCGAGGAGGGCTTTGAACAATTTTATTGCTTTATTTTATTTTTGTTGTACTGTACTATTTTTATTTTTCTTGAACTCATTTTGTATGCCCTTCCCACATTGAGGACAATGCGCTGCCTAAGTGTGGGGAGGGATTTATTGTGTGTTTTGAATGTTTGTTTGCATGTTTAAATTTGTTTGTTGCATGACTGCGTGTTTTTGGATTTTTCTTTTAGTCCTTGCTAGGAAATTGTGCCACTGCCCGTTTTAAAACCCTCATTAATTGACATAAATTTTTGATTTCTGATGCATAGGAGAAACATGGCATTCATCGCATCTATACCTGAGCATGCATTTCAAGACCTGTTAGCCGCTATATCCTGCCATGCCCTAGACACCAATAGTCACAATTCGAACCCGTGAGCACTTTGAGCTTCATGCCCTTTATTCATGTGTGATAATGCTTGGCTAGGCACTGTCTAGGTTTGCATAATATCCCTGGGTATAGGCACTTTTAGACGAGGGAAAGCAACGAAATGACGAGGAAACTTTGCAAATTTTTTTTTAATTTCTTTCTTTCTTTCTTTTCTTTTTGAATTTTATATCTCTCTCTTTTCATGACCTCGATTCCCATTCTCCATTCTCTTCTAACCATTTGCTCCTTTTCATTGTCCTTTCCTTGGCAGGTGAGTAACACTCTTCATCACAAAGGCAAGGGCTAGATTCTGAAGAAGATAAGTGTGGGGAGAAGATATTATCAATGGCACGAAAAGAGCTAGAGCAGAAATCAAGATTCAAGGCCACAACAACATCTTAGTATTACTTCCTCGCCACTCCAGAATTTAAGTGTGGGGAAGTAAAAGTCAATTCCCAAGGCCTCAGAATCAAGCGCCGCAAAGCAGTATTTAAAACCCTACTAGCCCAGCTATAGTGCAGAAAAAGAGAGAAGTTAAATGCAGACGCAAGTGTTAAATGCAGATGCAAGTTTCGAGCTGAAAAAGAAGAAAATTAAATGCCTGGTCCGCCTGCTTTTATTCTTCTAAAAATAAATAAATAAATAACAGTTTCGAATAAAAGCAGAGCGAGCATTCCAGAAGGCAGCCTCTCGAGCCCCCGAAGCACAACAACGATCTCCCCCACTGATGGAAGCCGAAGCCAGTATCTAGCCCCCGCCTTCAGCCTCTTCAGCGAGTGTTGCTCACCATCTTGCCTTCTTCTAAGCCAAGGAATCCCCCCCTTCAGATTTGTTCTCTTCGCTTCCTCTTCCTTCTCTCTGCTCCTTTTATCTCACTCCACCCCTGTCTCTCTTCTGCTCATTCTCCTTTCAATTTATTTTCTTTATTTTCTGCAAAGTCGTCTCTGATCGTTAGATTGCCCTCGCATGTGACCTACAGTACTCGGATTGACGTGCAAACTCTGCTTGTGTTGTGTCATTTGCATACTTGAGTGATAGCCTAAACACATATTTTGTTTCGAGTTTGAGTGCAAACACACATCTAGGTGAGGATTGCTGGTGAATAGGCTTGGTCTGGGAAAGTTTGGTTGGTAGGGTCATTATTCTATCAGCCAGATGCAGGTGCTTTTCTAGGGCTAGATTTGTTGATTAAGTATGGTTTGTCGGATGTCATGTCTATTCTGTGTCTTGGGTGTCGAAGATGTATGTTAGTGCATGAGGTGGTTTTCCAATTTTGTTAATGCTCGAGGGCGAGCATTGGGGAAGTGTGGGGATGTTTGATGGCACGTTTCATGGTCTCGATTTTACCTTCTTTTCTAGCCACTTTCGGGGGCTTGATGCCGCTATTTGACCCTCATTTCAATCTTTATTGCAGATTAGCGTTTAAAGAGGGAAAAGATCGAAAAGAAGCATTTATGGAGTATTTCTGAGGATTTCCAACCTCAAGGCCTAGAAGACCAGATTGTCGTCAAGACCTCGACGCGAACTAGACCAGTGCGCTGTCTCTCGGCCACGACAACTATGCATCTTCTCTTAATCAAAGCCAAAGAGAAGCATCTTCAAGGATCCGCACGGGATTCCATGCCTTTCTAGAAGTTGTCAGGCACGCCAGGATCCCAGAATATTCCTCTGAAAGGACATGTGCCGTCACGCTCTCATAGCTCCTCCTTCCCCTTAGTTGTTTTGTCTCCTAGCTAGTTTTAGCCTATATAAACTTAGCCTTAGAGTTTTTGTAAGGTGATCGCGCGTCGAACACGTCAAATATAATAGTGAAATAGGTATGGAATTGGGGGTAGAAATACAACTTATCACTGTCTACAAGAGTTTGCAGATGATGGTAAGAGGATCGTCCACAAAGACCTATAGGAAATTTAATTCTTGGGTTGACTTCCTCGTCACTGAGTTTTGGTTGGGTGGAATCTGAAACTGAAGACAAAACAGAAAGAAGTGAAAACAGTTTTAAAAGAGTATTGGCCAGAGTCTTGGTCAAGACTGGGGTCAAGATTGTTGTAAATCCGATAAAAGGAAATTCCAGGTAAGGGCGATGTGAGAGCTTTGTTCTTATGCTTCGATCATGGAATCAAATATATTCATCTCTTTGCTTATAGTACTGCTATAGAGTGGAGGTGCTCCTGTTCACTCCTGTCTTCCCTCCTCTTCAAATTACCTGGCGGGTGCTCCCTTTCCTGATAATCCTAGCCAAGGGACACCTTGCTGGTTAAAGGGTTTATCCGTTTGACTGCTGTCTTGAATGGTTGTTCGCTTCCTCAATAGTATAGGGGAAGATAGTACCTAGGCCAAGGTAGATAGGGAGATCCTAGGTTGTCAATCTGGTCTTGACCTAGATTGCTTATTTCTTCTAGTCTAGCTCGAGACTAGTTGCCTACTTTGTCTAGCCGACGGGTGCTCCCTCTCCGTCTAGACCGGCTACAACTCTTCTCTACTAGAGTGCAAGGATGATCAAACCTTGTCTCTAGTGAGTAAGCGATGAATTAAGCTTAAGAAATAAATAAATACAAGTAAAGAGATTATAACGCACAGTTTAATCTCACGAATGCATAAGAACTTTAGCTCATCAACCCTTACCAAGAATAGGTGTTTAGTTAATCATACTCATAATTAAAAAGACAATATATATTTTTGCTTAAATAATAAATCCGAGATTTAAATAAAATCCGGAGCAAGGTTTAACGATGTCAAAGAAGAAGAAAAGAGAAGAAGAAGGTCGGAATCCCATCTTGGACAGAGGAGGAACAATGTTTGGCTAAATAGCCCTAAAACTCCTCTGTCCTACTTCAACTAAACTTCCTAGAAAATCTCTAAAAAGATTGTAACAATAAATTGTTTGAAATTGGAAATAAGATCGCAAATACAAAAGAGGGAGATCCCTTAGGATTCTTCATAAGATAGGCTTCAGATCCCTCTGGATTTGTGAAAAGAAGCGGCCTGCCAGCAGCCAAGGCCCACGCGAAGCGAAGCCCAAAAGGGGTGCCAACGCAACTTCTCAACAGTCTTGTGTCGGAAAAGAGTCTTGGCCGAAGTCTAGGCCAAGACGATCTGACTAGCGCGCTGCTTGAGATGCGAATGTGTCTTGGCCGAAGTCTAGGCCAAGACTAGGAAAATCAGCTTCAGCTATCCAAATCAGAAACTTTAATGTTCTGCCAACATACCAGAACTTCAAAGAAAAGGGGAAATCAAGGGTAATTCAGTAGGTTTACTGTCCAAATAAACTAGTAAATGGACAATAAAACATGATGAAATGTAATGCAATCAAATTCCCCATACTTAATCTATGCTTGCCCCCAAGCATACAGACTCAAAAAGAAAAGAAAATTAAAAACACATCAAAGACATAAACAAACGACACCAGGATTTCCAGATTTCCTCCTTCGGCTGCTCACTGTACAACTGAAATCACCAAGACACTTGTCTAGTTGACCTAATGCTAGACTAACAAGGACAGATCAATACCCTAAACATACCCCATCCATATGGTATCAAGACACCTCGCAAGATATTATGATAAAGTATAGGGCAACTAGGCTTACCACTAATTTGAGTCTCACCATGTGACATCTATCCAAAAGTGCCTAAAGACGGGTGCCATTTGAATCACTTTGACAGTTTTTTCTCAAAATTTTTCTATGCCCTTGTGATAACTTTTTTTTTTTATTTGTTTTATTTAGGCATACTGAGTGTCCTTTGTATTTTTACAGACATAGCACATAGACAGAGCTTGTTCTTTTCTGCTGGAACTTCCACCTTTGCTATGTCTGTCCTATGACATTCCAACACTTTTTTACTGTCTCACACTTACTTCGGATAGAACAGCACACTCAAATCATTTGGCAGCTAACCTAGTTACCCTAATGAGAGTTGAATTTTTAGCTAAATGTCCTTACGACCATGTGGATAGGCAATGTTTGGGAATCATTAGAGTATATGACCCGTAGACATTGATCTAGTTGCGCTCATTCACTTCCCTGTTACTATAACATTATTTCGCCTAAACAAGTGTCTAAATGTGGTTTCGGTTGTACACTAAACAACCTAGGTAAAAATCTGGATTTCCTGGTGAGCACTCAACAAAACAGACTCAAACATGCAAGGAAAATACAAAAATAAAAATCATGCAAACAGTAGACTCGAAACTGGACAAACTAATGTAAAAAGAAAACTTAAAATGAAAAATTTGACTCAAAATGACACACATCAGACAGTATTCACAACAGTCACGAAACAGAAATTAAATCTAGAAATTAAAACACCCTCCCCACACTTAAAAGACACAATGTCCTCATTGTGTGGAGAGAGAAAATAAAAGACAGAAAATGAAAAAGAAAAGAAAGAAACGACCTGGGGGCAAAAGCAGCTTAAGCCGCTGGAGGCTGGGTGTCTTGGCCAGAAGATTGGCCTAGACTCTGGTCTGGAAGGTCTTTTGGCTTGGGATCTCGTAGAGCAGGCGGGGGTACAGACGAATGTGGTGTCCGTGCTGGCGGTTTGGGATCATCCTCCTCATCAGAGGACTCACTATCAGAGCTCAAATTGTCGTATAGAGCTTTGAGGATCGTCATGTGGCCCTGGAGATGTTGATAAACATGGAGGACGTTTGTCCTGGTGAGCTTCATCTGCTCAAGGAGGACGCCCTGCCGGTCATTAAGTACTTGGGCCCATTGAGGCACCGCTGCACTGGTGGATGCTGATGAAGGGTCTTGCGCTTTGTCTTGGGGCTTGTCTTGGCCTAGACGATCCAGGATAATCTTCTGCTGCTCAAGGATGAGCAGCTAGCGAGCTTGAAATTCCCTGGCCCATGGTGGAGGCTCATTGGTGTTACTGGCAGGAGGTTCTTGGCCAGCGTCTTGGCCTAGATCAGCTGTAGCATCAGGAATGGTAGTGTCTTAGCCTGCGTCTTGGCCTAGATCCTGGGCAACATTGTCCTCTGCTGGCTCCCCTGGAATTTGTACTGGACGCAACTTGTATTTCCCTGCATTTTTCTTCGAGAAAATGTACTCCGAAACTGGCGTAAAACCTGTATTACAAGCAACAAACTCTCCATCCAAATGGAAGTGTCCCATTTGGTCGAAGGATCTAAAATCCAGAATTTTGGGGGAGCAATATTTATGTAAATCAGCAGCAGACAAATCAAGACCAGCAGTTTGAATAGCAAGCCAAGTAATCAAGGACCCAAAAATCAGTTTAGTTTTAGACTCACGGGCATGCAACACTTGAACCAAATATAAGCCTAAGTTGATTTTTTTCTGGTTAGACAAGGCTCTATGGAGCATCCTAAGCGCAGGGTTCAGAATAGCATGTGCCTTAGAATTCCTATCAAACTTTGCATCCGGATCACCAGTGATCTCTCTAAATGCAACATTATTATCCCAATCAGTGGGATAGTCAAAAATGGCCTCATCACTATATGCAAATCCTAACAGAAAATTGAAAGCATTAATAGACAAGTGACTCCATTTATCACACAACCGAAAGTTAATCACATCCTCAGCAGCTAAATCAGGTTTGTCTCTACCCCTAACATACAAGGTTTCCTCGTCAAACCAGAAGGATGTGTGAAACTCTAAGCACAATTCAGTGTACGCATCACAATCAATGGACATAAAAGGGACCCAACCAATAGCAAACACAAACTCCCTAATTCTATTTCCTAGTCCCATAGCATCAAGAAAATCAAACTCTAATCTAGCATATGCAGGAATGTCACAGGAATGGAAATCACGCAATTTGGCCTTGACGTCTGGTGTGTCAAATTTCAACCAGCCTCTGAGTGTGTGCAGGGGAGGAAGAGAGGTTACCTTAGCAGTCTTGGCCGGAGGCTTGGCCAAGACTGAAACATCTTCATCATCCTCAGTAGCAGCTTCCTCAATCACCTGCTGTTTTCCTTTGCTTTTGGCTGAGGATGGGCCGACACTGGTTTTGCCCTTCTTAGGGTTTGGAGGCGGTGGTGATGAATCAGGAACCCTCACCGACTTCTTAGTCGGGGTGTTCTTGTGGGCCACCTGCTTGATGCACCTGGATTTCTTTGGCGGTGCAGTAGTGGCCGGCTTCTTCGCCGGAGGTGGTGGTGGTGGTGTGGGTACAGCAGCGGCGACGGCGGGCTTAGGTTTTGGGGCCGCAGTGGTAGTCGGAGCTGGGTTTGATGCTCTGGCGGCTGCCATCTTCTTCAACAGCCTGCTATCTCGCCGGTTGTCTCTCTCTCCAGTTGACGCGGGAGCAAAGGGATGCATCCTCTTCGCAAGGGGGACTTCATCGGAGTCCTCATCGCTCACGACCACGGCACGATCGACTCCCTTGACACTCTCATTCGATTCCTCAGGCAAATCGTCCTCTGAGGACATTGAATCATCGTTCTCGAGTGTTTCCAGCAGTCGTCTCGCGGCTGAGATGCCGTCGATCGGGAAAACTGGAGGCGGAGCCCTACGGAGGTCGTCGCTAGCTTCTGGAATGTCGGTATGTGATGGGTGATTGGGTGCAGTCATGGTTGCGAGAGAAGAAAGAAGAGATAATGGTGGGTTTTTGGAATTTGGAGTTTGGGTTCTGCTGGAAAGCTCGTGTGATTTGGGAAAGAAGAAGGAGAAGGGACTATTGCTTTTTAGCTCAGGTGAGGGGGCAAATTTTTGTTGGTTCGTGGGGAGATCGTGTTAGAGTGGGAGAAGGAATATGCAGAGGTGGTAGTTTTATTTTCCCACGCTGCAATTAATTCCTTTTAATTACTTTTGAAATTGTCGGTTCAAAAGGCAAATAAAGGCTTTTAAAAGACGACGCTGACACGTGTCCCACTATCTCTCAAGAGAGCGGCTGCGCTCAAAAGAGTCTAGCCCCAAGGCTTGGCCTAGATCTTGGCCAGCCTGCTTCAATTTCCCCACACTTAATTTCCTGCACAAAATCAAAAACAACCCAGCGAAATCAAATGTGACAAAAATAAAGTAAAAATAGATATGTCCTAAAAATAAAAGAAACAAGGGTTGCCTCTCTTGTAGCGCCCTTATTTTAAGTCCTAGGCTTGACTCTGAATTTTCTTCATTTGTTTTCTGGTGGCATGTCCACCTTTTCAGAAATTTTCCCTTCCTGGAAACTTTCGAAGAATGGCTTCAATCTTTGCCCATTCACTTTGAGTTCGGCACCTGTTTTCTCATTTCTAATATCTACTGCACCATATGGGTAAATATTAGTAATAAGAAAAGGGCCTTCCCATTTTGTTTTTAGTTTTCCAGGAAATAATTTAAAACGGGAATTATAAAGGAGGACCTTCTCCCCTGTGTGGAGAGGTTTCCCAGCAATTCTCTTGTCATGGTAAGCTTTCATTCTGATCTTGACAATCAGCTGATTGTCATAGGCTTGGTCTCGCAACTCCTCTAGCTCGTGGAGTTGTAACTTTCTCTCTTGTCCAGCTTGGTCATAACTCAAATTGCACTTTCGTATGGCCCAATACGCCTTGTGTTGCAACCCCACTGGCAAGTGGCACGCCTTACCATAGACTAACTTGTAAGGCGTCATCCCAATTGGACCTTTGTAGGCCGTTCTGCAGGCCCACAACGCGTCATCTAACCGCTGGCTCCAATCGCGTCTGTCTAGGCCTACTGTCTTGGCCAAGACAGATTTCACCTCTCTATTCGAAACTTCAGCTTGGTCGTTCGATTGAGGATGATAGGCTGTGGATACCCTATGTGTGATGCCATATTTCCTAAAAAGGGAAGACAAAATCTTGTTGCAGAAGTGTGTTCCTCGATCACTAATGATCCCACGAGGAATTCCAAATCTGTTCAAGATGTTAGATTTAATGAAGGAAATAACAGTTCTAGCATCATCATTTTTGGTGGCTTTCGCCTCTATCCATTTAGATACATAATCTACAGCCAAGAGAATATATCTATGTCCAAAAGAAGTAGGGAAGGGTCCCATAAAATCTATGCCCCATAAATCAAAAATTTCACAAGAAAGAATAAAGTTCATAGGCATTTCATTTCGGGAACTTATATTCCCTACTTTTTGACAAGCATGACATGTTTTACAAAACAAGTAACTGTCCTGAAAAATATTAGGCTAATAAAAACCGGCCTCTAAGACCTTTAGAGCTGTTCTTCTAGCTTCGAAATGGCCTCCACACGCTTGAGAATGACAAAAAGTCAAAATAGATGAAGTCTCATTTTGAGGGACACACCTCCTTAATAATTGATCAGTACCTATTTTCCATAAATAAGGGTCATCCCAGACATAATACTTACTGTCATGTTTGACCTTTACCCTCTCATAGGTAGTCATATCTCCATAGTGTTTACCTGTTGCAAGGTAGTTTGCAATTTCAACATACCATGGTCGAGGGCTTGGCGGAGGTCTTGGCCTAGAATCCGGGCTAGACAGTGAGACTGAAAAGAGTTTTTCATCAGGAAATTCTGCTCTTACTGGCTCCAGATCTCCTTCTGCTAGGCAGCGGCTCAGGTGGTCTGCCACAAGGTTTTCCCTGCCGCTCTTCTCCTTAATTTCCAGATTGTGTTCCTGCAAGAGAAGAATCCATCGGATTAGTCTAGGCTTGGCCTCATGCTTGACGAAGAGGTATTTTAATGCCGCATGGTTTGAAAATACAATAATTTTTGTGCCCAATAAATAAGATCTAAATTTCTCCAAGGCAAAAACTATTGCAAAAAGTTCTTTTTTAGTAGTGGTATAATTTCGTTGGGCATCATCTAGCATTTTTTATGCATAATAGATCACATGCGGATCTTTCCCTTTCTTTTGCCTAAGAACGGCTCCCATAGCAGCGTCACTTGTGTCACACATCAGCTCGAATGGCAAGCTCCAGTCCGGTGCTTGGATGATCAGAGCTGAGGCCAGTCGCTCCTTCAACTTATCGAATGACTTTTGACATGTCTCATTGAAGTCGAATTCTACCTCCTTTTGAAGTAACTTGCACATCGGTTCAGCTACCTTTGAGAAGTCTTTTATGAACCTGCGATAAAAACCTGCATGTCCAAGAAAGCTTCTAACCTCACGCAAGCATGAGGGGTAAGGCAAGTTCTTGATAATGTCAATTTTTGCTTGATCTACTTCAATGCCTTTCTTTGAAATCACATGGCCAAGGACAATTCCTTGGTCTACCATAAAATGGCATTTTTCAAAGTTTAGGACTAGACAAGTATCTACACATCTCTTTAAAATATTTTCTAAATTATGTAGACATTGTTCGAAATTGTTACCGTAAACGGTAAAATCATCCATGAACACCTCGATGCTCTTCTCTACATATTCGGAAAATATACTTACCATGCACCTTTGAAAGGTGGCAGGTGCATTACTCAGCCCAAATGGCATGCGTTTGTAGGCGAACATTCCAAATGGACAAGTGAACGTCGTCTTTTCTTGGTCTTCGGGTGCAACGGGGATTTGGTGAAACCCCGAGTATCCGTCCAAGAAACAGTAGTGAGACTTCCCAGTGAGTCTCTCTACCATTTGGTCGATAAACGGTAATGGGAAATGATCCTTCCGAGTGACTTGATTCAGTCTTCGGTAGTCGATGCATACCCTCCATCCGTTTTGGATCCTTGTTGTCCTTTGGGCTCCATCTTCTCCTTCGATGACTGTAATCCCTGTTTTCTTTGGGACTACCTGCACAGGGGACACCCAATTACTATCTGAAATAGGATAAATTACACCCGAATCAAGCAACTTAATTATTTCTTTTTTAACTACTTCCATCATCAGAGGGTTTAATCTCCTCTGGGGTTGCCGAATAGGTTTCTTATCCTCTTCCACATGTATTTTGTGGGTACATATGTTGGCCGATATCCCTTTGATGTCTGCCATGGTCCAGCCAATGGCTTCTTTGTACACCTTCAAGACTGCCACCAATTTTTCTTCTTCATCTTCCGTTAATTTGGCTTAAATTATAACGGGTAGGGTGTTGTCTAGGCCTAGATAGGCGTACTTCAAATGGTCTGGTAGAGCTTTCAGTTCCAACAGTGGTGCCTGCACAATAGAAGGCAGAAATTTAGGAACCGATGGCTGTACATATTGACAACTAACTATTTTCCTTCTTTTGTTGGCAGTCTTGGCCGACGTCTTGGCCAAGCTCGAGGCCAAGATCAAATCCGTATCTTCCTGATCGGCCAAACTGTCCACAATTTCTTGGAGTTCCTTCTGATCTCCAGTCCTTTCCTCTAATTCTTCTAGTGTTTGAGTGGAAATTCCCCTACTTAAAACATACTCAAGGGGGTCGTTAATATAAATGTCAGCGATTTCTTCAGTAATCAGATCTAAAACATCAAGAAAATTAACACAATGTAAATCATTAGGATGTTTTAAAGCCTCAGTAATGCTGAATTTAATTGTCCTTCCACAAAATTCTAGAATTATGCTTCCCTCATAGCAATCAATTTTTGCTTTAGACGTCCTTAGGAATGATCTTCTCAATAAAATATCAGTGGTACAAGAGGAAAGTTGAACATTCATTTCAACCATATAAAAATCCATGGGATAAATAAAATCATTTACCATTACCAAGACGTCAGTCACCACTCCTTTTGTTCTGATGATAGTTCGATCAGCCAGCTGAATTACCAAGTTGGTCTCCTTCATTGTCCCTATCTTCAAGGTCTCAAACTCACATAGGGACATCACATTGATGCCAGCCCCTAAGTCACAAAGGGCTTTTTCAATGATTTTGTTCCCTATTTGGCAAGGAATTGTGAAGGTCCCTTGATCCTTGCACTTCTCTGGAAGCTGTTGTACTGCCGAGACATTGTGTGCTAAATTCACCCTCTCTACACCTGCAATCTTCTTTTTATTGGTGCACAGTTCCTTAAGAAATTTAGCATAAGAGGGGACTTTTGCAATTAAGTCCAACATAGGAATATTCACAGCTATTTTTCCGAAAACTGCCATAAAGTCTCTCTTTTCATCTTCCTTCTTCTCCTTCGAAGATCTAGGAGGGAATGGTAGAGGAATTTCTATGATTTCTTCCTTCTGGTCAGTCTTGGCCTGAGGCTTGGCCAAGACAGATTCTGCTTTTTCTGGTCCTGTGATAACTTCAGTATTGACCTGTGTCTTGGTCAAGACTACTTCTGCTTCAGCTTCCTCTTCTATATCTTCATCCAGGCCTTCCGACTGGATTTTTCTTAACTCCTCGTCTATTTTTGCTCCTTTCCTCTCTGGTAGCACAGCTCCACTCCTCAAACTAATGGCACTAACATTGTGTTTTGGATTATCTACGGTTGTGGAAGGCAATTTCCCTTGATTTGCCATCTGATTAATCTGCTTTTGCATTTCAGCCAAGGTAGATTGAGTAGATTGCATCAGGTTCTTCTGCATTTCCATCAAGTTTTTGATGGTATCCTCCATAGATGGCCCAGTAAGTTGCAAAGGCTGAGGTGCTGGCGGTAGTTGAGGTACGGCGGCTTGACCAGGAGGTTGGCCAGGATTAAGGTGTGAAGGACGGGGGATGAAGTTTTGGAAGTTAGGTTGTTGTTGCTGCTGAGGTGCATTCTGGTTTGGGTTCTGGTTTGGAGGGATTGGATTTCTCCACCTAAAGTTTGGGTGTGCTCTCCATGAGTACTGATTACTCCCTTGTGGGAAGTTTTGCATACTTCCTTAGTTTTGACCATAGACTGCATTTACTTGTGTTACTTCATCAGGGGGGTGTTGTACCATGTAGCAATTGTTTGTTTGATGATCCTGCTGCTGGCAAATTCCACAAACAGAGGCTACCTGCTCTTGGCCAGGATTCCATGTGGTCATTGCACCTGAAATATTGACAGAAATATTCTTTACCATGTCAGTTAGTTCAACCAATTTTTGTTCAACATCTATAGAACAAAGACTAGAAGGGGTAGAATTTCTTTCAGAAGAAGTATTATTTTGGCAGTTGTCTGTCATGGTCTGAAGTAGAAGCTTGGCTTTCGTCACAGTCAAGTCTTGCAATGCTCCACCCGCTGCCGAATCAACTTTTTCTTTTGTAGGTAGGAGCATTCCATCATAGAAAGATTGGATCATTGTCTGATCCGCAACTCCATGAGTAGGACAAACTTCTTGCAATTCCTTGAACCGTTGGTGATATTCGCTCAGTCCCTCATTGTTCCTTTGCTGGATGGCAGCCATATTTTTTATAGCCGACCCTGCTTTTGTTGCATTCTAGTATTTATTGAGGAATAGGGTGGACATCTTGGCCCATGTGTTGACCGTGTTGTGAGGTAGGTTGTAGAACCAATTCTGCGCAGCCCCCTCAAGAGAACAAGGGAAGGCTTTTAGCTTCGCTCTCTCCATGCTCACACCTGCTGGCTTCATCATATCACACTGGACGTGTAAATTCCTCAAGTGTTTGAATGGGTTCTCGTTTGTATGACCGTAAAACCTAGGAAGGTTGGCCACCATGTTGGTCTTGATCGACCAATCATTTGCCACTGGTGGCAATGCGATGCAGGAAAAGGTTTCCTACTCTGCTGATTTGTTCAGCTCCCTCATTGTGGGTTCTTGCTGATTTTCTGCCATGTCTAGACCAAAGAGTTCGTCTTGGTCTGAATCTAGGCCAAGATCGTGGTTGAGACTACGATCTGTTTCGGAACTAGAGGCTTCTGATCCTCTTTCCTCTTAGTCGAGCTTGCCTCCTAAGTTGTGCTTCGGTCCGGGTGAGATTGGGATTGCAAGGTAACAAATCTTGTTCTCTACTTGAGGACCTGGTCATCAACTGTCATAAAATAAAAAAATAAAACAAAAACTACAAATACCGTTAGAGATCCCCGGCAACGGCGCCAAAATTTGATCACGCGTCGAACACGTCAAATGTAATAGTGAAATAGGTATGGAATTGGGGGTAGAAATACAACTTATCACTGTCTACAAGAGTTTGTAGATGATGGTAAGAGGATCGTCCACAGAGACCTCTAGGAAATGTAATTCTTGGGTTGACTTCCTCGTCACTGAGTTTTGGTTGGGTGGAATCTGAAATTGAAGACAAAACGGAAAGAAGTGAAAACAGTTTTAAAAGAGTATTGGCCAGAGTCTTGGTCAAGACTGGGGTCAAGATTGTTGTAAATCCGATAAAAGGAAATTCCAGGTAAAGGCGATGTGAGAGTTTTGTTCTTATGCTTCGATCATGGAATCAAATATATTCATCTCTTTACTTATAGTACTACTATAGAGTGGAGGTGCTCCTGTTCACTCCTGTCTTCCCTCCTCTTCAAATTACCTGGCGGGTGCTCCCTTTCCTGATAATCCTAGCCAAGGGACACCTTGCTGGTTAAAGGGTTTATCCGTTTGACTGCTGTCTTGAATGGTTGTTCGCTTCCTCAATGGTATAGGGGAAGACAGTACCTAGGCCAAGGTATCTCCCTATGGAGATCCTAGGTTGTCAATCTGGTCTTGACCTAGATTGCTTATTTCTTCTAGTCTAGCTCGAGACTAGTTGACTACTTTGTCTAGCCGACGGGTGCTCCCTCTCCGTCTAGACCGGCTACAACTCTTCTCTACTAGAGTGCAAGGATGATCAAACCTTGTCTCTAGTGAGTAAGCGATGAATTAAGCTTAAGAAATAAATAATTACAAGTAAAGAGATTATAACGCACAGTTTAATCTCACGAATGCATAAGACCTTCAGCTCATCAACCCTTACCAAGAATAGGTGTTTAGTTAATCATACTCATAATTAAAAAGACAATATATATTTTTGCTTAAATAATAAATCCGAGATTTAAATAAAATCCGGATCAAGGTTTAACAATGTCAAAGAAGAAGAAAAGAGAAGAAGAAGGTCGGAATCCCATCTTGGACAGAGGAGGAACAATGTTTGGCTAAATAGCCCTAAAACTCCTCTGTCCTACTTCAACTAAACTTCCTAGAAAATCTCTAAAAAGATTGTAACAATAAATTGTTTGAAATTGGAAATAAGATCGCAAATACAAAAGAGGGAGATCCCTTAGGATTCTTCATAAGATAGGCTTCAGATCCCTCTGGATTTGCGAAAAGAAGCGGCCTGCCAGCAGCCAAGGCCCACGCGAAGCGAAGCCCAAAAGGGATGCCAACGCAACTTCTCAACAGTCTTGTGTCGCGAAAAGAGTCTTGGCCGAAGTCTCGGCCAAGACGATCTGACTAGCGTGCTGCTTGAGATGCGAATGTGTCTTGGCCGAAGTCTAGGCCAAGACTAGGAAAATCAGCTTCAGCTATCCAAATCAGAAACTTTAATGTTCTGCCAACAGACCAGAACTGCAAAGAAAAGGGGAAATCAAGGGTAATTCAGTAGGTTTACTGTCCAAATAAACTAGTAAATGGACAACAAAACATGATGAAATGCAATGCAATCATAAGGACGGTTGATCTAGACAATTAATGCATCTCTCTCTTACCCTAATTTTTGGGGATCATCTCCTCTTTGCATTTTGGAGCAGTCGCCATTTTGTAAAAGGGGAAGCTTTTGATTAATACTATTTCATCTCTTCGGTTTCTTTTAATCCTTCTCTTTTATTTATTGTATGTTTATTGTCATCTATTGTTTATATCGTAGTATGAGTAGCTAAACACCACCCTCTTAGTAAAGGGTGTTTCAAGGGTTGTAGGGTTCGGTTAAGAGGCCTAATGATATATTCTCTTGTGACACATGATTGTTTATCGCTTTAACTCCATACTCGTCTAGAAATGTTAAGGGCCTGATCAATTGTTAGTATTTCTGCATGAGTAACGTCATTTCCAGGGTTATACCTGATGCGAAGCCCTGGGATAGTAGTAGACACCTAGCGGAGGCAGTGCGAGAGGCCTTCGTCTAGGGGTAAACAGTTATCTAGGGTATGTGGTACGAGTTTGACAAGATGAGCTATCACGCCCTAGATCTGTCTTACCTCCCCTTCATGGGCGTAACGTGCCTGGGAGGATGGCAGAACGTCAAGGTCACCTCATATGTGGAAACGGGGGGTGACTTTTATCTAAGAAGGTAAGTAGGGGATGCGGCGTGGAAACGCTGTCCCTATAGCAGGTCTGCACATGAGTCTGGAATATTTTTGCGCCGATGACTGACCAACCTAGAAAACAGCCTGAAGAAACGTCCTTTTTCTAAGATCTCACCCCATCTGATTACTGCTTTTACTGCTTTTCTTGCCATCGAACTGTTTTATATTTCTTGCCCTGGATTATATCTTACTTTTATGCCCTAGATATCTACTTTGCAATTCTATCTTGTTAACTCCCATATTCTGCGTTGATTAATTCATTAATCAACATAAACCTCCCCCCTGTGTTACTTGTTTTTAATCTGTTGCATTTGTCCCTGTCATACATCTTTATCAACGTATTATTCCTTCAATCTCTATGGTTCGACCCTGTCTTGCCCTGTACACATTAATTTGCGCTTCTAGGCATCAGGAAAATATTTAGTATATTTGAGTGACGATCAGCCATGCTTCATTCAATTGTGCGATCGAATTGCTTTTAATAGATTCCAACTTTTATCTTTATCCGATTTAATAAAACGACAAATTATTCATCTTTTAATTGAAGCCTGATCAACTACACTTAGAATCTTAATAACTATTATCTTCTCTCAATACATTGGAGTCTACATTGTAGAGAGGGATACGAAGGCAACTACCTGATCGACGGATCATATTAGAAATAGGATAGGGTCAGGTTTATAGGAGTAGACACTTCTCTCTCCCAGGCCTGGGATAAGGTCTCTCCCCGCATTCTATCAATCATTCAATTAAATTCTATAGAGTGTCTCTTAGGGTTATTAAACTGATTAGGGGTTTCTAATAGAGTGTCTCTTTAGGAATCTTGTTAAGGAGAAGAGTATGAGATCTTGGTAACCAACCTGGTCTCTATAGCCGCCTATAGGTCTCGGTTTCAAAAATACTTAAATCAATGATCAATTCGTTTGAAGCATGAGCTTAGGTAGAATCTTTACTGGGAATTTGTCACATCTGAACACACTTAATTTGTTAATTATTTTCATTTATTTCTATTTTTTTAATTGTTTGCAACAAAACATCTCAATATTGGTATTTACCACTTTTACGTTTCTGATCATTACAAAGGATTTAAATTAACCACCGAATCCCTGAGGAACGATCCTTTTACCACTTGCTACTATTTTCATCTACATGTGCATGGTGAATTGTATTTATTTATTTTTTACGGTTTCGACAACCATGAAGAACTTAAAAAAACCTCAACTTATTTGTAAAAGGAAACAACAATCACTTATTAAAGTTAAATTCTTAACTTGTGGAGATTAATTTTTGAAGGAAAATATAATGTTAGCTTTTTATAAAAAAACAAGATTTCTACATATACTTTTTTTTTATATAACCTAAATATATGTCGTATTTGTATTGGCTAGACATCAATGTTCAAAAATATATTTGGGTATCGTAGAATTACCCTGATGTCACTTGCTATTATCAATTATACTCCCTATGTTTTAAATTAGATGATGTTTAATTTAGTCATAATATTTTATTTCAAATAAGTTATATTTTTTACGAGTTTAATAAAGATATTAAACTTTTATAATCCAAAATTTTCCTAACTTTTAATTAGTAACAAAAATAATTATTGGGGTTAGTTAATGAAGAGTGAGACTATGAGAGATTTAGGCCGAGTTGGAAATAATGATAAAATAATATATTTGTTTTGTCAAGCAACTTTTTTTGAAAAGTATTTAATTATATTCTTAATTAGTTAGGACAAACTTAAACGACAACTAACTTAAATCAGTCTCTTAAAAAAAAAACTAATTTAAATCAGAGAGAAAACTTCTATGTTTCAGAATGACGTGCAAGTAGTTCTTTAATCACTTAAAAGAATCCCATCCAAAAACCAATTCATGACAATTGCATTGCTATGAAATCCATCCAAATTGAAAAATGCCACATATACATGCATAGCCTTTAATGCATCGATCACAATTGCATATCATCAACTAATTGAATTCCTGCAACTAATTATGGGTCGTCGTGGCTCGTTAGTTGTTGGACTAGTTGGGTGTGTAATTATGGGTGTCCTAGTACCAGTTTCTCATGGGTTGTTAGATACAGGTCGTGAATCATACGAAGCTGTGTGCCAGCCTGTTTTTGATGACTTCCCTTACTGCCTGGAATTTCTGACAGGTTCGCAAAAAGAGCCAACCAGCCAATGCTGCAAATATATCCATGCACTGAATCAACTAGCTCATACCAGATATGGGTGGCGCAAGATCTGCGGCTGCATCGAGGCCATGGTCGACGGCACAACCCCTCCAATACTGTACTCCTACATCGAACAACTCCCAATCAAGTGCCGAACGCGTCTCAGTTTCCCCATCTCCGAGCACATGGACTGCAGCAAAGTAAGTAAAATTGTTACTCCCTTCGTCTCAAAGTGCTTGTATTTTGTTTGTTTTGAAAATTTTAATTTCATACATTCTATTATTATCCTTCATTTTTTTTATAGAATATACTACAATTATTGACACTATTATTTTTATCTCATTTAGAAGTTAGTTTTCTCAATTTCCTTGCACATAACATGTCATAATAAAGAGATTAAATAAAATACAGAACTAATTTAATAAAATTAGAGGAGAGTATGAAAAAAAATCTATAATTTATATAAAAAATTCAAAATTAATGGTTAAAAAATCAAACAAATTTGAGGTGAAATGTAAAAAATATGGGAGAGTTCACTCCACTAAAAAAAGTATAATTCCAAAAGAATTTAAAATACCTGCCAAATTAAGAGCAAATAAATTCTAAATTTATGTTAATTAATAAGGATATTTGATATAAGAGAGCTTCTATTTCCATACTATAATATTTTATTTTCACACCTTAAAACTTAATTTATAATTAATATTAAAAAAGATCATGAAGAAAATAATTAAATTTATCTTAAGTTTTCCAAATTATTGTTATAAGTTGTTTCAAAAGTTCTTTAGAAAAGGATAAGACTTCACCCAAATAGGTGCATATGAGATGGCTAAAATCTCTATTATTTTAACTAAAGATCTCGAGTTCAAATTTTTGAGAATGTATGAGCTAAGAAATAAACATTTAGGGAGAGGTGGAGTGCCCACAAAGATCTTACAAACCTCGAATTTGGATTAATTTTACCAAGTGGGGACACAAAATACCAGATGATTTACATAAAAATAAGAAGAAGAGAGTATTAGAACTGAAAGTTTAGAAGAAAAAAAATTAAAAAGGTTTAGAGACTAAATTACCCTCTTTAATACAGTGAAATTTAATATATAAAAATAAATAGATAAAAGAAGATAAAAGTTTTAGGTAAGAGTTGATGGTGTAGTTGTTGCATTCTTAAGTTGATGCTGAACAATTCCGGATTTAAGGAGCATTAAACCCCCCTGCTTTTATTTGTTAATTACTCTTTCCATCACTAATAAAATGACTCTCTAATTAAAATACATTAATAAAATGTCATTTTTATATTTTTAATGTAAAATATCAATTAATAATACCATTTTGGAATCCGTGATTAATGTTTATTGATTATTTTAGAGAACTGATAAAATCAAAATATAATTAATTGTTAAAATATGTACTCTAAAAAGCAACAACTAATTATTTTCTTGGTCTTTACAATTTTTTTATAGGGAGCCATTATATTTGTGACAAAATGAGTAATTATTTTCTCTATTCTCCAAAAAAAAAAAAATTCAATTCACTTTCACAAAAATTAAAGAAATAATTTATTAATACTTTTGATGCATTTCTAATTAATTACTCTTAGTGATTCTAGAACCAATCAACACCAATCTTGATTTTTAAATACATTAAAAATAATAAAAATGAAATTTTTTAAAAGGACAAGGAAAAGAACCTAAGAAGTTTTTTTTTAACAGAGAAAGTACTTTTTTATATATATAATATAAAAAAATATTTGAAATACAAACTATTTTGTACCAACGGATGTGTATGTGTTTGCGTGCATCTAATTAACTAACAGCTTGTTGATCTCCAAAATTGTGCAAGTTACCATTAAATATGCTTATTAATTAATTTTGTTGTAGGGTATATGAAGTTGAAGCTTTTGGGAGAATAAGCAGAATGAGCAGACAAATTAGTACTAAATAATACTTCAGTGGATTGCTTACTTCAACTATCTTGTACTTGATGTCTTGAAGAGAAGAAAATAAAAATCATCACTCATATCAATGTCATTTTGCTATCAAAACTAGCAATAATATAAGTGTATCTTTCAAGACTCAACATACAACAAATGAGCATAATACTCCCTCCCTTCCTATTTACCTATCTCTTTTTTACCAAAATAATTTCCCTTTTTACTTACCTCTTTTATATTTTTTATACAAAAATTATGTTATTTTACTTTTTTACACTATATTTTTTTATTTTTTTACAAAAAATAGTAATTAATAGAGCAGTATTTATTTATAAATTGATGCTTGTTTCCTAATAGAATGATAACTAGAAGTTAAATTTCATTCCGAATTAGAAAAAGACATTAAAAATCGAGTGTATATATAATTACCTTGATTGTCTACTTCCGGAATTTGATCTTCATTAATCTCAATTGGTTCAACATTTAAATAAAAAATGGCATATCAGCCATGTTGTTTTACAGTTTTTTCCTTTGTGTTTTGGCCTAATATGAACACATGTTCATAAGTCCTCTATTTGTAGTAGGGATGTTGATATGATCAGGACGGATCCAGGAATTACTTGCTGCCCCCGAATTGTTTTTTGAGTATTTGTATCTGTTACTAAATAATAAATATTTAGATAAACTTAACTAAAAAAATAAATAAGAAGACAATATAGAAAAAAATTAATTATACATTAGAATTCATATAATATACGTACTTTTTACAATTGTTCTCTACGAGTTTTCATTTTTTGATATCCTTGTATGATTCTCTTATTCTCTATATTATCAAAAAATTCATACCATTTTGGATTAAAACGTCGTTGAATACCTCCAACTAATATTTTAGAAAACTCTACGTCTCGTGGTTGACAAGGACTTTTCAACATATAAGCTCTATAAATTTGATCCCGATTATTAGGATGATATGCTAAAATTCTAACAGGAAGATTTTGTTGATTGGGCTCGACGATGAAAATAAAGGCTCAAAAAAATTAAAAAGAGATTTAGGGATTTAAAATTTGAAATGCAGCCTGCAGGGGATTTGGGAACATGGTTCAAAAAAGTTAAAAATAGGGATTTGGGCTGAACTGAACACAGGACCTTTGGATTTAAAGTCAAATACGCTACATGGCACATGGATCCTATTGAATAATGAATGGATCCTATTGAATAATGAAAGGGTAAAATTTAATTTAACATCAAATTAAAGGTACAATTTTTTTTTTGATTGGGCCAGATACCTACCCTGGCCCTGGGCTGGATCCGTCCCTGGATATGATATCCACAACAAATTTTTGGGAGGGAAGATGTGTAACAATAGAAATTTTAAAAATTGGTTTTGGCGCATTCTAGCGGAAATTCAAATTTTTGTCTTTCAAGTGTAGTGTCATGTGTGTTTAATTAGCCAATGTGGAGTTTTATTGGATTTATTACCCTGAATGACATGAATGTACGAAAATGACCGGCGGGTATTGGGGAAGATGAACAACGTTAATGTTAATTGAGCTAATTTAATGAGTAGGAAACATGTGTTGCAGGAAAGAGAATGAACGAGTAAGCGACAACTCATGTAATTACAATAAATAATGAAGACAATTTTATAAAAAAAAAAATAGAAAACGAGTCCAATAATTGAAATTAATTTGTGTGGGTTAAAAAGAGGCAGATAAATAGAAACAGAGGAAGTAAAAAGTATTTGTTGCTAGCCTCGATAATCAAGATAACCTAACTGACATGTTATTTCTTTAAATAATCAGTAATTTTTTTTTTCATTTTTTGAGAAGAAATATTATTGAATATGGCTCGTCTTGATGATAATTTTTCAAATAAAATTAGATTAATAAACTGACTCTCTCTTTCGAATTAAGAATAAAGATAGAAGAGCTCTTTTACTAGGTCTGATTTTTTGAGTTGATAATTATTCTTTTATCTAGGTAAAAAAGGGAATGTTTGGAAATCATTATTGAACTAATTTATTAGTAATCTCTTCTTCTATGACAAAAAGAAAAGAAAAGAAAAAGAAAAAGAAAATTATTAAAAAAGAAGGGAAGAAAAGAAGAAGATTTTTTGCGAGAACAATGAATAAGTGTGAGGGCAATACTAAGGAATTCTAGAAAGATTTGAAATTTTTGATAAAGAGTTATATCAGGTTGGAAACTCTAACTTTAGGCCTAGAATGTCCTTAGATTTTGTTCATGACAATGCTGAATTGATGATATATGAAAAATTGAATTCTAGTTTTAAAGATTGATTGATTTTGAATTTTAATGGATTATCTAGTTCTGGTAATGGAAATAAAGCTATATGAAATATGATGAGTAATGGGATCTCTTTCTTGATTAAAGATATAATAGAACCATATACTTTAGGTTTTATTGGGTTTTTGGTCCATCATTGTTGGTTTTGTTAGTCTTGTGCTCCAAAACTAACCAATTGGATTGAAAGAATTAATAGTAATTATTTTAAGAATTAAATAAATACTTGGTGTATTATTTAAGGAGTTAAATAACTAATTGTTATAGTTTTACTAGGATATTATTTGATAATATCTAACATATACCCTATATATATATATATATATATATATATGAGTTTTGCTAACCTGTCCACTTTATGGGTAGGTTAGCATTGTGCCCACTTTTGAGTGGACACGAATTATCCCTATTTTAAATAAGAAACTTTAATGGACTTAAAGGTTATAAATGTAATATAACTACAATCTAATAAAATAATAATTTCTCCCTCCTGATGCATTTAATTTAATTTAATTTCTTTCTTTTCCTTCTCTCTTTTCTTCCCCTCTCCCGTCATCTCCTTCTATTTTTCTAACTTCATCTTCTTCCTTCTTTAATTTACAAATCAAAATCAAATCAAAATCAAATCAAAATTTTTAAAAAAAATCTCAAATTTACATATCAAAAATGAAAAGAAAGGAAAAATGAGAGGTGAGAGGGTAATGTTTTTTTTATGAAATTAAGAAGCTTAATATGACTATGTTGTCAAGCTATGGTTTCCACTTTTCACCATCTATGGATTATTGATTTTTATTTTAAACAATATTTAATCTAAAATGCTTTTTAATTTTCAATTCTTTATTCCAGAATGCTTGGGAAACTTTTAATCAAATAATACTAAAAAATGGTGGATGAAAAGAAACCTACAAACTAATTTATCAAAGAACAGTAGATTAGAAAAGAGAGGAGGAGAGGAAGTTAGAAAAATAAAAGAAAGAGATGACGAGAGAGTGAAAAAGAAAAGAGGAAAGAAAAGGAAAGAAATTAAATTAAATTAAATACATCAGGAGAGAGAAATTATTATTTTATTAGAATGTAGTTATATTACATTTATAACCTTTAAATCCATTAAAGTTTCTCATTTAAAGAAGGGATAATTTGTGTCCACTCAAAAGTGGGCACAATGCTAACCTACCCATAAAGTGGGCAGGTTAGCAAAACTATATATATATGTTAGGGTACTTTGGTAACTAACTAAAGTTAAAACTAGTATAAATAGTTAAGCAAGTAAACCTAAAGGGTTAGGTGTTAGTTTGTGTGGAAATTCGGTTTTCTTAGAGAAGAAAAAACGTATACCACCAACAAGAGAAAAATGCAAAGTGTTGCATTCTAGTGGATTGTGAATCCTTTTTCCACCGATTTTAGCAGACCATTCTTGTGAATTATTCGGCTCATTCTTGTGGATACTAATAGAGGGTGTTCGTTGATACGAGCAACACATGTTGATTCGGTTCGACCTCTTGCAGAAGATTCATCCATTCAAATTTTGAGTTTCGATTTGGTACTCTAACGATTTTATTTCCGGTGTAAGGTACACGGTTCGAATCCTAATCTTCATACATTATATTCATTGAGTTGGTTCCTGTTCCGAGTTTCTATAACAAGTCTTCCACTGTGATTACTATTGAAACCCTACAGTGGTAGCAGAGCCTCTTGCATTCGATTATTTTGTATGTGATTCGGTTTTGTAGTGTGCATATGATGTGTGGCCGAAATTAATTGATATATACATATGATGCATAACAAAAAATTGATTAATTGTTCATATATATGATATATATTGTCGAATATTTGTTGATATATCCATGAGATGTATGCTGGATTTATATGATGCATTTTTATAATTAAGCATATAAACTGTTTGTAAACATATATAGATATATACATGCTACTATGAGGCCGAACCAATGATCATTAAATGGTTTAATGTATTCAATTTTAATGATTCAATTTGGTTGAATAACCGAACTAGGTGGTAATACTTAAGGGTCGTAACCGGCTTATTTTGGCAATACGATTGCTGAAATACTTCGATTTTAGAGCAGGATTGCCATACCACCTAATTCTAGTGCCTTATAATAGTTTTGTGTCTGTAACCCGTTTTCAAATCATAAGTTTTATGCCATCCATGTTTGAACACTTGTCAAAGCTTCAATCACCGAAGTATGGGTTATCAAAATGGTTTTGGGCCCAATATACATTAGGTTATCTTAGTTAGGCAAGATGGAATTGGTGCTTCCATAAGTTTAACCATGGTCATACTTATTTAGGCTATCAAAATGGTTTTGGGGCTAAGGCATGAGATGATATTAAACATGTATGGGTATATGATATCCTAGATCTCATAATTTTCTAAAAGTTACATGTGATGTAATTGGTAAATGAGTTACCTACCTAAATAATTTGATTTTATGTCATCCCAAAGCTGAGTTTATAATTATGTGAAATATGGATTTTAGCCCACTTTCTTAATGCAATAGTTGTGATTGCTATAATTAATCTGAAGGGTCATTAATTGAGTGAGAGCTTTATTAATTATTACTAAATAGTCTTTGCATATTTTGTTGTAAATAAATGGCTACTAATAACAATCCGACACTATCTCTGCGATCTGTCCTTGAGAAGGACAAGCTGACTGGTCCTAATTTCCTTGACTAGTTTAGGAACTTAAGAATTATTCTTAGGCAAGAAAGAAAATGGTATGTCCTTAGGGAACCTGTTCCTGAGGAACCACCTGCTAATGCTGCAAAAGCTATAAGGGATGGTTACTCAAAGCATTCCAGTGAGCTTGTAATGGAGCAAGAGTTGTTGCTAAAACTGTAGGATCTTATGAACTGTGTATGCCTAGTGGACTTGTTTTGGTTTTGAACAATTGTTATTTTGTTCCAGCTTTGAGTAGGAACATAATTTTGGTTTCTTGTTTGGAACAAGATGAACTTGATTTTATTATTAAGAATAAGAAAATTTCAATTCGTCGGGATGCTATACATTATGCAAATGCTGATTTGCATAATGACATTTATGTTATAAACCTTGATGTTCCAAATGAACATCCCATTTATAACATATCTACCAAGAAGTTTAAATCCAATGATTTAAAGCCATCCTACCTATGACATTGTTGTTTAGGCCATATAAATGAGAAACGCATATCAAAACTCCATAAGGATGGATTTTCTAGTCAATTTGATTTTGAATCATATGACACGACGTGTCAATGATGCTTATTGGGAAAAATGACAAAAGATTCCTTTACTAGTCAAGGTGAAAGGGCTAGTGATTTATTGAGCCTTATACATATTGATGTATGTGGTCCACTGAGATCTGCTGCTAGAGGTGGATATCAGTACTTCATTACATTCACAAATGATTTTAGTAGATATGGCTATATCTACTTAATGAAACATAAACATGAGAGTTTTGGACTTTCCAGAATGAAGTACTAAATCAACTTGGGAAGACAGTTAAAGCACTTCGATCAAATCAAGGTGGTGAATATTTGAGTCAGGAGTTTGATGATCATCTTAGAAATTGTGGAATTGTTTCACAATTAACTCCTCCGGGAACACCACAATGGAATGGTGTATCTGAAAGGAGGAATCGAACTTTATTGGATATGGTCCAATCTATGATGAGTCAAACTGATCTTCTGATCGGTTGTCGAAGACGTAAAAAATAATAATAAAACCTATAGCCAATATGCACAAATAAGATCACATATAGTGGTAATAGTGTCGATCCTCAGGGACTGGGCAAGAAGTATTCTTTCACTAATAATAACCAAGTAGTAGCAAACGAAACAAGTAACAATAACAGGGGGTTTTGAAGTTGTCTTTTAAAACTTTCAATTAAGTAAATAAAGTAAAGTAAACAAAAGATTACTTTACTGATAAGATCGCATATAGTGATAATAGTGTCAATCCTCAGGGACTAAGCAAGAAGTATTCTTTCACTAATAATAACCAAGTAGTAGCAAACGAAACAAGTAACAATAACAGGGGGGTTTTGAAGTTGTGTTTTAAAACTATCAATTAAGTAAATAAAGTAAAGTAAACAAACTCAAAGAGAGAAGATTTTCCAGTAAAGATCTATCGCCGGTTATGATTAGGGTAAACTGATTATCGGTTCAAAGGTATTCTATTCCTAACTCATAAGTGTGCTATAGAGACCAGGTACACTTAGGTCTCATGCTTTTCTTCGTACGAGAAGTTTATCCAGAAGGCACTTAAAAATAAACCTTGACTATCAAATAACCCCTAGAAGGCACTTAGAGGGATTTAACCTAATAGTCCATGAATTGGAGGAAAGACACACCTAGGGCAAGACATAAAAGACACTTTTAACCCTTATTAGTTATTTATTATAACCAGATTGGACAAACAATGTGATGACTTTATATTCGTTGTCTACTTTATCCTACAACTTTGTATGATGATTAATACTGCAGAAATGATTGTAATTACTCATGCATAATTATAGGCTGGCCTAACCACATACCAAACATAAGCAAATTGACAAACAATTAATAAACAAGTAAATACAAGTTTTGGAATTTATGAATAACGTTTAGACCTCACAGTTGTGTTAATCGTAACCTTTGATGATCTTTACTAAGAAAAGAGAACTTAGCTACGCACAAACATAATTAAAACAAGAAGATGAAATAAAAATAAATATTATAAAGTACCAAGGAAAAGAGAAAAGGAGAAAACACTACTAAACGTAGCAGCTCTCTAAAGTCGGAGTTGTGGTAAAATCTGAGAATAAAAGCGTATTCAAGTGTACTAAAAATAATAACCTAGAATCATATATATAAGAGTCACAAGTCCTACTCCTAGTCGAACTAGACTTGTAATAAATGCTCCAAGCTGAGCTGGATACAAAACAGGCAAGACCGCAAAAGCTACAAAGTTTCCATTCTAGGATGCCTCTATGACTAAGGGAAAATACACGTCAAGGGCAAGATGGCAACAAACTCATCCAGAATGAGTTAAGTAGTGCATAATCTTGATAAATTTCTCAAGTCCAAATCTATACAAAGTAAGCAAATAGACACTAATCAGAAGCATGTTGATCTAATGTAGACAGAAAAAAGAGAAAAAAGTGTATAATAAATACGCAATATCATCTTCCTCCTACCTTTTGGGGTCATGCACTAGAAACAACTGCATTCAAACTAAATAATGTTCCAACTTAGGCAGTAGAAAAGACACTGTATGAGATATTGACTAGTAAAGTACCTAGTTTATATTTTCTCAAGATTTGGGGGTGTGAAGATTATGTGAAGCATAAAAACTCTCTAGGGTATCCTAAAGAAACTAAAGGATACTACTTCTACAATCCATCTGAGAACAAAGTGTTTGTTACTCGAAATAGAGTTTTTCTAGAGAAGGAGTATATCTCTATTAGAATTAGTGGGAGTAAAGTGAATCTCGAAGAAGTTCGAGAACCACAAAATGACATTTCAATGTCTGAGGAGCCTACTCTAGATCAACAAGAAGTTGTTGCATGTATAGAAGTTCAACATAGATTTAGTAGGACTAGACAAGAGCCTGAAAGATATGGATTTCTCATTACTGAAGGAGAAGAGGTTTTGATTCTAGATCAAAATGAGCCTACATTCTATCAGGAGGCTATGTCCAGTTCAGACTCTGAGAAATTATTTAAAGCCATGAGTTCTGAAATATAATCCATGTATGACAATCAAGTGTGGACTTTGATTGGTCCACCTGATAGGATAAAAACTATTAGGTGCAAGTGGGTTTCCAAGAAGAAAACAAACATGGATGGCAAAGTGCATACCATTAAAGCAAGGTTGGTTGCAAAGGGTTTCAGACAAACTCATGGTATTGACTATGATGAAACCTTCTCACCAGTTGCTATGATAAAATCTATTAGAATTCTCCTTGCCATTGCTGTATACTATGATTATGAAATATGAAAAATGGATGTCTGATCGTCACTCAAATATACTTAATATTTTTCTGATGCCTAAATGTACAGATAAATGTGTAAAAGGCAAGACAGGGTCGAACCATAGAGATTGAAGGAATAATAACTAACAAGATAAATAATTAAAGCAGTTATCCAGGGCATGAAAGTAAAATGCAATCGAGGGCAAGATAATTAAAAGCAGTTCGAGGGCAAGAAAAGCAATAAAAGAGATATTAATTTGATGGGAAGAGATCTTAGCAAAAGGTGTTCGCGGGTTGCATTCTAGGTCAGTTAATCATCGACACAAAAATAATCCAAACTCATGCACAAACCTGCTATAGGGGCTTAGTTTCCACTCAACACCCCCTACTTACCTTCGTAGGTAGAAGCTACCCCCCGTTTCCACATATGAGGCAACCTTGACATTTTGTCGTCCTCCCATGCACGAATGCGGGGAGACACTACTCAAAACGCCCATGAAGTGGAGGTAAGACAGATCTAGGGCGTGACATCTCAGTGTGTCAAGCTCGCATCACATACCCTAAATGATCGTTTACCCCTAGACGAAAGACCTCGCGATGTCCCCACTAGGTGTCTACTTTAACTCAAGGATTCACGTCAGTTATAACCAAGAGAATGACAGTACTCACACAGAAATATTAACAGTTGATAAAGCCCTAAATATTTCTAAATGAGCATGGAATTAAAATGATAAACAACCGAATATGTCAAGAGAATATATTAAGCATGCATTAGGCCTCTTAACTGAACCTTACAACCCTTGAAACACCCTTTACTAAGAAGATGAAATTTAGCTACTCATAATAAAATATAAACAATAGATAACAAGTAACATGCAACAAGGGAAAATAAAAGGAAAGAGTTTTAGAAGAAACCGAAGGATGAATTAATAATTCAAGGGAGAAAAGCTTGCTCCTTTACAAACTGGCGGCTGCTTCAAAAACCAAGAGAACAAATCCCTAAAACTAGGGTAAAAGGTGGAGTGATGTGTTAATGTCTTCCTAGGACCAACCATCCTTACAAAAACCCTAAAGTTTAGCTTATATAGCCTAAAAACTAGCTAGGAGATAAAATAGCTAAGGGGAGAGAGAGAGCCAATGGGAGAGTGACAGCGCACATCCTTCAGGAGAATATTCTGGGGACTCTGGCGAGCCTGACATCTTCTGGAAATGCATGGAATCCCATGCAGATCTTTGAAGATTCTTCTCTTTGGCTTTCGATTGAGAATTGATGCAGAGGTATCGTGGCCGAGAGATTGCTCACTGGTCTGGCTAGCGTCGAGGGTTCGATGACACTCTGATCCTCTAGGACTTGATGCTAGAAATCCCAAGAAATCCTCAAAAAAGGCCTCTTTCTGCTCTTTTTCTCCTTTTGGTGCTGATGTATAATAAAGATGTAAATAATGGTCAAATAGCAGAATCGAGCCCCCGAAAAGGCTAGAAAAGAGGATAAAATCATGCCCATGAAACATGCTATCAAACATCCCCACACTGCCCTAATGCTCGCCCTCGAGCATTAACAAAATTAAAAAACCTCCTCATGCAATAACATACATCTTCAACCCCTTAACACACAGAATAGACAAGTCATTCAGCAAACTACACCCGACCAAAACACATCCAGCCATAGAAAAGCACCTGCATCAGACTAATAGGATAACAACCCTATCAACCGGACTTTTCCAGACCAAGCCTATTCACCAGCAATCCTCACCTAGATATGTGTTTGCACTCACACTCATAACAAAATATGTGTTTAGGCTAATCACTCAAGAATGCAAATAACACAACACAGGTAGAGTTTGCACGTCAATCCTAGTACTATAGTACACATGCGAGGGCAATCTAACGATCAGAGATGACTTTGCGAAAAGAAAAAGAGAAAAAGAAAAGAAAAAGGAAAGAGTAGGAAAGAGTATGGGGTGGAGCGAAGGAAAGGAAAGAAACAGAAATGAAGGGATAAAAGGAAAAGAAAAGAAAAGCAGAGGAGAAGAAAACAATTCTGGAGGTGGAGAATTCCTTGGCTTGGAAGAAGGCGAGACGGTGAATAACACCCGCTGAAGAGGGCTGAGGGCGAGGGCTAGACGATGGCTTCGACTTTCTTCAGTGGGGGAGATCTTTTGTCTGCTTCGGGGGCTCGAAGTGGTTGCCCTTTGCTATGTCTGCTCTGCTTTTATTTGATTGATTTTTTTTAAAGATAATTAAAAGCAGGCAGGCATTTACTTTTTCTTCTCTTTCTCAGCTCGAAACTTGCATCTACATTTAATTTCTTCGGAACTGGAGCTGGAGCTGGCGCTCTTTAAATACTGCTTTGAGCGTTTAATTTCGAGGTCTTGGAAATTGACTTCACTTCCCCACACTTGAGTTTTGGTGTGGTGAGGAAGTAATACTGCGTTGTTGTCGTGGCCTCGATTTGTGATTTCTGCACTTGCTCTGTCTTGCCCTTGATTAATATTTTTCCTCCCCACACTTATCTTCTACGGAATCTAGCCCTTGCCTTCTGTGATAAAGAGTGTTACTCACCTACCAAGGAAGGGTCAAAGAAAAGGTGTCAAATGGTTAGAAGAGAAGTCGAGGTCATGAAAAGGGAAGAGGAAAATTGAGAAAGAGAGAAAACGGAAGAAATAAATAAAAATAAAAAAAATGGAAAAGAAAAGAAAAAGTACAAAGTTTCTCGTTGTTTCGTCGCTTTCCCATGTCTAATGGTGCATATACCTAGGGATATCATGCAAACCTAGCCAGTGCCTAGTCCAGCATTAAATCACACATGAATAAAGGGCATGAAGCTCAAAGTGCTCACAGGGTTCAAATTGTGACTACTGGTGTCTAGGGCATGATAGGATATAAGGGCTAGCATGTCTAGATATGGATGGTAGATGCAATGAATGACATATTTCTCATATGCATCAGAGGTCAAAAATGCATGCCAAAAATGAGGGTTTTAAAACAGGCAATGGCAAAATTCCTAGCAAGGCCTAAAAATTAAAATCCGAAAAAAATTTGAAAATTCCAAAAAACATGCAATCATGCAACAAGCGAAAAATTAAACATGCAAACAAACAAACAAACACACAAATAAATCCCTCCCCACACTTAGGCAGCACATTGTCCTCAATGCGGGAAGGGCACACAAAGGAGTTCAAGAAAAATAAAACAGTACAACCAAATTAAAAGAAAGCAGTAAAAATTGTTTTGAACCCTCCTCGAGGGCATGATAAACAAATATTGTTCGGGGGTGGGGGTCACTGGGGTGGAAGATTGTGCCGGGCAACTTCAGCCGTCAAGGCATGAAGTTCCCTGAGAATCGCTTGCAGAAGACGCGTTTGAGTCGGGTCATAGACAAGTGCTGGTGTCGGGGGCTTGACTACTGAAGGCGCATCGGGGGCTGGACGAGATGTTTCAGCTTGGGCAGGAGGGACGGACGTAGCTCGGGGCCTCGAAAGATCTGGACAGTTGAAGTTGCCGCCGGACTTGGTCCCGAAAACCTTATCACTAGCAGGGGTGCATCCTGTAGAAAAACTCAGCACACCATGTGAGACACATAAATGGCCCATACCATCTAAGGTACGGGCATCTAAAACTTTGAACGCAAGGGGCTCAGAAAGATCACTAGCATATAGGTCTACATTATGCAATTTCACCACAAGCAGAGAGATAAGAGATCCTAAAATGGGGCCTCGGGAGCCATTTAGAACATACAGAATACCCGAGGTGACCCAAAACCCTAGATTAACCCTACGCTTATGCTTCATGCACCATAAAAAGAAAAGCTCCTGCAAAAATGCCCCGAGGATCCAAATTGACCCGAGAAGGTGAGGGCCAGATATCTATGCAGGATACGCAATGCAGGGTCAATAATTTCATGGGCTTTACTAGACTTAGGATTGAATTCAGCATTTGGATCATTAGTAAGCTCATGAAATGCAACAGTAGCATCAAAGACAGCAGGTATAACAGTTAAAGTATTTTTGTAAACGGCAGAATCTAACTCATCAGGCTTAACAAAATCAAGCAAACAATTGAACTCACCAAGGGACAGTTTGGACCATTTGTTTGTCAATCTAAAATTGACAATACTAGGAGTGGAAGAGTTGGGTCCAAACTTGCCCTTAGGCTTAAAGCAATCAGAAGCAACCCAAAAGGAGGTAAAGAACTCGAGCGAGAGTTCAATAAAGGTTGGGTGTTCTAAATAGAACAGAGATTCCCAACCAATATTGGCCACCAACTCTCGGACCCGAGACACAATGCCCATTTCGGCCAAAAATTCCAAATCGAGGCGCGCACAGGAGATAATGCTTTTGGAGTTCAACATATACAATTTATCGATAAAGGGTTTATCATGAAAAACTAACTAGTCATGCAGAATAGAAAGGTCAGAAGTCACCTGGGTGGAGTTCGCTCGAGGGGCGGAAGGGGGAGCTGATGTCTTGCCCTCGACAGCTTGGGCATCGTCAAGACCTCGAGGCTCTTTCGAAGTCGAGGCTTTGCCTTTGCTGGAGGTGGGCAGTTTTCTCTTCTTATCCACCGGCGTTTGCTCAGCCGGCGGCTCCGCTCTAGCCGGAGCGCTCGATTTTCCCTTCTTCGCCGCCGATCTAACTGCGACTTCCTTCTCTCTCCTCTCTTTCTCAGCGGCTTCTTTCTCCGCTGCAGCCTTGGCCTCGATATCCTCAGCACCTTCCTCCTTCTCTTCGCCATCAGCCTCGCTGCTCTCTCTAGTCCCTTCTTCCAGGGCATCAACTTGCTCAGGCTCACCCTCATCCTCTTGCTCTGGTTCGGGCTCTACTGGAAGCTCCTCCTCTTGGTTGGAGTTGGGGTCCAAAAAGTCGTGTAGGGCTGCCTCTAGTGGGAGTTTCCTAGCAGCCGATGACTCTTTTGTGGGCTTTAGTTTGGCCTTGGGCTTGGCGGTCGAAGACCCAGGAGGGAGCTTGACCACGCGGCCACTTCTTATTATGGTCAACATTGGTGGGATGAAGCCTGTAATCTCGACGTCGTGGCCATCCTTGATGGGAGTAAACTCCACGGCTCAGGATTCGGAACGTGGAGAAGGTGCTGGGGGCTGGGAAATAGGGACGCCATGGTTGGAGGGAGGGGAGGCTGTTTTGAATGAAACAGGGGTAGAGGAGTTGGATCTGGATTTGGAGGGAGCTGGGCTTTCTGGGTCATCCACTAGATGTGGTCCTGAGGTGAGTTTGCGGATAGCTTTCTTCACTCTCGGCATGGTTGATGGTGATGGGAGAGGACAAGGATGATAGAGATGTTTACGAGGTTTGAGATGGAGGTTACGTGCTTGGTGTGAGAGAGAGAGTGACAGTGATTTGTGATTTGGTTGTGAGGACGAAGAAGGAGCGTGGGAAAGAGAAAATGAGCTGACGTTGGTAATAGATGGCACAACCTTTTCATTAATTAGGGCTGCTTTTCTATCCCTTGCTGACGACGTGACACTTCGGGCTTTGCGGAGCAATGTGCCCGTGCGTATCACAACCACCTAAAAAGGAGAACAACTTTTTAAAATTTTGAATAGGAGGCAGTTGGAGAGGATAAAGACAAAAAGAGAGAATAAAGGGATTAATAATAATAATAAGGAATAAAATCTCCTAGGAAAGGGAAAGGCCAGAGATTAAAGGAGATAAACAAGGGATATAAAACAAGGAAATAAAATCAAAGGGAAATAAAAATAAAATTAAAGCAATCTAAAAGATATTAAAAAGATAAGGTAAAGAGAAAGAAATGGAGCGGCATCTGAGATGCCTCCAATGTGGCATGTTTACTCGTCGGGGCCTCGATGTGTTCTGGGAATCTAGGTCTCGCCAGGTGGAGGATCCACCATCATTTCCTCGACCGTTAAGGGCTTAAATCCTTCATAGAAGGGTTTTAGCCTGTGGCTGTTTACTTTGATGATGGTTCCTGTGTCTGATTTTGAATTTCAATCACACCATGGTCGAAAACTTTCGTGACCACGAAAGGGCCAGACCATTTAGACTTGCAAACAACCGCAAACGTGAGTTATACAACAATACTTTTTGTCCAATGGAAAAAGTTTTAGGACGAAGGTGCCTGTCATGATAAGCTTTAGTCTTGCCCTTATAGAGCATGGCATTCTCATAAGCGTCGTCCTGCAACTCCTCTAACTCCTGGATTTGCAAGCGTCGGTTCTGACCAGCTTTCCCTAGATTCGTGTTCACTTTCCGAATGGCCAAAAAAGCCTTGTGCTCTATCTCAAATGGTAGGTGGCACGACTTGCCATATACGAGTCTATAGGGCATTATACCAATCGGTGTCTTGAAAGCTGTCCGATATGCCCAGAGGGCGTCGTCCAACTTCAAACTCCAATCCATTCGGGACTGGTTCACCATTTTCTCTAGAATAGACTTAATTTCACGATTTGACATTTCAGCTTGGCCATTTGTCTGAGGATGATAGGTTATAGATGTTCTGTGATGGACTCCATACTTGGTCAAAAGAGAGGTCACGACTCGGTTACAGAAATGGGTACCCCGATCACTTATGAGAGCACGGAGCGTACCAAACCTATTGAAGATATGGGTACGTAGAAAGTTCATTACCACCTTGGAGTCATCTGTCTGAGTTGCCTTGGCCTCGACCTACTTTGAAATATAATCAACGGTAAGAAGGATGTAGATATTACCAAAGGAATTGGGGAACGGGCCCATGAAATCTATACCCCCAAACATCAAAAATCTCACATCGAATGATGCTTGTCAAAGGCATCTGGTTCCTGGCCCCGATATTTCTGGTGGCTTGGTATTGAGGGCACGATGCGTAATACATGTAGCTATCCTTGAAAATAGTGGCCCAGTAAAGACCGGCTTCCAGGACCTTGAGGGCAGTTTTCATGGCGAACACATGTTGGGTAGGGTAAGGATTCAATCACTTCAATCTTGGCCTTGACAACTTCAATCCCCTTGGCCGAGATGATATGACCGAGAACGCGGCCTCGATCCACCATGAAGTGGCATTTTTTGAAATTCAGGACAAGATTGGTTTCTATGCAGCGCTCTAGACACTTCTTTAATTTGGATAGGCATTCCAAGAAAGAATTGCCATAAACAGTGAAGTCATCCATGAAGACCTCGATCCCATCCTCAACCAGTTCGGAGAAAATGCTCACCATGCAGCGCTAAAAGGTGGCGGGGGCATTACATAAGTCGAAGGGCATACGCCTATAAGCAAAGGTTCTGAAAGGGCATGTGAATGTGGTTTTCTCCTAGTCTTCGGAGGCAACTGGGATCTGATGGAAACCGGAGTAACTGTCTAGGCAGCAATAGTGGGTCTTGCCTGCGAGACGTTCCAACATTTGATCTATGAAGGGCAAAGGGAAGTGATCTTTCCTGGTGGCAGCATTCAAACGACGGTAGTCAATGCACATGCGCCACCCATTCTGGATTCTGGTGGGGATGGCTTCGTCATCCTGCCCAATGGTAATGGTGATACCAGTTTTCTTGGGCACGACCTGTATCGGACTGACCCATGGACTATCAGAGATGGGGTAGATAACACCCGCATCTAGCAACTTCAGAACCTCTTTCCTCACTACTTCCATCATGGGCAGGTTCAACCTACGCTAAGGCTGGCGTATGGTCTTGCTGGTGTCCTCCAAGTGAATACGATGAGTGCATAACGCTGGTGACAAGCCCTTGATGTCTGCGATGGTCCAGCCTATGACTTATCTAAATTCCTTCAACAAGGAAATCAGCTCAGACTCTTCAGAAGCATTGAGTTTATTGGAGACGATGACGGGCAGAGAGTCATTGGGGCTGAGATAAGCATATTTTAGATGGGAAGGCAGTGGTTTCAATTCGAGGGCTGGAGCCTGATCAATAGATGGAGACAACTTGACATGGTGTGGACAATTGGGAGATACCACTAGGGGCTCATATGGGACAATAACGCACTCTTCTAGGGCAGAGACGACAGAATGCAACTCAGGGAGTGTGGAAAGTATCGAGGCACCACGACATCTAGAAGAGTTGGTGTCAGACTCCTGTCAAGGGCAAATTGTAAAGGGTTAGTAGAATGAAGTTCATCAATTTCCTCAATAGAGGGATCAATCACATCAATATAATTAACACTGGAAAATTTAGAGGGGTATCGCATGACCTCTAGCATATTGAACTTGATAATATCCCCATCGAATTCGAGGGAGATTGTTGCGTCGTGAACATCAATCTTTGCTAGAGCGGTGGCCAGAAATGGTCGCCCTAGAAGAACATCAGTAGACTTTATGAAGTCTTCATTCTCCATGGCGATGACATAAAAGTCGGCTGGGAATAGGAATTCACCCATTTGGACTAAGACATCTGTGATGATTCCTTTGGGGTAGATGATAGAACGATCAGTAAGCTGAAAGGCAAGGCTGGTAGGTCTGAGAGGCTCGAGGCCAAGACTGTTATAGATGATCAAGGGCATGACATTAATGCCAGCCCCCAAATCGCACATGGCCTTGCCAATGTCGACTGTACCAATGCGGCAGGGAATGATGAACATTCCTTGGTCCTTGTATTTCGGGGGGATCTTCCTCTGGATGTGGGCAGAAGCGTTAGCTCCAACACTAATCTTCTTAACATTGGCCAATTTACTCTTGTTGGTGCACAACTATTTTAGGAACTTGGTGTAGCGAGGTACATTCTTAACTGCTTAGAGGAGAGGAATGTTTACAACCACTTTGCTGAACATGTTGAAGATCTCACAGTCTTCCTTGTATTTCTTGGACTTGATCAATATTTGGGGAAATGGGGGCTCGAGAATCTTGTGAATGTATTCTTGGGTGAATTCAGGTGGATTAGGGTCATTCCTTGGTGAACCTCTAGGTAAGCGGATTCTGTCCTCCATGACCTCGACAAATCTGGGCACTTTCGGGCTTTTTGCTCTGGGTTTTGGCTTGAGTTTAGACTCTGGAGAGTTTTCAATATCGGGGGCAGGATGTGCAAGAGGTGTCAAGGTCGTGCCACTTCGTAAAGTCACAACACAAATGTTGTGCTTCGGATTTATTTCAGTTTGAGGTGGAAACCTTCCTTGGTTTTTCAGCTCTTTCATCTCGGCCATCATGGTGCTCATTTGCTTCTTAAGATCCTCGATTTCCTTTTGCTGTTCGGGGTTCCGAGGTAGTTCTATATTCGGGGGCACGATGAAAGTCTGATCTTGGGGAGGTTGGCGTTGATATTGATTATACATGGGTCGGGGTCTGAAGTTCTGCATATTGAGAGGGGGGTGATTTTCGTAAGAATTCTGTTGTTGCTGTTGATGGCTAGGGACCCACGGCTGAGAGTTTGGAACCTATCCTAGATTCGGCTGTTTCCAGCCCTGGTTGTAGTTTTGACCGTAAGGGGCTTGATTGTACTGGCCAGCAACGTTCACATGAATTTCATCTGGAATATGGGGGCATGCATCCATGGGGTGGTCCATAAAATTACAGATTTGACAGGCCTTGACTGGCGTGGATTGTCTTGCCATGAAATTCTAGAACAGCCCCATAAGAGCAGTCAGCTGATTCTGCAGCGCAGCAACTTGGACATCTTGGCCACTACTGTTAGCAACTTCAGATGTAGCATTCTTGGCTATGAGTTCGATGGTGGCTTTAGCAGCGGCTGGTGTGAGAGTAGTGAGAGAACCATTTGCGGCAGCGTTAAGAAGGGCCCTCTCATGAGCCTTGAGGCCTTCACAGAAATACTGAATAAGGGCATGCTCGCTAAGGTTGTGCGAGGGGAACATAGACTGCATCTTCAGATATCTTTCATAATACTGGGCTAGATCCTCTTCTTTCCTCTAGACAATGGATACAAGCTGCTTGCACGTGGAGTTGGCTATAGAGGCGGGATAATACTTTTCAGTGAAGATCTTGGACATTTCCGCCCAAGAGTGAATAGATCTTGGCGGGAGGTCATAATACCAGTCGTGGGCATCATCTTTGAGAGACCACATAAAAGCGCGTAGCTTTGCTTGCTCAATGCTGACATTGGGAGGTTTCATGGCCTCGCAAATCGAGTGGAGCTATTGAAGGTGACGGAGTGCACTTTCTTTAGGGACACCTCGAAAGGTAGGTAGATGGTGCATAACAGCTGACTTGAGGGTCCAATCATGAGGGACAACAAGTCAGACAATATAACTGCTTGATATGTCGGGGGCTGCATTGAGGTGATCTATGGACTGCTGGTTTGTAGGAGGTGGGTCTTCATGACGCACATGGTCGTGATGGTCTTCCACACCTGGGAAATCAAAACGAGCGACTATCGGTTTCGAGACCTTGATGGAGGTAGGCTAAATCCTGGAAAAACCTAAGACCTCGATGGAGGAATTTTGCCAATGTCTTATGACATTAATCTTAGCAAAACTCAATGTCCTAGGAAAAATGATGAGCGAGAGCGCATGAGTAAGATCCCTTATGCATCGGCTCTAGGATCTATCATGTATGCTATGATAGGTACACAGTTCGAATCCTAATCTTCATACATTATATTCATTGACTTGGTTCCTGTTTAGGGTTTCTATAATAAGTCTTCCACTGTGATTACGATTGAAAACAGTCTTGGAACAATAAAAATGAAAAAAAAGGCAAAAAAGAATGAAAAATGGACAAAGCTGCAATGAAAAGTTTCTTGGTCGGTGTCTTGGCCTAAAAGATCCTTCTTGGCTACCTTGAGGCAAAGAGTCCCAACTTCCATGCACTATTTGAAAATAAATATTTCAAAGACGTGTGTTGGACCAGCTGGATTTTCTCCAAGAGTGTTAGAGTTCCAGTTTCTCTCAATCATAAGTATTAGAATTCTAATCGGAAAGAGAGAAGTTATTAAGATACAATTAGTAATTAAACTATATATATTCTCTTAGGGTTTTGGAGAGAGGACGTCCAACTTCTCTTCTTTCTTTTCTTAGCTTTCTTCTCTTTGGTTTTGAACTCGTTTTCTCTTGTCATCTTCAACCTTGAAGGTAAAAGATTTTATATTTAATAAGTTTATTGTTCCCTTTAGTTTTCTTGTCTATCTCTAGCTAAGCTTTCTCATTCCTGGTAAAGGCAATTAAAGTTATGATTCAGTATTTGTGAGATCTAATTGCTCTTCTTAATTTCTATGTTTGCATATATGTGTTCTCTAATCACTTGTCATCACTTTTCATCTTAGGTTTATGTTTGATCAACCTAGATTCTAATATGAATAGTAATAGTCATTCCTTGAGGTTACGGCAACCTACAAGCCTCTTATGGACCTAAAGATTAAAGTAGACAACTAGCCCTAATAAGCTAGAGAGAATAATATTTAGTTCTAGCTCTAATTGACAACCGAGGTGTCTTGGCTTAGAATTGTCTGTACACACAATTTTTCCTAAAATAGGGTGTCAAATTACAAATGATGAATGTAGAGTAAAAGTGGTTCTTCTTCTCTTGATTCCTCTGATTAATGAATCAGTCTTCACTCAGAATTTGGATTTGGATTTGAGTTTGATGGATGACGGATTGGCCTTGAATCAGCTTGCGGTCCGCGGTTGATTTGAGAAGAAACCGGCCTTGAATCTGCTTGTGGCTTCTTTTTGATTTTCTTGGAGCTTGAGAGAAAACTGGTCTTGAATCAACTTGTAGTTCTTCTCTCTTTCTTGAGGATGATCTACTTCAGTTCTTGATCTCTACAGCAACTTGTCTCAAAAAATCTCCTCCCTTCACCATCCAATGAGGCCTCTATTTATAGGCTTATAAGGATGATTTTGAGTTGGAAAGAGGACACTTGTCTTCATCTCATTGGTCCAATATGTAACCGATATTATTAATTAATTTGCACATTAATTAATAATTGAATATCAATTAATTTGACATTTAATCAAATTAATAAATATAAGATTGGTTTTGATCCCTCTAAATATGAACTTGTTGGTGGACTTCGACCAAATAAGCCTCATGAATTTCGGTGAATGGGCTTCGTGGCTTTTTTTATAAACTAGGTTGAATATTTTAAGACGAACTGAAATTTTGATGTCTACAAAATGCCCCTTCAAGATTGAGTGAGTTTTAATTTGCGTCGAGGATTGAACTTGAAATCATGTTTGATTGTAGGTCTAAATTTATCGCAGACCAATTTTTATCTCCGGAGTGATTTTCCATCGAATGTACATTTTTCTTTGGAACTTGTACCAAGGAATTGATTCTGCAAAGGAATCCATGGTCTTAGATTTGTTCCTGCACATCATGGATTTCCTCAGGCTTGGATAAATTTTTTCTCTCCTTTTGTTTTTATTTATAGAATTGACACATGTAGTAATTAATTCAGTAGATCAACCAATAAATTGATAATCAATCCTATGATGGAGCCTTTAATTAATTAAGTGGACTAAGCCAATTAATTAATTAAGTGGACTAAGCCAATTAATTAATATTCAGATTAATATTTGCAGAGGGAAAGAAGCCAAAATTGCTCCAATTGCAAAAGTCCTAATTGTAATTGAAACAGGAAGAAGCCAAAATCATGGTAAACTACCACAATTAAAACCCTATTTTGTCATTCTTTTGCATATAAGATACACAATGCTAGCCTCCAACATCATTCTCTGCTTCTCTTCTTTGCTTAGTTGCCGCATCAACATATATATATATATATGCATGCTTCTCGTGTCTGCGAATGACCAGGCCAATGAAGGCAAGCATAATCATGATGTCCCAGCACCTCATGGCAGTGGCTACGCCATGAACAAACCTTAACCGCATGATGATTTTTTTTCATGAACAAATCCCTTTTTTCCCCTTAATTGATCAAAATATTTGTCATAATTAGGCAGCATTTATTTCCTTTGACTAAGCAAAATCTTCTTCTTAATTGAGCAGAATGTTTCTTCTTTAATTGAGCAGGATCTCTTCCTCTTAATTGAGCAGGATCTACTCCCCTTAATTGAGCATAATTTTTTTCCTTACAAATAAAGTTGTACTCATGCTCCCTTCTTCAATTATTTTTCTTCTTGCTGCAGCTTCGTTTGAGAACCATTCGAGAGAGGAAAAAGGTAGACTTTCTGATTTTTTTTCTTCATGCTTTATTGTTTCTGCATATATATGCATGGCTTCCTTAACCCTTCTGCATGTGACTCATTTTTTCCCCTTACTACAGGGACTGCTATAGGAGCAACCAAGCATTTCTTTTTTTTCATGGTTTGGCTTTAATCCCTCTTTTGCTTTATTTTGTTTGTGCACGAACGCCAATCTCCAGTAGACAAGTAATCAAGCCTTTTCTTTTTGCAATTTTGTGTACAAGCACCTGGGAGCAATTCCCCCCTACACAAACTTTGTATTTTTTTTGTCTTTTTCATTTAAGATTGCGTCAATACTCCCGTTTTTGTTTTGTTTTTGTTTTTAACATGTTCGCAGCATATTTTAGATGGCTTTCATCCATTGAAAATGGGAAATCTTGCCATGAGAGGAAGATGACCTTGAATCGGTAGATCTCTCCGGTTTCGATCCATTGATCTTGGTCATGTAAGAATCCAACTGTAGCAAATCTTGGTCTTCTTTGATTTCTAATTAATTGCCATGCAAATGATCATGCCGCACCGCCACAATTTTCTTTTCTCTTTTTATTTATATTTTTTTCAGATGACGTCATCCTCGTCGTGATCCGCTAGTGTCGCTCCGTTGCAACCTCTTGATATGGATTGGATTGACGAGAGCTCAAGTCAAGGGCAAAAATAACGATTCCTTTATTTCCCGGAGACCGAAGTGAAGCATCGTTCGCAATCCAGAGGGAAAGGAGTACTGAAGCTCGCCATAGTGAGTATGTCAACGGAGGATCCCAATATAAACCTCATCGAGGGTCTTGGTCAGTGCTTTTTAAGCACTGTATCTCACCTAATTGATGTAGAAGCTTCAAGATCCTACCCCACCAATACAGACGTTAACCTCAACGAGGGTCTTGATCAGTCCTTTTCAAGGACTGCATCTAACCTAATTGATGTAGAAGCTTCAAGATCTCGTCCCACCTTGCCTATTCCTTCCTTTTGTGGTACTGAAGACTATATCCCGCATACAGAGATTGCTGAGAAGATCAAGGCGAAGCGTTGTAGATGGGGATCGTCACTTATTGCTCGAGGAGAGATCTCTTATCTTCATAGTTTTTAGGAGCGGTCGCTTCGGACTCAGAGGCGTCTTTGGAATAAAGGACTTTAAACTCAGAGGCGTCTTTGGAACAAAAGGCTTCGGACTCATAGGCGTCTTCGGAATAAAAGGCTTCGGGCTCAGAGGCGTCTTCGGAATAAAAGACTCTATGAACTTTCACTACCACAGTATTTGATTACTAGCGTCCAACCTCCATTTACAGAGCTTTATGTGAGGTACAACGCCCAGCCTTTCACCAACACCTTTATGACTAGATGGGACTTTTCGAGTTTGAAGAGCTTGAGTATTCATCGCATCAATCAATACTTATTCAGTATTGCTACCGACTCAACTCATGTAGAAGCATCTGGACTGGAAGAATTAAAGCATTCATTGCATTGAGGATCTAGATTAATACCTTCATGGTATTACTTCTAATCCAATTGATGTAGAAGCGTTTGGACTTGAAGATCAGTCAGTTTCAAGAGGAGAAAGGTAAGTTAGCCTCCAAGATTGACAAATCGCGAGATGATCTTCAAGGTGTTGATGAGAATACCCAGAAGCTTTCTACAAAATAAGAAGAATGGAAAAGGAAAGAGACTGTCACTACAACTGAAGTTGAAGCAATTGATCGTTAGAGAGAAGAACTAAATTTTTTTTTCCGAGAACATATTTATTTTCTTCATTTATTTAGCCATACACAGTTTATACTCTTGCGGGCCAGGAGTGTTACAATGATTTGGTTTTCTTTTTGCCCTACACAGTTTATACTCTTGCTGGCCAGGAGTATTGTGACAATTTTTTTGATGTGACTGCATTTGAAATATGTCAAGTTCCCTGTGTACCTTCAAAGAAGAAGGATCAAGTCATAACGTAGTTCAATTTTTTTTCTTTGTTTGGCTTTGCAGTTTACCCTCTTGCAGCTAGGAGTAAAGTGATGGTTTTTAGGCATAGAAGCGCTTCAAGAACCTTCCGTTGATAGGTCCGATGTGTAATCCATTGATTCCTTCCAATTTATCAATTGTGGCTTGCCCCCTTTCCTCAAATCTTAGCGGAGCTAGCTCTAGTTCATCTTCACCTGACACTTCCTCAACAGAAGCGTAATTAGCATCCTCAACCTCCATGTCTTCAGCATTGTAGAAGAATCGTCGTGCAACACTTTCGCTTCTGCTTCTGCCTTTTGGACTTTGATCTTGGTTCAGGATATTAGGTCCTAGTCGTATGAAGAAGGACTTCTTCTGTGGCGGTGTTGGAAGTTCAGGCTTCAGGGGAGCTTTGTCTCCTAACCTGTCAAAAATAGAGACCTTAGACGTTTCTCCATGGATACGGCTAAATATGGGAAGCTCCTCCTCCTTAGAGGTCTCTTTGTCAACTTCGCATATTTTTATCATAATTGGGTTCGCGGAGACCTTTTTGACTTTGATCTTGGCTGGAGGATCTTGTAGAAAACTGAGCCCGAACCCCTTTCTATAGATGGTTTTCTACTAGAAAAGATCGCATCCAAGTCACCAAGTTGGCGAGGTTCCCCTTTTCTGTACCCAATATTCTCGAAGAGTCTTTCGACTTTTGGGTCATACCATCCTCGGCTGCGTCCTTTTGATCCTTCGCTTTTTATATCTTCGGATCTTGTCTCCTGGGAGTTTCCAACTTGGATGGTCTTGGGACTAGTGTTGAAAATATGGGAATGGGGAGAGTCATACTCTTCTTTAAGACCACTACTCCCTCAGCGATGACGATTTTGGAAAGCGAAGCTTTTATGAATACAGGTGCTGCCCTTGTGGCAGAAGAAGAGCTTTTTTCATTCCTCTTACATTCTGGTGGGAAGATGGGAAAGGCTTATAAAGGGACCTTTTTCCTCTAAGAAGAATTTTGCATATGCAAAATGTGATTCTTCCCTGTTGAATGGATTTGTTTCTTCCTTAACACATTTTACCTCTCCGTTACGAATGTATTTGAGGCATTGGTGCCAGCTTGAAGGGATAACTCCATTTTTATGTAACCAAATCCTTCCGAGGAGTAGCTGGTAGGATGTTTTGGCATCAATTGCATGAAAAAGGACAGTAGATACCAATTTTTTGATCTATAGTTTCACTCGAATAGCGCCAATGACAACCTGACTTTTTTTATTGAATCCTTAGATGACCAATTTACTTTAGGAAAGCTCGGACATGGCGATTCCTAGTTTCTTCATTGTATGGATGGGCATGATACTAACTACTGGCCCTTGATCTACGAGTATCCTTCTGACATTCTCTTCCCGAATGTATCCTGCAACATAAAGAGGCATGTTGTGCAAACGAGACCCTAGTAGCAAGTCATCATTGGTGAATGTGATTGCATTGAAGCACTCGGTGTGGGATGGTTGATCAACCATTTTCAACAGTCTTTCCTTGTATTTGGTTGGATCTACCAGTGCCTCTACTAGTGACATCCTGACTTATGAAAAAAGATCAAAAGCTTCGGCTAAAGAGACATTTGATGGAACCTCTTTCAACCTTTTTATAATATCAGCATCTTCGTGGTCAAATCCTTTAGCTTGCTCCACACTGACCATGTACACTGCTACGCAATCTTCAGGAGATTGTTCTTCTAGGACATGCTCTTCACGAGTCGCTATCCCTATTGGTTGAGACGAAGACCCCGGTGTTGAGCATTCAGGAGCGTGGTGCCTCCCTTTTCTAGACATTGGATGAGTGTGAGCCTTACAAGGTGTTCGTTCTGGCTTTGCCAACGCATAGATCGAAAAGTCCAATCTGGTCATAAAGGTATTGGTGAAAGGCTGGGCATTGCACCTCACATAAAGCTCTGTAAATGGAGGCTGGGCACTGGTAATCAAATACTGCGGTAGTGAAAGTTCATGGAGTCTTTTGTCCCGAAGACGCCTCTAAGCCCGAAGCCTTTTGTTCTGAAGACGCCTTTGAGTCTGAAGTCCTTTGTTCCAAAGACGCCTCTAAGTCCGAAGCGACCGCTGCCAAAAACTATGAAGATAAGAGATCTCTCCTCGAGCAACAAGTGACGATCCCTATCTACAACGCTTTGCCTTGATCTTCTCGGCAATCTCTAGATGCGGGGTATAGTCTTTAGTGCCACAAAAGGAATGAATAGGCAAGGTGGGATGAGATCTTAAGGCTTCTACATCAATTAGGTGAGATGCAGTCCTTGAAAAGGACTGATCAAGACCCTCGATGAGGTTAACGTCTGTGTTGGTGGGGCAGGATCTTGAAGCTTCTACATCAATTAGGTGAGATACAGTGCTTAAAAAGCACCGATCAAGTCCCTCGATGAGGTTTATGTTGGGATCCTCCGTTGACCGATTCACTATGGCGAGCTTCAGTACTCCTTTCCCTCTGGATTGTGAATGATGCTTCACTTCGGTTTTTAGGAAATAAAGGAATCTTCCTTTTTGCCCTTGACCTAAGCTCTCGTCAATCCAATCCATATCAAAAGGTTGCAACGGAGCGACACTAGCGGATCTCGACGAAGATGACGTCATCTGAAAAAAAAAGAGAAGAAAATTGCTGCGGGGCAGCATGATCATTTGCATTGCAATTAATTTGGCTAGAAATCAAAGAAGACCAAGATTTGCTACAGTTGGATTCTTACATGACCATGATCAATGGATCGAAACTAGGGAGATCTACCGATTCAAGGTCATCTTCCTCTCATGGCAAGATTTCCCATATTCAATGGATGAAAGCCATCTACAACATGCTGCGCACATATTAAAAACAAAAAAAACAAAAAAAACAAAAAAGGGGGAATTGACGCAATGATAAATGAAAAAGAAAAAGAAATACAAAGTTTGTGTAAGGGGAAATTGCTCCCAGGTGCTTGCACACAAAATTGCAAGAAAAAAAGAAAAGAAAAAGAGCAAAAGTGCAAAGTTGCGTCAGAGACTTGTGAAAAAAAAGGAAAAAAAAAACAATTGGGTCGGCCCAGTAATAACGCCTCCCTTAGATTTAACCTAGCCACCTGTCATATATCCTCCCGAAATTGGTACCAATTCAAAATTGATTTAATTGGAAAATCAATTGCCACAGTAGTAATGCATGTGATGCAGACCAAAATTGATTTAACTAGAAAATCAATTGCCGCAGCAGTAATGCATACCAAGATTGATTCAATTGGTAAATCAATTGCCAATTGCTGCGGCAGTCAATCAGATCGATTGGCAGTTCGTTAGTCAATTGATTCTTGCGAAAAATTATGGAATAATTGAATTATTCCTCTTGCCATTTGATTCCTGCGGAAATTTAAGGAAGCCATGCGCACATACAAAAGAAGCAAGGAAGCCAAGCATATATATGTATATATATGCAGGAGTAATAAAGCATGAAGAAAAAATTTACCTTTTCATGCAGAGACAAAGTAAAGCAAGAGGGATGCAAACCAGTCAAACAAAGCTGTCAATTTCCGGCCAGCTAAGGGACACCAAACTGGACCAAATTCTGCACAGAAAATCAGTCACACAAGGCTGAAAATCCAGCAGCCATTCACGCCCAAGACCGGACCGAAACCAGTCAGCTAAGGCACCCAAAATTCCAGCCAGCTAAGGCATACCAAAGCTGCCAAGATAATAGTCAAAATTCACACGAAAGTTTGATTGTTTGCCTGTTGAAGAAGATTGGTGTCCTGCATAAAATAAATAGAGCAAAAAAAAAAGGAGGGATTAAAGCCAAAACGTGTTAGAAGAGAAAAGAAAAGAAAAGGGCCAAACCATGCAAAGAAGAAAGAAAAGAGGGGATGCGTTTTAGACAAGAAAAGAAAGAAGAAGAAGGTCTGCAGTATAGTGAATGGACATCCTAGGAGCGGCAGCCATAAAGCACGAAAAGGGAAATCAAAATCAAAGAATTACCTTTTTCCTCTCTCAAACGAATCAGCAGCTAGAAGGGAAAAAAATCAATTAAAGAAGAGAGCATGAGTACAACGTTATTTAAGTTATTTAAGGGAAAAATTATGCTCAATTAAAGGGAGCAGATGCTGCTCAATTAAGAGGAAGAGATTCTGTCCAATTAAGGAAGAATTAAGGGAAAATGCTGAGCAATTAAGGAAAAAGATCTTGTTCAATTAAGAAAGAAATTATGCTCGTTTAAAGGAAAAAAATGATCGATTAAGGAAAATATTTGATCCAATAAGGGGAAAATCTTACTTGCCTTTCGAATCAGAAGTCAAAAGAAGGAAGCTTCCTTGAAAAAAAAATAAAAAAAAATAAAATTGACTACCTTGAAGAAAGCCGTATTTCTAATCGAGGCTGGACCAATATGGTATATGATCAATTAAAAAGAAAAAAAGGATTGAAAATTGATCAGTTGCCGCTGCTATCAAGGCCATAAATAAGGATTATTTCAAAATTGTAATCATCAATGATTACGTTGAAATAGGGCATCTTAATTATACATGGGAAAATTTTAATATATATTTTTTTTCAAATCCATGTATAATTCATTTGTTATGGCTACCGGGTTTGCAAAGAAAAGAAGAAGATGAGTATGGCTACATGTCTTCATCAACGAGTAAAATAAAATTTTTTGTTGACAAATTCTTTTCAAAAGGAAACAAAAAATTCCTCTTTTGCTAGGAATGACTCGGCGTTCAATCAAAAAATGATTCAAAGCTAGCGCATGAACAATGGGTGTGTGTTTTAAAGGAAAATTTCGTTGAATGGAAATCACTCCGGAAACAAAATTGGTCCGCGATAAATTTGGACATACAATCAAACATGATTTCAAGTTCAATCCCCGACGCAAATTAAGCTCGCTCGAAAAGAAAAAAAGTTCAAGATTAATTTACTTCATCAAGTAAAATAATCTTGAGGGGGCATTTGTAGACATCAAAATTGCGGCCCGTCTTAAAATATTCGGCCCAACATTCACCGAAATCCATGAAGTTTATTTTGTCGAGGCCCATTAGCAAGCTCAAATTTGGATGGATCAAAACCCATCTCATATTTACTTATTCATTTTGATTAAATATAAAATTAATTAGTATTAAATGTAAGACCAATGAGATGAAGACACATGTCATTTTCGTAATGCCAAAATTATCCTTATAAGCCTATAAATAAAGGCCTCCTTAGAAGGTGAAGGAGGAGATTTTTGGAGAGAAGAAGTGCTGCGAAGATCAAGAGCTGAAGCATATAGTCCCCAAGAAAGAAGGAGAAGTCATAAGCTGATTCAAGGCCGGTTTTCTTCTCAAATCAACCCAAGAAGCCACAAGCTGATTCAAGGCCAGTTTTCTTCTCAAATCAACCAAGAAGCCACAAGCTAATTCAAGGCCGATTTCTTCTCAAATCAACCGCAGAAGCCACAAGCTGATTCAAGGTCAATCTATCATCCATCAAATCCAAATCCAAATCCGGAGTGAAGACTGATTCATTAATCAGAGGAACCAAGAGCTTAGAGAAAATTATGGCAAGGAAATTTAGTGAGTCAATTGTTGTGGACATCTCTTGAAAATGAGTCTCAGCATCTTGGGTAGTGCCATCACTGCAGCAAAGGATTCAGAGGACTCAGAGCTGTAGTCTGTCCATCTCCTAGTTGGAGTATTTTCAGAAGCAATTCCAGCATCAGATTCTCCACTCTAGTGATAGTCATAGTAGGAGTTTGATGGAAGACGGATTGGCCTTGAATCAGCTTGCAGTCCTCGGTTGATTTGAGAAGAAACCGGCCTTGAATCAGCTTGTGTCTTCTGCAGTTGATTTGAGAAGAAACCGGCCTTGTATCAACTTATGGCTTCTGTGGTTGATTTGAGATGAAACCGGCCTTGAATCAGCTTGTAGTTCTTCTCTCTTTCTTGAGGATGATCTACTTCAAATCTTGATCTCTGCAGCAACTTGTCTCCAAAAATCTTCTCCTTCACCTTCTAAGGAGGCCTGTATTTATAGGCTCATAAGGACAATTTTGGCATTAGGAAAATGACATGTGTCTTCATCTCATTGGTCTTACATTGAATACTAATTAATTTTATATTTAATCAAAATTAATAAGTAAATATGAGATGGGTTTTGATCCATCCAAATGTGAGCTTGCTGATGGGCCTCGACTAAATAAACTTCATGGATTTCAATGAATGTTGGGTCGAATATTTTAAGACGGGCCGCAATTTTGATGTCTACATTGTCTTTCCCTAGTCAACAATCAATCAATTTAGTAAACCCTTTAACCAGCAAGGTGCTAGTTGATTAGGAATCATCTCTAAGCATACATGAGATGGTTTTGAAATAGGAGGGAAGTAGGGACTCTAAGCGTACCTGAATCCTATAGCAATTTTGTAGACTAGAAAGGAGTATTTGTGCATCAATGATCGAATACTTATGAATCGTATTGATTTAGCCTTTACTAGGAACATCTTACCCAATTGTTTGTTCTTGACTAATTTCTTGACCAAGAATAATATTCTTGGCCCGAACTTTACATCTGCTTTAATTTCTTTTTCATTTCATAGTTTCAAACAAAACCCCTATTCTACTTAAGTGTTAAAATCCGGACTTTATCTTATTTTAAGGCTACTCATTCTCTGTGGATCAAACCTCTTACCACTATTTGCAACTTTTTTGTGTTAGTGATAAGTTGTAGTTATTTTTGACAGGCCTCGACAACCCTTCACTTTCAATCGAAGATGGACGAAGGGACCGCTTGATACAGTCACGGTTCTCCCTTAAAAGGATGATGGAGTTGGCGCAACGAGTAGGAAGGATTTATTGTGAGAGATCCGTGAGAGATTATTTTCTTGAGAAATGATCTAGTTCAAGATGAAAGATGGGCACGTTTGACACAAGGAGAAAGGAAGACGCAATCACACAAACATCGACACACACAAATGCAGAAACCTCTAGTCTCGGTAATTCTTGTGTCAATTTTGGCAATTGATGGCCGAGACTGACGGTATGCCGCTAGTGGCTTAACGCCATACCGTTAAGGACTTTTCCTTCAAAAAGCTGCTTCAAGTCCTTCAAAAGGTTGTGTTCTTGGTTTCATGCCTTAGGGATTGGCACATGGGGTGCTAGGGCTTGGTTCTCGTGGGCTTCTACTCCACTTCTCCACGTCCTTCGATCATTAGAAGACCATGGTTGATTAGGTCCACATGCGAGTGCGACCATGCGCGTATCACCGCTTGGAAGGAGAAACAGACTTCTTTACAAGGATGGATGGTAAAGGTGTAGAAACCTCTTTTAAGTTGAAAATGAAGGAAGTGGTGATAGAAATGAATGAAATGTCTACTTTCACCATAATGGGCAAAGGTGGTTGGGCTAAAGCCTTTGGTTCAGGTTCTGAGGCATCGTCCTGGCATGCTCCGCATCAGAATGGTTGGGCAGAGTTAGAGAGGGTGGTCTTTCCTGGTAGTTCGGCATGTCCTCTTATGCTACGATTTGTTCATGAAGCTTTACTGAGTATGCAAAGGTTGCCTCAATGCTCTTCTACTGCCTCTACTCCACCATCGCTTTCACATCCTAGGCAACCTCTCCAACTTGATTCGCAAAGTCGGATATTCTCACCGTCAGTTCATTTATCATATCTTCTCGAGACGGCCCTATATTTTGTGGAGGCAAAACATATTGATAGTTAGGTTTAGGTTGCAGTCCATAGTTGAAACTTCTTTGGTTCCACCAAGTGGGATTAGGAGTAGATTTATACGAAACACAGTACAATTCATAACCCCCCTACGTCGGGCAGTTAAGTGTGTATGAATTATTGTATGACTCAAAGCTCCTTTATGGTGGGATATAGAATCCTTCATAGGTAGTCACATGCCTTTCACCATAGTTGCCTACATCGAAATACTGAGGAAAAGAGATTAATTGAGAATAAGAATTAAAAATTAGACATTAAAGAAAATAAATAAAAAAATAAAAGAAAAATTTGGATTCGTCTAGGGCAAGCCTTATCACCACTCCCCAGCAATGACGCTAAAATTTGATCTCTTGTTGAAGCCGTCAAAATAATTATAACTTATCACTAGCTACAAAAATATTGCAGATAATGGTAAGAGGTTCGATCTATAGAGAACGGGCAAGACTAAGACAAGACAAAGACCAGATATGAACAAAACAATAAATCAAACAAATGGAGGTTTTGAGTTTGAGAGTTAAAATAAATTAAAAAAATTACAGAATAAAGAAGAAAACCAATAAGAAAAAACTTCCTAGCAAAGACGACTATCCAGTTATGATTCAAGTTCAACCGATCATAGATTCAACAATATTCAATTTCTAACTTGCAGATGAGCTATAAAGACCAAGTACGCTTAGGTCTCCTGCTTTCCTTCTTAAGAGAAGCAACTCTAATGTATACTTTTATAGAGACCTTGAGTGTCTAACAACCGCTAAGGTACACTTTTAGGGATTTAACAAAAGAGCCCATGAAGTTGAGGAAAGACTCATCTAGGGCAAGACAAGCAGTATGCTCGAAGGTTTTTAACCTAATTATTTATTTATCTAACCAAATTGGACCAATGATATGATGACTTCGTATTAGTTGTCTACTCTATCTTTCAGTCTTGCAATTATGGACAAATCCTTCAAGAATGTATGTAACTACTCATGCAGATCTTGGGCTGACCGAACCACAAATCCAACATAAGTAATATGACGTGTAAGCAATAAATAAACAAATACAAGTGGCATAATATGTTAAGAACCATTAGATCTCACGATTGAATGAATAAAAAATCTTCAATTATCTTTACTAAGAAATCGAAATTAGTTCCATAAAGAAAACATAAATAAAATAGTAAAAATAAATAAAAAACATATGGAAGAAGAAGAATAGAAGAGAAAACATAGCTAAGAAACTTAGGGTTTTGAAAAACAACCCCCTCTTCTCAGCTTGTTGAAGTTTAGAATAATCAAGTGTATGTATATATATATATATATAGGAGTTTTATTCCTATTTTAATTAGAAAAGGACTCCACTTGAAAAGTTTTTCCTTTCTAGAAATAAAATGACTCCTTATGAGGTATCTTTCTTTACTAGACATGAATTAAATATAACCGAGAATATAGCTATCTTATGGTGTGAAAATACATCTTCCTTGCGTCTCATGTTTATGTATTGGAACAATGCAGGTTGTCTATGATGTATCTTAGCAAAACGTAGGCAAAATAGTCTTGAAATCACCAAAATAACTTCCTTTTCACCAAATCACCTCTTTCATGCCTTATCTACAAATATGAAGGCCAAGAGGTACCAAAATAACTTCCTTTCCACCAAAACACTAATAAATAGCATCAAGGCTCAAAATAAGACAAAAAAGAGACGAAAATGTATATTATTTGCTTGTTATCAGGCACAAAGATTCTTGAAGGCCAGGAGGTACCTCCACTTGTTGGGAGTGATTTGAGCAGGGGTGAGCCCTACATCCAAAAGTGAATCCACGATATAGGGTCTATCGAAAGAAGGAATCCTAACTTAAATATCATCTTGTACATCACACGCATTTTAGGGGAAAGTACATGATTCATGCGAATAATTTACCCAAAGAAAGCAAAAGTAATTTTATCACTGCCTTAAAAGGGTTTGGCCCACTTTATCCAACGCCTTCTTCAATTTGTCCTCATTACAAAGAGAATTCTAGGTTCTTCAGATTTCCTCCTTTACGTTGTACCTTTCTTGATCATATTCGAAGGGATCTGCGAATACTTTTTTGTTGCGGTTTGATCTACGTGGAGCCATAATTTCATAAAGAGAAGTAAAGTAGAAAAGAGAGATTTGCCTGCTTACCTCTAGGAAGGTTGTTTGATCACAAGGGTCATTCCATAAAAGGTTATCAGGATGTCCAACCTAGAAAGAAGCCTGAGAACTGCGTGTATGAAGACTGAGAGTCATTTTACTTAGGGTTGTTTTGCGTCCTTTTGTAGTTTTGCGTGTTTTCATGGTGTGATGATTGTGTCAGGGAATTGTGCCGAGGCAGGTGGCCAGGCTGATAAAAAGGTGACACATGTATCCACTTTTGTGGTTGCAGAGGTACCTTCGAATACCAAGCTCTTCTAGTGAGTAATTGGTACCTAAAACGCTACCATTTATCCCATTTTCTTCATTTCTGAATCATTCTCTAATATTTCCCTATAAATCTTACTCTTTCTACAAATCCTCTCCCCGTAAAAAACCATTAAATCTCCTAGAATCATTCTCAACCTACTATCTCCAGCCCGATTTGCGACTCCATGATGAGCATATGTCACTATTTCTCGAGCCTCAAGCTGCACGACGACGGTTTTTCCAAGCGAGACTCCTTTCTTTTCTCTCTATAGGGTTAATTTTTTCTAAAGCTCTAGGATTATTACAAAGCAGGAAAGGCGCCAGAGGCGGAAGTATGGAGTGACAAAATCTGAGAGGGAAGAAGTTACAAAACCCTACTTTACTAGAGTATATATAGTAATAGAAAATGGAATCCTAAGTCTAATAGAAGCAGGTTTCCTAAAATATATCTTCTGCTGAGCTGGAATATCGTGGGAATAAAATACCGGATCTGTCATTTTTCCTCTTTCGGGAATTTCCTTTTCCGTGTCGAACTTCTTAGCTTCTGCGGACCAACAACTACAAGGCCTCGACGCTCAATATTTGTCAGAATCTGGCTGAAAGTGTGCACTTATGTGATTTTCCTTCTCCAAGTCCAAATCGGTAAAAAGGAGGGAAACAAATGCAAATCAGTAGCATCAAGATCGAAAGTGGACTGAAAAAAGAGAAAAAAAATATGAATAAAATACACACTATCAGCCGAAGAGGGAGTAGTGAGGCCAAATGATACTCGACTAGGGTTTGATGATGGGGTAAGCTCTAGTAGTGCGATTGTATATGCAAATTCTATGATTCACCACGTAGATATGGAAATCCCAATCGATATGGAGGAAGTGACATCAGATCCTGGGTTTGACAAGGATTCCGACCATGAGCTCTCTTTATCTGGTGAGAGCAGTTCTGGTGATGATGAGGAGGATAGTGGTAATGACGGTAGTGATGATGAGAATGAAAATACAACTGACAAGAGGAAGATGTGAGAGAGGCCAAGGAGGACAAGGAAATGGATATCAATATGAATAAATCGTCGTCCAACTTGAAGAACTACAAAGAAACGGTTGAGCGCTCTTGAATGTCATTTTGGAGTTATGTAGGATTACTTGAGGACAGTTCACAATAGGAAGCACTGATCGTCACTCAAATATACTTATATTTTCCTGATGCCTAAATGCACAAATAAATGTGTAAAGGGCAAGACAGGGTCGAACCACAGAGATTGAAGGAATAATATTTTAGTTTCAATGTATGACAGAGGAGAAATGTTACAAAATATGAACGTAACACATGGGAGGGGGGTTTATGTTGATTGACGAATCAATCAACGCAGAAGTGGGAGCTAACAAGATAAATAATTAAACCACGAATCACAACACAAAAGTAACAAATATTTGAGGGCATGCAAGTAAAGAACAATCAAGGGCAAGATAGCTAAAAATAGTTCAAGGACAAGTAAATAAGAAAAGCAGTAAAAGAGATTAATCTTATGGGAAGAGATCTTAGCAAAAGGTGTTCTCGGGTTGCATTTCAGGTCAGTTAATCATTGGCACAAAAATAGTCCAAACTCATGCATAGACCTGCTATAGGGGCCTAGTTTCCATTCAACACCCCCTACTTACCTTCGTAGGTAAAAGCTACCCCCCGTTTCTACATATGAGGTAACCTTGATGTTTCGCCATCCTCCCAGGCACGAATGCAGGGAGGGACTACTCAAAACGCCTATGAAGTGGAGGCAAGACAGATCTAGGGCGTGACATCTCAGTGTGTCAAGCTCGCATCACATACCTTAAACAACCGTTTACCCCTAGACGAAAGACCTCTCACGATGTCCCCACTAGGTGTCTACTTTAACTCAAGTATTCATGTCAGTTATAACCAAGAGAATGACAGTACTCACACAGAAATATTAACAATTGATCAAGCCCTCAACATTTCTAAATGAGCCTAGAAATAAAATGATAAACAACTGAATATGATAAGAGAATATCTTAAGCATGCATTAGGCCTCTTAACCGAACCTTACAACCCTTGAAACACCGTTTACTAAGAAGATGGTATTTAGCTACTCATAATCAAATATAAACAGTAAGTAGAGGGAGAGAATAATATAAACGAGATTAAGAGAAATAAAAGAAAAGTGTATTAGAATAAACCGATTGAGGAAATCAATGCTTTCCCTTTTACAAGCTGGCAGCCGTGCTCAAAAAGAGGAAGAGAGAATCCCTAAAATTTAGGTAAAAGTGAGAATATGTCCTAGGATCAGTCGTCCTTACAAAAACCCTAAAGTTTAGCTTATATAGCCTAAAAACTAGCTAAGGGACAAAATACAGCTAAAGGAGAGAGAGTGTCAGCTCATGAGAGGGTGACAGCACATAGGAAGGACGCGCCCAGGACAGGGAATATTCTGGGATCTTTGGCAGCGCCTGACATCTTCTAGAAACGCTTAGAATCCCTTGTGAATCTTCGGAGATTCCTTTCTTTGGCTTTCGATCTTGATCTGATGCGGATGTGTCACGGGCACGAGACTGCTCACTGGTCTGGTTAGCATTGAGGGCACGATGACGTTCCACTCCTCTAGGCCTCGATGCTTCAAAGCTCCAGAAATCCTTCCAAAATCGCTCACTTTTGCTCTTTTCTTCCTTTAGCTACTGATCTACAAAAAGATGGAAAAAAGGGGCAAATCAGAAGTATCATGCCCTCGAAATGGCTTAAATAAGGGAGAAAAACCTATAATAAAAATACGAGATCAAACATCCCCACACTACCCAATGCTCGCCCTCGAGCATTCACAAAACTAGGAATCGCCTCAAGAAACAGACAACACAATTAATCACACACAAATACAAACCGGTACCAACCTATACTTCGCATAAACTCATTCTCACCTAGAAGACACCTGCATCAAATCAGAGGGATACCGACCCCTAAGATCAAACTTTCCCACATCATGCCCTCAACCAGCAATCCTCACCAGATACGTATTTACACTCACTCTCATAAGCAAGGCTAAGTGTTTACCGCTCAAAACTAAATGCACAAAGCACAGCACAAAATCAAACTTGCACATGAATCCGAGTATTGTAGTACATATGCATGGGCAATCATCAATCGGAAAGAACAACGCATCAGCAAAAAGAAAGAAAAAGGATAGAGTGAGCTAGAAATGAAGAGGAAAGGAGAAGAAATAGAGCAGAAGAGAAATGAAGGGAGAAAAGAAGGAGAGAAAAGAATCAACCAGATAGAACCTGGATGGATTCCTTGGCTTAGGAAAAAGGCGAAGTGGCAAGGTAGCTTTCATCGAGGGCACGATGGCGATTCGGGGCCTAGACTGAGGTCTTCATCTTCGGGGGCAGGAAGTTCTTTTCTTGCTGCAGCGCTGGATGCGGAATATCTTTTGTTCGTGTAATGCCCCCCTTTTTATTTTGAATTTTGAATTTTTTTTAAAGAGAAATAAAATAAGGCACGAACCATTTGAAACTCTGAATCTTTTGGGGCATGAGGCTTTTGATTTTTTTCTTTTGTTTCTTACCCTAGATCTACTTCCAACATCGGTGATCGACTTCTTCAGCTTCCCCACACTTGAATTTTTCTAGGGGCTCGACTCTACTTTAAATTGAACTAGGGCTGAAGAAATTTTTAAGCTTTTCTTGCCCTAGAACTTTGATTTCTGCTCTGAAGTCCTGGCTTTCGCTGCTTCCCCACACTTGAACTCGTCTGCACGTCCTTTGGATGTCTAGCCCTCGATGTTACCCTAGACAATCGCTACCTCACCTGACAAGGAAAAAGATCAAGAAAAAGGGTCAAATGGTCAAGAAAGAATATGAAAAGAAGGGGAATATCGGAGGCATGGAAAGAGAAAAAGAAGAGAGGGAGAAAAGAAAGAAAAAGACATTGATGCAAAGTTTTTCTATCAAATCGATGCTTTCCCATGTCTAATAGTGCCTATACCTAGGGATATCATGCAAGATCAATCAGTGCCTAGCTAAAGCATCCTGATCACTCAAGAAAAGAAATAGGCATGGAAGTTCAAAATGCTCACTGGGTGCTATTGTGATTACTGGTGTCTAGGCCTAGATATGGATATAAGGCTCAGCAGGCAAAAATGAGAACAACTAGGTCTAGACAAGGTGCTGGTGGTTCATACTTGTGCGCATGTGATGAAAAAGGTGTGTGTCCATTCATAGAGGTTTTAAAAACTAGCAGTGGCAGATATTTGGTAAAAATTAAAATCCGAAATTTTTTCACAAAAAATACACAGTCATCAATGCGGGAAGGGCACACAAGACAAACACATAAAACATAAATAAATCCCTCCCCACACTAAGGCAGCGCATTGTCCTAAATGCGGGAAGGGCACACGCAGAAGTTCAACCAAAATTAAAAAGAAGTATAGTACAAAATAAAATAAAAAATAGGTGAAAATGTTTTTAGCCCTCCTCGAGGGCAGAAAATAATTGTCCGGGGGGGGTGTGGAATCAGGAGGGTGAAAGCTTGCTTCTGGCCACTTCAGTCATCAAAGCCTGAAGTTCCGTGAGCACGGCTTAGAGAAGACGCTACATCCTGAGAATCGGCTGAAGGGATGGATCAGATGGCTTGCTTGCTTGATTGGCGTCGGGGGCACGATTTGAATCTCCTATTTGGGTACGAGGGGCTTCAAGGAGTCGGGACCTCGAAGGGTCTAGATATTAGAAATCACCTCTATGCTTCGTGCCAAAAACCTTCTCTCCTGAGGGCGTGCTACCTATGGAAAACCTCAGAAGGCCATGTGAGATACATAAATGCCCCATCCCATCTAGGGTACGGGGGTCTAAATCTTTGAATGCAAGTGGCTCACTAAGGCCAGAAGAGGTCAAGTCAATATTGTGCAGGTTCACAGCAAGCAACGCAATGAGAGATCCTAAAATAGGGCCTCGAGACCCATTCTGAACATGAACAATAGCAGCAGCAATCCAAAACCCTAAATTCACCCTATGTTTACTTTTCATGCATTAAAGTAGAAAAAGTTCTTGCAAAGTTAACTGCCCTGAAGATCCAAACCTAGCAGCAAAAGTAAGGGCAAGAACACGATGCAAAATTCTAAGGGCAGGATCCATGATTTCATGCGCTTTAGAGAATTTAGGGTTGAGTTCAACACTGGGATTCTCAGTTAATTTGCGAAAAGTGACATCAGCATCAAAAACAAGAGGAACAACAGTAAGGCCATTCTCATAAGTACTGGATTTCAAACTATCAGGAGAGACAAAATTAAGCAAGCAGTTGAGCTCATTGAGAGAAATTTTGGACCACTGGTTCGCTAGATGAAAATTGATCAGACCAGGGGCAGCGAGGTTCGGTCCAGATTTGCACTTAGGCCTAAAAATGGTCCGAAGCTACCCAAAGAGTAGTGAACATCTCAAGTGAGAGCTCAACCAAAAGTTGGGTGTTCTAGAAAGAATAGGTCCCAACCAATGTTACCTACGAGCTCTCGGACTCGAATCTCGAGTCCCATCTTTCTTAAAAATTCCAGATCCAGGCGCGCACACGGGCTAACGCCTGTGGAGTTCATAGCATGCAATTTATCAAGCGAAGGTTTGTCATTAATGTTCAACCAAGCATGGGGGTTGGAAAGGTCAGAGACAACTTGGATAGAAGACGTCCGTGGGGTAGATGCAGGCACTGGTGTCTAGCCCTCGACGTATGGATCGTCGTCGTGCCCTCGACGTGCTTTCTATGAGGTAGTGGGTTTGCTCTGGACTTTTGAGAAAGATGTGGCTTTCCTCTTCCTCTCCTCCGGCGTCTCTGGCTCAGCCGACTTCTCTGCTCTAGCCAAAGCTTTAGACTTCCCTTTCTCAGCCGCCTTCTTCGTCGCGGCCTCCTTCTGCTTATCTTTCTTCTCATTTTCAACTCTTTGGGCTGCTTCTTTCTCAACCCTCTCCCTCTCAGCCTTCTTAGCCTCCAAGTCTTCATTAATCTTTTCTTCCTCGGCATCATTCTCACTAGACCCTTCTTCTTCGCCAACAGCGGTCTGTTTGACTTCTTCTTGAGCTTGGATTCGGACATAAGGACGTCCTTCAAGGCTTCCTCCACCGCGAGATTTTTCTTGGCCGTAGGGGGAGGGTTTTTCTACCTAGGGATTTTTGGGGGTAGGGGTGGGACTTGGCAATTTCTGGGATACTCGGCCAGATCTGGTCATCGTAGAGGTCGCTGGAACTGAGCTGGTGACCTTTAGCTCGTCGTCTGACGGGTTAGCAGCGGCGGAGCTCGGGACTGGGATCGGTGCAGTGGTCGGAGGGATGGTTGGTGATGGTGGGTTTTCTGTATCAGGGCCAAGGCTTAGAGAGTTGGGGATGGAGTCTTTGGTAGTAGAGGATGATTCAGGTTCTTAAACCTTGCTCTTGTGAGCTACTCGTTTGATAGTCATGGGGAAGGGTGAGGAAGATGATTTGCAAGAGAGAGAGGATGATTAGTGTTGATGGTGATGGGTCAGAGACGAAGTGTTTGTGGGAGAGAAAGGTTATGAAAGGGACGGGGGTGGTAACTAGAGAAGATATGGGAAATGATGAGGAGGAGCGTGCTGAAAAGTGGCTGACGGCTGACAAGGTATTAATTAGGGCTACTTTTTTATCTCCATTGATGATGTGGCATCTTGGAACCTGGAGAGAGAGAGCACGGGCCCGCGTATCCCAACCGTTTGCCTTTTTGAAATTTAAAAAGAGAGCAGTTAGAGTAGATAAAGACAAAAGGAGAGAATAAGTGGAAAGAAAATAATTAAAGAGCATAAAATCATTTTGGAAAGGGAAAGGAGGGAGATCAGGGGATAAAAATAAGGAAAAGAAATCCTAACTAAGAAAAGGGGAAATAAAATAAAATAAAAGCGAAGAGTAAAAAGTTCCAGAATTAAATAGAAGGGAGTAAGGAGAGAAAAAAATGGAACGACATTTGGAATGCCTCTTGTGTGGCCTTTTTACTCGTCGAGGCCTCGGCGTATTCTGGCAATCTAGGTCTCGACATGTGGAGGATCCACCATCATCTCTTCAACGGTTGAGGGCTTAAATCCTTCATAGAAGGGCTTCAACCTGTGGCTGTTCACCTTGAAAATTGTTCCCGTGTCTGGGTTCTGAATCTCTATTGCACCATGGTCGAAAATAGTCGTGACCATGAAAGGTCCTGAACATTTAGACTTGAGCTTTCCTGCAAACAAACGCAAAAGAGAGTTGTACAATAATACTTTCTGCCCAATGGAAAAAGTATTGGGACGAAGGTGCCTGTCATGATAAGCTTTAGTCTTGCCCTTGTAGAGCATAGCATTCTCATAAGCATCGTGCCTCAACTCTTCTAACTCCTGGATTTGCAAGTGTCGGTTCTGGCCAGCTTGCCCTAGATCCGTGTTCACTTTCCGAATGGCCCAAAATGCCTTGTGCTCTATCTCAACTGGGAGATGGCACGGCTTGCCGTATATGATTCTATATGGTGTCATACCAATTGGGGTCTTGAAAGTTGTCATGTATGCCCACAGAGTGTCGTCCAACTTCAAACTCCAATCCTTTCGGGACTGGCTGACCGTTTTTTCTAGGATAGACTTGATCTCACGGTTGGACACTTCAGCCTGCCCATTTGTCTGAGGGTGATAAGTTGTAGAGGTTCTGTGATGGACCCCATACTTGGTCAAAAGAGAGGTCACGACACGGTTGCAGAAATGGGTACCCCGATCACTAACGAGGGCACAAGGCGTACCAAACCTATTGAAGATATAGGTGCGTAATAAGTTCACGACCACCTTGGAGTCATCTGTCCGGGTTGCCTTGGCCTCGACCCACTTTGAAACATAATCAACGACGAGAAGTATATAGATGTTGCCAAAGGAATTGGGGAACGGGCCCATGAAATCTATACCCTAGATATCAAATATCTCGCATGGAATGATACTGGTCAGAGGCATCTGGTTCGTGGCCCCGATATTTCCTGTAGCTTGACATCGAGGGCATGAAGTGCAATACATGTAATTGTCTTTGAAAATGGTTGGCCAATAAAGACCAGCCTCAAGGACTTTCATTGTTGTTTTCTTTGATTCAAAATGGCCACCTTCTGTCGAGGAGTGGCAGAATCTCAAGATCGAGGGCACTTCATCCATGGTGACGCACCTCCTTATGAGTTGATTAGAGCAATACTTCCAAAGATAGGGGTTGTCCTATATATAGTACTTTGATTTCTTTTGGATACGCTATCTCTCGGATGGTGAGGAATCGGCAGGGAAAGATCCAGTGGCGATGAAATTGGCTATATCTGAGAACCACGGGAAATGAATAGCATGGGCAAGACACAAACGCTCATCAGGGAAATTATCGCTGATAGGCACTCGCAAGTCATCCTCTTGGGCAGGAAGTCTGCTTAAATGATCCACTACCATATTTTCTCTTCCTCTCTTATCCTTGATCAAGATGTCAAATTCTTGTAACAACAAGATCCACCGAATTAGTCGAGGCTTTGCATTAGCCTTCGTCAATAAGCATATAAGGGCCGAATGATCCGAATATATGAGAACGTGGGATCCCAAGAGGTACTGCAGGAACTTGTCGAGGGCATAGACTACTACCAAGAGTTCCTTTTCTATGGTTGTGTAGTTCTGCTGTGCTGGATCCAATAACTTGGAAGCATAGTAGATGACGTACGTCTCTTTGTCCTTCTTCTGACCCAAAACAGCGTCAAGGGTATGATTGCTAGCATGAATGATTGGAGCGGAGATAAGCCTGTTCTTTAGAGTTTCGAAGGCAACTTGGCAAGCCTCATCAAAATCAAAAGTAACATCTTTCTGGAGCAGACGACACATGGGTTGAGCGATTTTAGAGAAGTCCTTGATAAACCGTCTATAAAAGCCTGCATGCCCTAGAAAAGATTCCACATCACGAACACAGGCTGGGTAAGGTAAGGATTCAATCACTTCAATCTTGGCTTTGTCAACTTTAATTCCCTTGCCCGAGACAATATGACCCAGAACGAGGCCTCGATCCACCATGAAGTGGCATTTTTCAAAATTCAGGACAAGATTGGTTTCTATGCAACGCTCTAGACACTTCTTCAATTTGGATAGACATTCCGAGAAAGAATTTCCATAAACAGTAAAGTCATCCATGAAGACCTTGATACCGTCTTCGACCAGTTCAGAGAAAATACTCACCATGCAGCGCTGAAAGGTGGCGGGAGCATTACACAAGCCGAAGGGCATACGCCTGTAAGCAAAGGTGCCGAAAGGGCACGTGAATGTGGTCTTCTCCTGGTCTTCAGGGGAAACTGGGATTTGATGGAAATCGGAGTAACCGTCTAGACAGCAATAGTGCATTTTACCCGCGAGACATTCCAACATTTGGTAGATGAAGGGAAGAGGGAAGTGGTCTTTCCTGGTGGCAGCATTCAGTCGGCGGTAGTCAATGCACACACGCCACCCATTCTGGATTCTAGTGGGAATAGATTCGCCATCTTGCCCAATGGTTATGGTGATGCCAGTTTTCTTGGGCACGACCTGAATCGGACTAACTCATGGGCTATCAGAGATAGGGTAAATAACACCCGCATCTAGCAATTTCAACACTTTTTTCCTCACTACTTCCATCATGGGTAGGTTCAACCTGTTCTGAGGTTAGCGTATGGTCTTGCTAACATCCTTCAAGTGAATATGATGAGTGCATAACGCTAGTGACAAGCCCTTGATATCTGCGATGGTCCAACCTATGGCTTGTCTAAATTCCTTCAACAAGGAAATTAGCTCAGATTCCTCATAATCATTGAGTTTATTGGAGATGATGACGGGCAGGGATTCAGAGGGGCCGAGATAAGCATAATTCAGATGGGAAGGCAGTGGTTTCAATTCGAGGCCTGGAGCCTGATCAATAGATGGAGATAACCTGACATGGTCTGGGCAATTAGGAGACATCATTGTGGTCTCATTCGGGACAATAACGCACTCTTCTAGGGCAGCGACAACAAAATGCAGCTCAGGAGGTGTGGAAAGTGTCGAGGCCACGACATCTAGAAGAGTTGGCGTTAGACTCTTGTCAAGGGCAAGTTATAAAGGGTCAGTAGAATGAAGTTCAGCAAGTTCCTCAATAGAAGGGTCAATCACATCAATATAGTTAACATTGGAAAATTCAGAGGGGTATCGCATGGCCTCTAGCATATTGAACTTGATGATCTCCCCATCAAACTCGAGGGAGATGGTTGCGTCATGAACATCAATCTTTGCTCGGGCAGTGGCCAGAAATGGTCGACCTAGAAGTACATCCGTTGACTTGGTGGAGTCCTCGTTCTCTATCGCAATGACATAAAAATCGGCTGGGAATAAGAATTCGCCCACTTAGACCAAAACATCGGTGATGATCCCCTCGGGGTAGATGATAGAATGATCAGCAAGTTGAATAACAAGGCTGGTAGGTCGTAGAGGCTCGAGACTAAGACTGTTATAGATGATCAAGGGCATGACATTAATGTCTGTCCTCAAATCGCACATGGCCTTCCCGATGTCGATTGTACCAATTCAGCAGGGAATGATGAACATTCCTTGGTCTTTGAACTTCGGAGGAATCTTCCTTTGGATGTGGGTAGAAGCGTTAGCTCCTACACTGATCTTGTTAACTTCGGCTATTTTACACTTGTTCGTGCATAACTGTTTCAGGAACTTGGCGTAACAAGGCACATTCTTAACTGCTTGAAGGAGGGGGATGTTTACAACCACTTTGTTGAGCATATAGAAGATCTCATGATCTTCCTTGTCTTTCTTGGATTTGATCAATCTTTGGAGAAATGGGGGCTCGAGAATCTTGTGAATATATTCCTAGGTGAATTCGGGTGGATTAGGGTCATTCCTCGGTGAACCTCTAGGAGAGCGGATTCTTTCTTCCATGACCTCGACGATACTAGGCACTTTCGGGCTCTTTGTTCTGGGTTTCGGCTTAAGTTCATAATCGAGGGAGTTTCCAATATCGGAGGCCGGATGTGCCGGAGGTGTCAAGCTCGTTCCACTTCGCAGAGTCACTACACAGACATTGTGCTTCAGATTGGTTTTGGTTTGGGGTGGAAATCTCCCTTGATTCTTCAGTTCCTTCATCTCTGCTATCACGGTGCTTAATTGCTTTCGAAGTTCGTCTATCTCCTTTTGCTGTTCAGGGTTCCGAGGTGGTTCTGTATTCGGGGGCACGACGAAAGGATGCATGTTATACGTGGGTCGGGGTCTAAAGTTATGCATGTTAAGGGGAGGGGGTAATTTTCGTAAGGATGTTGTTGTTGGTTAGGGCCCGATGGCTGAGGGTTTGGAACTTATCCTAGATTCGGTTGTTTCTAGCCCTGGTTGTAGTTTTGACCGTAAGGGGATTGATTGTACTGGCCAGCAGCGTTCACTTGAATTTCGTCTGGAATATGGGGGCATGCATCCATGGGGTGGTCCACGAAATTACATATTTGACAGGCCTTGACTGGCATGGATTGTCCTGCCACGAAATTCTGAAACAGCGCTGTAAGGGCGGTCAGTTGATTCTGTAGCGCAGCTACTTGGACATCTTGGCCACTACTGTTACCAACTTCAGATGTAGCATTCTTGGCCATGAGTTCGATGGTGGCCTTGGAAGCTGCTGGTGTGAGAGCAGTGAGAGAACCATTGGCGGCAACGTTGAGAAGGACCCTATCGTGAGCCTTGAGGCCTTCACAGAAATACTGAATAAGGGCGTGCTCGCTAAGGTTGTGCGAGGGGCACATGGACTGCATTTTCAAAAATCTTTCATAATACTGGGCTAGATCCTCTTCTTCATGATGCACATTGTTGTCATGGTCTTCCATGGCTGGAAAATAAAAATGAGCGGCTATTGGGTTTTCAAGACCTCGATGAAGGTAGGCTAGGTCTTGGAAAAACTGATGGTCTTGGTCGGCCAGATTGGAAGGTTGTCTTTCGACGGCAGGATGAGGGATTCCTCTACGCTAGGCAAAAGGTCCTCTTTCTGTTCTGGTCAATTCGAGATCTAGAGGGAGTAGATTTGGTGCAGATCTCCTAGTCATACAAGTAAAAAGAAAATAATTAGTACCGTTCAATCCCTGGCAACGGTGTCAAAATTTGATCGTCACTCAAATATACTTATATTTTCCTGATGCCTAAATGCACAAATAAATGTGTAAAGGACAAGACAAGGTCGAACCACAGAGATTGAAGGAATAATATTTGAGTTTCAATGTATGACAGAGGAGAAATGTTACCAAATATGAACGTAACACAGGGGGTTTTATATTGATTGACGAATCAATCAACGCAGAAGTGGGAGCTAACAAGACAAATAATTAAACCACGAATCACAACACAAAAGTAACAAATATTCGAGGGCATGCAAGTAAAGAACAATCAAGGGTAAGATAGCTAAAAATAGTTCAAGGGCAAGTAAATAAGAAAAGCAGTAAAGAGATATTAATTTGATGGGAAGAGATCTTAGCAAAAGGTATTCTCGGGTTGCATTTCAGGTCAGTTAATCATTGGCACAAAAATAGTCCAAACTCATGCATAGACCTTGATAAGATTCGGACTTCTGGAAAATCAGGACGAGGACGGTGGCAGCTCGGGGTTACTGTAGCAGACGTCGAGGGTACCTGCAAAGCGCCGGAGGGGGGCTCCGGCGTAGACACTCCGATGCTTAAGTTAGTAAGGCGGTTCAAAAATGGCAGAAATTCCAGTAGCAATCTTAGGCTTACCTTGCGTTTCAAATGGTGGGGTATTTATAGGCCACACGAGGGCATTACCTATACGGGGAGGCATTATCGGGGGAGATAACGCCTCAGGTGACGTCATGGGCGGTAGCTTTAAGTGACGTCATGGATGCCTTGGGATGGGATATTGTCGTGCGTGTGGATAGATGACGCGTGAGACCCCCCCCCCCCCCCCCCCCCGCTGATGTCGACCATCCCAGGATTTTTTGCCTACTAAGGGGTGTCAACCTTTCGCGGCTGACCCCTAACAGGTGCGGTAGTGTTCCGACCTTTACACTAGTACAAGGACGATAATACCCTTGGGGTTGCCTTAATTGTTATCATAAGCCTAACTGAAAATGAGCCCGAGTGTTTACCAAGGGCTATCGCTCCAGCTTCTGATAACAATCAAGACAGCCCTAACGGTGCTACCACACTTGCGGCTCCCGCCGGGACGATTTCCCCTAAGACCCATAGGATATCTTCATATCGCCCCAGAATCGGCGAAGGATTCCTAGGATGGTCGACATCAGCGGGGGGGGGGGGGGGGGTGATATGGCCCGAGTTCCTCAAGAGCTTGAGCTCGTCCGCGAATGGAGCCGGATCTAGTCTCACTTACGGTTGGAGTTGGATTGAAGCGGATGGATGATGGATCGGATCGTTTGAGAGGCGGAACAAGTTGCAGCGGAATGTTTAAAGGAAAATACAAAGGAAATGGATGATTTGATAAAGGAAAAAGGAAGGTGTCTTATATATTTATAATGGGATTTCGGACATAGAAGTTTGGAGGAAACCCTCTTGGCAACGAAGGCCAAGCAACCTTCCTATGACAAACGACTAACTAAGATCTTCTCCAAGGTTGGCTTGATCATCAATGGAGGATGATGAGCAAACGAATTCCTTGAAGGAGAAAAGCTACGGCTCTAAGAACCTAGAGTAGCTAATGGCTTAAGGCTTTTGGGAAATAACTCACAAATCAAAAAGCAACCTAAAAATGAAGGCAAGTTCTTCATTTTATAGGGGAACTATATACATGGGCTAAGACCCAAATACCCTTGGACAAAGGGGCACGTCATCCATGGGACACGCGAGCTCTCTTGGCCGTTTGACGCGTCTCTTGTACGGCCGAGTGACAAGATGCTTGCGCGGGCGTGTTGCTTGGCTCGTGTGCGTCCGAGTGGCTGGGTGCGGGTGTGTGTTGGGTCGAGTGGTGTTGCGATGCCGTGGCCACGTTCTGGGGTGCGGTTTGGGTGCGATGCTTTGCCGAAGCCTTAACGATGGGCTTTGGCGCAGTCTTGATGCTAGCCGCGTGTGTGACCTTTGCGATAGACGTGGGCTCAGACTCGGGCGGAAGGCTGCGAGTTGAGTTGCTGGTGTGGCTTCTAGGCTCGGACTCGGACTCGAGCGTGAGGCTGCGAGTCGAGTCGTTGGCGTGGACGCATACGCTCCATTGGGCTTCGGTCTTCATGCTGCTTTCCTCAGCCCTAAGCGCTCGGATGAGTAGGCTGAACAAGTCTCGGCCTCTCAAGGCGTGGCTACGCGTGGCTTTGGATGGGCCTTGGGCTTGGGCTATATCATCCCCTCCCCCTTCGCAAGGATTCGTCCTCGAATCCTCACCGTTGCTCTCCTCTAGCTCGTCGTTTTCATCACCTTCAAAGAAAGGTGAAAGATCATTAATATTGAAAGAAGGGTTAGTGTTGCCGTAAGAAGAAGGCATGTCAAGAACATATGCGTTATCATTAATTTTCTTAAGGATGAGAAACGGGTCGTCTCCCCGTGGGCTAAGCTTGCCCGCCCGGCGCTCCTTGGTCAAGTGAACCCACACCAAGTTGCCGACTTCAAATGAGCGAATGTGGCGCCCGGCGTCACGCTTTTTGATTAAGTTGGCGTTGATGGCTTCGATGCGGTTCTTGGCCGTGCGATGCATCTCGCTCACCTTGGCTGCCTTTTCCTCGCCATCTAGACTAGCACATGTAGACAAAGGAAGGGGTAGCAAGTCTATGGGGTGAGTGGGTTAAACCCATAGACAAGCTCAAACGGGGAGTAGCGAGTTGAAACATGCATGGTACGGTTATAAGCGAACTCTATGAATGGAATGCATTCTTCCCATGACTTAGGGTTTTGTTTGATCATGATGCGCAACATGGTTCCTAGGGTCCTATTGACCACCTCGGTTTGCCCATCCGTTTGGGGATGGTACGAGGTAGAGAAAAGCAATTTCGTCCCTAACTTAGCCCAAAGCACCCTCCAAAAGTGCGCTAGGAATTTACTATCCCTATCGCTCACGATTGTTCGAGGCATGCCGTGGAGCCTAACCACCTCACGAAAGAATAAAGCTACAATGTGAGAAGCATCATTAGTGGAATGGCAAGGAATGAAATGGGCCATCTTTGAAAAACGGTCCACAATGACAAAAAGTGAATCTTTCCCATGCTTGGTACGCGGAAGGCCTAAAACAAAGTCCATCGAGATATCATGCCATGGGTGTGAACCAACGGGAAGTGGCATGTAACGCCCATGATTAATGCTCCTAGTTTTAGCCTTCTTACATGCAAGACAATTGCCAACTACCCGTGCTACCATTCTTTTCATTTTCGGCCAATAAAAATGCTCCTTTAGTGTGCTTAGGGTTTTGTCAATGCCGAAATGCCCCATCAAGCCCCCTCATGTGCTTCTCTTACTAAAAGTTCTCGGGTGCTACAAATAGGCATGCATAATTTCCCCTTTCTATACAAGAAACCCTCATGCAAGGAAAACTCATAACAACCCCCATTGGAGCACGCAAGATGCACATCCTTAAATTCCACATCATCGGCATAAAGAGAAGTAATGTGCAAAAAGCCTAGCATGCGGGCTTGCAAAGAGGTGAGGAGTGCGTACCTTCGGGATAATGCATCCGCAACGATGTTATCCTTGCCCTTAAGGTATTTGATGTGGTAGGGAAACCTCTCAATGAACTCGAGCCACGCGGCGTGTCTCTTGTTGAGTTTCCCTTGCCCCTTGAGATACTTAAGGCTAAGGTGGTCCGTGTGGACCACAAACTCCCTCGGGGTCAAGTAGTGCTCCCATACGTCCAAAGCCCTCACAAGCGCATACAACTCCTTATCGTAAGTGCAATAGTTCAGCTGCGCCGCCTTGAGCTTCTCGCTAAAGAAAGCCACGGGTCTCTTGTCTTGCTTCAACACGGCCCCGATTCCTATCCCACTCGCATCGCATTCAACCTCAAAGGTCTTCTCAAAATTCAGGAGAATGAGGACCGGGCTCGAGGTCAGCCTTTCCTTGAGTGTGACAAAGGCTCGCTCTTGTTCCTTGCCCCAAATGAAAGGAACATCCTTTTTAGTGAGCTCATTCAGTGGTGCGGCGATTGAAGAGAAGTCCTTGAGGAATCGGCGGTAGAAGCCCGCAAGGCCATGGAAGGATCGGACCTCCCCCACGGTGGTGGGCGTGGGCCATTCGACGATGGCTTGAACCTTGGTCGGGTCCACTTTGAGCCCCTCGGATCCTACAATAAAACCAAGGAAATGGACCTCTCCCAAGCAAAACTCACACTTGGAGAGCTTGGCATACAACTTGTGCATGCGAAGGGTTAGAAACACTTGGTGCAAGTGGCCCAAATGGGCTTGTGGAGAAGTGCTATAAACAAGGATATCATCAAAATATACCACCACAAAATGGCCTATGAAAGGCCTCAAAACATGGTTCATGAGTCACATGAATGTACTAGGTGCGTTGGTAAGGCCAAAAGGCATAACAAGCCACTCATATAACCCAAACTTAGTCTTAAAAGCCGTTTTCCATTGGTCACCTTCATTCATTAGTATTTGGTAATAACCACTTACTAGATCGATTTTAGAAAACATTTTAGCTTTGCACAATTCGTCTAGCATGTCATCTAGGCGCGGGATTGGGTGAGAGTATTTCACGGTTACCTTGTTAATAGCACGGTAATCCATGCACATCCTCCATGTGCCGTCCTTCTTAGGTACAAGAATCACCGGCACCGAGCAAGGGGAAAGGCTTTCCCTTATGAACCCTTTGGCCAACAGCCCTTCCACTTGAGTTTGCAACTCTTGCGTCTCCTTCGGGTTACACCTATAGGCTGGCCTATTAGGTAGTGCGGACCCGGGCAAGAAGTCAATCCTATGCTCTATGCCCCGTGTTGGCGGAAGACCTTCGGGTATCTCCTCCGGAAAGACATCCTCGAATTCCTGCAAAAGAGGGGAAAGCATACTAGGCAAAGCAACGTTAGGGTTAGTGGTATTCAAAGAGAGGAATTTAAAGCGAATTAAAATGCAAGGCTTGCGCATAATGAGCGCGTGCCGAATGTCCCTCCCCTTGGCCATGTAGCTCCCTTTTCTCTCCACTCTCGCCTCCTTTGAGGCCTCACTAGTTTTCTTAGTCTTTTCAAACTTGGTTTTCCCACTCGATTCTCCCATTTTCTCTCCACTCATCTTACTTTCTTCTCTCGGCGCATGCTCTTTGTTTTCATGCCCGCTGTTTTCCCATTGAATCCCACTTCCTTTCTTCTCTCCACTCCACTCACTTCCTTTCTTTTTTGTGAACGGCAGCCGAGATTTCAAAGGTGGCGCATGCCTTTTCCAACTTAAGTTGGTCCTCATACACTTGGCTTGGCGGTAGTGGCGGGATGCAAAACTTGTGGCCCTCATGTTCCAACTTGTAGGTATTCCGAAAGCCATCATCGATAGCCTTGCGGTCGTATTGCCAAGGCCGCCCTAGTAGTAAATGGCTTGCGTGCATCGGGGCCACGTCGCAAAGCCTTTGGTCCTTATATCCACCAATGTTGAAAGGTAGAAGGACTTGCTTTTGCACCTTCACCGTGTTCCCATCATTAAACCAATTTAGCACATACGGATGAGGGTGCTTGGTGGTGGTAAGCCCAAGCGAATGCACTAAGAGGGTACTAGCCACGTCGGCACAACTACCATTGTCCACTATTATGGACACAACCATCCTGTTAGCCGTGCCCCTTGTGTGGAACAAATTCTCGCGTTGGGCAATGGACGCGTCATCTTCCCTCCCTTTCAAACTCAAACTCCTTCGCACTACCAAACATTGGGGCACTTCCACGTGATCATACTCATCACTATCCGTGCTCGAGTGCCCATCGTCTCCCCAACATTCCTTTGGCCTCGTTTCCTCCTCCTCCTCCTCTTCACTCACTATTTCACCGCTCTCCCTCATGACCATGATAGTCCAGTTGGGACACTCGGCCCTCATGTGGCCCTTGCCCCTACACTTGAAGCATGTGATGTCTCGGGTGGGTGTCCTTGTGGGTAGGTTAGGTGCGGGTGCCGCGGCCGTAGGCTTAGGGGTTATGGTGTTTGGTTGGGTGTATGGCTTAGGGGTGTAGGCTCGGTTGGTGTTTGGGGTGGTTGCAGGTGCTTTGGTGGGGTTTTGCCATGGCCTCTTGAAGGTGTTAGCGGGGGTAGAAGGGGTAGTAGTAGGGTGGGTGTGTTTCGGCTTCTGGCTCACTTGTCTTTCCACCTTGAGGGCTAGATGAAACATCTCGTCTAGTGTGGTGTAGGTGTAGAAGTCTAGGGGATCGGCAATCTCCTTGTGAAGCCCTGCCAAGAAACGGGCCATGGTGGCCTCCACCTCCTCTCGAATATCAGCCCTCATGAGCAATGTCAACAACTCATGGTAGAACTCACTAACGCTCTTGGTCCCTTGACTCAAGCGTTGAAGGCGTCGGTGCAAGTCTCGCACATAGTATGGAGGGACGAACCTGCGCCTCATCTCAAACAGTAGCTCACCCCAAGTAGCCACGGGTGCCCTCCCTTCGAACCTCCTATTGATCTCAATACGGTCCCACCAATGTATGGCCATACCGACAAACTCAACGATGGCCAATCTCACCTTCTTTTCTTCCGAGTAGTTGTAGTTGGCAAACACCCTCTCCATCTTGTTCTCCCATTCAAAGTAGGCCTCGGGCTCGTCCTTGCCCTCGAATTGTGGTAAGGTCATCTTTGGATTACGGTGGTCATGCACATGATCCTCGTGGTGCCTATAGGGACGCTCGTCATACCCGTCCTCATATTCCCCGTGCCCCGGTGGCTCATATGGCGGTCCCTCGGGTGCTTACGGCCTACGCCCTCCCCTAGCCCTTCGTGGCTCATAGAAAGGTGGCCGGTGTGGTAGGGGCCTCTCTTGGAACCCCCTCGGGGCGCTCCCTTGAGGGTTGTGCTGCTCAGATCGGTTGTGGGTGTTGCGGGTTAGGTTTTGGGTGGTGTCTAGGTAGGGTCTAGGCCCGTGGTTTGGTAATGGGTCTCGGTAGCTTTGGAGAGCGTGTTGGTGTGCGTCATAGGGCTCGGTGTAAGGGTTGAATCTAGGCGGAGCCGAATGGTGTAGTTGGGGCCTTGGTGCGAGAGGGCCTCTTCGGACCCCTTCCTCCTCACTAGGGCAACTCCCTTCGGCCTCTACCTCGTTAGTGTCGAACCCGTAGTAATCCACGTCCTTGGGGTTCCTTGGTCGGGTTCTTTGGTGGTAATGGACTAGTGGCTATTGTGGGGGTATGTGTCGGGATGGTTGGGATGGGGGCTCTTTATGTGGGTTGAGGGTTGGGGTGGTTTTGGCAGTGAGATCAGCAAGGGCTTTTAGGATGGCCGCGTTGGTCTCCTCTTGGCAAGCCCACCTCTCGGCCATTTGGGCAGCGAGGTCCACCCTAGCCGGGCTGGCTCGGGTGCCTCCATCCGGTGCCCTTCCCTCAAGTCTTCCCATGTTGGTGGATTGGGTTGAGTCACCTCCCGAATGATGGCTTCGCGCCATGTGCCGTACCTACAAAACGAACAAACGCAAGTGGCTATATAAACGAGTTAGTGCGCTCCCTCTCGTGTTTCTTCTCGTGTTTCTCTCTTCCCTCTATTGTTCTCCCCACCTCGCGTCACTCTTCTCCCTCAAGCCCAGTCCTTAGACTACTTGACTCTAAGAAAGCAAGAAAAGGCACGGAAGACACAATGACAACTAGGCACGCAAGAAAGGTAAGGGAAAACCTAGGTGTTGTGCGAAAGTGTAAGGATGCGCAACAACTTGGCTTTAGAGTGGATATAATTGAGGAAACAATAAAGCAAACCAAGGACACGAATGAAAGCAAGCGCAAACTACTCAAGAAACAGCACGGAACAACAGCAAGGCAATCACACAATGCAATCAAGCTATGCACAAACCATGGACACACGTTGACAAGGCTCAAGCCCGAACGCAAGCACTTACTAAGTCTCGACTTTCTTTTTCCCCACCTCGGGTCCCTTGCTTTGACTCAACGAATTCTTAATAATTTTTTTTGAATTCCCTTTGTTTGTTTTGAATTCCTTTTTTTTCTTTTTTGAATTCTAATTAATTAATTTTTTTTATTGAGTGCAAGAGATTCCCAAGATGACCTATTGATTGCCGACCATAGAGATATAAGTTGTGCAATGATAAGGTGTGTGCGCGTATCAAGGGTGATAAGGGCTTTAGGTGATATGAGCAAGTGTGTGTATCAAGGTGTGATAAGAGGAGTAGGTGATATGAGCAATGTGTGTATCAAGGTGTGATAAGAGGAGTAGGTGATATGAGCAAGTGTGTGTATCAATGATTGATAGGTGGGTGCGGTTATAAATGATTGGGTGAGGGTACTATTATAGATTTTAGGGTTGGTGCCGTCGGCCTCACATGCACTTAGTGACTCACCTAATGACTCACACAAAGGACAAAACGTACCAAGGACACTTGGCTCATCTTTTATGGGTGACCAACAACTCACAAGAACACCAACTTGCTTCGTGACCAAAGAGATGAAGAAAACGATTTTAATTCAGCACAAACACAATACAAACGATTTATGGTGTTTTAAATGGATCAAACACACGTAAAAACTCAAGAACACGAAAATGACCCAAATGGTCCAAAATGACCGAAATGACAATGGGGTGATTTTCAACCGTGGAAGTACCTCAAAAATGAAGTGGAAGCAACCTAGAGACAGCTGGAGCTCCGCTACCACATGATATGGCCCGAGTTCCTCAAGAGCTTGAGCTCGTCCGCGAATGGAGCCGGATCTAGTCTCACTTACGGTTGGAGTTGGATTGAAGCGGATGGATGATGGATCGGATCGTTTGAGAGGCGGAACAAGTTGCAGCGGAATGCTTAAAGGAAAATACAAAGGAAATGGATGATTTGATAAAGGAAAAAGGAAGGTGTCTTATATATTTATAATGGGATTTCGGACATAGAAGTTTGGAGGAAACCCTCTTGGCAACGAAGGCCAAGCAACCTTCCTATGACAAATGACTAACTAATATCTTCTCCAAGGTTGGCTTGATCATCAATGGAGGATGATGAGCAAACGGATTCCTTGAAGGAGAAAAGCTACGGCTCTAAGAACCTAGAGTAGCTAATGGCTTAAGGCTTTTGGGAAATAACTCACAAATCAAAAAGCAACCTAAAAATGAAGGCAAGTTCTTCATTTTATAGGGGAACTATATACATGGGCTAAGACCCAAATACCCTTGGACAAAGGGGCACGTCATCCATGGGGCACGCGAGCTCTCTTGGCCGTTTGACGCGTCTCTTGTACGGTCGAGTGACAAGATGCTTGCGCGGGCGTGTTGCTTGGCTCGTGTGCGTCCGAGTGGCTGGGTGCGGGTGCGTGCTGGGTCGAGTGGTGCTGCGATGCCGTGGCCACGTTCTGGGGTGCGGTTTGGGTGCGATGCTTTGCCGAAGCCTTAGCGATGGGCTTTGGCGCAGTCTTGATGCTAGCCGCGTGTGTGACCTTTGCGATAGACGTGGGCTCAGACTCGGGCGGAAGGCTGTGAGTTGAGTTGCTGGTGTGGCTTCTAGGCTCAGACTCGGACTCGGGCGTGAGGCTGCGAGTCGAGTCGTTGGCGTGGACGCATACGCTCCATTGGGCTTCGGTCTTCATGCTGCTTTCCTCAGCCCTAAGCGCTCGGATGAGTAGGCTGAACAAGTCTCGGCCTCTCAAGGCGTGGCTACGCGTGGCTTTGGATGGGCCTTGGGCTTGGGCAATATCAGGGGGGACTTACGCGACTCTATACGCACGGCACAATCCCATCCTAGGGACCCACGAGGTTATCATTCCCGGCAGCGCCGTCCGATATCGCTCATGACGTCATCCATCGGTATCGCTTGTGACGTCACCATCAGACATCGCCTGGATTGTTATCGCCAGGTATCGTCGAATAGGCCTATAAATACCCCTACTTTTCCAATCTGAAGGTAAGATCGAGATCACTCAGACGAACCTCTGTTATTTTTGAAACCCGAACTGGCTTAAGCATCGGAGTGTCTACGCCGGAGCCCCCCTCCGGCGCTTTGCAGGTACATCCGGCACCGACCGCCACCGTTCCGATCAGGCACGACTCCGAATCTTACAAGATCGACGTTGAGTCTTATCAAATGGTGCTTCCATTGAGAGCTTTGGTATATTAAGTGAGCGTCCTTAATAGCCAAGCTCCGTCTAGGCGGAAGATTGGAACGGTCATGATCACGGGATCGGAGCCAATCCGATCATCATCCTCTAATATCCCTTTCTCAATCCGCAGACAGTTATTCCCTTTTGCTACTGCTGATCTTTCTATGACGACACAACTAATTATTTCGGGATCTCTGAACCTCTCGGCTGGAATTGCTGGGGGACTGACCTCCTCGCAGACGGACATCTTGTCATCTCAGATAGCGGGATCTGATTTCTCCACTCCTCTTTCGGGGGGATCTGTGCTCAACCGTGAACATCCCTTTGCAATGGAAATAGCGGCCTTTCGTTCTCGGCTGGAATATTTGACTGAAATGGCTGCAAGAGTCACGCCTGGTGCTTCTGGATCTAGTCTCCCTCCCCGCGTCATGTTCACACCATCTATTGTTGCTGATCGACCTTTATCACCGTTATTTCCAGAAAACTTCCAGATGCCTTTATCCGCGGGAAATCCTCCGATTAGTGTTGAGCAGTTTACTCAAGGAAGAGTAGAGGCTTACGTACCACAAATGCCGCAAGGTCTCCTCCTGCCAGGGGACAGGCAACTTGAGGGGGTTAGGAACCGGTGGGATGGACGGAGGGAAGGAGCCAACAGAAGCGTGTCTCCTGAGTACAGTGAAAGATCCAGTAGTCGAAGGTATCGAAGTCGTTCGCACAGGAGCTGCAGTCGATCTCCTAGACGACATCTTACGCCAGAACCACGAAATAGGGGGCGTCAGGTCGAAATGTCTTCTCCGCGTCAGGCGCGTGAAATTCTTGATGATACATCGGGCCACCCATTTAGCCGTCGTATAAGGCGTCACAGGGTCAGTCGGCGCGTGAAGCTTCCCACTGATATTTATGATGGCACCAAGGATCCCATCTCCCACATTAATAAAGTGAAGGATTTTGTTCAGTTTCAGACCCACAGTGATGTGGCGTTATGCCAAATATTTGTTATGACATTATCGGGTGTTGCGCGTCTTTGGTTTGAGGGTCTCTCTGGTGGATCCATTAATAATTTCTCACAATTAGAATCTAAATTCTGGAGCAGATTTAGCACGGCAATTCCAATCAGGAAATCTGCCGCCGCGTTATTTGACATACAACGAAGGCCTCAAGAAACCTTAAAGGAATTTCTTAGTCGCTTCGATTTGGAAATGTCCTTAACGCCGGGCGTTACTATTGATTTTGTTATAGAAGCTCTGAAAAGGAACTGCCGCTATGGAAAGCTGAAAGACGCGCTCATGGTGGACCCTCTAGTAACTTTAGATGCGTTGAGGCTTAAAGCCCACAATTACGCAAAAATGGAAGAGGAAGAAAATAGAGATAAGACGTATAACGCGCCGCATGGGACATCTTAAATTACTACTGCTCCCGCGAAGCTACTACCTGACGACCATTTTATCGACGATTACGCCAGGTGGAAGGACCATATCCCCAAGGCCTCCAACAAACAGAAGGGTCATTTTTCGAAGGGAAAAACCGGTGGTTCCCCCTCTCGACGTCACGGGGATTCTTATAAGAATCAGACGTACGACCCAGATTTTCCTTCTCTTAACGTACCTTGGGCAGAGATTTTAGCGATAGCAGAACAGCAAAATCTTCCCATCCGCTACCCCGCGCCTACGAAACCAGGAGTGCTTCTAGGGAGAAGGGAGAATGCTTATTGTAAATTCCACAAAGCCAGGGGTCATTCCACAGAAGCGTGCAGAGAGTTAAGATCGGCGATAGAACGTTTGGTGGAAGAAGGATATTTAGGAGAATTTGCCACCCAGATAAGAGAAGATGCCAGAAATAATCTCATCAAAAGGACAGCAGACGAACCACCAGTTCCTCCTCGCGTGCCGCAGAAGGATGATGCTCCTAGAGGTAAAGACAGGGAAACTCTTACGGTTGATGACGAATATATCCCTATGATTAACATTATCGCGGGAGGAACCCCTTATATGGACGAATCAGAGCATCTGACAGCCGCGAAAGGAGACAAGCGCACACGTGATGGCATGACAAAAAAAGGAGATGCGATAGGCATATTGGATCGAATGATATTATCCTTTTCCGAAGAGGATGAGAAAGGCGTCGTCTATCCGCACAATGATGCATTGGTGGTTACGCCCGTCATCGCCAGTCATGGAATCAGAAGAACTCTTATCGATAACGGGAGCGCGGTGAACCTCTTTTCGCTGGAAGCATACAATCTCATGAAACGACCTGATAATGAGCTAACGCCTAGCAAACGGCCTATAGTTGGCGTTGATGGGGTTCCAATCCCTGTCACGGGGGTGATTACTTTGCCCATATACTTCCGAGAAGATACCTACAAACGATCAGAGAACCTGTTGTTCCTTGTTGTGGATCTGAATTTGCCTTACAATGTCGTGCTCGGACGACCTTTCCTCAACCGCTTTGGAGCGGTGATATCTCAGAAGCATCTAAAGATGAAGTACCCCTCCTGGGATGGGGTAGTATCCATAAAGGGCGATCAAAAGCTAGCGGCGGAGTGCTAGTCGCTCATGACTCAAAGAAGCTGCGATAGGTACGTGTGTATAGTAGCGGACCCCTATGAGCAGAGTGATGAGAAGCGTGCTCAACCTCTGGACAAAATGGTACCCATTCCGGCAATCGGTATAGAGGAAGCAAGTTTCCTGATCAGTGAAAAACTCAGCCCAGCGGAAAACCTTCAACTGGCCCGACTGCTGAACAAATGCCAAGGAGATTTCGCGTGGAAACCCTCCGACATGCCAGGTATTTCGCGGGAAATAGCCAAACATCGGCTCAATGTGGACCCAGATGCCAGGCCGGTACAGCAAAAGCGACGCGCGTTCTCTAATGAAAAGGCGTTAGCTGTAGATAAGGAGGTAGCAAAGCTTCTTGACGCAGGGTTTATCCGCGAAGTTCAATATCCCACCTGGCTAGCGAACCCTGTCCTTGTTCCTAAGCCCAATGGGGATTGGCGTATGTGCATCGACTTCACAGATTTAAGTGATGCCTGCCCTAAGGATTGCTACCCGCTTCCTCGCATAGATCAGTTAGTTGATCAGACCGCTGGATACGCTTATCTAAGCTCACTGGACGCCAACTCTGGATACCATCAGATCCCCATGGCCCGGGAAGATGAAGAAAAGACTGCGTTTCTCACTCCAAATGCCACCTACTGTTATACGGCGATGCCGTTTGGGCTGAAGAACGCCGGGGCTACGTTCCAACGTATGGCCAACAAGATATTCGAAGAGCAAATAGGGAGGAATGTGGAAGCATACGTTGACGATATATTGGTGAAGAGCGCAAGCTTTCAAGATCACCTACGAGACTTAAAGGAAGTCTTTGACGTAATGAAAAGGTATCGCATGAAGTTAAATCCCCGAAAATGCATGTTTGCATTTCAAACAGGAAAATTCTTGGGCTACGTGGTCAGCCAAAAAGGCATCCTGCCTAACCCCTCAAAGGTTAAGGCCATACAAGACATGATATCGCCAAGAACCATTAAAGAGGTGCAAAGGCTAACAGGGCGAGTCATTGCCCTTGGGCGATTCATTTCCAAGCAAGGAGAAAAGTGTCTCCCTTTTTTCAAAGTCATACGCAAGAAAGCCTCATTCGGGTGGACCCCGGAATGTGAGGAGGCATTTATCGGGCTAAAGGATTACCTATCGTTTGACTTATTATTGACGAGACCCGAAGTAGGCGATACCTTATATCTGTATCTTGGCGCCGCAGATGAAGTGGTCAGTGTCGTCCTCATTCGCGATGATAACCACTCTCATCGCCCGGTCTATTTTGTGAGCCACGTCCTAAAGGATGCGGAGTTGTGATACGCATGAATCGAAAAGATAGCGTTCGCTCTTATACAAGCCACCCGCAAAATGGATCGATATTTTCAGTCTTATTCCGCTATCGTACTCACAGACCAGCCTCTGAAAAGAATATTTCGAAAGCCTGAATCTTCCGGAAGAATGTTGATTTGGGCACTCGAATTAGAATAGTACGGATTGAGGTATCAGTCTCGACCGTCCGTAAAGGCTCAAATCCTGGCTGATTTCATAGCGGAATGTACTTTTACAGAAGATCCTTTGGACGGCGTACCTGAAGCGGAATGGGGCGATATGGATCTCCCGTTCCAGGAAACCTACACGGACCTCTGGATCGTCCATGTGGATGGAGCCAAAAACCAAGAGCTGGCTGGAGCTGGAATCTTTATAAATGGGCCGCACGATATGCAAATACGATACGCCATTCGAATCCTACAGCCGTTATCTAATAACACGGCAGAGTATGAGGCGTTGCTAGCCTGGCTCAGAATAGGGAAAGGACTTTCCTCTAAAGGGAGGCACGATACCGGAAGAGCAGGAGACCTGCGTCTAAAAATCTGTGGTGATTCCAAGTTGATAATTGACCAGGTCTTGGGGCACTCTCAGGCCCGGGAACCCATCATGATTCAATATCTCGCCAAAGTAAAGCGAGAATTGTTGGAAATAAAGAAAGAGGGCATGCAGATCAGCTTCGAGCATATCCCCAGGGAGGAAAACGCTAAAGCTGACAACCTAGCCAAAATGGACGCGAATCCGGAAGCATCCATACCCAAGGGCGTATATTATCGTGAGCTATCGGTACCATCCTTCATGGAAGAGCAAGCGTCTTTATGTGTGGAGGAGCGTGAGAGCGACTGGAGAATTCCCGTAATCAAATTCTTGAAACACGAGGAACTGCCTGAGGATACCGCTGAAAAGAAGAAGGTACTGAGACAGGCAACTCGCTGTACTTACTATGACGGGGATCTGATTCGAAGATGTTTTTCTCACCCTGCCGCCAAATGTATAACTGAACAAGAGGGTCTTCACACCTTGTGCGAAATCCATGAAGGAGTATGTGGTATGCACGCGTCAGGCGGTACCTTAGCGGCACAAGTTTTCCGATCCGGATTCTACTGGCCCACCATCCGAAGAGATTGCCACAACTATGTGCAAACCTGCCCTAAGTGCCAGGAATTTGCCAAGATTCCTCGGCGGCCTGCCACTGAAATATCTGAAAGTATTGCCCCTTGTCCTTTTGCTAGATGGGGGATCGGTATCCTAGGCCCATTCCCAAAGGCAAGGTCTCAACTGAAATTTGTGATAGTGGCGGTAGACTATTTCACTAAGTGGGCAGAAGCTGAAGCGGTCGCCACAATCACGGCAGAAAAAACTTGGCGTTTCCTCAAATATCAAGTTATCATGAGGTTTGGCGTACCTCATATCCTTGTCAGCGATAATGGGACGCTGTTCACCAGCCAGTTCTTCAAAGACCAGTGCTCAGAATTTGGAATCGAGCAACGTTTTTCCTCCGTGGCTCATCCGCAAACTAATGGACAAGCGGAAGTAACCAATCAGAGCATCCTTAGTGGCATCAAGAAAAACCTAGAAGGGTCTAAAAAGAAATGGGCTGATGAGCTACCATACGTGATGTGGGCGTACCGCATGACCGTTAAGACTACCACCGGAGAAACACCTTTCGCGTTGGCCTTTGGGACCGAAGTTGTTACACCGGTGCAAATTGGAACCATGAGCCTACGGGTGGCTCACTTTCGGGAAGAACTGAATGAGGAAAGGTTATGAGCTAACCTGGACGCGTTACCAGAAGTCCGAGAGGAAATCCTTCTGAAAACGCAGCATTACAAACGAAAGATGGCCCGTTATCATAACAGGCGCGTCAAAGAACGGTTGCTGAAAGCCGGTGACCTGGTGCTCAGAGACAAGCGAGCGGCAGGGCAATGCATGGGAAAACTCAGTCCAAACTGGGATGGACCATATCGCGTCACCCACGTTGTCGGGAAAGGAGCCTATCATCTGGAGACTCTCGATGGTACACCCTTATCCAACTCTTGGAATATCGCTCGCTTGAAGTTATATTACTCTAGAATTTGATTTTATCTGCACCTTTGATTTATGTCAACCCTAACCATGACTAACGCTCGATGAGAGAGCTTTCGTGGAAGTTTGTGGTTGCCTTTATGCAGATAAAAAAGGGGGTATTTTGGGGAAGTGAAAAGTCCTATCCTTGTGATGGCCGGTCTTGATCAGATGGCCCATTAAGTGAGGGCACTACCCACCATACCTTGAATTAGCGTCGGATTGAAAGATCCTAGACGCCCCCGGGGGTGAAAAGTCCTATCCTTGTGATGACCGATCTTGATCAGATGGCTCATTAAGTGAGGGCATCACCCGGTATCTTTGGGAGTGAAAAGTCCTTTTTTTGTACTGACCGTTCTCGTGGAGACAGCCCAGCAAGATCAGCCACGCCCCAAAGAAATAGAAACTCCGTTCTAGAAACAAGAATCCTATCTTAACGACTGGGCTGCTGCAGCTAGGTCATTAAGTAAGGACACGGTTCTAGACGCGAGGGCAACGCCCAAAAGTGAAAATTCCCTAGCCTTGTGATAGTCGTCTCGATCTGACAGCTCTCTAAGACGAGGCACTTTAAGGGCCGATCGTGAAAATAGGGAAATGCGGAGAATCGTGAAATCCCGGCTAGTAACTAGATGTGTAATCCCTGGTGAAGTATAGAGCTGATAGCGAAAGCGATTCCCGCGGGTTCCAGGGTAACGCCCTATGATGGCAGCGAAAAGGCTCCTACGGGTAATTACTATCCCTCGTAATGTGTTTTTGTTACTGATGATTTACAATTGAGAATGCGCAGAATACTTTTCGGGCAGCGGAAGGAGTGAGGATCTCGTAAGCAGAGATATCGCTAGGCTTATCGAGAAAGTTAACCCAATACCAAATTCTGTAATTTTGGTGGGGAACGCTAAGGATCTATTCGGAAAAGTAAGCGCATTGGGAAAACATGGCAAAGATAACGCCAAAGGAGTTTGCAAAGAGGCGACTAAATAAAGGAAAGTCAGCAATAAAAGTGGCTTGAACACATCGAAATGTTTAAAGGGGGCTACAAACTTTGGTGGTCAAAATAATGAATAAAAATTTAGTGACGCTTGATCACTAAGGAAAGAGAGGTAAAGCCTCGAAGCACGTCAACCTTCGGGGTGCCTCCGTTTCCAGCCTGCCGCTTTAGCTTGGCGAAAGCCCTCCTCATTAAGATGGCCAGATCTTCGTTTGAAAGCGGCAGTGACCTCATCGGTTTTGTACGCGTCAACCCCGTGGACTTCTTCAAAGCAAGCAACCAAAATAGCGGCAGTCTGCTCGAAGTGCCACATGCTCCTATCGACTAACTCTTCCTCCAGGGCAGCTTTCTCCTTGGCCAGGGATGACTTCTCATTCTCCAAGGCAGTAACTTTGGCCCTCTCCGCTGCCAAGGCGACAGATTGTTCTTCTTTCTGCTTCTGATGAGCCAACAATAAGTTTGTACGCTCCTCCAGCAACTTTTTCTTCTCATTCCGCTCTCGTGCTAATTCTTCCAAAGAGGAGGAAAGAGAAGCAGCCTGATGCTGCGCTTCCTCCGCCCAGTAATGGAACTGCATCATATTTGTAAAAAGGTTGGAGCGTAATGAGTTCACCCTGTCAACCACGGGCCTGGAAAGGAAGGCTTCTCGTTCTGTCGCAGACGCCAGTACTTGGGAAGCCAGCAAAGCCGTAACCTCATCCGAGCCGTCACCCCCAGTACCGCCAGACCAGTGTTACGCAGATCGTACAGTGCAACTTGATGGGTCACAGTAACGGCCCCACTTAGCAGACTAAGATCCGCCACAAAGTTAAAGGTGGTACCTCATTCGCCATAACGGGCCTGTAGGGGGATTCTTGAAGGAACGAAGGCCAGAGGCAAAGGAGAGCGAGCCTGTGTGGACGAAACCCCTGGAGCAAAATAAGCGCCATGAGGCTGATAGCCTGAAAAATCTGGCATAACCTCCTGATATCCCATGTTGGAGGAATATGCGTGAACAGGACCACCAAAAGAATTGGGCGAAACCCTGAAAGTCTCGCCCGTGCCTAAATTCTCCAGAAATCCTGACGGATTCCCTCCCTGGAGAACAGCCGTAGAGTCAAACCCGTCCGCAGATCTGTTCTCCATCTCGGCGGTAGAGGAAGATGGATTTCTGCCCTCCTCTCCCAACCGCTATCTCTTCTTAGAGCCAGTCAGCGCATAGCCCAAATCCATATCGCCTGAGGGAAGAGCGGAGGTAGCGACAGCAATAGTGTCCTGCCAAAAACGCGATATGAAATAAAGAAAAGAAAGAAATCAAACAATGACAGACATACAAATGTAGTATATCGTGGCTAAAAGGCACCCTTACCATATCAGCGTTGGGAGGAGGTGCTTCTGAAGAGCCTGCCTAGTCCAAAGAAGGTGTAAGAGCGGCGACACTTCTCATTTTTCTCTTCTTTTTTCCTTTGGCAATGGCCTTAGGAGCCTTGGAAGAAGAAGAAGGCTGGGCAGGAGGAGCAGAGATGGTCACAAGGGGAATGCCTGAAGGAATGTCAGGATCCCCCACACCGGCCGAAGAAGAGGAAACTTGAACAAGAATAGCGGAAGTAGCTGGAAGATCGGTGGGGTTATCAGTTGCTTCTGTGGAAGTAGCTCTCTCTTTTTCTTCTCTCTCTTGAGCCCTTTTCAAGCGTCTCCTTAAGCTCTCAGGTTTATAGTTGGGATCCGTCGCTAGGAAAGCACAAAATAACGTCAGCATTAGTATCAGCGATAACAAAGAAAGGAGTAACGCGACACTCACGTTTAACACAAGATTGAATGTCCATTATACAAGCCACTTGACGAATGTGAACGCTGATTTCCAGTTTGAGCAATGTGTTTAACCAGTCTTGCTCACATTTCGGAAGGGTCCCTGGTCGGCTCCAGACGTTGTCATCCACGTTTTGGTTAAACCCAGATCGCCACCAGGAACCAAGATCTCCAGGAAGATCTATCACAAAAAACTCCTTTTTCCAGGCATCAACGAAAGACTCGATATGGAGGAGTTTCCAAGTAAAAGACTTCAGAGAGTCATCGTCAAAACGGGGCGATATCGTTATCACCCCCGGTATTTCATCAGCTTAAAAAGAGATTTAAGCAGTAGAAGGGAAGGGGAAGTAATCCCTTTGTATTTGCAAAGTTCCAGAAAAGCATAAACACAACAATATGCATTTGGGGATAGTTGGGCCGGAGTCAGATCGCCGACAACAAGCAATTCTTTGACAAAAGAGTCAATGGGAAGCCGAAAGCCATAACGGAACATTTGCGCATACATGACCCTACGATTGCCCGTCAAAACGTTGTTCAAAAGTAGTGACTCAGGGGCAACAGTGGTTTTATAATCATCAGGAATATCAGCATTATGGGCGGCCAAATGCTCACGGAGAGCGGCCTCAGATGTGATAACACTAGCCATAATATCCATCCTTTTCTCATCGGCAGATTTCGACTCAGTACGGCGAGTCTTAGCCATGGCAGAATTAAAGAATTAAAAGATGAAGAAGACGATGGAGGAGAAAGGAAATACCTTCAGAGAAAAGCACTTCAAAGAACCTTGAATAGTGGGGAGAAAATGAGACTGCTAAAAGAAAATATGAGAAATGGGATGATAAAAGAAAAGGGAAAAGAATAAATATTGGGTTTTATAACCCTAATGATCGAACGAAACGACAAATGCCACAGTCGTTGCGTGGAAGCGGCATAAGGAACAGACTCAGACAATGAGTACAATCCTAGAAAAGCGCTACAACGCCTCGGTTTAGGTAAAGTACTCAAGCACGCTAGCCCGTGGTGCTGGAAGAAATGGACACGTGTGCCTGCACAATCACGACTTTTCTAAGGAAAGGATAGCAAGCATTAAATGCTCTGAAAAGCAGGTACCATCTCTTGGGAAAAACAAGAGCGATATCGCAAGAAAGGAGATAACGCAAGATGGCGTTGATTAAAAGAATAGCGTTGGGTTAACGCGAAAAGGCGGAATGAAAATCAAATAGCAATCAAATACAAGTATTGTCGCACAATAAGGCGTTATTACAAGACAAAGAAACAAATAAGCGGAAAATCTTCTAAATAGAGCAACCTCGATTAATCATGGGCCCTCGCGAGCATCGCGATCACCATTCCTCCGCTTTTCTCCAGAAGAAGGAAGATCTCTCTCACCTTCGCCCAAATCCTTCAGTCTCTTGGAAGCGTAATCGGTCAGCACTGACGAGTCAACAGTTCCCTGGCGATAGAGACTCATAAATCCAGCGATACAAATATCCATGGTCTTGTTCTTCCACCAGGCTATCTTTGAAGGCACTTTGGCCAAATCCGCATCACGAGATGCTATCTCTTCGCGAAGGAAGATATTCTTTCTGTCAGCCACCACCAATTCCGCCTCCAGAAGGTCTATCTTAGCCTTCCCTTTTGATCTTTCTCGAGCAAGCTCAGCGCGACAGTCGTCCAACTCCGCTCGGGTCCGCTCCTGAAGCTGCGACATCTCCGTTACCTTCCCTAAAGCAACATCTAGTTCTCCCTTTAAATCAAGAGAAGGCTGAACCTTGTCACGCTGATCCTCGAAAAAGTAGTTTAACTCGCGGAAGCAGGCCAGCATGTCAGTCAGAAGACGTGAATGTCGTATGTTGGGTGGACGCCGCAAGAACTCTTCTTTGTCCTTCGAAGAAGTAAACATTTGCCCCACTATCGGGCCCACTGGCTCCTCTCGCGATGACGGGTCCGATACTCCTAAAGCACGGAGACCGTCGGTGCCAAGGGAAGACAAGTCCAACTGATAAGCGATGGGGCCTTGAAGACCTTGAGGGGAAAGATTGGCGATATAAGGAGGAGAGCAATTTTTTGCAGAATCACCAATGCCCGAAATCGAAGAAAGAAACAAAGGCTGAGGCTTCCGTGGAGGAGGAGCGATTGGATTCGGAGTTGGTAAGTTCACATCTGGAATAAAGGAGCGAATAGGGGAGCTAGGACCGCCAGACACTGAGGGAGAGCCCATCGCTGCCGAAGCCTCGTTAACCTTGGGAGGAATGGCAGAGGGCACCTTGGTAACTTCCGTCACTGGCAAGGGGCCCGTAACGTGCGAGGCGTCAACTTCCTTGGAAGAAACCCCATTGATTTCCTCCACGGAAGGAACTGGTGGGTCAGACTTGTCTTTGCGAACTCTCTTTACGAGACGCTCTGTTTCGGCAGCGATCTCTTCGCTATCATCCTCGGTTGACTCCGTGGCAGGATCACTTTTTCTGGACCTAAGTTTCATTCGTTGGGCAAGGGTGGCATGACACAGCTCAGAACCAGTATCCATGCTTCCGCTATCACTGTCAACCTCTTCAATCACGGGATTACTTGGGGCCACTCCCTTACCGCGAGGCGGCAACCAATTCTCAAGGAAACGGGAAGGTCGGGCAGATGTGTTGCGTGTCGCGACGGTTTTGTTTCTCCTTCCTCGAGGCGGAATAGGCGGACGACTAGAGCCTTCGGGTGGAGGAGAAAGAGGTAATGTCTGAAGCGGCACCACGTTTAGAGAAGTGTCACTTTCCTCGGAGGATCGACCCTCAGCGTTACCTGCCGATAAAATATTTTAATATGACAAGAAAGTCGAAGTGATAAGGCGATAAAAGAAAAGACTCACCAACGACACACTCTGACAGAGGCCTGAACCGAGAAAATTCCCGAATGCGGAAAGGCCCTTCTATTTCTAATAAGGCGTTAACATTGGATACATCCATACTAGACAGCACATCTGGTTCTCGCCAAGCGGCACTGGTAATCTCTCGGTTGAAACCACCGCGCCAATACCGAGAGGGCAAGCGAAGGGTGAAAAAGCCATTTTTCTAGTTGTCCACATTCTCTTCGAAACCTTGAAAATTCCGCCAGACGAACCGAACAAGAGCACCATTCCATCTTGGGGTAATATCCACTAAGCAGTTGTGACACCTCAAGGTGAAAAACGTGTGGAACAGATCGAGCGATGGAGCGAAAATATGCTTCATCTCACACGAACGAAGAAAGGCGTAAAACCCACACCAGGAAGGTGGAGTTATTTGAACGGGATTGAGATCGTAATGGTTTAGCAGCTTCATCAGAGAAGTATGAAGCGGGAGACGAAACCCGTAGGTAAACATCTTGAAATAAACCAACCGGAATGTCCCCCACATGGCGTCAGTGAGCCGAGTATCCTTCAATGGGACAAAGGGGCGGTATCCCATTGGAAAAGTGATACCGTTCTTCTCTAACTCAGCCCTCAAAACCTCATTACAATCAAAAACACTATGAGCTCTCCTGACTTCGGGATCTAGAGGATTTTCGATATTTGCAGAAGGCCTAGCGCGAGACATAATGGAATGGAAAGTAAAGCTATGGCAATAGAGAAGCAAAATACCTGGAGCAGAGAACCAGTGAATCGGCCGTCGGCACCGGCGAGCAATTGCAGTAAAATCCCTCGGGAAGAAAGAAGCACAGAAGAAAGGAAATACGAAGAATTTTGAAATATTAGCAAAAAATACTAAAAGAGAAGAGCAAATTCCTTATAAAGGTTAAACCTAAAAAAGGAACAGCCTGTGAAAATAAAACACGTGCAGAGTGGAAAAGGACGCGTGGGCAGTCATCAATGTCTTTTGGGAGAAGACAGTTACTGACTGAAAACTGAAAGGCGGTTGCGTCAAGCGAAAGGCCTACTCCCGCGATAATCCTGGAAACATAAAGGAAGAAAAGCGGCAGAAGAGCGAAAAGAAATAAAAACGTCATTTTATTATTTGGAAAAGCCATACGGCATCTACAAAGAGGCATGGTATGCCCAACTATTCGCCGTCAGACCATGAGATGTCGTAGCAGTAGACCACGTCATCATCATCTTCACCTAAAAGCGATGGATCCTCGCTAGTGAAAGGGAAAGGTTCCTTAACCTTCTCCCCCACGCGTGTGGATGATCGATCCGACTCCTCTTTGACAGACGGCGACACCACTTTAACAACTGAACAGGCGGAAGGAGCCCTTGGCGGTGACTCGTTAGGAAGGAAAGACGTTTCTTTCCCCTTCGAAGAGAAAGAAGCAAGAGAATCAAAAAATGATTTAGATGCCTTCGCAGCATCTTTCCTCCGCCTCTTGCGGCACCGTCGGCGAACAGGCGGCCTCCAGGGAGGCGACGGAGGAGGATTATCTGAATCAGGAGAAGTTGGAGGAGTTGGTGGAGAATCTCGGGCGAACGTATCTAAAAAGTGAGAATCAGCCATAAGATCACAGAATATTAATAAAAGGAAAAAACAGCAAGGAGACGAAGAATAACGAGGGGAAGAAGATCCCTTAAATAGCCAGAAAATTGGGAAAAAGGATCTTCGATCTTCCAACCCGACTCTTGAGAGAAGACATGTGTACAGCCTGAAGTGCAGATATGGATTTACAGTCACGCCTGTTGAGATTTTCCCCTGATCGAGGAAAACCGCAAAATCGCCCAATCAGTTGCCAGGACAACAACGGCGTAGATTTAATATTGAACAACCAATCAGAAAACCACCCAGTGGCAGTTGGGCTAAGAATATCTCCAAGGAAAAAAAGACAAAGGGCGCATTAAAGAAGAAGAACAGTTGCAAAACGGCGTACTAAAATCAGTTTATTTATTATGGCCTAGGGGCCAGAAAGTACATTTACATGCCAGGAGGAAAAGAGAAAAGGCCCAAAGGGAGCCATCGCTATCAGGCGTCAGAGGTCTTGACCAGCATGTTCTCCAGGAACCCGTCGTCACCATCATTGAGGTTCTTGAGAGAATGGCCCTTGGAAAAGAGGAAATTCTTAGTCAAATGATCCATGATGTGAATTGCCAGAGATGAGGAGAACGTGGGTGGAGAAAGTTCCCCAATTTATAGGCCCCAAAGAGAGGCCTTGGAAAGAACAAAGAGGTCCTCAAAAGGCGAGTTGTCTCGTCACCCTTAAGGACTGATAAGCCTAAAGCAGAATCAAAGGTTGATGCTCGTATGCTATCCGCGACATGGATGTTCGAAAGGATGCGAGATAAAGTATGGAAAAATGCCAAAAGGCACGATATCACGAGTAGCCATGACGTAAAAGCCATATGGTTACCGGTATCCACAGTGTAAGGCCGCGTTGATGTCGCAGGTGCCCTTAGATGCGTAAAACCTCGTCGACATCGCAGGCATCTGGTGGTATAAAGCCGCGCTAATCGTAGGCAGCTGATGGAGTAAAGCCGCGATGATATCGTTGCTTCCTTAAGCGAAAGAGGAGAATGGGGCCCGCGTGACCTCAAACCCCTGTAAGTACAAAGTTTACTAACTTCTCTATAAATGCCTATCTCCTCCGTGTGTTTGCAGTACACTTGAAAGGATGATGGACCCGGAACGAATGAAAATCCACGACATGACCTGGTTGCAGTCCTTGGCGGTATCACAAGTGACCCATCAGCAGCCCTTCTATGACATGAATAAAATTGAGACTCCGTAAGCCCTGCCAAGAGGCCGAACAGACTAACATCGCTGAGCGAAAGCAATGCCCTTATGATCACGAGCGTAATAGCAGCGTCTCTCGTGGACCTCTTAACGCCTCAGAAAAACAGGTCTCTAGATAAGAATGAAGGACGGAATCCGCTTGTTCGCTGGAAAGTTCAGAACTAAGTTCCAGCTCATCACTTAACACGGTTAACATCGAGCAGTTAGAGAAACTCGGAGATCCTGCAGACATACCGCCCCACGAAAGAACAAGTTTTCATCTAAGATTTCAGACCTGGACAACCCTTGGTAAACACTCGGGCTCGTTTTCAGTTGGGCTTATGATAACAATCAAGACAGCCCTAACGGTGCTACCACACTTGCGGCTCCCGCCGGAACGATTTCCCCTAAGACCCGTAGGATATCTTCATATCGCCCCAGAATCGGCGAAGGATTCCTAGGATGGTCGACATCAGCGGGGGGACTTACGCGACTCTATACGCACGACACCATCCCATCCTAGGGGCCCACGAGGTCATGACGCTCATGACGTCATCCATCGATTTCTCTTGTGACGTCACCATCAGACATCGCCTGGATTGTTATCGGCAGGTATCGCCGAATAGGCCTATAAATACCCCTACTTTTCCAATCTGAAGGTAAGATCGAGATCACTCAGACGAACCTCTGTTATTTTTGAAACCCGAACTGACTTAAGCATCGGAGTGTCTACGCCGGAGACCCCCCCTCCGGCGCTTTGCAGGTACATCCGGCACCGACCGCCACCGTTCCGATCAGGCACGACTCCGAATCTTAAAAGATCGACGTTGAATCTTATCAGCTTTCTTTCAGACTGTGCTTGTCAACTCGTACAATAACGGGCGGCTCGATCGTCGAGGAGCACGTCTTTTCACTACTTATAAATTTGAATTTTCCCCGAGCCAATTACTCATCTTTTTAACATTTCTTCCTAGCATTTTCATTATGGACGGTCTCACCAAGAACTTTCTGATCTCCAAAACCCACACTCTGAAGAACCTCAACGACGGTGACGTCAGCTTTCTGGAAAATGTACTGATCAAGACGCCCGAGGACGTTCTGGAGCTTCAAGGGATGCTGACTCCCCTTTGGTCTAGGCTTGGTGCAGCTTCTCTAGAGGATTTCAGTCCTCTAGAGAGTGTGTCAAAGTTGGCTGCAGCTATCTCCCGTATCGAGGTGGTGATCACCATGCTGTAGCAGAGGAAGGATCTGCTGAACTGCTGCTTGAAGGGCATGAGGAATTCTTCCACCGAGCTGACCTCTGTGGTGGACTCTTTAAGGGAGGTCCCCACTATTGATATGGTACGGCCTAGTGTAAGTAAGCCGAATGATATATGGAGCTTGAGAGGATCTAGCCAATGGAGTTAACAGCAAGATTTGAATGGAGAAACAAGAGGTTCACACTCAAGACACGGATTTGCAGCGGAATTAGATTAGGAAAGGAAGAAACAATGTTACCCGGATGGATGATTGTTGCTAGATGGATGGTTAGGAAGCAATGAACAAATGCATAACTTGTAGAATATCAACCCAGAACAGCAAGCCAACATACAAGTAGATTTCAGTCACCAAAAGGAAGTAGTTTGATTACAAGATAATTTCCCGGAGGAAGATTGGGAGGAGTGTTCTCTACTCAAGCAATCTTTCTCCAAGAACAAGTGTTGGGTTTAGGGACCTAGGTGATAGATTAAGGAGTGCTCTCAACTTACAAAATATCACTCAAAGTCTAAAACTAAGGTCTGCAAGAAGAGAAGCAAAAACTATTTATAGGTACAACAAAAGAAAGGCTTGAAAGCCTAAAATCCGTGTGGGTCTGATGTCTGGCGGCATGCCGCCCCACAAGAGATGGCTCTAGCGGTATGTCGCTACATTCTCTTGGAGTGTTGCAATTTAATTAAATTCGGAGCGGCATGCCGCTCCGAAGAGTGCTGCTCTGGCTGCATGCCGCCAGGTACCATTCTTCCCATATCTTTGTCCTCGTGAAGAGTTACGTGCACAGCCTTGGGGTGAACTTGGATACACTCTTTCCCTCTCAATTCGTCTTCAAACCATACGGCAAACCTCTTGCTTTGCTCCGTGTGATCAGACCTTGAGGTAACATACCTTGAATGTCAAGTTTGGCTTTCGAGGGATCCGTGATCATATCAACTCCTTCCCCTTCGAAAGGATTCGTCCTCGAATCCATTTCTAGTGGGTCTTCTTCCTCATCGGAGTTGAAAGACAGATCATTGACGTTGAATGTACGGCTGATTCCTCCATAGTCACTTGGAAGATCTAGAACATAGGCATTGGTGTCAATACGGCGGATAATTTGAAAAGGTCCGTCCCCTCGTGGACTCAACTTGCTTTGCCGCTCACGTGGGAATCGATCCTTGCTCCAATGAAGCCACACCCATTGACCCTGTTCAAAGGAAGTAGGAACCTTGCCCTTATTGCGCTTAGCCACTGCTTTTTCGTTCATGCTTTCAATGTTTTTGCGGACTTGCTCATGGAGTTTCTTAACAGCTGCAGCCTTGGCACTACCACCTGCACACTTAAGAGAACTCAAAGGCAGAGGTGAGAGATCAAGAGGGGTCAGGGGTTTGAACCCGTAAACCACCTCAAAAGGAGAAAACCCAATGGAAGTGTGATGAGCATTATTATAGGCAAATTCAACAAATGCAATGCAATCTTCCCATTTCACTCCATGTTTAGCAATCATTACACGAAGTAATGAGCCTAAAGTTCTATTCACCACCTCCGTTTGACCATCCGTTTGAGGATGACACGTGGTGGAGAAGAGAAGTTTAGTCCCTAACTTCGCCCAAAGAGTTCGCCAAAAATGGCTCAAAAACTTGGTGTCCCTATCACTTACAATACTCTTAGGCATGCCATGTACTCTTACCACATGTTGGAAAAATAAAGAGGCAATGTGTATGACATCATGTGTTTTCGAACATGGTATAAAATGGGCCATTTTGGAAAAATGATCCACCACAACGAAGATAGAATCGTGGCCATTCCTAGACTTAGGCAAACCCAAAACAAAGTCCATAGATAAATATACCCATGGGTGTTGTGCAACGGGTAAAGGCATGTAGATAGCATGATGTTTAGATTTGGACTTGGCAATTTTACAAGTAATGCACCGATTCACAATGTTAGTCACATCTACTTTCATTCGCGGCCAATAGAAATGAGACTTCAAAGCATGCAATGTTTTGGAGATACCAAAGTGACCACTCAAAGCACCTCCATGAGCTTCCAACACAAGTAGCTCTCTAACATTAGAACGGGGCACACACAATTTATCATACTTGAACAAGTAATCATTATGCCTAAAGAAATGCGTATGCGGTCCATGTGCACATGCTGCATATATGTCACGAAAATCCTCATCATTCTCATACAATTCAATTAAATGTGAAAACCCAAACAATTGTGCATCAAGGGAGTTCAAAAGAGCGTACCTTCGTGAGAGTGCGTCGGCTACCACATTCTCCTTGCCTTGCTTGTACTTGATGGTGTAGGGAAATGCCTCAATGAATTCCATCCACTTGGCGTGGCGTTTGTTCAACTTAGCTTGGCCTTGAAGGAACTTCAAGCTTAGGTGGTCGGTGTGGATGACAAACTGATTTGGCAGCAAGTAATGTTCCCACACCATGAGTGTTCTTACTAGAGCATATAATTCTCTATCATACGTAGAGTAGTTGAGCTGGGCACCGCTGAGTTTCTCACTAAAGTATGCAATGTGTCGTCCCTCTTGAGTTAGGACAGCTCCTATACCTATGCCACTTGCATCACATTCTAACTCGAAAGCCTTGTTGAAGTTGGGTAAGGCTAACACCGGAGATTGCATAAGTCTCTCCTTGAGTTCCTTAAAAGCCTCCTCTTGTCTACTTCCCCACTCAAAAGTCACATGTTTCCTGGTGAGCTCATTGAGGGGAGCGGCTATGGTTGAGAAGTTTGGTACAAATCGACGGTAAAAACTCGCAAGTCCATGGAAGGATCTCACTTCACTAGCATTCTCAGGATTCGGCCACTCTCGGATGGCTTTCACCTTTTCCTCATCGACCTGTACGCCACCTACACTTACAACAAAGCCAAGAAAGTGTACTCTTTCCAAACACAATTCACATTTGGAAAGTTTAGCATATAATTGATGTGCACGCAAAGTGTCAAGTATTGTGCGCAAGTGATTCACATGTTGTTCAAGAGATGGGCTATACACAAGAATATCATCAAAATACACAACAACATATTTTCCTATGAATTCTCGCAACACATAATTCATCAATCTCATGAAAGTGCTAGGGGCATTGGACAAACCAAAAGGCATTACCATCCATTCATACAAACCGTGTTTAGTTTTGAAGGCTGTTTTCCACTCGTCGCCCTCATGCATTCGAATTTGATGGTAGCCACTCATGAGATCAATCTTGGAATAGACCGTACTTCCACTTAACTCATCAAGCATGTCATCGAGGCGGGGCATGGGATGGCGATACCTTACTGTGATCTTGTTGACGGCGCGACAATCAACACACATCCTCCATGTACCATCTTTCTTTGGTACAAGTAGAACGGGTACAGCGCAAGGGGGTATACTCTCTCTAATGAAACCTTTACTCAACAACTCCTCGACTTGCTTTTGGAGCTCTTTTGTTTCCTCGGGGTTGCATCGATAGGCTGGTCTATTAGGTATGGCAGCACCGGGTACAAGGTCTATCTTGTGTTCTATACCGCGGATTGGAAGAAGACAAATAGGCATCTCGGTTGGGAACACATCATCAAATTCCTGCAAAAGGGAGACAATTGGACTTGGTAGAGAAGAAATGGGGTTAGTGGCAGCATTCAAACAATGTGGCTTGTACTGAAGCACAAGGCACACTTTGTTAGTGACAAGGGCTTGCCTCACATCCTTACCCCTCGCTACCACACTCAAGTGTTTTGACTCACTCTCTCTACCATGCTTACTTTTGTCATGGCGTGTATTTAGCTCCCCCTTTGCTTTCTTCTCTCTTTTCTTTCCTTGTGAACTACACTCACTATCCCTCAAGATACCATGCTTATTTTTTTCATGGCTGGTTTTTTTCTCATTCGCACAACTTACTTTCTTCTCTCCACTCTTTTCTTTCATTTTTCTCATCAACTGAAATTCTGCACTTGTTTTTGCCATGTGCATTTGGTCTTCTCGAACTTGCATGGGTGTGAGTGGAATAAAGTTGAACTTCTTCCCACGGTGAGTGAGATGAAGCTTATTAGTCCGACCATCATGGACTACCCATCTATCAAATTGCCATGGTCGACCAAGGATGAGATGACTCGCATCCATGGGAACTACATCACACAATCGTTCATCCTCATAACCACCTATCTTAAGAGCTACAAGAACTTGCTCTTTCACTTTCACTTCCCCATCATCATTGAACCAATGTAAGGAATAAGGATTGGGATGTGGGGTTGTAGGCAAACCAAGCTTCAAGACTAGGAGATGGCTTGCTACATCCACCACACTCCCATTATCAACAATAAGGGAAACAATTTTACCTTTGACCTCACACCGAGAATGAAAAAGGTTCTCCCGTTGCTCTTCATGGATATCCTCCTCTTTAGTGTGAGCACTCATGCTCCTCCTCACAACCAAGGTCATAGGGGTTGTTGGGGCCACTTCTTCTTCACTACTTTCTGTTCCCTCTCCCTTCAACTCATTCTCTTCTTCCATCTCATCATCACTTTTAGTTTAATAGTTACCCTCACGGATGACCACGACTCGCCTATTGGGACATTCGGACGAAATGTGGCCTCTCCCATGACATCGGTAACATTGAATGTTCGATGAGAACTTCTTGGGCTGGTTTGGGTTGGTAGTGAAAGTGTTAGGGGTCTGTTTTGGTGGAGGATTGGAGGGGTTACTCTTAGAGTAGGGTGTATATGGTTTTGGGTTGGGGTTCACTGTTTTGGGGTCTTTTGGGTTTGGTTGGTCCTTAGGGTATGATTTCCATGGTGTTTTTGGGGTGGATGAGTAGGTTTGGGTGGTGTTTCGGCTAGTGTATGGTTTCTTCTTCGTGGACTCATATGCTTCCACTTTTAGGGCATAATGGAGCATGGGTTCCAAGTGATCAAGCTCCTTCAACTCAAGCTTGTACCTAATCCGTTCATTGAGGCCATTGAGGAATCGAGACATAGTGACTTCCTCACTCTCATCGGTTTCGGTCTTGATAAGAAGCTCCTCCAAGTCATTAAAATATTCACCCACTGATTTGGAACCTTGCTTGAGACCTTGTAACTTGTTTTGCAAGTCCCGTTTGTGGTTGGCGGGTACAAACCTAGCTCTCATTACCCGCTTCATCTCTTCCCAATCCCGGATGGCATCTTCTTCCCCTCTTCCCTTGCAAACCTTCTCCCACCAACTAACCGCATAATCATCAAACTCCATGGCAGCTAGCTTGACTCTCTTCTCATCCGAATACCGGTGACAATTAAAGATACGTTGAATTTTGCCTTCCCATTTGAGGTACTCCGACGGATTAGTGGTGCCTCTAAAGGTAGGAATTTGCACTTTAATACCACTCAACTTGTCATCAACCTTCTGTTCTTGTGTTTCCTCAAAATGCTTTCCAAACTGAAATGTGGAATTTTGTTGCCGCCTACCTCTATTTGATTGTGGAGGCTCCTCATACTCATCACTACCACCCTCAATTGGCTCTTCATAGAACCCATGGGCATTGTGTGGTGTGGTCTTAGCATGATAATGAGGAATTAGAGGCCGACTACTTGTTGCATTAGGATCCCTTCGGTTAAGAGTGACATTGTCATACTTTGCTCGAATGGTCTTCATTTGCTCCTCAGTTATGGCTAGCTTAGAAGGTTGTGGTACTGGTTTTCGGGTCTCCGTGGTGAGACAGCTTGGGAAGCCACGGCTGGCCGCCCCTTTGAATTTGCCCTTTAAATGCTCAAGCGCTTCATCACTGTCAATGTGACCTTCTTCTTCGGTCTCACAATTAACTTGCTCTTGGTAATCCTTGGAGGGCTTAAGAGGAAGCTCCTTTGGGGTTACCGGGGACTTGATACTCCCCTCCAGCAAGGTGAGGCGTGCCTCTATACGATCAGCAGTAGCCTTCAATGAGGCCAAGGCAGCAAGGACTTGTTCAAGGGCCTCGGCACTCCTACTACTACTAGAATTAGGCCTACTTTGGTTGCTCATGGTGTCAAAATTAATGTACCTGCACACTCAACAAACGTTAGTAAAACAAGCTCTCCCTCACGTGTTTGAACACTCGTGTTTATCACTCGTAAAAGATGTTCTCACAAATCGCTCAACAATCCCTTTCACAAACTTGTTCACCACACAACCTCTTGTTGCAATTAATCTTGTGATTCAAGTCAAGCATTTGTTCATAACCATCTTTGCAATAATATTCCAGAGAGTCACACAAGAGTAGGGAGGATGGAACGTATCAAAGACTCAAGAAGACTCAAGAAAAGCTGAAGAAAATTTTTAGAAAGGAGAGGAAGCGAACCTGGCGGTATGCCGCTAGAGAAGAGGAGCTCCTGGCGGTATGCCGCTAGGCACAAAGACTTGAGTATCACTTCTGAAATTCGGAGGACAAAGGAAGAAAACTAACAAGAGATGACTTAAATGAGTAAAAGACTCTAGGGAACTTAAGTTTAAGACTTAAAGAAAAAGACTCCCCCTTTTTCTTTTTTTTTTTCTTTTTTTAAAGGAGTTTAAGACTCAAGTCTTAAACTAAGTTTAGGACTTGGACAACTCAATAGGACTGCTGGACATTCAAGTGAAGGGCAGGACGTGGACAAGGGAACAAGGACTCCACTTATGTTGAGAATATTCTCTTTGAAATATAGAATGTCTGCCACTTGTAGGGAATATTGGTTCTTTGGTTGGCCACTATAGTGTATGAAATTAATAATTGATAGGGAAAAACAAGGATTTAGCTTTTGACTAACAAATTCAGATCAAAGTTTTCCTTCTTCATTCAAATTTTGCATGAACACCAAGAACACACTTTTCAGATTTTGAGCTTTTAAGCTAGCAAAAGTTGGCATAACATTCACACATATTTCCACTTGAATTAGGCAGCAATATGAGACACTTTTGACGCAAGACAATCAGGAAAACGAAATTGAAAGACAAGAGCATATATGGTTCAGCAAGGTGACACAAGAACGAACACAAAATAAACTCCAAGGCGCCAAAAGCTCCGCTACCACTTGATATGGTCCGGCCTAGTGTAAGTAAGCCGAATGATATATAGAGCTTGAGAGGATCTAGCCAATGGAGTTAACAGCAAGATTTGAATGGAGAAACAAGAGGTTCACACTCAAGACACGGATTTGCAGCGGAATTAGATTAGGAAAGGAAGAAACAATGTTACCCGGATGGATGATTGTTGCTAGATGGATGGTTAGGAAGCAATGAACAAATGCATAACTTGTAGAATATCAACCCAGAACAGCAAGCCAACATACAAGTAGATTTCAGTCACCAAAAGGAAGTAGTTTGATTACAAGATAATTTCCCGGAGGAAGATTGGGAGGAGTGTTCTCTACTCAAGCAATCTTTCTCCAAGAACAAGTGTTGAGTTTAGGGACCTAGGTGATAGATTAAGGAGTGCTCTCAACTTACAAAATATCACTCAAAGTCTAAAAACTAAGGTCTGCAAGAAGAGAAGCAAAAACTATTTATAGGTACAACAAAAGAAAGGCTTGAAAGCCTAAAATCCGTGTGGGTCTGATGTTTGGCGGCATGCCGCCCCGCAAGAGATGGCTCTAGCGGTATGCCGCTACATTCGCTTGGAGTGTTGCAATTTAATTAAATTCGGAGCGGCATGCCGCTCCGAAGAGTGCTGCTCTGGCGGCATGCCGCCAGGTACCATTCTTCCCATATCTTTGTCCTCGTGAAGAGTTACGTGTACAGCCTTGGGGTGAACTTGGATACACTCTTTCCCTCTCAATTCATCTTCAAACCATACGGACAAACCTCTTGCTTTGCTCCGTGTGATCGGACCTTGAGGTAACATACCTTGAATGTCAAGTTTGGCTTTCGAGGGGTCCGTGATCATATCAACTATGGTGGAGGATGATGATGCTGGATCCCAAGCTTGATTGTCGGTCGTCGCAGTCCTATCTTTTTTTTCTCTTTGTATGAATGTATGCCCAGGTGTTAGGTCATAAATGAATAAATAAAACGTCTTTCTTTATTGGAGTCATAGTTTTTTGCAATGTGCCAGTGGACATTTCGGTTGATTGCCACATCAGCCCAACTGAAAAGGAGTCCGTCCTTGGTTGGACACTAGTAACGGTTATCCTCGCGAACCATTCTGCATTAATTTCGCGCCGCCTCTTCAGTATCAACAGATTGGGCGGTTTTTTGGTGCTCATCGATCAGGGAGAAACTCCAATAGGCGTGATCACAAGATCCGATTCTGTGATTAAGATTGTTTCCAGAACGCATCAATTCTCTCAAAAGTTATGCGAGGAGATGGAAAGACTCCTCCTCCACGGTTATTTAATGGGATTTCCTCTCCCTTTTTCTGTTCATCTTCTTCTTCATATTTTCCTGTCAAAATCATTTGTGGTTTCATGGCCGATTCATGCTCTTTAAACCTTGCTGAACGCGGTTCTCCCCTAACTCCTCCAACCTCACCAGATTCTGGCAATCCTCCTTCACCCTCATGCCTAAAGAGGCAACCTCCTCGTTGTAAAAATCGTAAGAGGTCGAAGAAAGGAAGGGCTTCGAAGACGGTCGACCCGTTTCCTTACTTTGACATCCCACCTGTTCGGAAGGTTGACGCACTGTTTCCTCACATCGATCGTTTCATGGAAAGGAGTTCCGCCAGCGATATTGGTGCTGCTACCACGGCCTCTGCTGCCAAAGGAGGGCCAAGCTCGCTAGAACTAGGCTAGAAGGGGCACGTTGGGGAACCTTTTCCGGCTAGTGTCGAGGAGTTTCCATCCTCGGATGGGTAATACTGCTATTGGTCTTCCTATTGGCCTGACGATGATTAATTTTACATACCGTGCCTTTCTGTAGATGTTGTATGGCTTTTTTTTGTTTCTCTCCTTTCTTAGTCGCCCTTCTGCGTTAACTCCTTCCGCACTTGATTAGTTATCACTGAGAAGTTGGCTGTCGCTTGATGTAACCGTTCTGTCAGCCTTCAGTCAGTAGCTGTCTTTCTTCGAAGATAAAAATGCTTGGTCATAAATATCATTATGTGGTTTTTCCATGTGTCATTTTCTGCTTTGCACGCGTCTCATTTTTACAGGCTGTTGGGTACTCAGGTCAACCTTTAAAAGGGAACAACTGTTTTCTTTTAACACTTTTGCTCGCGCTTTGAAATTTTTCCCCATCATCCTCTTTTTTCTGCTTCTTCTTTTATTCGAAGAAAAGTTCTTCAACTGCTCATTGGTGCCGGCGGTCTGCGCACTGCTTTCTCATTCCAGGTATTTCGCTCCATCTTCCTCAGATTTTCTTCTCATTGGTTCATTATGCATATGACTAGAGATCATAGGGGTCCTCAAATGCCTATAGACCCAGAAATCGAGAGAGCACCCAGTCTCTTTACTTGTGAAATGGTTCTGAAAGCTGCGTTGGAGGGTCAGGGTATCACCTTTCCTCCTGGTTATTCCGTTAGAGTTCCTGAGGTGGGTCAGCGGCTTCATGACCCCTTGTCCAAGAGTGATAGGATGGTCTATTTTAAGATGTTCCTTTATGGTTTTCATTTTCCCATTCATGAGTCTGTAAAGAAGTTGCTGCGTCAGTACGATATCGACCCAGCACAGATAACCCCTTCCTCCTGGTGTGGAATTTATGCCTTTCTTCGCGCTTACGAATTGCAGAGCATATTTACTCCGTCTATCAATTTATTCTGCAAATTTTTTAGCCTCAAGTGTCGCGACTGTTTGGTTGATATCGCCCCGAGGTGGAATGACGTATTCGTGTAGTCGTTCTGGGAGAGGTTTCAGGGCTATGAGGGAACTATAGCGGATTAGAAAAGTGGCTTCTTCATTGTTAGACTGCCTTTCCGCCCTTGGCCTAGGGGCTTTAACCACGGGCTTGTCGATTCTGCCTGGGTAAACCCAATAGTGCTGTCTAGGGATGAGTTACGTCAGGCTAGCGCCCTGCTAGAAATAAATTTCTCCTTCCGCATCTGAGAGTTTGCCTTGTACCGGCTTATGACAGAGTGTATTATAGGTGAGTTTCTTTCTTTGTGTTATCGTTTCGGCTTGCTCATTACTCTAACATGTCTTGGTGGCAGATGATACTGAAGATCAACCGCCTGGAAGGGATGACACTCCTTTAAACGTGACACCGCTTCAAACACTACCGGCCTCTCCACAGCCCGAGAGTTCCAACAGTAAAACCATTCCACCAAGAAAGAGGAGGACTAAGAGAGTTGTCGCGAGAGGGCACGATATTCCTACTCGGGCCTCTAGTTTTCTTGACAATTGGCTACCGTACCGAAGCAAGAAAAAGACCACGAGCCGACCTAAAACTAAGGTTGCTGAGAGCGATAGTGAGGACATGGATATCGAGACAGAACTTCTCCATGCTTCCGCGGTGCAATGGAAGAAACTCAGAGTTGAGAGAACCGCTCAAGCTGCTGGGATTTCCTCAAAGAAAGTTGATGAAATCCCACTCACGAGCGTCAACACTTCTACCGTGGTGAGTACTTCTTAAGCGACAAAGGTTATTGAGGCATCAACGAACACTCCCCCCGAGGTCGCTAAAACCCCATCGATGCCAGACTTGCCTCCGCCGACTGGTGTCCCTGACTCTCCCATTTCCTTTTATATTCCTGACGTGGGCGCACGGATTCCCGACCCGGGCATTCCTTCCAACCTTCCAACAAGGAGTCCTCAACCGTTACTCTTCACATCCATTTCTGGCCTCGGTGATTCTGTCAAAAGTTGCTCTCCTCCTTTTGTCGCCAACCTTTCTCCTCAAGGCTCCCAAGAGGTAGTTTCTTCTTACCGACTAAATCTGTCCACCTTTGGTACTAGCAGACTTCGTACTCTGGGAATATCAGATTCGTTATCGCGAGAGCAGCCGATAGGCTCCCTGGTGGGCGAGATATTTGGCTCTCCCAAAGCTAAGGAGGAATTATTGCGGCTTCCCCCCGATATCCAACGTGCGCGGGTTCTGAATAACGCTCTTACTAGCTTCCGCGAAATGCATTTTTTTCTCGGGGCTCATGGTGACAAACTTCGGGGTTCCCCCGGCTCAAAGGAGCAGTTAGATGCCGCCCTGACCAAGGTGACGGAGCTGAATCAGCTTCAAAGTCGTACCCAGGCAGAGCTGAATGATTGTCACGCCGAGTTTGCAAGAGAAAAATCAAAGGGGAAGGCCAAAGTGGAACTTTTGGAAGCGGAATTGGCGGTGGCTAAGGTTGAGTTGGTGGCGACTGACAAAAGAAACTCTTTCCTTCGTGAAGAGATATCGGCTCGCGATGCGGATCTGGTGAAGGTTTATTCAAAGATGATCTAGGCGTTCCCATGATCAGATAAAGTTGACGCCAGAGAGGACTTTACTTCTTGCATTTCTCCCATCGATCTTTGGCTTGATTCAGTTTGTAATAATCGATGACGCTTGTCATGTATCATTATCTATAATTCTTTCTTGAACCACAAATAATCTTTATTCTGCTTTTTTACGTTATCTCGTCAGCTACTAGTTCGATTATCGCCCAATTGTGTTATCTCAATCATCGCGTCATCGCGTCATCGCGTCATCGCGTCGTCGTGTCAGCATGCCATTGCGTCTGTCTTGTTTTGAAAATCGATTCTACTTTTCAGAGCATTAAATGCTCAGGATTTCCTCATTAATGCAAAGAGGAGTCATGATGATCCGAAAGACACGTGTCAACTCGTAAGGGCGCCAAGAGTTAGCGTGCCCTAGGAATTGATGAGATCAAAGCGTCTTCTCACTTCTTAAGAATCGTACTCATTACCTACGCCTGTTCCTTGAGACGTCACAATGACTGTTACAACCGTCGCTTTACTTGGCTTCTGAGGCAATAAAACCTAACACTTATTTCTTTTTTCCACTTTTGTCATTTTACTCTCTCCATATCCTTCTGAGTCGGCTTCTATTTCTCCTTTTCATTGTCTGGGTGTTCAGAGCTCCTCTTCTTAGAAAGGTATTTCTCGTTTGTTTTTGTCGTCTTCTTCATCTTTTTACCCTTTATTTCTGTCATGGCTAGAACTCGTCATTCTGAGTCTAAATCTGTTGACGAGGAAAAGATTGAGAATACCGTTAGTAGCATTACTTCTTTAACCGCTCTCAATGAGCATCTAGCCGATCATCATGCTAATATTCCTGAGGGTTATACGGTCTCCGTTGCCCCTGAATCATTACACCTGAATAGCGTCTTAATCGGTAAACGCAGGGTTCTATATGCCTAGATGTTTTGTTATGGTTTCTGGATTCCCGTTGATCCCTTTATAAAACAATTGCTTACTGCTCTTGATTTGAATCCTGTTCAGCTAACCCCAAACGCATATTGTTGTGTTTATGCCTTTCTAGAATTTTGCAAGTACAAAGTGATTTAACTCTCCTTCCCTTTTGCTGCTTAAGTCCCTTTTCAAACTGTACAGTCGTCAGGGTGTGATAGCGATATCGCCCCGTTATGACGATGACTCGCTTAAAAACTTCACTTGAAAACTCCTTCACCTTGAGTCTTCCATTGAAGATTGGAAAAAGGAATTTTTTGTTATTGACCTTCCTGGCCCTTGGTGGCGATCTGGTTTTAATCAAGACGTCAAGGATAGTGCCTGGGGTTGGCGGGGGACACTTCGCCAGCCTGAGCGAGGCTGGCTGGACAAACTACTCTAGTTGGAAATCAGCGTTCATACTCGCAATTTGGCATGCGGGATGGACATCCAAACTTGCATCAGACGTGAGTGTTGCGTTATTTTCTTCGTTATCATAGTCTATACTAACGCTAACTTTATCTCATGATTATGTAGCGACTGATCCCAACCAGAAGCCCGAGAGCATCAGGAAAAGGTTGAGAAGGGCTCAACTAAGGAGGGAAAAAGAAGAAGATGTTGCCACTGCTGCAGCCGCGGTTAATCTGACTGTACCACCTGTCACTACCGTGAGTCTCATCCAGGCGTCTTCTTCCCCGGTTGGTGAGGAATCCACTACTATCCCTCTTGGTGTTCCTGCCGTGTCTGTTGCCGCCTACCCTGTTCAGGCATCTTCCTCTAAGGTTCCAACAAAGGGAAAGAAAAAGAAAAGGATAAGAAGTGTTGCCGCTCTCACTCCATCTCCGGACGCGGCGGCTTCCTCTAAAGCGCCTGTTAACAATATCGTTGTTGTAAGTGTTTCTTTCATAAATGCGTCATCTCACCCATTGCCTTTTAATGTCATTTTTGCGTTTTCTTTTACTTTCTTATCCCTCGCTTCATTTTCCTTTGTAGGACACCACTACTGCTTCCCCTCTTGCATCCCCAACAAACAGTATGAACTTGGGCCACATACTGGATCGTCCTGCGAAGAGGGCCCGGCCTGACGTGGGGGGCGCGAGTTCGCTGACTGGTCACGCTGATACCGGGGGGAACACAATGTCACCTTTGATTCCACGATGCCTTCTGGGGATCAATCTTCTGATTTTCTTGGGGTCATTGGTGGTTCAGGGCCCTTCGAGTCCTCACCGCATTCCTTTGACACCTCAGTTCCTCCCTTTTCCAGTGGTTTGGGTTTCAGCGAAGATTTGTCTAGTTTCTCGCCTCACGGTTCCTTTGGGCTTCACGGGGGTACTTCTTCTCACCAACCTCCATCTCCTTCTACCTTGATTTTTATTCCTTCTGGCACCCCGATGCTTCGGCACTTTGGGGGAGGGGTTGTCGCGCCTCACCTCATGGCCGATCTGAGCTCGATGGGCGAATCCGGTCCTGTCACTCATCAGGTTGACCTATCCAAACTGCGTAGTTCTGGGTTTCCGGCTGTTGGGGGATATAGTTCCATCGAAGTTTCTTCTCTCTTGGCTTCTTATGCACTAACATCCCGTGAAGAGCAGGAGGCATTCCTCTCTCGATCCGCGGACGAGCAGGTAAACTCGTTGCGCTCCAAGCTCTTTACTTATTTCTCTGAGTTTCATTACTGGGAGGAGCATATGTCACGTAAGGTCGCTTCCCTTTCCGCCTCCTTAGACGGGCTTTCTAAGGAGCGAGAGGAAAAAGAAAGGTTATTGGAGGAACGCCAGAATTTGTTACTGGCCTTGGCGATGACCTGGAAGGAATAGAGAGAGGTGGGAGAGCAGGTGTCTGCTGAGAAAACTAGGAGTGCCGCTTTGGAAGAGGAAAAAATAGTATTGATAGCAGAGAAAATGGCACTGGAAGGAGAGACGGCAGAGAAATGCATGTGGTACGTTGAGAACACTATTGTTATTATGGTCGAATGCTTTAGGGAGATTCATGGAGAAGAAGTGTACCGCGGTGCCGCCCTCATTGACGCTTTTATGAAGAAGTCCGTCGATCTCATGGACGAGGGCTTTCGCCAAGCCAAGGCGAAGGTCTACCAGAGTCGGGGGAGTTCGTACGACCGACATACCTCCAGCGTTATTGCTCTTTTTCTTGACCATCAAGAGTCGTCCATTTTTGTCCTTGTCTCTTGAACTTTAAAGTTTAGACTTTTTGTAACCCCTCAGGGGTATTTGTGAACAACCATATATTCTGCTTCGTAATCTCTTTTGTTGCTGATTTCCTTTCCTTATTGACTTTTCATCGAGCTCTTTCCATATAATAGTGGCATCATTATCACCACGAAAATTTTGACAAGTCTGTGCTTACTGCTGCAGAATAACGGATATCCATAGAAGTATGCCAACTACCCTTTGGCTACCAGTTTGATAAAATCGTGGATTGTGATGATGGGTGCTTCAGGAGATATCGCGACATGACCTCATCATGTGCATTTCAATTATCACTCGGTAGATATTCTCCAAGATAACAAACTTATAGAAGAGAGGCGCGATATCCGCTGCTTCCTGCAATATATAGCGTATAATCGCATTGTTGTAGATGTTCTCAGTCGATGGCCAAGGATGCCATATAGGTAGATTCCAATATACTCCCTTCCGTAGAGATGGTCGCCCGATAGAGACAAAATGCATATGCCCTTTAGACCATATTTTCCTAGTCACGATAACAAGATTGCCAATCCTGAATATTGGCTTCGCGACCTTGTTGTCCGTATAAGGGTCCATCTCTTCGCCGTCTTAAGAATATCTCTGCACATTCTCACCCATAAGTTATTAGTAAAATGACATGTACTAATAGACAATAGTTACCCATAGGAGCCTCCTCGCCTCCGTCTCGGGGTGTTGTCGCGGATGTCGCTCGCAACGCTTTCTCCACCAGCAATCTTCACCAGGGATTTCCCATCTGGTTACTTGCTGGAATTTCGCGATTCTTCACGTTTCCATATTTCCACAATCGCCAGGGAAAGTGCCTCATCTTAGTGAGCCATTGGATCAGGACAGGCCGTCACAAGGCTAGGTTTTTCACTTTCAGGCGTTGACCTCGCATCTTGGAATCGTGCCCTCACTTAGTGAGCCGTCTGTATTAGCCTGGTTATCACAAGGATAGGATTTTCACTTCCAAGATGGAGTTACTATCTCCCTGGGGCATGCCTCATCTTGGCGAGCCGTCTCCACGAGAACGGTCAGCACAAGGGTAGGACTTTTCACTCCTAGGGATGCCGGGACGTGCCTTATCTTAGTGGGCCGTCTATGTTAGCCCGGTTTACCACAAGGATAGGACTTTTCACTCCCGAGGGTGTCAGGACGTGCCTCATCTCTATGGCCCACCTGTGTTAGCGTGGCTGCCACTAGGATAGGACTTTTCACTCCCAACACTAGTTTTTAGGTATGCTAAGGCGTACCCTCACTTAGTGAGCCGTCTGATCAGGACCGGTCGTCACAAGGATAGGACTTTTCACTCCTGGCACCCTATATTATCTGCACACAATCAGCCATAAAACACACAAGAATATTCTCTATTCGAGCGTTAGCGCAAGTCAGGGCTGAGATTAACGAAATGTGCAGAAAATGCATTAGACTCTAGCATGGTATAGTTTCAAATGAGCTATATTCCAAGGGTTAGGTAAGGGAGTACCGTTGAGTGTTTCCAGGTGATATGCTCCCTTTCCAATAACGCGGGTAACGCGGTATGGGCCATCCCAGTTCGGGCTGAGTTTCCACATACGCTGTTCAGCGGCTCGTTTGTCTCTAAGTACCAAGTCACCTGCTTTCAGCAGCAGTTCTTTGACACGCCTATTGTGATAACGCGCCATTCTTTGCTTATAATAAAGCATTTTCAGAAGAGCTTCCTCTTGCCGTTCTGGCAACGCGTCGAGGTTAGCCCGTAGCCTCTCCTCATTCATTTCTTCCCTGAAGTACGCCATTCGCAGGCTCACAGTACCGATCTCTACCGGTGTGACGGCCTCAGTGTCAAAAGCCAATGCGAAAGGCATTTCTCCCGTACTAGTTTTAACGGTAATACGGTACGCCCACATCACATAAGGCAGCTCGTCTGCCCATTTCTTTTTAGATCCTTCCAAGTTTTTCTTTATGCCATTGAGAATGCTTCGATTCGTCACCTCTGCTTGACCGTTGGTTTGCGGGTGAGCCACGGAAGAGAACCTTTGTTCGATCTGAAATTCCGCGCACTAATCTTTAAAGAACTAGCTGGTGAACTGCATCCCGTTATCGCTGACTAACACACGGGGAACACCGAACCGCATGATGACTTGGTGTTTAAAGAAACGCCAAATTTTCTCTATCGTGATGTTGGCCACCGCTTCCGCTTCTGCCCACTTCGTGAAGTAATCCACTGTCACGACCACAAACTTTAGTTGAGACCTTGTCTTTAAAAACGGGCCCAGGATATCTATCCCCCACTTCGCGAAAGGACAAGGAGCCACTATCTCAGAAATCTATGTGGCGGGTTGTCGAGGAATTTTGGAAAACTCCTGACATTTTTGACATGTCCGCACGTAATTGTGGCAACCTCTTCGAATAGTAGGCCAGTAGAATCCAGACCTGAAGACTTGCGCGTCTAAGGTGTCGCCCGATGCGTCCATACCGCATATTCCTTCATGGATTTCTCGTAAGGTATGAAGACCCTCTTGCTCCATTATACACTTAGCAGCTGGGTGGGAAAAATATCTCCGGACCAGCTCCCCATCATAATATGTATACTGTGCTGCTTGTTTCAGCACTTTCTTTTTCTCGGCGTTATCCGCAGGTAATTCCTCATGTTTCAGATATTTTATCACAGGGATTCGCCAGTTGCTCTTCCATGAAGGATGGAACCGATATCTCTTGGTAGTACCCCCCTTGGGTATGGACGCGTCTGGATTTGCAGCGAGTTTGGCCAGGTCGTCTGCTTCAGCGTTATCCTCTCGGGGAATATGCTCGAAGCTGACCCTCATGCCATTTTTCTTTATTTCCAACAGTTCGCGTTTCACTTTAGCGAGGTACTGAACCATGATGGGCTCTCTAGCCTGAGAGTGTCCCAAGACTTGGTCTATTATCAGTTTGAAATCCCCACAAATTTTTATTTGCAAGTCTCCCATCATTCTTGTATCGTGTATGGCCTTGGTGGAAAAGTTTCTTCCTATCCTGAGACCGGCTAGTAACGCCTCATATTCCACTGCGTTATTGGATAACGACTGCAGTATTCTGATGGCGTATCGTATCTGCATATCGTGTAGCTCGACCATGAAGATCCCGACTCTGGCTAGTTCTTAGTTTTTGGCTCCATCCACATGAACAACCCACAAATCAGTGTAGGTTTCAGGGAACGGGAGGTCCAAGTCATCTCTTTCCTCTTTTGGCAGGTCCGTTAACGGGTCTTCTGTGAAGGTACACTCAACTATGAAGTCTGCCAGGACCTAGGCCTTCACGGAGGGACGATTTTTGTACCGCAACCCATATTGCTCGAGTTCAATGGCCCAAATCAGCATCCTTCCTAAAGACTCAGGTTTCCTGAATATCCTTTTCAACGGCTGGTCAGTAAGTACTATAACGGGATGGGCTTGGAAGTATCTGTCCATTTTCAGCATGGTTTGAACTAGTGCAAACGCTATTTTTTCAATGCGAGCATATCGCAGCTCGGCATCTTTCAAGACGTGACTCACGAAATAGACAGGGTGGTGTAGATGGTTGTCGTCTCGAACGAGAACGGCACTAACCACTTCCTCGGCAACACCGAGGTATAAGTATAGGGTATCGCCCGGTTCTGGCCTTGTCAGCACGAGATCGGACGATAAATAAGCTTTCAGGCCCATGAACGCCTCTTCACATTCCTTTGTCCATCCGAAAGGAGCATTTTTGCATATAACCTTGAAAAGGGGGAGGCATCTCTCACCTTGCTTAGAGATAAACCGGCCCAGGGCAATAACACGCCCCGTCAATCTTTGCACCTCCTTGACAGTTCGAGGAGATATCATATCCTGGATAGCTTTGACCTTTGAGGGGTTGGATTGGATACCTTTTCGGCTTACCACATAACCCAAAAAATTTCCCGTCTGAAACGCAAACATGCATTTATGGGGATTCAACTTTATTTGATATTTTCTCATCAAGCGGAAGACTTCCTCTAAGTTGTTCAAATGGCCCTGGAAACTTCGGCTCTTGACCAATATATCGTCAACATATGCTTCCACATTCCTTCCAATCTGCTTTTCAAAGACCTTGTTCGTCATTCGTTGAAAGGTGGCTCCAGCGTTCTTTAGCCCAAATGGCATCGCCGTATAACAGTAAGTAGCTTTCGGGGTGATGAAAGCGGTTTTTTCTTCATCCTTAATGGTCATGGGGATTTGATGATACCCCGAATTGGTATCTAAAGAACTTAGATAGGCGTACCCCGTAGTCTGATCGACCAGCTGATCAATTCGAGGGAGTGGGTAGCAATCTTTGGGACAGGCATCGTTTAAGTCGGTAAAGTCGATGCACATACGCCAATCTCCGTTGGGCTTTGGGACAAGAACTGGGTTGGCTAGCCAGGTCGGGTATTGAACTTCTCGGACGAAACCGGCATCTAAAAGCTTAGATACTTCCTTACTGATGGCTAAAGTTCTCTCCAAAGAAAACGTGTGTCCTCTTTGTTGGATGGGTTTGACATTGGGGTCAATGTTGAGTTGGTGTTTCGCCACCTCTCGTGAGATACCCAACATATCTGCGGGCTTGCATACGAATTCTCCCTTGTATTTATTCAACAGCCGAGTTAGCTGAAGGTTTTCCATTGGGCTAAGCTTTTTGCTAATAGGAAGCTTGCTCCGTCGATCCCGCCAACCGGCACAGATATCATCTTGTCTAAGGGCTGAGTATGTTTCTCATCATTCTGCTCATATGGATCTACCGTCATGCACACGTACATATCACAACTCCTCTGAGTCATGAGTAGGTAACACTCAGCCGCCAATTTTTGGTTGCCTTTGATTGACACCACTCCATCCCAGGAGGGGTATTTCTTCCTTAAATGCTTCTGGGATATCGTGGCTCCAAAACGGTTGAGGAAAGGACGTCCAAGTATAGCGTTATAGGGCAAGGTTAGGTCTACGACCAAAAACAACAACTCCTCCAACCGCTTGGAGGCATCTTCTCGAAATATACTAGCAAAGTGGTAATTCCCGTCACTAGTATTGGGATTCCATCTACTCCAATTATCGGCTTCTTGCAGGGCATCAATTCATCATCAGGACGTTTCAGGAGGTTGTAAGCCTCTAATGAAAATAAGTTTACCGCACTTCCGTTGTCAATGAGGGTTCGTCTAACTCCGTGATTGCCGATAACAGGTGTGACCACTATCGCATCATTATGCGGAAAAATAACCCCTTTCTCATCTTCCTCGGAGAAGGATAGTACCATTCAATCTAAAGCACTTATCGCCTTGCTTTTTATTAACGCACCCTCCCGCTTCCGCTTATCTCCTGCCGCGGGTATTAATTATTCCGGCTAGTCTAAATAGGGAGCGCCTCCGGCTATGATGTTGATGATAGGGACATCGTCATCATCAACCATGAGTGTCTCTCTACCTCTCCCAGCAGGAGTAGCATTACTTCCTTGAGCACGAGGAGGTGTTTGCCTGTTGTCAGTCGCTCTATCGGTCTGGTTGTTCCTGGCCTCCTCTCTTGTCTTAGTGGCGAATTCTCCGAGATAACCTTCCTCCACTAGACGTTCTATTGCTAGCTTTAGTTCTCTGCATACTTCCATGGAGTGTCCCTTAGCTTTGTGAAACTTGGAATAGGCGTTTTCTCTTCCTCACATGATTACTCCAGGCTTAACAAGGGCTGGGTAACGAATGGGCAAGTTTCCCTGTTCCGGAAGGGAGGTCTGGGTCATAAATCCAGCCCTTGGGAGGATCTCCCTATCGTCGAGTCGGGGAGTTGCCAGCCTTTCCCCTCAAAGAGTTGCCTCTTCGCCGATTGGAGGTCTTGGGAATGTGATCTTTCCGCTGAGCGTAATCGTCGACAAAACGATCTTCACAAGTTGTGGCCACGAGAGCGTTAGGAACCTGAGGCGTATCTTATGGTATATTTCGAGTCCTGTCCCTACTTTCTTCTTCCTCCATTCTCGCGTAGTTATGGGCTTTCAACCTTAACGTGTCCAAAGTCGTCGGAGGGTCCACCATTAGCGCGTCTTTCAGTTTCCCATAGCGGCAATTCCGCTTCAAGGCTTCTATAGCGAAATTAACGGTAATGCCTGGCGTTAACGACATTTCCATGTCAAAACGACTAAGAAAATCTTTCAAGGATTCTTGAGGCTTCCTATGTATATCGAATAAGGCCGCGGCAGATTTCCTGATAGGGACCGCGGTACTAAACCGGCTCCGAAACTTAGACTCCAGTTGCGAGAAGTTGTCAACAGATCCACCAAGGAGACCTTCGAACTAGAGGCGGGCGACTCCTGACAATGTCATGACGAATATTTGACATAACGCTGCATCACTGTGGGTTTGAAATTGTACAAAGTCCTTCACCTTGTTAAGGTGTGAAATAGGATCTCTAGTACCGTCGTAGGATTCCTTGGGGAGTTTTACATATCGGCTGACCTTGTGATGTCTTATGCGATGGGTGAACGGGTGACCTGAGGTGTCATCAAGGATTTCACTCATATCGTGAGGGGGATACGCTTCGAGTTGACACCCCCGATTCCGCAATTCTGGAGTGCGATGTCGCCTCGGAGATCAACTGCGACTCCTAGGCAAACGAGTTCGATGTCTTCTACTACTGGATCTTTCACTACGCTCAGGGGATAAATTTCGATCCACTTCTTCTCGTCGACCGTCCCAACGGTCTCTGTATTCATCATGTCGTCACTCCTCTTGGGGAATGGGAATTCTTGGTACTCGTGGCACGTAAGGTTCCACTCGCCCCTGAGTGAGTTGCACAAGGCTAATTGGCACATCTGTTGCAAGCAAGGCTGTCAGAATATTTTCATGCTGTGGGGGCGATAAGGGTCGTTCAGTGACAATAGATGACGTGAAAATAGACTAGGGAGGAACATTTAACCCAGAAACATCAGGCGTGATTCTTGTCACTAGCTCGGTCAAATAGTCCAACCTAGAATGAAGAACAGATATTTCACTCGCGAGGGGGTTATTTGCGCCGTCCAGTATGAATCCCCTCGGAGGTGGGGTAGAAAAACTAGATCCCGCTATCTGGGATAGAGAGAGGCTCATCTGAGGGGGAGTGTTCCCCCTATTGATCTAAAGGGGGAATCTAAAGATTCTAGAGTAATATCCTGCGTCGTTATAGAAACATCAGTGGTGGCGAAAGGGAATAACCGTCTACGGACCTCATAAGGAATGTTAGAGGATGAAGTTCGGGTGGGCTCTGAATCAGAAGCCATGATCATTCCGATCTTCCTGTAGAGACGGAGCTTAGCTATTAAGGACGCTCACTTAATAAACCAAAGCTCTCAATGAAAGCACCAATTTGATAAGATTCAGACTTCTGGAAAATCAAGACGAGGACGGTGGCACTCAGGGTTACTGTAGCTGACGTCGAGGGTACCTACAAAGCGCCGGAGGGGGGGCTCCGGCGTAAACACTCCGATGATTAAGTCAGTAAGGCGGTTCAAAAATGGCAGAAATTCCAGTAGCAATCTTAGGCTTACCTTGCGTTTTAAATGGTGGGGTATTTATAGGCCACATGAGGGTGTTACCTCTAGAGGGAGGCATTATCGGGGGAGATAACACCTCAGGTGACGTCATGGGCGGTAGCCTCAGGTGACGTCATGGGCGGTAGCTTCAAGTGACGTCATAGATGCCCTGGGATGGGATATTGTCGTGCGTGTGGATAGATGATGCGTGAGACCCCCCCTCCTCCCCCGCTGATGTCGACCATCCCAGGGTTCTTTGCCGGCTAAGGGGCGTCAACCTTCCGCGGCTGACCCCTAGCAGGTGCGGTAGTGTTCCGACCTTTACACTGGTACAAGGACGATAATACCATTGGGGTTGCCTTAATTGTTATTAGACCTACTATAGGGGCCTAGTTTCCACTCAACACCCCCTACTTAACTTCGTAGGTAAAAGCTACCCCCCATTTCCACATATGAGGTGACCTTGATGTTTTGCCATCCTCCCATGCACGAATGCAGGGAGGCACTACTCAAAACGCCGATGAAGTGGAGGCAAGACAGATCTAGGTCGTGGCATCTCAGTGTGTCAAGCTCGCATCACATACCCTAAACAGCCGTTTACCCCTAGACGAAATACCTCTCGCGATGTCCCCACTATGTGTCTACTTTAACTCAAGGATTCATGTCAGTTATAACCAAGAGAATGACAGTACTTACACAGAAATATTAACAATTGATCAAGCCCTCAACATTTCTAAATGAGCATGGAAATAAAACGATAAGCAACTGAATATGACAAGAGAATATCTTAAGCATGCATTATGCCTCTTCACCGAACCTTACAACCCTTGAAACACCATTTACTAAGAAGATGGTATTTAGCTACTCATAATCAAATATAAACAGTAAGTAGAGGGAGAGAATAACATAAACGAGATTAAGAGAAATAAAAGAGAAGTGTATTAGAATAAACCGATTGAGGAAATCAATGCTTTCCCTTTTACAAGCTGGCGGCCGTTCTCAAAAAGAGGGAGAGAATCCCTAAAATTTAGGTAAAAGTGTGAATATATCCTAGGATCAGTCGTCCTTACAAAAACCCTAAAGTTTAGCTTATATAGCTTAAAAACTAGCTAAGGGACAAAATACAGCTAAAGGAGAGAGAGTGTCAGCTCATGAGAGGGTGACAACACATAAGAAGGACGCGCCCAGGACAGGGAATATTCTGGGATATTTGGCAGCGCCTGACATCTTCTGGAAATGCTTGGAATCCCTTGCGAATCTTCGGAGATTCCTTTTTTGGCTTTCGATCTTGATCTGATGCGGATGCGTCACGGGCACGAGACTGCTCACTGGTCTGGTTAGCATCGAGGACACAATGACGTTCCGCTCCTCTAGGCCTTGATGCTTCAAAGCTCTAGAAATCCTTCCAAAATCGCTCGCTTTTGCTCTTTTCTTCCTTTAGCTACTGATCTGCAAAAAGATAGAAAAAATGGGCAAATCAGAAGTATCATGCCCTCGAAAGGGCCGAAATAAGGGAGAAAAAATCTATAATAAAAACACGAGATCAAGCACGGTTCCAGAGAGTGTATTGAATGCACTGGATGACCCACCGGTGGACATATTTTAGTATTTCTTGGCGATGAAGAGGTTCAGTAACAATCACTATAGCTTTTTCATTCGTCCAGACTTGGTTTTTTCTAAAACTTTTGGAAACCTTCAAACATCCATTTATAGTTGGAAGAACCATTACTGTGTCGTGACCATTCCAGAGGATTTAGAGTTCTATAACTCTTGGGAAAAAGTCTATCAAAGTTCCATCTAGAGTCGAGTTAAGGTTGATCACCCAAATGGACTGCAGATTGAAGAATCTATTCTAAGAGCGTGTAGGATTATCGAAAGCAATATAATTGCCCATTTCGATGTAGTTATATTGGCTCGTAGGATGGGATTGGATTTTGCTGTTGAATGTAATTCTTCTTTATGTTTTGTAAGTTGTCACTGTTATGCATTTTATGCATCCTAATGAGTGATTTTTTCTTAAAACAAGGTGTATCGCACATCAATTAAAGCCGCAAAAGAAAGTCTTTCGAAAGTTGGAAGGGAGAACTAGCAAAAGTAAGAAGACTACTGAGAAAACAAAAGGGAAGATGAAAACTGTCTCCAAGCCCGTTCCTGCACAGAATCCCCGAGAAAAAACTAGCCACCCGTTCAGTGGCTTGTAGCCATCCGACTGATGCGGCATCCATTAAAGCACAACAGGCTACACCCTCTAGTTAGTCTTTGGAGCAAAATCGTTGGGAATTTTTGTGATAGCCCGCATTTAGTATATTGGTTTATTTTCTCTTTTCTATCCACTTTAGATCAAGATGCTTCTGATTAGTGTGTATTTACTTTTTTTTTACAGATAAGGACTTAAAGAGAGATTTATCAGTAATGTGAGCAGTTTGATGGATATTGGACAAGAGCGTTTCCATCTTGCCCCTCACGCGTATTTACACTAGTGACATGGATCCCAAGCCACAGACGCATCCAACAATGGAAAGTCCACAACTTTTGCGGACTCTCCTGTTTCACGTCGATCTCATCATGAAGCATTTATTACAAGTCTAGTTCGACCAGGAGTAGGACTTATGACTCTTATATAATGGATTTTAGGGTTATTATTTTAGTACGCTTGAACTAGTTTCTGCTCAACTCTTACTCTGACTTTGGAGAGTTATTGCGTTTAGTAGTATTTTCTCCTTTTCTCTTCTTCTTAGTACTTTATAATATTTATTTTTACTTTATCTTCTTGTTTTAATTATGTTTGTTTGTAGCTAAATTCTCTTTTCTTAGTAAAGATCATCAAAGGTTATGATTAATACATTTGTGAGGTCTAAACATTCTTCATAAATTCCAGAACTTCTATTCATTTATTTATTAATTGCATGTCAATTTTCTTATGTTTGGTTTGTGGTTAGGCCAACCTAGAATTATGCATGAGTAATTACGGTCGTTCTTACAGTGTTAGCCATCATACGAAGTTGTAGGATAGAGTAGACAACTAATACGGAGTCATCATATCATTGGTCCAATCCGGTTAGAATAAATAACTAATTAGGGTTAAAGCCGGCAAGTGCCTTGTACGTATTGCACTTCATGGACTATTCGGTTAAATCCCTCTAAGTTCCTTATAGGGGTTATTTAATACTCAAAGATTATTCTTAAGTGCCTTATGGATAAACTTCTCATACGAAGGAAAGCAGGAGACCTAAGTGTACCTGGTCTCTATAGCATACCTATAAGTTAGGAATAGAATACCTTTGAACTGATGATCAGTTTGTCCCCAATCGTAACTAGCGATAGATATTTACTGGGAAATCTTCTCTCCTTCAGTTAATCTTCTGTTTACTTTGATTTATTTATTTAGTTATTGTTTAATTTATAGTTTTAAAACACAACTTTAAAACCCTCATTGTTTGTTACTTGTTTCGTTTGTTATTATCCGGTTATTATTGAAAAAATGCATCTTGCCCAATCCCTAAGGATCGACCCTATTATCACTAATCATAGTTTAATTTGTGCATATTGGCTATAGGTTTTTTTTTTTTTACTACTTAGACAACCTATCAAATTTTGATGTCGTTGTCGGGGACTATAGTACTGATTTATTCTTTTTATGACCAAGTCGAACCATTCAAAACTCACACCGCTTGATCCCAAAATGACCAGGACAGAAAGAGGACTCAAAAGGTTAGCTAGACGACTACCCATTGACACATGAGAAGCTTCGAGCCAGCATTTTGAGGACAAACATTTTGACCTGGAACCTATTCGTCTTGCCCTTGCCTCAAATGTACCGGTACCATAAATTCCCAACATCATGATCGCCGAACAAGAAGAACAAAGCATCCAAGATCTGAATGCTACTCCCGAGAAGCCACTCATGACTTGGTAATCAAATTTGCCACCATTCATCACTTTCCCCATTTCCATGGTCTGTCCAAGGAGAACCTTCATGAACACCTTAAACAATTGCACTTCCACTGTGAGACCATGAAACCAGAGCAAGTCTAGACTAATCACACCAAGCTACGAGCTTTCCCTTGGTCTCTCCAAGGGAATGCAAAGTCATTGGTTTTTAGTCTCCTGACCAAGTCAATCACTAGCTGGGAGCAGATGTCCAAAGCCTTCACGGATAAATATTATCCAACTACAATGGCTGGAGCCACCAGAAAGGAGTTAGTCTCAATCCTGCAGAAAGATGATGAGAACCTTCATCAATATTATGAGAGATTCAGAAGAATGTAGAATTTATGCCCTTCGTATGGCCTAGCCGATCATTCTTTGATCCAGTAATTCTACGAAGGAATGAAGGAGAATGACAAAGCCCATCTCAACTCTACCAATCAAGGATCCTTTTGTGCTGTCACGCCATCTGCAGTGAATACATTCATTAAACACATGTCTAAAAATAGTATGCCATCTAAATAGGCACTACCAGCTAGTGACGTCAAAATTGCTACAATGGATACTCAACTCAGTCTCAACACATCCCAACTCAACACTATCACCAACCCGTTATAGACCATGTCTACCAAACTGTTTGTCCAAGTTAAAGCTTGTAGTTTCTATAATCTTTAAGATCATCCTACTGATGCATGTCCCAACATCCTTAACGAATTCCATGTTAATGTTGTTGGCAACTACAATGGTGCCCCTAGAAAACTAGATCCTTACTCCAACACTTACAACCCGGGATGGAGACAGCACCCCAATTTCAGTTGGTCCAACAAACAACCAAATCAGAACCAGAACCAGAACCAGAGTCAACCACCTTTTAACCTTCAGTATTTTCAACCAAGACCAAACTCTCAGTATACCCAACAATATTCAAATCAAACACCTTAGATGAAAATCACAAATTCTCCCCATGAGGATCCAATTATAAAACTCACCACTATCGTTATGGACATGTAAAAGTAGATGGAATAATGCAGAGATCAAAGAACTGAGAAATCAAGGTCGTCTCCCTCCTCAAACAAAACCTAATCCCAAATACAATGTCAGTGTTATCTCCTTGAGAAGCGGTACCCAACTGTTAGAGCGCATCAATCTCCATCTCACCATCAAGAAAGAGTATACAGTACCAGGCAATATACAACTTGCCTCTAATGCAAATATTGAGTTAGAAGTTGAAGCCATCCCCAAGAGCACCACACCGAAGTCACCTTCCTAGAAGCTCGAATTATCTCAAGAATACATTATCAAGGTAACCCAATCCCATTTTCTTTCTAGGCTTATCAAAACCAAGAAGGACAAGGAGGAGCAGGAAACTTTAGATATTTTCAGCAAGGTTCAATTAAATATTCCTTTGTTGCATGCTATTAAGAATATACCTCGCTATGCTAAATTTCTAAAATCCTTGTGTACTAACAAAAAGCTGAATTTCTGATGTTGAAAGGATTATTGTAGTTATTCAAAGGAAGTTTCCACCAAAGTGAAAAGACCAAGGCATGCTTGTCATCCCATGCAAAATCAATGACAAATACATCGGGAATGCCATGTGCGATTTAGGCGCTGGTATAACATCATGCACCTAACAATTTTTAACACTCTCGATCTAGTCCCTTTAAAGGAAACTAGAGTTGTTATCCAACTAGCCGACATATCCTTAATTCACCTCAAGGGTGTGATAGAGCATGTTTTGATCTAAGTAGATAACTTCATTTACCCTGCTGATTTTTATGTCATTGATATGGAGGAAGATTTGACTTCCAAAGCATCTGATGTGTTATTAGATATACCTTTCCTCAGGACTGCTAGAGCCAAGATTGATGTGCATGATGCAACTATCTCTTTAGAATTTAATGGCGAGATTATTAAATTCACTATGCTTGATACCATGAAATGTCCTATTGATGTTTCCAGTGTTAATTTTATTGACATTCTTGATCCTATTACTTACCTAATCTCTAATATTGATACTGACGATAGTTTGGAGCTTGCTCTCGACAGGAGTATTACGCATGATGTGTTAGAAGAACTAGAAGACCAGATGGTTGTGTCTCAGGATTTGAAAGATTGTGTTGTTGATTTAGATACTTGTGACTTTGTCACTGACAATCCTAAACATGTAGAACTTCCTACCACTCACTCTAAACTTACCCTTTCTATTGTGCAGACACCTACTTTAGAGCTAAAGACTCTCAATCTAAACTTACCCTCTCTATCTGCCTGAAGTCATTCTTGCTTTGCCATCGCATACTCCATCCGGTGTGGTGAGCAAGATGGCTGGGCTCAATGGAACACCTTCTATTTCCACTGGGTTAGACACCGTTCCGTGATTGAAATCATTAAGGATTACTCCCTAGTGCAAGCAAGTGTTTCATTTTCGTTCTACAGGGGAATGGAAATGCAAGAGGAATAAACTAGATATGCCTTTCACATCTAGTGACCGTGAAGGTCTAGTGATTGGAGTGGCTGATCTTCGGAAGATGCTTGGGATAGTCGCGAAGAGCTATGGCATCCTCTGACCCGCGTGTTTTAGAGATCGTTACAGAATTGAACCGTCTGTCCATTGATGAGTCTCCTGTGCCAAAGATGAACTTGTCTAAAGTTCTACACACAATGCAGAGAGAAAGAATGTGAGGCTTCGCATTAGAGAGACGGCTACGCCTTTTGATTGATTTAGAGGTTGTGAATGCCATTAAAAGGAGTGAGAATGCCTTGAAATGATTGGTGGTGTGTTTGAATGCGTAATGAAATGTTTGTATGAAGTTATAGAAAATCGTTTAAAGAGTAGCGACATGATGGAGGCTTTACAAAGCCATTAAAGAGTAGCGTAAGCTTAAAAAAGATTTTTAAGATAATTGAGGCTTAACAAAGTTGCTAAGAGCAATGAAAACTTAAAAAAGATTTTTTGAGATAATTGAGGCTTAACGAAGCCATTTAAGAGTAGTGAAAGCTTAAAAAATCTTTTTGAGATAATCTAGGCTTAACGAAGTCGTTTAAGAGTACTGAAAGCTTAAAAAAAGCCTTTTGAGATAATCAAGGCTTAACAAAGCTGTTTAAGAGTAGCGATGGAGAAAAATATAACTCGTGATTTTTTAACGTGGCTCAGCCAATGATGCCTACATCTACGGGAGAATTTTATTCAGACAAAATTAGTACAAAGTCGTTCCTCAGAACAATGATATGCTTTCATTCGTGATTTTTTATTTTATATATATATATATATATCGATTTACATGATGTGGTTGACGGAAATGACTTACGCCCTTACATGATATAACTTGAGGTTGATAGAGTTCCATGTGTTTGGCAATGGTTCATGTTCCATAGTCTTGAGTCTGTAAGCACCTTTGCCGACTTTGCGTGTGACCCTGAACGGTCCTTCCCAGTTTACCTCTAACTTAGTCATTTCTCATTTTGCAGAATCTCGTCGTCGTAGGACTAGGTCTCCAACTTTGAACAGTCGTTCTTTGACTTTGCGGTAATGGTATTTAGACATACGTCATTTATAAATCATCATCTTTAGAGCGGCTATTTCTCTTTTTTTGGGCAGTAGATATAGAGTCATTTCTAGTCCTTGATTGTTTCTTTCTTCTTTGAAATATTGGACTCCCATACTCATGGCCCCAATTTCAACTAAGGTAGCAATTTCCATGCCAAAAGTCATTGCGAACAGTGTCTCTTTCATGTGGAAGCTTTTTCGATCATGTGATATGCCCAAAGTACATATGGTAATTCTTCTATCTAAGAATCAGTTATTCTTCTTTAGGCCATTCAGGATTGTGCGATTGGTGACCTCTATTTGACCGTTGGTTTGAGTATGAGCCACGAAACTGAAGCGTTGTTGAATTTTTAGCTCGTTGCACTTCCCTTGGAAGAATTCACTCTTGAACTGAGTGCCATTGTCTCTAACTAGTATTCTGGGAATTCAAAAACGTATGATAATCTGATTGAGGAAGAATTTCTAAACGGCTTCCGTGGAGATGGTTGGTAAAGGAGCTACTTCTGCCCATTTTGTGAAATAATCCACCACTACAATGGCGTACTTCGTGGAACGACCTCCTTTGGTGAATGGTCTAATGAGATTAATTCCCCACATAGCAAACGGGCATGGGTTGATGAGGTTTGACACTTCTGTCATGGGTTAGAGTATGAACTAGGCGTACTTTTAAAATTTATCACAAGTGCGAACATATGCGTCACAATCACCATAAGTGATGGCCAATAGAAACTGCTCCTGATTATTTGGGCCGTCGTAGTTTCACCACAGATTTGCATACCATAAATTCCTTCATGAATTTCTCTAATAATGTATTTTCCTTCTACATTGGTTACACAATTTGTCATTGGGTTTCCATGGCACTATTTAAGTAGTTCTCTAATCTTCAACGTCTTGTGCAAAATAAATTGGTTGTTGTTCGCCAATAGTTAAAGTAGACAAATCTTAAACTAGTACATCTGCTGAGATTGAAAAAGTTGGGTCTGCGGCCATTTTGGAAATTTCATCTGTTGCAGTATTGTGATGTTGTTCAGTATGTACCAGTTCGACTTTGACTCCTTTCTCTTGAAGCTGTTCAAGTTCTTTCTTGACCTTGATTAGGTATCTTTGCATGATAAGATCTTTAGCTTGATACTCTTTGTTCACTTGGTCAATTACGAGCTTAGAATCCCTTTCTAGTTTCATGCCAATGGGGCCTTGAATTGTCATTTTACCCATTGATTGCAATGCAGCCCCAAGACATAGTCCTGCCAATAGGGCTTCATATTCAGGAACATTGTTTGAGACTAACTTTAATATATGAACGGCGTAGCAGAATATTTCTCCTTATGGATTTCGTAAGATGATGCCAGCCCCAACAACTTTGCTATATTTAGCACCATCAAAATTGATATGCCATCCCGCTTCCATTGTTTCTTCAAGATGGGATTCATTCAGCTTCTAGATTATATCTTTTTATGCTCAAGATGCATTCCGCGATGAAGTCTGTTAAGGCTTGCGCCTTTATGATAGGTCTTGAATCATACTTGAGTCAATACTAGCTGAGCTCAACATTCCAAAGCAACATGCACCCTGAACAATCTAGATTGTGTAAGATGGCCCAAACAGGTAGGTCGGTGAAAACGGTAATAGTATGGCCATGAAAATATATGGACATCTTCCTTCCTGCAATTATCAGAGCATAAACACCTTTCCCAATGCAAGAGTAGCTTGTATTCGCATCCTACAAGATCTTGTTGACAAAGTAAATAGGGCGATGTATATCGTCATCATTCCTTACGAGAACAGAACTAACAACTTCATCAGCTACGCCAAGGTAGATATAGAGTTCTTCTTTGTCGACTGTGCTAGCTAGGAGGGGTTTGGACTGTAGATATTGTTTCAACTACTCGAATGATTTTTGACAATCATTCGTCTATCCAAACGACGCTATCTTCCCGATGACTTTGAAGAACGGTAAATATTTTTATCCAAGTTTGGAGATGAAACGGTTCAAAGAAATTGTTCTGTCAGTGAGATGTTGAATTTCTTTCTTGCTCTATGAGGCACAAATGTTCTAGATTGTAAGTACTTTGGCCAGGTTAGGTTCAATTCCTTTATTGCTTATGATGTATCCAAGGAATGTTCCTTTTTGAAAGGCGAATGAACACTTCTTGGGATTTAGCTTCATTTGATAACGATTCATGACCGCAAAGACTTCTACTAAATCAAGGAGATGTTGTTCGAAGGAATGACTTTTCACAAGAATGTCATCAACATAGACCTCAACATTCCGTCCAATAATCTCTTTGAACATTATATTCATCAAGCGTTGGTACGTAGCTTCTACGTTCTTGAGACTAAATGTCATTCTTGTGTAGCAATATGTTCTCATAGGTGTGATAAAGGTCATTTTTCTCTTCATATTTTTGGTCCATGGGAATCTGGTGGTATCCGGAGTTTACGTCTAAGGAATTGAGGTATGTGAAATCGGTTGCTGAATCTACCAACTGATCAATGCGAGGAAGGGGATAGTTGTCTTTTGGGCATGCATCGTTCAGGTTAGTGAAGTCTATGCCCATTTTACAGTCACCATTTGGCTTTGGAACAAGAACGGGATTGGGTAACCAGTTGGAGTACTTAACATCACGGATGAAACCAAAACTGAGCAGCTTGTTAACTTCTTTCTAAATTGTTGTTGCCTTCTCTTCACCAAATTAACGTTGTGGTTACTTGACTGGTTTAGCTAAGGGATCAAGCCCTAACTTGTGTTCTGTGATCGTTCGAGAAATTCCTTGCATGTCAGCCATTTTCCAGGTGAACTCGACTTTTGATTTGTGCAATAAAGTTGTCAACTGTTCGAGTTCTTCCTGCGAAAGATTTTCCCCAATCATGAAATGAGCGTCTAGAATACCCTAAACGGGTACTGGGACCATCTTGACCACCAATTGTGTTTTGCTTTTCATTCTCTTGCGAGAGATGTTCTATCATGGCGATATATCTACTATTTTCTCCCTTGATGATGCTAGTGTAACATTCTCTAGCCATAGTTTGATTATCATAGAGTGTGATAACTCCATCATTGGAAATAAACTTGATTTTCATGTGTCGCTAGGAAGTTACTGCTCCGAGTAGGTTTAAGAACAGTCTTCCTAGAATGGTGTTGTAGGGAATGTTGAGATCAATCACCATAAATAACAATTCGATGAGTTTGCCAGAGATGTCTTCATGAAAGCGAACAAGAAGTATTGAACAATCGAGGACTGGAATAGGGACTCCGTCTACGCCCACTATGGGAAAAGGCACTGGCTCAAGTCATTCTTCACTTATTCCCATCTTTTGGAACGTGCTAAGAGAGAGGATGTTCACTAAACTGCCATTATCAATCAAATTTCTTCCTATTCTGCAGTTTTCAATGATGGCGGAGATAACAATAGCATCATCATGTGGGTATAACACTCCAATGTTGTCTTCTGCAGAAAAAATTATTGGAATATCCTCCTCTATGGGTTGCATGATAGCAAACATGGTTCCAATCTCTTGATGTTGTCTTTTGGATCCATGGCCATTCAAGGAGAGAGATGTCATGGCTCTCGCAATCATAAGAACATCCAAACGCGTAACCATCTTTTCCAGGGCAACAATTGGTTCTTGGTTGTTACCGTTTTGTCTTTAACCTTGATTATTTTAGCGATAATCTGAATGGTTGTAGTTGTTGCGATTATTATTAGATTGACTGGTGTTGCAATTATTACCAGCATTATTGTTGTAAGAGTCGCGTCGTCCCTGCCCATTCTCATCAAAATCATCTCGCTTATATGGCTTATATTCACGATTACTTGCCTCTTGTTCTACCCATTTTTCTGTCACTTCTCCCAAATGACCTTCTTCTAATAGCTTGACTAGAGTTCATGCCAAATTACAACAACGGCCTATACTGTGTCTGTGATGACCTTTGTGAAATTTGCATTAGTATTATGGGACATGACCTTCACCTTGCAACTTGGGAGGATAAGTGATAGGTATGCCCTTTTGTTCTACGAACGCTAATACTTCTTCTCTAGGCTTGAGGAGGTGAATTCCTTTGGCTAGTAGTGGATCATTCGTCGCTTTTTGTTCAGTGGCTTGAGGAGGTTCTCTAGTGTATTTTGGCTTAACATCTTTATTTTCCCTTTGAAATAGGAGTTTGGGGCCACAAAGCTTGTCTTTTTCGTCTTCCATGGTCACATACTTTTTCAGTCTCATGCGAAATTCACCCATAGTTAGAGTGGGTTTTCCTGTGAGGGAACATATTAGCCATTCATGGTTACAATTCTGCTTTATAGCTTGGATAATCGTCTTAAGATTGAGGTTAGGAATCTTAGAGACTTCAGTATTGAAACAGTCAACATATTGTCTAAGAGTCTCGTTTGGTTTTCTAGCCATTACAAGCAGAGAAGCAACATTCTTGGCTATGGGAACGGAGGTGACAAATCTCAATAGGAAGGTGTGGCATAATTCTTCAAAGTTTTTAATACAACCATCAGCTAACTCTTCATAGTACCACTTCCTTGCTAGGCTGGTTAGGGTCAATGGGAACAATTGGCAAAGAGCCTCATCCCGTCTGCACTAGTAACGCAAGTAGTCTCGCACCCTATGTATTTGATCATCAGGGTCAGTGTTACCACTATAGGTTTCGTGAGGTAGTTTGATGGTGTGAGGAGTCTGAAAAGCCAGAATGGTTGGTGCAAGGGGTTCGCATAACCTATTTCTGTTAGGTAATGAGTTATAATTGTCCATGCGCATGGGCACAGGATGGAACGGCTAAACTGTAGGAACGGGAGCGGCAATGGTGTAGACGGGAGGAATGGAATTGTCAATTAATGGAGGATTGACTATCAAGGAGGAGCCTGAGTCTGGCTTGAGACAGGCACTGAATTGAAGTTCTAGGTTTGCGGGACTAGGACGGTCTCAGGAATAGGAACAGAGGGTGTGGTGGCGAGGTCGCTCCTATTATTATCATAAGGGTGGTAGAGACCAGATTGTAGGGTTAGGCTGTGAGGGTATCCCTGATGATCAAAACTGCTAATATTTTCTAAATCATCCATATTTTGGATAATTCTGGAACCTCTTTTCTTGTTAAGGATGTTCCTCAAATCTCTTGGATCTGAACGGTTGCCTATTGATGGGTTGTCGAATCCATCAAAAATAATTAATAAATACAACTCACTACTAAAAATAAGTTTAATTGTAAATATCAAGTAAGAGGTTCGATCCACAGAGAGTAATGGTGTGATTTTCGTGAGTGCTTGTAAAGACTAGTGGTAACACTTAGACGAAATTGGGGGGATTTTGTTTAAAACTAAAGATTGAAAAGAAAATAAAGCAAGTAAACAATCAAGGCCAAGAATTAGAATCTTAGTCAAGACACAAATCAAGAATGAAACAATCAGATGAGAGAAAATCCTAGTAGAAGCTAACAAGCGATGAGACATGAGCATCAATCATTAGCGCAAGGGTATTCATCTTCAATCTACAAAGTTGTTATATGATCAAGGTATGCTTATGACCCCTGCTTCCCTCATGTGTCAAAACAACCTCGTGTACGCTTAAAGATGATTCCTAACCAACTAGCACCTTGCTGGTTAAAGGGTTTACTAAGTTGGTTGATGATCGATTAGGGGAAGACAATTCCAAACCTAGTATCCTCCGTTGTCAATCGGGACTAAATCAGGTTAATCTTCCACACTAGCTTACTCAGGGCTAGTTTGCGGTAGATCCTTTAGCACTAGTTTATCTACTTCAATCCTCTTGGTCCGTAAATGGCCCAGGACGGTTTATCGTAACCAAGAGGAATGACAATTGCGGGATCAAATCAACTCTAGACTGGCCAGATCTAAAATCAAAGGGAAAACGCAATACAATTATTATGAGATCAGCTAAATGTAGATTTAAAGATTAATAATGAACAATTAGGTCTCATGCAAACTCATGCTCATGCTTTAATGCTTCAACTAAGAATGATTTATTTAGCTACTCATACTCATGTTGAAAGAAAACAAAATATGTATTAGCATAAATAAAAATCCTCTGTTTCCGTGAAGAAACGAAGGAGCAAGAATCCGGGAATGAGAACAAAAGTGAAAAACCAAGAGAAGGGACAAAGCTTGGGCAAAGTCCCCTTCTCAATAACCTAGGGAGACTATATATAGTTTCCTCTCCTAATAATATCTCTAAAAAGAAATAAATTAATAAATCCTAATTAAACTCTAATTGTATCTAATCACTCTTCGTCTCCTATTAGAAGTCTACAAAGCTGAGATAAAGAAGGAAGGATGCCACTCCAACTCTTCTTCGGGTGAGATCAGCAATTGTAATCGTTGTAGACTTCTTCTGCAAGTATCACTCGGACAGGTTGAATTCTTCTGCCAACCCAGATGTCTTCTTCTTTGTCAAGAGAGTGGTCAAGAGAAGTGTTTGCTCCATCATGTCTAGAAATGACTCTTTTCTGCTCTTTTTTCTCCATTTGCTCTTTAGGACTATTTTCTACAAAAATCATGGAAATCATACTAAAATCAATAGAATTACCATTCAAGATGCATGAAAATAGGTGGTAAAACTACCACAAATTAAGCTCAATCACCTATGTTCCTGGAATTGGTGCGCTGGTTTTGAGGGGTGTGAGGAAGATTGGTTGGAATAGGAATGGTCATTGCTAGAGTAGAGAACATGGCATTCATGGCACTTATGAGTTCTTGCAGTTTCTATCCGACTACTATCATTCCTGGATGTATCGGTGGTGCTAATGGTAATGTTGATGACTTGTTCCATAGGAGTAGAGGGGCTAACGTCGTTGAATTGTAGGGCTCTTGTGACGTCGGCTCCAATTGGTTGAGATTGGCCTACGGTGATTACCGGATAATTGGTTAGCTGAAGGCTTGATAGGGGATGTGTGGAAAACTAGTAGACTTCCGGTTGGTGATTATTTTGTGGATGGGGTGGGGGTGGAGGATCGTTGCTCATCTTGCTAGGGTTAACAAAGAACAAAAGCTATTCAGGAATAGGTTCTCACTATTTTCCCTAAATTGCTCTCAATGAAAGCACCAAATAATAACTTTGTTACCTAGAAGATTGAATACGAGGGATGAATGTAGGGATGATCTTGATGCCAAAGGTACCTGCAAAGCGTCGAGGGTTGTCCCGGCGTAGATACTCTAACGATCAAATTAGTTGAGAGAAAATATGTGTATAAGGTTAGGGTTTAGTATTGCTTAGGTACCTTAGGTGTATATGTGTTGTATCTATGATAAATCATATTCCCTTTAATTATGGGAATATATTTTCTGCCATAATATAGAAGTCATATGGAAGTAGGAGAATAAGAGATCATATACCAATAGGAGTATAATTGTCATATATATCGCATCCAATATATGCAGAGAGAGATATTTTTCTCAATAAAGGAATAAGTCGTTTGACTGTAGAGTACCTATAGGACTTGTAACGTTCAATTATACATACAACTTTTCTCCTTACTAGGATTCTCCATAGCCGTTTCACTTAAGGTCGTTCTTTTTATCAAATTTTTAGCCCGACAAGATACACCCTTAGAGTAAAATTGTCATTTGATCACAAAGGTCGTTCCATAAAATGTTATCATACTTTTACATGTTTTTATTCGCTAGTCACTCCGCTACACGCACAAAAAAAACTACCACTTATTAATTAACATATATAATTTATTTATTTCTGCTAAACGTATAAATATTTTTGATGGGCATTAACGTATAAATTATAGTACGGATATATTATAAAGATATTAATAGAAACTTGCATTCAAATCTCAACTTCACTAATAAAAAAAAACACATATATTATATATTTCAGTTTTAAATACATATAAATATATACGAATTAAGATAACACGGATAATTACATATATAAACTATATTTTATTCAACTATTGTGGATAATTAAATATATAAAATTATATTTTATTCATTTATATTTAAATATCATAAATGGAAAGTTAATAAAAAGAATGGATGCTTGTTTGTTATCGTTTCTATTTCTGAAACATGAAAGAGTTTGATAAAATATTTTTTTATTTTTTATTTATTCTTTTAAGTGAATAATTTATGAAAACAGAATCATAATTTTAAAAACCAGAAAAATGGTTTCTTATTTTCTGTTTTATGTTTTAAAAGTGAGGGGGAAAAAATCAAAAGCAGAAACGATACCGAACAAACTTATAAGAAGGAATATTCATTTTTATTTGATCGAGTGTCATCCTGTTCTTTAACGACGGTTGTTTACTAAAGAATGGTAATAATATAAAAATAATAATTTAAAAAAAAACTGAGCAAAGAGCAGCCCACCTGCCCAATAACTCCTAATTAATTCTGCAAATAGAGAAAAATATATATTTTCAAAGCAACGTTACCCTTTTCATAAATAAATTTTTTTTTGGGGGGGATTTCTTGAATAAAACTAACGTTGCCATATTAATTGGTTTTCAGTTTGTTAATGAATTTAATGTTAAGATTAATCTTTTTTTACAAAGAACAATTTGTTTTATTTATAGGGATTTGAATGCTTAATCTTTTAAAAGTTCTCATTTATTTTTCACTACTTGACCAACCCTCTCTTTTCGTCACATAAAAAAGTCGTTTTAGAAAAAATTACACACACTAAAATAATGATTACTCACAATTTTTAAGAGTATTTTTTTAGATTACATTATCATTTCTCCTCTTCACTTAAATAACTTTAGTTTTATTCTTGTCAAAAGAGAAGAAAATTGTATTAAAATAAAGGAGAAATTCTTTACAAATATTATAGAGTCAATCAAAAGTGAACAAAATTTAAATCATAGGACTTAACATGGTTTCTATAGTCATACATTAGGCTACCCAACAATAAACTAAATCTTAAATGCTCAACTCTCAAGCACACAATACAATTTCAACGACGATGCACAAATCACACAACAACGTATAAAGCGCTCAACCAAGCACGAAGGCCACAAGAAAACCTAAAGACGAAGAACAACGGAAGGAACTATGGATGAATAACACAACACTTATTAATAAACAAACAAACAAAAACCTAAAAATGTGTTTATTATCGATCTTGCCGCTAATGCCATCAGATTTGTGACTCCATCATGATCTCCACCATCACATCCATCTTCCCTAACCTCAGGTAAGAAAATGATTAAATATGCAATAGACTTGAGGGAAACATGAAAATATTAGTTTGTAGATCCGATGAGATAACATATGACAAACTAAAAGACGAAAATATGCGAAATAAAATGAGAAAGGGCTCACCGCAGATTACAAACGGGACGGCGACCCCTAAGAAGAGAAAACAGTTTAAGAGTTTTTTCTTTGGCAGGTAGGGTTTTAAATAATTTTAGTTGACTATACTACAAATTGGCTAATACATATTAAAAATCCTTTATTAAGGAAATGATACAATGCAATAGTGCTAAAGACTGTCACTCCAAACAATTATCCATTAACACTCTCGATGTAATTGGTCCACCATAAAAATACTTCAAATTAAAAAATAAATAAGTACTCACATTCACATATGTGGACTAATCATATGGAGAGTGTTGATATAGTTAATATTACTCTATTAAAAATCACATTACTAAACAAGCATCTAACTTATTGGTTGTGTCGCACCCCCTTTTCAATTTTACGCGAACAGGTTCGGAACGGATGCGGAGCATAAAAGGATGCCTCGCATAATGCAAATGAAGTCGCCACCCTATTTATTTCTAGGTTTAGGGAAACCTAAAGTCATGGCATAAAATAAAAAAACTAAGGCACAAGGGGTCTAAACCTGAGAATAACGGTTCGGGGTCGTATTATGGACTCGGGAAGGTGTTAGGCACCCGGGTCACATCCAAACAAGGTTATCGGTAAAAAACAAAAGGTGCTTAAAATGTTTTAAAAACAACAAGTAAATGGGCCCTCAGAGGAGTCGCCACTTTAGCATTTACGTCAGGTCAATTGATTTTTATGGAATCATAACCGCATTTGTTTATTTTTTGCTAAAGCGAGCGCCCACTGTCATCACCGGGCCATGCATGATTAAATTAATTACTAAGTGATCTATCATGCATAACTAACAAAGTACCGATTAATGAATGCGGAAAATAAACCGAGGTGTGGGATCGAAGCCACCAAAACACATGCATTTAATACGAGCAAAAATAAAAACAATTAATCATGGAATTTAAAGCAAGAGATTTAAACACGTTATTCATGTGAAATTGATTTTAATTCTAACAAGTCTAAATGTCATGCATACAAGTATATATGCGGAAAGCTTTGAATAAATAAAAGGGAAAAGAAAAGTGTACTTGCGAGCGTGTATTTACTTTTACCCTACAAAGTGAGATCATTAGTACGAGTAAAATAAATAATAAACAAAATAAAATGATTAGTTTAATTAAAATAAACAATTGAATAAAGCGATAAAATAATTATTACAAAAATTCGGCAAATTATTGTCTAATGATTACAACGAACAATTGACGAAAAATAAATCGGCGGGCCTCGATAACGGGCCGAACGGACAAAGGCCTTTCTTTCCTCCTGATGGGCTTGGGATAGACCAAGCCCAAGACTCCTTTCTTTTTTCCATGCCAAGCCCATGACCAAGCAATTTAAATTAAAATAGCCCAAGCCTTCTTCCTTTCCCTCCTTCACTGTTCATCATCTTCTCCAGCTGCATCATCTTCTTCAACCTTGCTTCATCTTCTTCCTGCCGAGTCGGACAGCACAACTGCAATGGAAACAACAGCGGCTCCGGCGACAGCAGCAGCGAGGCAGCGGTTCAGTAGTGGAGCAACGACGGCTCTTCTTCGGCGGCGACACAATGGCAAGAAATAAACATGCAGAAAAATAAAGAAATAAATAGAGGTAGCAATTGATTAGCAGATGTAGCAACAACAAATTGAAAAACAGTAGTGATTAAATAATTAAAACCAAGGCAATTAATTAATTGAAATGCAAGCATAAAAAGCAGAGGGAGATGGTGTGAATAAAAGGGGGGACGAGAGCATGAATTGGTCCCCTTTTTCTTGTTTGGAGATTGAGGGGTATTTATAGGGAAAGCTTGGAGGCGGGTGAGAGATTGTGTGGCTGAGAATGGTCAGACGATTTGGAAGAAGATGACGAGGCTCGGTGTGATGATCATGGCCGGAGTAGGGAGCAAGTTTGAGCTTGTGTGGCCAAGGATGCTTGATGGGAGGTTTGTGATGATGAATCGATCGTCAGCGAGGCCAGCTGGAGGAAAGGTGACGAGATTGAAGATGAGGATGCATTAATGTGCATTAATGCATTACTGCGACATGAACGAGATATTTTCGATTCGAGCTACGGCACGAGCGAACTCGTTTGAAATGGAAAAAAATGAACCGAAAGGACCAAAATGTGTAGAAGAATGAGACAAAATAAATAGTAGACAGTAAATAAAGAAAAAGTTCAGTTTAAGGTCCGAATTTACTTACCCGGAATCGACAAAAGTTCGGACGAAAAATAAATGCTATAGCGGAGTAAATTGAACGAAACAAAATGAGATGACGTGAAAGAGAAAAATAGTAGATAATTTTCAATTAAAGAAATAAAGCGTTCGATCTATGGTCCGAGGAAACTTGCTCGGGACCAATAGAAGTTCGAGCGAAAAGACAGTAAAAAATACGAAAAAACTAAAATGACACGAAATGGAGGGAAATATTAAAATAAATAGTCAAAGATCAAAAATCGGTAGAAATTTGACTTAGAAGGGCTGATAGTGCGATAAACGATAAGAATGCGAAAAAGTTGTGACGAAAATCAAAATTCGGGTAGCAACAGGTTGTTTGTTGGTGACAACAACATTAGTAGGGAATCAGGTCAAGGTTCAAATCCGTCTATTAAAAAAATTAAAAATCACATTAGGGACTTATTTTATCCATGAGAATGAGTGCATATATAAGGATTTGGCTCCTTTCATGTTCTATTGAACATGATAGGTCATGTTCAGCTAATCTAAACCCTTAAAATTATATGAATGGATGAGATTAAAAATAAATTAAACTACGTAGTTTTGCATATAATAAATTAATCTAACACTGTTAACTATTGAAACTAACGGAATGAAACAACATTAATGTTAATTATTTTTCTTGTAGAATAAAATTAATTTCAAGGTAAAAGGAACTAATCCTACCAGAAATCTAATTGCGTACATGAAAATGGTAACACATCCCCATTTCAGTTGCCCCCAACAAATAAGCTACAGGCAATGATCACCAACACTGGTCAGTCTCCCACCTTCGTCCACATTCATACACTGAAACTCCCACGCCGGCGGAGGTCAACGGATTGTTTTTGTTTGTAGGTTGTGGTGGTGGTGGCGCAAGTAACAATGAAAGGGGCGGATCTAGTGCGGTGAGGTGCAGGGGAGTGGGATTTTAAGGAGTTGAGCAGAACAGGAGAGGGAGAGGAAGAAGAGAGCATGGTATGGCGTCGGTGCGGTGCGACTACGCTTATGAATTTGAAGAGCGCGTGGAGGTGGTCTCCAGGCACCACTTTTGGCAAGCACCTCCGCCTCCCTTCTCCGGCCCCCACCTATGCCACCACCTCCCTCCTCATCCAAGCACCACCACCACCTCTACCTCCCATCTCCGTCTCCGTTTACGTTTCATTTATGACGCATCCCTTACCTCCACCCACCACCACGTCCAGATCTGGTCCATTTTTAGGCTATGAAAATAATTTTTTTTAGATCTGGTGATTATCGAAGTTGAAAATGGTTCATGATGCGTGGTAGTGGGTGGTGGGTTACCGAATTTTATTAGCGGTGAGGAAGATAGGTCACCGATGGTGACAATGGTGATTGTTGGTGTTGTGGATGATGATGAATGCGATTTCGGCGGTGGATGGAGATGATGATAAGGGAAAAAGATGAATCTGTAGATCTAGAATAAAATAATTAACATTAAAGTTGTTTCATTCCGTCAGTTTAAATAGTTAACAGTGTTAGATTAGTTTGTTAGATGCAAAACTACGTAGTTTAATTTATTTTTAATCCCATTCATTCATATAATTCTAAGGGTTTAGATTAGTTAAACATGACCTATTATGTTCATTAGAACATGAGAGGAGTCAAATTCCATACATACACCTTATTGAGTAATTGAAAAAATGAGGAGATAAGGGCCTATTTACTTCAGGGAATTCTTCCGAAAATTCTCCAGTTTTTTGAAAACTGGACTTTTTTTCCGAAAACGTGTTTACTTCGCGCTATTTTCATTTCGAAAATAGAAACGAAAATTTTCAAAATAAAAACTCATATGTAAGTTTTGAAAACACCAAAAACCTGTATTCAAAATTTTACTAAGGCAGTTTTACAAATGGAAAACTCGGTTCTCCATTTTGAGTATTAATGAATCTTTCAATAACCCAATTTTTCCCCTGCTCTTTCTTCTTCACGCAACGCTTCTTCTTCTTTTCTTCTGCTCCACACCTCTACTCTCTCGTCGTCAGCTCGCTGCTCTCTCGTTGTTCTCTTCTCCATCGTCCCAATTTCTTGTTCTCTTTCTCGCTGATATCGATCTAAAGTACCCTATCCGTAAAAACACCAACCAATTTTATTAATCTCCGTATACCTCAGCTGATGAGCTCAAATGAATCATGATAGATAATTCTTGTAAGAAGCAGAGACCGAGCTTCGGTTCTTGATATTGAAGAGAAAAATGTTGGAGACTAACGAAGAAACAATCTGCATCGATCGAAGCAGCAGGAGATTCTCCTCCCGTTCTAAGTAGGGCTTTCGTATGAGTGATTTTGGTCTTGCTTTACTGGGCATCATTTAACTTTTTATTGATCTTCTTGTTGATTGCATTTGTTGAATAATATTGAAATAATCGAATCTGGATTTCTCTTATTGTGTGATTTTAGTATGTGGGTAGGGATTCAAATGCGTGATCTTTGCTTTAATGTATTTGTTTCCTGCAGTACTGCACTCTCTTTGTTTTGATAGAAGATGGTCACCGGTGAACCTTTTTTTAGCTGAAAGTCTGATGTTTTGTTATGGAACCTAAATTAAGCCATGATTTGGTGTTTTCGAGTCACAGGACACTAAGTAGGTCTAGGTTGTAGTTGTGACTGCGGTGACTCCTTTTCAAATTTCAAATTGCGCTAGAGTGCTCTTTTTTAGGAAAGAGTTTGTGTTGAAGACTCCAGGACTGACATTGCCGTGTGAGGATGAGGTTGTGTTTTCTAATATGTCCATGGCTGACATCAATCAGAATCAGTTCTTGTTGAGATTAAGGTGTCTGAACTAGAAATTAGGTGCCGAGTAGGTTGGATTGCATAGAAATTATGAAATTGCATACTTGAGATTGATGTTTGGTTGTGTGAAAAGGCACATTAAGATACATCCTTCAGCTTTATCCTTGTATTATGGCATTAAGAGATCAGTTTTGTTGTGCTTGAGACAGAGCTGCTATTTAGTGACTAAGGTTTGATTTAGACTTAGTAGGTACTGCAGTGCTCCCAATGTCATCTTTTTATTAATTCCCAAGAAAAATTGTTAGGTTTTAGCTTGATACGATTAGTCAATATTGGTAGTGCATCTCTTAAAGGCCAGGGATCAACATTTGAGAGAAACTGAGATTCTATTTGTATTACTGATTTATGGTAAAAGGAAGGTGATTCATGACAGGACTTAGGGTGTACCTTTAACAATAGCATTTGATGGAAAGGGAAAACTTCAGAAAGGCAATATGCATTTACGTCATTTGTAGTATCTAGCATTTGCTTTTAATAAAATAAACCTTCTTTGCACATAACTTTTGAGTGTTTTATTTTGAAACATCGTAGAGGGTTTAATTATCGAGCCTGAAAAGATGATTATTACCTTCCTATGATTTAACTTTTAAGGTGTTTGTTTGTCATATCACATTTGGCGTACACGCCCCAGTTTCTTTCTTTCATTTGACTTGCTCTTTGTTTTCAGCAATTGATTTGTACTTTCATTGTAATTTCAATGATCCAGTGATGAAATCTTCCATCCGCCTTTGAGATGATGCATGAATTCTCCACTGTTGATGGCTTTGTGGATATAAATGAATCTTTGGCAGAGATGATTAAATACGTGGCAAATGAACCCTCTGTAGGGCTTTTTTATGTACAACAGCACATTCAGAAAGCAGTTCCTAATGCCATCAATCTCAAGAATAATGTCTTAGGAAGGACGAGTGAAACAAATTTGCATTAAAAGTTTCTTCCCTAGAGCAATTAATCTAAAGTTTAATTAATGATTTGCAGAGGAGAGGTGCAGATATCTATGCAGAATTTCTCGGAGGAAGCTTTACTTGCGATGCTTATCACATGATTGAGCCACATCCTGATGGTATTACTTAGATTTTGCACAAGGAATCATTTTCTGTGTGGATTTTTTTTTAAGGATCTTATGCCTGTTTTCTTTTTTTTTACGATCTTAATCCTTGACTGCACTCCATTTCTCCTGCTTTTGACAATAATACAATTAGTCTTGAGTTGTCAGAATTGCTTTTGTAAGGTCTGATCTAATGAGGGTATTTTGGTTAACCTAAATCTATCGCTATTGGGTTTGAGGTTAACTAGTGAGACGCCAAGACCAATATGGCAAGACCACGCATGGACATTTTTTTAGCTGAGTTCAATAGATTAAGCTTTTTGCTTGATAATGTTTGTTGTTAGTTCTGCTAAGCTTCTTAAAAGTGGAGTTCAATATCTTGCTTTCAAATTTTATTGCTAACTGTTGACTTTCAGTTTTACTTCATTCCAAAACAGGGGTCGGTGTCATTCTTTTGCATAGAAAAAGCATTAGCGCAGTCAGGAGTATCTAGTGAGGACGTAAACTACATAAATGCGCATGCAGCATCTACTCCAGCTGGAGACCTTATAGAGTTCCAGGCACTCATGCATTATTTTGGCCAGAATCCTGATGTAAGTAGGATGCGGTATTTTCTTGCACCACCTGTTTAAACTATTCCACTGATGGTGTACCGCATTTGCAGTTGAGGGTGAACTCTACAAAGTCAATGATTGGCCACCTACTTGGAGCAGCGGGTGCAGTTGAAGCTGTTGCAACAATACAGGTAGCTTACGTGTGTTTACAATTATGCAAAAACTATCTATTTATTATAAAGAAGCATAACGTATGATTCCCCACCCCTCTTGGTTTCTAGTCAGCTCTGTAGGCATAGGGAGTATGGTAGAAAATTGAGATGCTTTACGCCTCAAGGCTGCATTATCTAATTCATTTGGATTTGGTGGCCATAACTCCTCAATTATTTTTGCTCCATACAAGTGAAGTGATTAGGCTGCTGCAACCTTTCTGCATTGGTGATGAAGGTACGCTGTTAGCTTATAATTCGTGATAACGTTATAGTAATTCGGTTGGCAAAATAAACGGATCCAGCGTCATATGGATTTCAGACATGGATCTCATTCGTGGCACCCTTGGATATGAAATCCCATACTTTTAGATGAAATCACAAATGTAGTAGCACACATGAATTGCACCATCATTTCATCATTGCTTTACTTAATTTTGGCAAATTATCATCTTGTGAATATAGTTGATGCCCTAGGTTACGACCGACTAACTGTGGGTTGCTACATTTTGCAGAGAGAACTCCCGAAATTCCCCTTGTATCAAGTCTTCAGTTGAAGTGATTTGGCGGTGCATTTTATCTAAAATAATAGCTCATTGACGTTGTAGTTGTTCAATTTGTGCAGCTTGCCAGGAAGAACATTAGCAAATGGGAAGCGTACTTGGCTGTGCAATGCTCGTTCTGCAGATACCAGGGTCTTCACTCGCTTAGGAATATATTCAATTCAATTGATATGTGGTCTTTTAGAAACCCAGTTTATATTAGTATACGATACAACTGGCTATGTAATGTAATTACATAGTTGCAGTTTCATTCAATTTCAAAGTAAATACGTTTTTTATTTTTTAAAATTTGAAATTTTTTTTATTTAGTATGAAGTAAACTTGATTTTCAGTTTTCTATTGAAAAAAAAAATTTAGAAAATTAAAAACAGAAAAAAGAGATATCTCCATTGATAAACATGTTTTTTATTATTTCTTTATTAAGTTCTCATGATTACAAAATTTTATTTTTATAAGCATTTTTTTAAGATACCGAGGTTAGAGTGGAAGATAAATTTAATTTTACTAGCAAGAAAGTGAATTAATATACCATATTCGTCAAAACACGAGAGAAGCAAGAAATATATATTTTTATTTTAAGTTTCTAAATTAATGAAACTTATTCCATATTTATAATTTCTGAATATATTAAAATAAACAACTATTTTTAATTTAAGTTTCTAAATTAATAAAAAAAAAATCATATTTATTTCATATTGAATATATTAAAATAAACAATTAGGATTATTAAAATGATTTTTAAATGATTTTTTTTCCATTACAAATATTTTCGGTTTTCCACAAAAAATGAAAACGCGCGAAATAAACACGTTTTTCAGTTTTCAGATTAGGAAATTCTTACATTCAATGCGAAGTAAACGCGTTCTCTAGTTTTTCTGATCAGGAAACAAGCGCGAAGTAAACACGTTTTCCAATTTTCGAATGAAAAGAAAATTCTCAAAATTCAGAAAAATAGTAAATTTTCAAACTGAAAATTTTCTCAGGCCCTAAAAGTTTTTGTACTCCGTCAGCCTAAAAAATGGGCCGAATGCGAACGGAGAGCAAGAGAAAGGGTCGTCGGCTGGGACGCCGATTGTGATTGCGAGAAACTGTGTTATACAATTATGAGAAAAGTAAAAGAAAAAAGTAAAACTCGGCAGCAGACATGAACAGTTGAACATTATTACAGAATAAAGTTGCCATAATGTCACACATCCTTTTAGCCAAACCCCTCCCACCTGTACATTATTAATCAGAAAACATCTTTTCTCTCTCTCTCCTCCTCTTCTCTTCTGAAAAAAGCGCTCCTTTTTCTTCTTTTTCATACACAACACCATGACTGGCAGAGAAATTTTACACAATATTAAGGTTTGTCAGTCAACTATATATTATCTCATTCCATTTCGTTCCATCTCTAGTACTACAATCTAAGCTGGGTGGTCTTTCTTACAATTTTCATTCAATGTTAAATGAGTTTGATGTGGTAATGACTGATGACGAGGTTACAAGCTTTTGAACTAGTTCCAATTTTGCAGTGACTGGCTTCTGAAAGTTTGAAGCTTTTCTGGTTTTACTTGTTTGGATTTTGAATGTTCTATTTTCGTACTGTTTTTTAGGAAAAGTAAAGCCAAGAACAGAAGATATTGAACTAATTAGCTATTTTTTATAATTGGGTTAGAGATGTGAGGAAGAATGCGATCAAATTGGTGAAGAAGGTGTTGATTTGTGTCATTCTTGAGATGTGACTAATACTGGAATGAGAATTTTATTGATAATTGTCCAAAAAGATCTAACCTATTTTTTGTTGTAATTGAACGAGTTCTTTATTCATGTTAGCTGCTGTAATTTTTTGGAATAGACCTTTCTCAGTAGAGATGGATGCATTACTTATTCTTTTCATTGATATGCCTGTTTTAATTAAGGTGAAAGCTGGACTTTGTTCATCATCCGAGAGTGGGAGAGGCAAAAGCAAAATGTCAAAGAATGTTACTCATGGTTTTCATTTGGTGAAGGGAAAATCACACCATGACATGGAAGACTATCTGGTTTCTGATTTCACGCAAGTAGGCGATAATGAATTGGGTTTATTTGCGATATTTGATGGCCATTTGGGCCATGATGTCGCGAACTACTTGCAAACCCATTTGTTTGAGAATATCTTGAAAGAGGTACTTAAATATTTTGTCCCTTTGACTTCAGTAATCTTATCAAGTCCCGGTTCTGTAGCTAGTGTTTTAAACGGCATTCTGTTAACCTACCTTTTTTTCCTTCTGTTTTACGAGCAGCCTGACTTTTGGACGGATAAAGAGACTGCAATTAAGAGAGCTTATTGTGCAACTGATGATGAAATATTGGACAAAGCACTTGTCCTGGGAAAGGGAGGGTCAACTGCGGTTACTGCTATACTGATCAATGGTAAAAAGCTGGTAGTGGCAAATGTGGGCGATTCTCGAGCTGTTATATGCAAGAATGGAGTGGCGGAACAACTATCAGTTGATCATGAGCCTAGCAAGGAAAAACCATTCATTGAAAGCCGTGGTGGTTTTGTATCAAACCTTCCTGGTAGGTAGCCATACACTGCAAGGAAATTCACAACTTTGAGCTTCCAGAGATTTAGAAATATGTGTTCTTTTTTACTATCTTAATATCTGCATTGGTGTTCTAATAATTGTTTGTTCTTGAATCTTGAACATCCACTAATTTCATATAACTTTGTAAGATAGATGTTTGGATAGTTGCTGTCTGGTGGTCGGCAGTTTTATCGAAAATCAAAACTTTTGCAAGGTTTTATAATGTTAGAAGAATGCAAATTTTAAATATACTCTGCTACTTATGTTTACTTGCAGGAGATGTCCCACGTGTGGACGGGCAGCTGGCTGTAGCAAGAGCATTTGGTGACAAGAGCTTGAAGCTACACCTTAGTTCAGAACCCGATGTGACAGAGGCAGTTATTGATGGTGGTGCAGAATTCATCATTCTAGCAAGTGATGGTATATGGAAGGTTGGTCAATCACCCATTAATTATTATGTACTACACTCGTGTTGTGTTTTGTAGGATAACTACAGGATCAAATAGTAAACTTTTGCAAAATCGTAGTAACCGGATCTGATGCATTCCTTTTCATTTTCTAATGTTTCTGTATGGTCTTCTCAATTCTACTCTGCCATCCCCCTTTTATTTGAGCAGGTCATGTCAAACCAAGAAGCCGTGGACTGTATTAAACCAATAAAGGATTCCCATTCGGCTGCGAAACACTTGATAGATGAAGCAGTTTCCAGAAGAAGTAAGGATGACATATCTTGCATAGTCGTAAGGTTTCAATGATAGTATCTTTCGGGAAGATAGGCTCTGGATTTCCTTAAATTGTGATGAATTGCTAGCATATGTGTGTAATACCATACATATAAGTTTGTTTCTGTCTAGATGAAGAGACGGTCGAAACCAGCAATTTCCTAGCTGCTGCGTTTACAATTGAGAAGAATAAAAGAATTCAAGTTATACTTGTAATTGCTTCTGTTTTGTGTAAGATACTTGTCTGGAAAGCATAGTTGTTGTACAAATCATATTACTCCGAGTCCTATGCGTACTTCATCGTTTGTTCTTTCTTTTTGGATTCAAAAGAAATTCTGCCGATATGTCTGTTTTTCATATGTAATTAGCTGAGCACCAAGCCGAATGCACATTATGCGCATTGAATTCTCCACAAATCACTAAGAATTGTTGACGCAATGAACCTTTTTTTATTTGAACTTCATATTTATAGGTTGAGCCTGCCAAAAATCTACCCATACCCAATTATACACTCATATCCAACTATGGGTATTAAATGGGTTAGTGTAATTTTTAAATGGGTAGAAATGGGTAATATACCTATTTAAAATAAAATATATGGGTTTTATTGGGTTGGATAATGGATACTCAATGGGTAACCAATTAAACCAAAGCCAACTCTATCCCATTGAGTATCCATTATCCATTGAGTATTCATTATCCATCTAGATCATGACATCATCATCAGGTATGCTTCCGCATTCCGTTATGATTCATGTATTAATCGATTTGATTTGTTCTTACACTGTTGTTCATAAGGTTAAGAGCAGCAGTGAACATCCTTTAGTTCTAACAAGTGATAGCAGAGCCAATCAATTTAGATTATGCATGGATTGCAAATTTATGATGCATGATTAATTGATTTCATGAAGCAATTTTGAAATCAATTGGAAATTTTGGGAATTTGATTATTAGGGTTTATGAAATTGAAATTGCTGCAATCGGAATTGCAATTGGAATTGCAATTTTATTAAGAATACCTTTTGTGAGGGATTGCAATTGGAATTGCAATGGGAATTGCAATCGGAATTGCAATTAATTAAGAATCCCGTTTGGATTGAAATTCCGTTTGCTGGTGCTTTTTTCAATTTAATTAATCATGAATTAATTGTTGCTGGTGCCGTTTATGGGAATTGATCAATTTAATTAATTTGAGAATTGAAGGGATTGAATCCCGTTTGATTTCAATGGGAATTAATTAATCAATGGGAATTGATTAATTACCAATCCCGTTTGATTACAGTAACTAATTGTGGGAATTGATTAATTGATTATTTAATTGGATTATTTGATCCTCTGCCCATACATGATGGAATTGATTTAATTGGTTGGCTTATTTGGCTGACTAATTATCTGGGGATTGAATCCCGTTTGATAATGATGGATTAATTATTTCTGGATGTTGCTTGATTGCAATTCCTTGCTGCTGCTTAATTGAGTTCCTTGAAATTCAATTAATTTTGGTTGATTAATTATTTTGGAATTGAATATCAAGCGTCATGATTCCGGAATCAATTAATTGATTGATTGTTTAATTGCTTGCTTGATTTGATTCCGGGTTTTCCTATTCCGGGTTTGATAATTCCCGGGAGTGATTCCGGGTTTTGGGTTGCATGTCCGGTTGCGGACTGCTGGGCGTGCCGGTGGTTGCATCGGTGCTGGAGGTTGAAGACAGAGTTGACTTGGTCTTGGGTAGTGGGCCGAATTTAACTCCTGGCCCATCAGGAAAATAAAGGGAAGGAAGGAGTTGGTTTTGTTTTGGCCCATTTGTACTCTAGCCATTTCTCTTTTGCCTACCTACTGCATGAATTACAAGATTTAATGCATGTATATTGTAAAGTGCATATGCAATTTAATTGCAGTAATTTAGTGCTTATGCTTGTTTTAAATTAGTGATTCCGGATTGCAATTGAATTTGGCAATGGATTAATTGATCAGAATTTGCACAATTAATTTGGGATTTGCCAAATTAATTTAATTGCAATGCAAGAGTTTAATTACTTTTGCGATTCTCAGTACTGGTTCGGGTTGCCGGACTTAAAGTTGTTTCGATTATTTAAACATGAACATCATAAAGCTTAAGATGTTTGTCGGGTTCAAATAATTGATTTATAAAGGAAAGCAGAATAACACTAAGGAAGCTTTTAAGCTTAACTATTTGTCTTACTCGATTAATGGAAGTAGTAAAGTCACAAAAGTGACCTGCCACGGACATTACCGGGTTGGATATTTCAAGTGTGCTATTCATAATTTCATGCGGATAGTTGTCGGCCCAAAGGAAGATGACTGTTTGACAGAAATTATAAATACGATAGTGATGAATATCAAGTTTTATAGCTATCAAGAGATTTGTTGCGAGTATTTGATCGGTCAAAAGGAAGGTTAAATATTTGACAAAATCAAGCTATAAAATTCACACTATGACAGGTTAATTAACTGTGAGTTGTGTTTTTAGTCCAAAGACTAAGAACAATGTCATATAATTAATCTTTTGATTTAGTCAATGTGTTATTCATTAAGTTTATTACTTTCATATTTTCAGTAAAGTGAGCTGATTAAATGTTGTGTTCTTTCGGATATGAACTCAGCAAGCTCGGTATCTGCCAATTTGAACAATGTACCACTGTTGTCTTCCAGTAACTTCAAGTTATGGAAGAGAAAGGTAGAGATCACTGTGTTGTATGAATAAGAATCAGGCGCTCTATAAGGATTGTCCTAAGGTACCAGACCCTCAAAGTTCTGATAAGGGACTCCAGGCTTTTGAGGACTGGCAACAATTAAACAGAGCTTGCCGTTTGGTCATACTCAGTGTTGTCCCTATGTCCATGCAGAGTTCACTGGAAAAGGAACAAAGTGCCAGTAAGATCTTAGAGATCTTAGCTAGCCGCTATACCCATACAGAGAAGGCTGAGATTAGCGATACCATTCGTAAATTCTCGACTATAAAGTTCAGGTGTGATAGCGACAAACGGGAGCATGTTACATTGGATAGTGCTCACCTGGCAACTGCCTCTTCATCTGGTTTTAAGAAGAGGAAAGGCAAAGAGACTGCAGGGCTTGATTTTTAGAAGAAACATAAAGGCTCAAATACTGAGCATAAGGGAATAAAATATTTTTTCTGTAATAAGGCAGGCCATTTAAAGAAGGACTGCGCTGAGTATAAAGCTTGGCGTATAAAGAAAGGTATGTCCTTGTCTCTTGTCAATACAGAATCCCTTCCGGTCTCTGTGGCTAAGAACACTTGGTGGTTAGATACAGGAACCACTAAACACATAAGTGTTTCTTTACAGGGCTGCAGAGCGAACTGGAGGCCCATGGAAAGTGAGAGGTTTCTCTATATGGGTGCAGGTGATCCGGTATCGGTTGAGGGCATCGCTACTTTTGGGTTAATCCTATGTACTGGTTACATATTAGAGTTAACAGAGACTTTGTATGTACCGTCATTTCGACGGAATCTGATTTCTGTTTCCTTGTTGGATAAAGAAGGTTATGATATCAGATTCGGAAATCATAAAAGTCTCCTTCATTTTAACTCTACTTTGGTTGGAACCGGTGCATTGATTGATTCTGATAACTTGTATTTATTGCATACGGTTGACAGCAATAATGAATGTTATGTTAGCGAGTCTAGAGGGATTATGCGTAGATTGCCAACTGAGGATTCATTCAGGTTATGGCACAGACGGTTAGGTCATATCTCTGCAAGGAGAATAGACCGACTTGTGTCAGATGTAATTCTCGAAGCACTGGATCACACAGACCAACAGGTTTGTATTGAGTGCATAAAGGGCAAAACCACAGACAAAAGGAGGTTTGAGGCTGAGAGATGTACAGAAACTCTAAAACTGATACATACTGATATCTGTGGTTCATTCCCTACAGCATACTGGAATGGTCAACGGTATTTTATCACGTTTATAGATGACTTCTCTCGTTACGGTTATTTGTACCTTTTAAAGGAAAAGTCGGAGGCATTAGACGCTTTCAAGTCTTTTAAGGCCGAAGTTGAAAATCAACTTGGAAAGACTATTAAAGTTGTCAGATCAGATCGTGGTGGTGAATACTACGGTCGATATGACGGGTCAGGTGAACAGCGTCCTAGGCCATTTGCTCAGTTTCTCGATGAGTGTGGGATAGTTCCACAGTACACCATGTCGGGGTCTCTGACCATGAATGGTGTAGCTGAAAGGAGGAACCGTACCCTTAAGGATATGGTGAGGAGTATGATTGTCAATACCACCTTACCTATATCACTCTGGGAGATGCCTTACAAACTGCAGTCTATATTCTCAATAGGATACCAACTAAAGTGACTAACAGAACCCCATATGAGTTATGGACTGACTAAAAGCATGTCCTAAAGGATTTAAAGGTTTGGGGATGTCCAGCAGAGGCAAGGCCTTATAGGCATGATGAAAGAAAACTAGACCTAAGGACTGTTAGTTGTTATTTTGTTGGATATCCGGAGAGGTCACGGGGGTATAAGTTTTACAACCCTACTACTAGAATATTTTTTGAGACGGGAAATGCTCGGTTCTTTGAGGATATTGAGTTTGGAGGGGAAGATAGATGGTCAAATGTCAGTTTTGAGGAAGATTCAGTTATACTTCCTCATCCAGTTCCTGAGGGTCAGTATGAGCTCACTGTTCATATTCCTGGTTTTGTCCCTCATCAGGCAAGAAACGACATCATTAATCTTCCTACAGGACAAGATCCACAGGTAATACTTGAGGATCATCAAGAAGTCCATGAAGATCCACAACTGGATCAAACTCAACACCCTCAGATGGTTGAGAACCAAGGAGATCTGCCTTTTAGGAGGTCCACTAGAGTGAAAAAAATGCGATTTCGGATGATTATATCGTATTTCTGCAAGAACATGAGGAAACTATGGACTCTTTGGAGGATAACCTGCTCACCTTCAAAGAATCCATTAGTTGTTCTGATGCTCAAAAGTGGATACAGGATATGTCGGATGAATTCCAATCCATGAAGGACAATGACGTTTGGGAGCTTGTACCATTACCTAAGAATCTAAAACCGATAGGTTGTAAATGGGTTTTCAAAACCAAACGGGATTCACAAGGCAATATAGAGAGGTACAAAGCACGTCTTGTTGCGAAAGGATTCACCCAAAAGGAAGGAATAGACTATAAAGAGACCTTCTCTCCAGTTTCATCGAAGGACTCTTTTAGGACTATTATGGCCTTGGTGGTATATTTTGATCTTGAGCTTCATCAGATGGATGTAAAGACTGCTTTCCTGAATGAGGATCTTGAGGAAGAAATCTACATGAGGCGACCAGAAGGACTATCCTCCAATGAGGACAGTGAATTAGTTTGTACATTAAAGAAGTCTATCTATGGGCTCAAGTAAGCTTCTCGTCAATGGTACTTGAAGTTCCATAGTGTTATTACTTCATAGGTTTCGAAGTAAACGCTGTGGAGGACTGTCTGTACCATAAGTTCAGTGGGAGTAGATTTGTATTTCTACTGTTATATGTGGATGACATTTTGCTTGCTACTAACAATGTAAAGCTTCTTCAGGATACTAAGGCTTTTCTCTCAGATAACTTTGAGATGAAAGACCTTGGAGAAGCATCTTTTGTGTTGGGGATTCAGATACACCGTGATCGTTCACGGGGTACCCTTGGATTATCACAAAAGGGTTACATCGATAAAGTACTGAAGAGGTTTAGCATGCAAAATTGTAAGCCACATGATACCCCTATCTCCAAAGGTGAGAAATTTAGCCTTGATCAGTGTCCTAAGACAGATTTGGACCGCAAGTTCATGGAGGGTATTCCATATCCTTCGGCTGTGGGTAGCATCATGTATGCACAAGCTTGTACCCGTCCGGACCTTGCATTTATAGTTGGCATGTTGGGGAGATACCAGAGCGATCCCGGAAGGGATCATTGGGTTGCAGCCAAAAGAGTCTTTCGATACCTGCAGAAAATGAAAGACTATATGCTCACATACAGGAAATCAAATCAGCTTGAGATCATTGGGTATTCTGATTCTGATTTCGCTGGATGCCAGGATAGCCAGAGATCGACTTCAGGTTATGTCTTTCTTCTGGCTGAAGGAGTCATTTCATGGAAGAGTGCGAAACAGTCACTTGTTGCATCTTCCACTATGGAGGCTGAGTTCGTAGCTTGCTACGAGGCATCCAGTCATGCTATATGGCTGCGAAATATGGTCAAGAAACTGCGAGTTGTCACTGGTATTGAGAGACCTTTGAGGATCTTTTGTGACAACCGGGCATCAGTGCTGTACTCCAACAGTAATCGGAGTACATCCAGGTCTAAGCACATTGATATAAAGTTCCTTGCCGTAAAGAAAGGGTTTAGAGCAATCAAGTTAGCATAGAGTTATTGGGTACAAACGATATGGTTGCGGATCCGCTCACTAAGGCATTGACACCTGTAGCATTTCATGGCCATGTATCGAGTATAGGTGTCATTAAGTTAGATGCCTGACATTAGTGGGAGTTCGGTTTGTACTATTGTAACTTGTATATGCTTTAACTGTGTACTATGTTATTTCACAGTCTATGGATATTGATTTTATTCAATATATGTTCTGGATTTTGATCTCATAAAGTAAAGAGGATCAGTTGGAAATTTGACAAGTATAGATCACTTGTAATTTCCATTCTGCACATGCACACTGGATCCATGTCGTTAGTTAGTTAGTACTCGTAATCATTATGAGTTTAATTGCTTGGACTGCGATGACTACTCTTTTGGTTCTTGTATTAATGAAACTAATGGACCGGATTGAATTAGACGGATATATGCTAGCATTCGGGGGTTAACATATGATTGTATGACAAAAGGTGGTACTATAAGGAACGCATATTGTGTAGTTGTCCAAGTGGGAGATTGTTGGAATTTGGACAATGGGACTAATGCGTTAGTACCGTTCGTACACGTTGGGACATATGAACGCATATGTTATGTGTGTACCGTCATATAATATATTGTTAACATTAGGTTAATTGGACCAAATTGATGATCTATTAAAGTTAAGGGGTCCAATCGTCTAATTAATACAGTGTGGGGGGCACATTCAGTATTTGTGCAAAATCCCGGGTTAATTACAATTGTTGATGGGTCAATTTGTAATTAACATAAGTTAAATATAATTGGGATTTGGTCCCTGGTGGAAGTTGCCATATATAAGGTAAGGTTCTTCTGTTTTTAACGCTTAAGGAAAAAGGGTTTTTCTTAGAAAACAAACATACGTTGAAAACAGAGAATGACGGCTCCCCATTCAGCCCTAAGCCAACAATCCACCAGAAGACCTTTGTTCCCGGATTTTTTTAAGATCATGGCATCATCATCAGGTACGCTTCCTCATTCCGTTCTGATTCATGTATTAATCGATTTGATTTGTTCCTACACTGTTGTTCATAAGGTTAAGAGCAGCAGTGAACATCCTTTGGTTCTAACACAAAAATCATCCGTCAGGCACTCAGGGTACTAAAATTATTTTTATTATAATTAAAAATTAAAATTTATAATTGTTCAATACTCGATAACATATTTTCAAATCGTTGAATGATCAATTAATTGTCAAATGTATTGAATACATCTTTTCCTATGTAAGTAACCAAACAAGCATTCATCCAAGTGTTGATACCCGAATTTTGACGCCATTTTTATTTAATTTTAGCATTTCTGTTATTTAGTTAATTTATAGTCATTTTTAGTTGATTTAATGTCGCTAGCATTCTTAGGTGTTTCGTTGCATTTTAGCATCATCGTTAGCATCGTCAGCTTTCGAAATCGCATTTTTATTCTTTCGGCGTGTATTTTCATTATTATTATCATTATTATTTTTAGCCTTAAAAATCACATTTTTAACTATCCGGCAGTCGTTTGCTAGTTTTTTCTTTGTTTTAGGTCATCACATGAATTTTAGGATTTTTAATATTTTAGTGCATTTTTTAGTATTTTTATTATTTTATTATCATTTTTATTCGAGCTTTTATTGGACCGGAGTAAGTCCGCTCGGACAATAGCTTGACTTTAAAATGTTTTCCATCAACTAGTTGCTAGATTTTTTTCTGGTCGCAACGGTCTACAGTGATTCGTGTAATTTTCGGGTAACGTTATTATTTTTCCGTTCGAACGTTTCACATTTTTGAACGCGAAAATAAACACGTTAAACGAGAAATTCTCGTCATTCGCTGTAGACGGTTAAACCCGTCATATTTTTCTCTACGCGCCGGTACCTTCGGCTCGAAAAGTCAGAACGTTTGGTCGCGGGAACCGGCTCGAGGCCATGTAAATCAGATAAAAGGCCATTTGATCATGGCCATTCATCTGGTCAACCAAGGAAAGTCAACCAGATCAATGGCCCTTGAATTAATGTGCATAATGCACATGCACAGTGCACGCACGAGGGAGGCAACGAAGTCCTCGTCCGAGTCACCTGCTCCCATCGCGTCCTAGTCCTCTAGCACTCCGCCATCATCACGGCTCGCCTAGCCTTGCCACCGCGACCAGCCGGCCACCACGCGTAGCTCCCCCGTCCTTCAACCCACGCGATTTTGGCTATAAATAGCCACGGCCCCTCAACGTAAAAGGGGTCCGAAATTTTGCAAGAAAAAAAGCACTGCTCCCTCTCCATTTTCCTGGCCAACTCACGCACTCTCACTCCCATTCATCGTCGTCCGTACGCTGCACCAGCACTGTGAGCGTTCTTGCTTTTGTTTTTCTTTTAAATTTTGTTTAAAACTTAGTCAATTAGTTAAGCATTAAAACTTGCTGCAATCACTTTGTTTTGAGCCTAATTTCACTATACTAACATCCGTTTGAATTATCATTGCTTAGATTAGTTGTTTCGATAATTAACGTAAATATGCATCTTTCCATTTTCTTCAAAAGTCCTACTGTTTCTGTGTCCATTTTCTTACTGTGACTGTTTGTTCGTATTGCTGGAGGGGAGAGGAGTCGTTTGGGCCAAGAACCAGGTGAATCGGACGCCTGGTTCGTTACCTCGGTCACCGGTAGTGGCGCCGGCGATGTGAGGTTGAAGATGACTGATCGGGCCGCATGGCCCCCATCACCATTTAAATTAATGTCCTTGGGCCAGGAATTGTTCCTGGCCCATTTCTCCAAATTTTAAGTTGGGCCCAGCCCATTTATATTTTTCCGAGTCTTCGATTCGTCATTTTTTTTACGTAAAATGCTCACATGCTTCGTATAATTATTATTCATGATATGTGCTATTTTTCCTATATGGTATACATGAATTGTTTAGTTCACTTTTTTTGTAAATTATTTCGTATGCTTATTCTTGCATCAAGTTGTTTATTGAATTGTTTTTATACGTGAATTGCTCATTTCTTATCGTGATATTTATTTTGATGTTATTTAACTCCAGTCATTTATATTTAGCAATTTAATTTCAGTCATTTAATATACCGCCTATATGGTCGGCCGCATTTTAATTCTCGTCAATATTCAACTGCTTTAATTTTTCACCAAACTGCTAGAAATCCTTCCGCAAATTATCAACTGTTTACTTTTCCGCACTTTAAATTTCAGCAATTTACTTTCGGCAATTTAAATTCAATACCGCCTACGTGGTCGGTCGCATTTCAATTTTCGTAAATATTCAACTGCTTTAATTGTTTGCAAACTGCTGGAAATCCTTCCGCAAATTATCAACTGTTTAATTTTCCGCACTTTACTTTTCCGCACTTTAATTTTCCGCACTTTACTTTTCCGCACTTTAAAATTCTGCAATTTACTTTCGGCAATTTAAATTCAATACCGCCTACATGGTCGGTCGCATTTTAATTTTCGTAAATATTCAACTGCTTTAAATTTTCGCAAACTGCTCGAAATTCTTCCGCAATATCAACTGTTTATTTTTCTGCAAATATCAACTGTTTTAATTTTCTGCAATATCAACTGCTTTAATTTTCTGCAATATCAATTGCAGAATCAATCTTTAAAATTTCTGCAAATCATCAACTGTTTTAAATTTTTTTAATCATCAACTCTTTTAATTTCCTGCACTTATCAACGTAGCATTTAAATTCTCGTATGCTTAAAATCATTCATTTTTCGCATGCAATCCACGTAGCATTTAAATTCTCGTATGCGTAAAATCAATCATTTTTCGCATGCAATCAACGTAGCATTTAATTTTCGTATGCGTAAAATCAATCATTTTTCGCATGCAATAAACGTAGCATTTAAATTCTCGTATGCGTAAAATCAATCATTTTTCGCATGCAATCAACCCAACATTTAAATACTCGTATGCGTAAAATCAATCATTTTTCGCAAGCAATCAACCTAGCATTTAAATTCTCGCATGCTTAAAATCAATCATTTTTCGCATGCAATCAACCCAGCATTTAAATTCTCGCATGCGTTAAATTCATCATTTTTCGCATACAATCAACTCAGCTTTTAATTTTCGTACGCGTTAAATCCATCATTTTTCGCGTGCAATCAACTCAGCATTTAATTCTCGTATGCGTTAAATCCATCATTTCTCGCATGCAATCAACTGTCATTTAAATTTTCGCGCTCATAAATTGTTTATTTATTTCTCGAGCTATCG